>OZ024831.1:8408590-9608590 GCA_964016985.1 Anodontia alba
GTTTTTCTGTGCTTACTATATTGACATCTCTTAATGGGAAAATCTGCTGAATTCTCTGACGAATACTTAAACTCATTTGTTTAATAACATATGATAATGATGATTAAGTGCACGTGTATATGCTCAATTTATGACTTTATATAAAACCTACGGCTTAAACCCTCTTTGTATGTTACAAGACCTATTAAATTCAGATTCAGTCGATTAGCAGACAGGCCTTGATTTTTTTTTTTTTTTTTTTTTGTGCTGTGTAATGATACATTTATCACTTAAGATAACTCATATAATATGTAATGTAATGTAGAGTACCACAACATTATATACAGCAAGAAACATGTGAACCACTCAGCAGTAAAGATTATAGTATTATCATACACTCGTATTATGTGAATAAACAGAAAACACTTTTGCTGATTTTGTCTTTACTTTTTCTGATTTTATTGTTGAAAAGATAATTTAGTAACATGTGTTACATATAATAATTTATAAATGTAAGATATGTAACATAAGTTTTATGTGTAACATATTATGTTACTTTGATGTTTCAGCATGTCAGTAGAGATAATAAAAATCCAATCCAGACCAAAATATCATTTAACCAAGAATTACTGACGACAAATAGACAGACTTACACCAGAATTGTTCATAATACTTCTACAACTGTAGTTTGTCATGTTTATAAATAAGTGATTAATGCTGCAGCAAACATGTTTATAAACCATTAGCTGTTTTCGTCGAAACACCTCTTGATTCAAGACTAAAAAAATTCTTACTTGTATTTAGAGGCCGTTGTAGAATCGGAATTATCGTTATTTCTACTTACGTGAGAGGGTGGGCGGGGGAAAGAATTACTGTTTATTGATTTTGACACACATCGAAACAAAATATATGTAATATAAGAACGGTTAATGTATATGACGGTCTGTAACAGGCGAAAACCGTGCTAACAAGTTTCAAACGAGAGTAATTTTAATGGCCGTTCAGTATACTATACTATTAAAATCCCTAGGGTGTTGGAAGTGGGGGGGTGGGGGGTTTCTGGTGGCAACTCAAGATCTATAACGGATGTATAATGAAAACAATGAAAAGTGGGGACACATACAATATCGCCACTTGTGAGAGTAATGATGCTCGTTGAAAGCTCAAACATACGCCATTTTAAAGGTTCTGTAATCTGATTGTAGTGTAGACACATGTAAAATCATAAGAATTTACACGAGTGGAAAGCCTATCTTTGTAAGGGTAGTCAAATTTTAGTGAGGCCTATCACTATTTTCAGTAGGCACCAGTGCGCATTATATCAGTATATGTAATGTGGCAATACTGAAAGGGAAGCATGTTATAAGGGTTTATATTTAGCGCCCAAACTGAGTAAACTTTAACCAGTATAAGGTTGATCCCACACGCAAATTTTGTGAAAATGAGCCCCAAGACAGAGGACATTTTATATCTTGTTGTGAGTCTCTGAAGGAAGTGCGTGCACAGTATACCAGGCTTGTGAAAGATACTTAACTGATCTAGGGACGTTTACCCAACTAGTGTTGGACTGTACTATGCCGTCATTACGTAACCTACATACCAGCCATACTGATGTCCCTAAGATTGAACTCTGGAGTCGGGAATACCCGAATAAGATACACTAAATAAGACTTATCTACTAAAAGATAAGGACAGCGGCATGAGCGGGGCCTCTAAAGGCCGAGCTACGAGCTGAGGCAGAAATTTAACAACTTAAGAGATTTGTATAGAATAATCAGAGCTGAGTGGTGATATTTGTATATTCCTGATTATATCTACACCCTACGTGGTGGTTCATCGAAAAATCATCGGTGGTCTGCGATTGTGCACAATTAGACCGCACAGTTACTCCCTTGTCCCACCCATACCCAGACACGGGTCAGCACCTTAATTTCCGCGCTGTCATAGTGCCAGTGACTTTTTACGATTCACACGTTCAACCAGGCCGGCAGTCCATGCAGTCACCGGGCTACGATTATGTCACTAGCCAACGCTCGTATCTAACAATGGGGAAGGTGAATTAATTAGATTATGTACGGTATGAAACTGTCAAGTCGCGAATTGTTGTGACAATGCGACAAAGGACATTAACAGCAACGAAATCACAAAGTAGTCAATAATTGTTGATTTAAGGTACAAACAAACATTCGAATTACAAATAAACAAAGCATGACTTTTATCGAATATTCTTGAAAATTTTAATTTACAATCTCATTAATTGATGCAAAAATTGATGTTGAAAGCCAATTATATGGCGGAAGGATATCTGAAATAATCAAAATTTGGTATGTTTATATAAAGTAGTTAATGTAGTCAAGAAGACACACTAATCATGTCTTGCTGTGATATATATAAAATATTACAGTTAGTTTCTAATACATGCTCGTTTGTTTACATATTTATTGTCATTAACAGCTAGGGACTACTTTTTATAGCGTATGAATATACGTTTCGCGCACTGAACTGCTGCTCTTCGGCCCACATTGTCATTTGAAAGTGTACGAGAGTGAGCTGATCTTTAGCTAATGTATTGAATAGAAGAACAATTATTAGATAAAGGTGGCAAAATGAGGGAGAAGCTTGTGTTCCTTATCATTCCATTTCTGTTTCTGGATTTTTCTTTCGCACAAGGTAAACATTAACTTTCAGGAATAAAATGTTTTGAACAGCTGAATGCTAATGTGCAGGATCTTCGATTTTCTGGTCATCTAATAATTCATGATGGCCGCCTAAAACGAAAGGAATAATTCAGTGGGTTTATATTTATTTGTTGTGTACGGGAACTGTTCATTGTAGAGCTTGTATAAATTGTTTCATTCATGTATACTGCCCTATATTACCTTTATTGTTATCTACCCACTGAATATCTGATTTCAACATGAGTCATAACTGTCAACTGTCAGATACATTAAATATTTATGTCATAAATTCTGTGACTAATTTTTTTTTGGTCTCTAAGTTTCACTGATGGATGAGCCTTAATTGTGCTGGCTGTCATTGTGTATGTATTAAAAATACCCAAGTTCAGATTATTGCCAGTTGCAGTGTGTAAATCTACACAATTCCTGGAAATGGGGAAGGGTCGCTACTATCTGTTTGACAAAAGCATAGAAATGAAGACCCACGAAAATGTCAGGTACGAATTGACAACGGACAGAAATGACAGCTGGCTGAACCCCATTGTGTCAAGTGCCCAGCACAACCTGAGCACTGGTGCAGTGGTAAAGTGTTAGATTCAAGATCGTAAGTTAACGAGTTCGACCCCAGCTAACACCAAGTGTTGTGTCCTTTAGCAAGACACTAACCCTTGTATTCGGGAGACCCTTAAAAGGATAATTAGCAAACTGTGCAGACGTCTGATCAGGGTCTCCACCGTTTGCAAATAGTTTTGCCATTTTTCTATAGGAATGTGTAAATCTCTTAACCAGACGTAACTAAAATTGAAATGGGACTGTTCTAATATATAGTGTGGGAGGGTCTATTTAGTCTCCAATTGGTTAATCCATGTTGCTTAGTACTGGTTTCTACCCAGGAAAACCTGCATGTTATACTTAGAAAATGAGGCTGTTGCAATGACCACATAGTTTTTATCGCAACTGCTTAAGCAAGCAGGGCGACATGCAGATCACTTTTCATCCTTGGTGTCGGCGTCAACAATGTTTTAGTTTAGCCCCATTTTTAAAAAACCAAGGCTTGTAGGCTAATGAAACTACATGTGCCATGATAGACCCTGCCCACTGCTCTAGACTGTGACTGATCTTGACCTACTTTTCAGACGTCACATGGCTGAACAATGTTTACTCTGTACTATTTTGCTTCATTTCTTGAACACCACCAGCAGGTGCGATCTTATCTCCCCAATTAGATGCAATAGAAATCATCACTCATTGACTTTTAACCCTTGTCCTGCTGAATTAAATTAAAGATGCCACTCCCATTTCTAATTTTCAGCCAATCAGATTACTTTATCCAGATTTTTGACATAAATTCACATACTGAATGGCAAACAGTGTAGATCCACATCAGTTGGCTTCTTAGTTCCATATCCTAGTTCAAATAGCTCTTGGGCACTTTTTCAACCCAAAAGTATCTATAGTTTTCTTATTTCTCAGTGACAACTTATGCTTTAGTTGAGAAATAAGAAAATTATTTACCAGATACCCACTCTTATCTAGACCTGTTACCTCTTGATGTGTCTAAAATATTGCTGTATGTATATGTATGGCAAACAGTAAGTGTAGACCCTGATCAAGGTCAGGGTCTGCAGCATCTAATCTGGATCTACACTGTTTGCAAAGACCTGTCTGTCCCAATAGGTAGGGTTAGGCGTAAAATAAAAAAAAGTATGTGTTTTAGGTTACCCGGCCATGCCTAATTTTTCACCACCGACCCAAAAGTTTTTTAAGGATTTTGTGGGGATTTCCCCGTTTGGCCATATCGTTCTCCTATTAACCCCATATAAAAACTTTTAACAAAATAAAAATATTTTCCGACCTACCGTCCCTATTTTAAAATTCCATGTAACCTGAAACACACATATTTTTTTTTTTTTTTTTTTCGCCTTATTATTGTAATTCTTTTCCTTCAATTGTTGTTTTGGAAAAGTTGATATCTATGAGATGTTGTTTCTAAAGATTGGTTGATATATGACATAATATGTTGATGACGTCACGTTTAGTTGGCTTGTCTTTCCATGAATCAGTTGTCTTGCTACCTCTAGCTGTATTGTCCACAACCAACTCTTTTCATGCCAAAGACTGTCAGGTCTCACTCATCTCACATGAGACAGGGATTTACAGTTTTCATATGGTGATGCCAGATGATAGATAAATTCTTGGGCCCATGGCAGTCTTGTGTGAAAAATGGAACTACCGTATTTATCCTAAGTATTCGGACACCAGCTCCTTACCACACTTGTTCTAAAGTTTGAACAAGTACCATTTACTACCTGATGTTGTGTTGCTTGATGGTTGGCAAACTGTGTAGACCCTGATGAGATGCCACATTCTCAGAATCTGACTCTACACTGTTTGGCACTTTGCTCAGGCCTGTTCGAAAACATACCAGCTACATGTAATTTGTGTATAATTACTGAATTTGTATGCAACAAGCAAAAATTAAGTATTATTGATTAAGGTTGTACCACCAGCTCTAAATCTGAAAAGAACTTGAATACATGAAATAGTATTCAACTTGAATACATGAAATAGTATTCAACTTGAATACATGAAATAGTATTCAGAGTTTTGAAATTTCCAGGTACACTTGTGCATATCTGAATCGCTCTGGCTTGCACTTAAATGTATTTCTGTTTATACAACCTGGCCATTTCCGCGTCCATTTTATCTTTAATGTTACATACTAAACTCTTGTCATGCTGAATAAATTAAGCCACGCTCATTTCAAATTGTCAGCCAATCAAATTACTTCATCCAGGTTGTTGATATAAATTCGGGTACTGAATGACAAACAGTGCAGATCCAGATCAGTTGGTTTCTGAAGAAGTCCTGGTTCAGCTGGACAAGGGTTAAAAAGATGGGTTAGACTAAGCAATGATTGACTCCATTTGACTTGCTCAGCTTGCTGTGAAATGTTTCATGCTCAGATCTCCGCAGTTGTGTTCACGAAATTTTCTTGTTTCTAAAACCAGAACGTTTGTTTATAATTTTTTGAAACTGTTCGTAGAAAATTTTGAGTAGGGATGTAATGATACATCAAACTATCGATACATTGCACTAGTGACCTTGGCAATAGTGCTGTAGTGATAGTAAAGTGGCAATAGTGTGGCTTTCAAACAGAATTTCAACACTGGATATCATCAGAACTAAAACTTTATGGAAATCCTTGGTATTTTTTAAGCAAATAATGTTCCCAATAGTTATTGCAATATATTTGCAATAGGACCTTGCAATAGTAATACATGTAGTTTTGCAATAGTGCTTTTGGCAATAGTGCAATCGTATTGCAGTAGTTAATTTGGCCTGCAATAGTCAGCCCTAATTTTGAGGTCAGACAAACAAATGATTCTCCTTCATTCCTGATTTTGTTGTCTGTGAATCTGTTTCATATACATGTACATTGTATTCATAGCTTCCTGTGGAAACAGGACTCAGTAAAATTTAGAAACTGTCTTATAAAATTGTGCTATAACTCATGATTTCATTATGCAACCCACAAACTTTGGACATACCACATCCCAGGACATATTTTCACTTAGATGTAAATGAATCACTGCTTACATTATTATCTGCCATGATACAGATAGGATAGGGTATCCACATATTTTCTCATTTCTTGCACTTCTAATGAGTACCCACAACATATTTTTTTTCATGGAGAAAAAGCTCTGTCCCTGTTATCATCCTTTTTTTGTCAGCTTTGCTAATTAGGTGAATCAGAACAGTGTTTGAATGAAGGCTGTAAAAAGCAAACATTATATATGACAACTGTGTATACCCAAAATATTGGGACACCTTTAACTTCTTAAAACAAATGTCCAAAAATTTGAAGAAGGCTTGTTTTGTCCCTTGTGTTATATCTACAACTGCCAGGTGAGTGGCAAACAGTGCATACATTCGTTCTGGGTTCTGACTCCCAAGTACTATACTCCAAGTATGGAGTCCTCGGTCCAGTTTTTCAAAGCATCATTCCATTCCATTGTTAATGGTCAAAATATTATCTGTTACAGTAAGCAAAATATCTAATTCACAGGTATTTTTGCTGAAAAAATGTGGGTAGGTCATTTTTTCAGCAAAAATATTAGCCCATATGCCATATTTAATGATCAAAGTTTTTAACATCGTTAAGTTTAAACAACTGGGCCCAGGACTCCTATCTTATTAGTTGGGACTCTTTACTTTTTTGGAATAATTTAGCAATTTGCACAATGAGACTTCTCTTTTTTGAGAAAATGTTTGGGGACTCCTATTTTCAGATTCCTGGTGAGAATACTGCTGGTCAGATGTTGCATCTGATCTGGGTCAACATTATTTGCTCAGGCCTGTCTGTTCCTGTACTTACGTATGGTTAAACCTTGTAATGCTGAATAAATTAAGATGCCACGCCCACTTCCAACGTTCAGCTAATCAGATTACTTGATCCAGGTTGTTGATATAAATTCACATACTGAATGACAAACAGTGTAGATCTAGATCAGCTGGCTTCTTCACTGTTTGCAAAGGCAGGGTATATCCAGATACAGCAGGATAAGGGTTAATAAAGTGATTGGTATTTTTGTTAAGTTTTCTAAATATTTAAAGAGGGTGACAAAATTGAGCACACATTTGCTAATCTTCCTTGAAGCCCTCAGATAATACAAAAAAAGGTGTGGAAGACATTCATTTAATGATTTTGATAATGCAATGGTATAAATGTTTGAGGTGTGGATAGTGCATTTTTATCAAATTGGTATGTAACTGTATGGCTTTTCAGACTGTCCCATCCTGCCTCCTGTCAATGACTGAGCTACAGATAGTAACAGAATTTTGTAGTTCTTTGACAAATATAATTGCTAAATTTCATAGGTTCATTGAGTTGCAAAAAAAATTATCCACACACACACACACACACACAAATGACATATCTCAGAAGAATAGTAGTATTGCGTTATTTTAATCCTCAGTCTCCTTTTGGATTTCCTTTCTGCAGGATGGTTGATGTCAAACTGAGGTGATTGCATTAAGTATGGAATGCAAAGCTGACAAAAATTATCTTCTGACTACACTACACTCCTGTTGTCTGGAGTTATTTTCTACTATGTGTTTCTTAGCCACAGTAAAAGTGATGGTGGTTTGGTCTGGGGTTTTATGTTTCTTTCCAAAAAAAAAAAAAAAAGTATTGATATATATCTTATTCCTCAACAAAAACATACATATTTTTTGTGTGTACACTTTTGGAGCGCCTCACTAAGGTACTTCTGAGTTCTGCGGGCCCTCGTAGCCTAGTGGACAGGAGAGTTGACTCTTAATTCATTGGGTTTCTCACCGCTGTGGTTTGAGCCTTGCTGGGGTCACGGAAAGCCAAGTTCTGCTTACGGGTGGTCAGGTGGTTTTTCCCCGGGTTCTCCGGTTTTCGCCCACCTTTGATGAACAATCGGCTCGATAAAAGTGAAATATTCTTGAAAGGGTCATAAAAACCCTGATAAAAAAAACAACAAAACTTTGAGTTCTCATGGAAAAATAAGAAAAATGTACATGTAGCTACTCCTTATCTAGAGCTGTATTTCTTACAAATATTTCTCCCTGAAAGTTGTTGATACATTTTAGAATTGCCTTCCAGAGCCAGTTCTGAAGACTGAAGAAGCAGCTTTGATAAGTCACACATCATAATCTAATGTGTTTTCTTTGAGAAACATGAACTTAGAATTGCCTTCCAGAGCCATTTCGTAAGACTGAAGAGGCAACTTTGATAAGTTACACATCATAATAGGTTTTCATTGAGAAACATGAAACACAACTTAAGTTAAAATAAAACCATTGATGTGCCAGTTAGGTATGCCAGTATTTTATTATTACCCTTTGTCCTGCTGAACCCGGATATACCCTGCCTTTGCAAAAAGTGTAGCTGCAGATCAGTTGGCTTCTTCAGAAGAAGCCAACTGATCTGGATGTACTCTATTTGCCATTAAGTATGTGAATTTGTATCAACAACCTGGATAAAGTAATCTGATTGGCTGAAAATTGGAAGTGGGTGTGACATGTTTATTTATTCAGCAGGACAAGGGTTAAATGCTTCCAACACAATGATTTATTTACAGGAACAGTCCAACAACATTTCATAGCTCCAGGTAATGCTGTTTTTTTCCAAAAGTACCATTATTTTTCCTATTTTTCCATGAAAGCATATGTTGTGGGTACTCATTAGAAGTGCCTCAGTAAGGCACTTCTAATGAGTACCCACAACATATGTTTTCATGGAAAAAATAATAAAAAAAATAATATGTTGATTCCCACACTTATCTGGAGCTATGAATAGTCATTGTACTGCCCCTAAAAATATATAATAACATAAGTGAATGAAAAGGTCAAACATCCAATTTATGAGAACTATTTAGGCAGCATTTGGTGAAAAGGCGACTTTGAACTCATTCAGAATGCACAAATTGGGACCACAGTTTATGCATCTGCAGAGTTGGTCAAGGTCCCTGTATTTTCATACACAGGTTCTGGAAGTTATGGAATATCAGTGTAACAATGCAGATCCTTAGGTCCTTAGGTCAGACAATAATGAACAGTGCAGTCTGGTTCCTTGCAGCTTTGATTGACACTGATGATAATTTCTGATACATGTACAATGTACAGTGCAGCATGGCAGAAATATAATATCTAAATGTATATACGGTTTGAAGCATTTTGTTGAGACACAAGAAAAACAATGTACATATGAGTTGATATGGATCTTTTTCCAACTGCACATAAGATTGGCTCAGATAATGATGTGAATGTCTTACTGAAAACATGAAAAAACTTTTCCACTACAGGAAGTCTGGGAGTGTTACATATGCCCTTAAAGCGTCATAGGACTTGAACTGGGATGTCTGGCGATCAGAATTTCTTCCGTATTAGACTTAACAAAAAATACATTACCTGGTAACCTCTTAACCCAGGTCCTGCTGAACCAGGATATACCCTGCCTTTGCAAACAGTGTAGATCCAGATCATTTGGCTACTGAAGAAACAAATTGATCTGGACCTGCAATGTTCATCTTTCAGTATAATTTTATATTAACAATTTGGATTAAGCAATCTGATTGGCTGACAATTAGAAATAATAATAATAATAATAATGATAGAAATAATAATAAAATTAATAATATTTAATCGTGACTTTCTTTCTAGAGGAGACCCATTTGGACCCCGAGGTCCTCAATGAAGTGGGTATGGCATCTTAATTTATTCAGCATGGCAAGGGTTGATGCCTAGTGGATTCTCCTCAATTTTGCACAGGTCTATTTTCAATTTAAGGGTCAAGTCTGGTTCAGTTACAGTGAAAGACACCTCATAAAATGTTAACTATTTTATTATAATAATTTTTTAATACCTTAAAACTCCTGGATGAGTGGAAAACAGAGTAGATCCTGAACAGATGGGGCATTCTGTAACATCTAATCTGAGTCTGCATTTTTTGCTGAGGTCTGTCTGTCCTGTCACTAAAAAGTTATGGTAAAATGCACAAGAAGCATCAAGTATGGAAGCGTGGGAAAACAATTCCAGGTGGTATGCTCCAGTTTCGATTTCATATATTTTCATGGTTTAACCCTGGTCCTGCTGAACCCGCATATACCCTGCTTCTACAAACAGTGTAGATCCAGATCAGTTGGCTTCTGCAGAAGCCAACTGATCTGGATCTACACTGTTTGTCATTAAGTATATGAGTTTGTATCAAAAACCTGGAGCAAGTAATCTGATTAGCTGAAAATTAGAAGTGGGTGTGGCATCTTAATTTATTCAGCATGACAAGGGTTAATAAGAAGAATATCAACATATTTCGGTTGTAAAAAGCACCTTTTCTCGATTTATGTGCGTGGAAGCCCTGACATACAAATACAATGTTTGTGTCATTCTGTCTTGAAAAGCTTCTGCTGTAGTATGAATTGTGGCAGAACATGTACTCAGTGTTGTTGTAGCCCTTGTATTACTGTGTAACATGGAAAATTTGCATGTCCTTTCATTTCTATGAAATTTTTATTTTATTTTAGTTTTCATAAAATCAGAGGACTTGTTAAGGAGGAGTATTTGGTGATAATTATGGGATAATTTTCTCCAATTCTCCATAAAAACATATGTTGTGGGTACTCATTAGAAGTGCCTCACCGAGGCGCTTCTAATGAGTACCCGCAACATATGTTTTTATGGAGAAGTAAGAAAAATTATCCCATAATTATCACCAAATACTCCTCCTTAACAAGTCCTCTGTAAAATATTTAAAATTTTTCATAAAGAGAAATGAGTTATTCTTAAAAAGCAGGTTAAGTTATCACAAAGAGTACGGTACCTTACATTCAGGTCGCGGGTTCAACCCCCGCCGAGGTCGGCAACATTCTTTCGTGGAGATTGATCATGAAATATTTTCTACGGTCATTCTCTCCCTTCCGCTGATTCAAGAAGGGCAGTTGTCAGTTTCTGGCGAAAGAATGTGCACAATACTGGTTAACCGCTTAGAGGACTAAGCCTGCCCAGTAAACGTGTGGTTAGGTAAACTCGACATGACCCCATTGGGTTGACTGGGCCGTAAAACCTCAACACAAACAAATCGACATGACCCCATTGGGTTGACTGGGCCGTAAAACCTCAACACAAACATTCAGTAAACAGATGTACATTGTACATTAATTTGATTTGTACAATCCAAATAAATACAATTATTATTTTGCCTTCTTTGTTGGGAAAAGATCAAGCTATTATATCATCTAATATTTATAATTAGTAACTGAGCTAAATGTTTGCTTTATTAGGTTCTCTCCTTACAAAAGATACAAACTAAATAATTCATTCATTGGTATGTGTAAAAATTGTAAGTGTTAACTCTAGTAAGTCAATATTTTATGAGAATGTATGGTCAGATAATCAAATGTCAAATTCTACTGAGTCATGAGTGACAGGACTTTGGAATATAAACTTTGGTTGGTGCTTAAGTTTGGTTGCTAAGAAACAACCAGTTTGACTAGCTGAAAGAAAATCAGGTAGATAGCCATGTCAGGCAGTCTAATCATGTGCTTGGATTGACGTCCAGTAGCTCATTTTTTTATCTTTTCAGTTTTTGTGGATGCTAGAATATAATGTAACTTAACAAATTTTGGAAATAGGCAGTGACCTGTTGGCAATTGCCAGGAACAATTTCCAAATGTGAGAAATAAACTATAAAAATTGTGTTTATATGTGGAACATAACTGAAGAAGAAAAAAATATATGAAAAATAAAAATTTGGAAGTAGTATTGGACATTTAGCATTGTCAATTTAGAGAGGCTAGTTATATGTTATCTGAATCAGTCTACCTAATTGAGCTATTCCCCACAAAAATAAAAGACTTATTAAGAAAGACAAAAAGAGAGTACAAAAACTTTATTATACCTGTATGTACCTCTGGAGAAAAGGGATATCCTGATATGTCTCTTATTTCTAAGTATTATCAAAGCACATACCCATGTACCTTATCAGGGCAATTCTAATTAGTATCCACAGCATATGCTTTTATTATGGTATTATTTATGTCCAAAAGTTTTGTGAGCCAAATTTTCTAATAAAATGGCATATGCATACATGAGACAATGCAGACCCAGATTAGACTGGAGCAGTCTGATCAGGGTTTACACTATTTGCCATTCCACTATGTATTTTAAGAAAGACATGTAGCTGCATAAAAATCAAAATTTAAGCCCTTGCTTAAGTATGGAATAAAATGTTCAAAATATTAGAGGACATTAACAGTACTCCCATGAAGTCCTCTGCTAATTTAGCCCTTGTCTTGCTGAAGTAGTTAAGATGCCATGTCCACTTCTAATTTTCAGCCAATCAGATTACTTGATCCAGATTGTTAATTTAAATTCACATACTTAATGGCAAATAGTGCAGATCCAGATCAGTTGGCTTATTCAGAAGCCAACTGATCTGGATCCACACTGTTTGCAAAGGCAGAGGATATCAGGGCTCAGCAGGACTAGGGCTAATATGGTTGAAAATGGCATTTTGTTTCCTTGGAGGGAAAAAAAAAGGGAAAATATCTGGGTACCATCTTACCTGGAGCTAGTAACTGTTACCGTATTTACTCTCTAAGTATTGGGATATCTTAACTTCTTACCATATTTGTCCTAAAATTTGAAAGTATATTTTACTACCTGTTGATGTGTCTAAAATACATGTAGTAATGGATAAGTGCCAAACAGTGTAGACTCTGATCAGGTGATCTTGGTCTACACTGATTTCTCAGGCCTATCTGACCCAATATTTAGGGTCATTACAGGTAAATTATTTTGTCTGTTTTATACAGCTGTATACCTAAAGCTGATAAGCTGTTGTAACATATGGTACTTTTTAATCATCTTTATTGGTTGAAGCAGGTTTTATCAAAGTTCTCTAGGTGTAGCCGACATATGTCAAACATTGACATAAAAAATAAAAAAAAACATGTTGACAGAAATCTATTGTTAACCCTTCTCTTGCTGAACACGACATGCCCTGTTTTAGCAAACAGTGTAGATCCAGATCAGTTGGCTTCTGAAGAAGCCAACTGATCTGGATCTGCACTGTTTGTCATTAAATATTTGAATTTCTATCAAAAAACCCGGATCAAGTAATATGATTGGCTGGACATTAGAAGTGGGCATGGCATCTTGATTTATTCAGCATGAGAAGGGGTTAAAATCTTCATAGAACCAGATAAGGGAGGTATCCAGATGATTCTTCTTATTTCTTCACAAAATGTAAATTGTGGTTGGAACTCAATACTCATTGCAAATGCGTCTAAGAGTTAACTGAGTTAGTGATGTACCATAGTACCATAGCGTACATGTTTATGGGAAAATCTGGGCCCAGTTGTTCAAAGCTAACGACATCGTTAGTTAACGATTCGTTAAAATTTACATCGAATGATACGCAAATATGCTGAAATGTTTTGCTGAAAAAATGTGAGTACAAAAGCTACTCACATTTTTTCAGCAAAAAATATCAGAATATTGTGTATTGAATCTGCTAGAACAGTTAACGAAATGACCCTTAACGAGCTCGTTAAGCTAACAAGGCTTTGAACAACTGGGCCCTGGAAAATATCAATAATTTTTGTTGCCTTCTCTGGAGCTACATTTGCATTTACTGTATTTACCATCAGTATTTGGACATACAGACCTGAGAGCCAGCCTCGGTGGCTCAGTTGGATGCGCCGTCCGACTGGAGACAGGAGGTCGCGGGTTCAACCCCCATCAAAGTGGGCAACATTCTTTCGTGGAGATTGATCATGAAATATTTTCTACGGTCATTCTTTCCCTTCCGCTTTGGAGATTGATCATGAAATATTTTCTATGGTCATTTTTGATCATGAAATATTTTCTATGGTCATTCTATCCCTTCTGCTGAGTCAAGAAGGACAGTTGTCAGTTGCTGGCGAAAGAATGTGCACAATACTGGTTAACCTCTTAGAGGACTGCCTGCCTAGTAAACGTGTGGTTAGGTAAACTGACCACGCTCGACATGACCCTATTGGGTTGACTGGGCGGTAAAACCTCAACACAAACAAATACAGACTGAGCAATCCGTGTAGACCCAGACCAGATGCCGTAGAATGTGGTATCTGATCAGGTTCAAGTCACTTATTCATCAGTATTTAAGACATACCAAAATATACTATGATTGACTTGTTCAGAATTAAGAAGAAGCATTGTAAGGAGGTAAGGTGTCTGAAAACTTAGGGTTGATAAGACCAACTTTAAGTGCAGTTACAATTGGTTTACATTGTATTGCAGGAAAAGCACCCAGCAGCCTTAATGCTTGGGTAAAAAATTCAGCAGACCAACCCTTTTGAAATAATTCTCATATTTTTCCCAGGAAAAAGACTTTGATATGTCATGGAAATTGTCTTGTAAGGAGACAATTTGCATGAAATGTCACAGTCTGTTTTCTAGGAAAATAAGGCAAACAGTATTTCAAAAGGTTGGTCTGTTGAATTAACCCATAGAGTGGGTAATGTTAACCCATTGTAGACTGAATAGACTCCACTACACTATTTATTGGAAGAGTCCAATTTCAATTTCTATAAGATTTAGATATTCCTGGAGAAAAATTGATGAAGTATTTGCAAACAGTGGAGACCCTGATCTGCGGCCTCTGATCTGAGTCTGCACTGTTTGCCAATTACCCTTTATGGGGTCTCTGGACTACAATGGGTTAACAAACATTCAGATTGTATAGGTTTCCCAGCTTATTTAGTGTACCATATTTGGCCTAAGTAATGGGGCAGACAAGCCTAAACAGACAGTGTAGACACAGATCAGATCCCAAAAACTATTCTGCAGAATCTGATCAGAGTCTGCTCGCATTGTTAACCCTTGTTCTGCTGAACCCGGATATGCCCTGCTTCTGAAGAAGCCAACTTATCTGGATCTACACTGTTTGCCATTCAGTATATGAATTTTTGTCAACAGTCTGGATCAAGTTACACGATTGGCTGAAAATTAGAAGTGGGTGTGGCATCTTAATTTATTCAGCAGGACAAGGGTTAATGCCTTTCATCCAGCAGTTTTGTCACACCTGAAGAGATAGGAATAATACAGTCAAACTTAACCCTTGTCATGCTGAATAAATTAAGATGCCACACCCACTTCTAATTTTCTGCCAATCAGATTACTTGATCCAGGTTGTGGGGTGGTTGGGTGGTGCAAAGGTGTCGTGTATCTTATGTCACTAGGGCATCAAACTGATACTGGGCAAGGCCTGCTATCCTTGTAACGGGTAAGGGTAGTGGGGGATGTTTTTCGAAGAAAAGTGGACGGACACTGTTTTTGGTTTTTGGTTTTCCGTGGGGCGTCGCGCGTGGTGTGTGGTTCCGAGTTTTTAGTAGGTACTTTGTCCCCTTAACTCCTCCCACAGTTTCTGTCCGATCCTTTTGAAACTTTACAGATGTATTAAGGATGGTCTGAAGATATGCATGTGGTTTTTTCAGAATCCTGAAATAATTTTTTATCACTTTTTCCGCATTTTTAACTTAGACATTTTTTGAGTTCTAATATTACAGAAGTCTATAGGGAGTAGGTACCTTGTCCCCTTAACTCCTCCCACAGTTTTTGGCCGATCCTTTTGAAACTTTACATGGGCTTTTAGGATGGTCTGAAGATATGCATGTGGTTTTTTCAGAATCCTGAAATAATTTTTTATCACTTTTTCCGCATTTTTAACTTAGACATTTTTTGAGTTCTAATACTACAGAAGTGTATAGGGAGCAGGTACCTTGTCCCCTTAACTCCTCCCACAGTTTTTGGCCGATCCTTTTGAAACTTTACATGTGTTTTAAGGATAGTCTGAAGATGTGCATGTGGTATTTTCAGAATCCTGAAATTAATTTTTATTACTTTTTAGACATTTTGAAATAGACATTTTTTTTAATTCTAATATTACAGAAGCCTATAGGGAGTAGGTACCTTGTCCCCTTAACTCCTCCCACAGTTTTTGGCCGATCCTTTTGAAACTTTACAAGGGCTTTTAGGATGGCCTGAAGATATGCATGTGGTTTTTTCAGAATCCTGAAATAATTTTTTATCACTTTTTCCGCATTTTTAACTTAGACATTTTTTGAGTTCTAATACTACAGGAGTATATAGGGAGCAGGTACCTTGTCCCCTTAACTCCTCCCACAGTTTTTGGCCAATCCTTTTGAAACTTTACAGGTGCTTTAAGGATGGTCTGAAAATATGCATGTGGTTTATCCAGAATCCTGAAATTATTTTTTATCACTTTTTACACGTTTTGAACTTAAATTTTTTGAGTTCTAATATTACAGAAGTGTATAGGGAGTAGGTACCTTGTCCTCTTAACTCCTCCCACAGTTTTTGGCCGATCCTTTTGAAACTTTACATGGGCTTTTAGGATGGTCTGAAGATATGCATGTGGTTTTTTCAGAATCCTGAAATAATTTTTTATCACTTTTTCCGCATTTTTAACTTAGACATTTTTTGAGTTCTAATACTACAGAAGTGTATAGGGAGCAGGTACCTTGTCCCCTTAACTCCTCCCACAGTTTTTGGCCGATCCTTTTGAAACTTTACATGTGTTTTAAGGATAGTCTGAAGATGTGCATGTGGTATTTTCAGAATCCTGAAATTAATTTTTATTACTTTTTAGACATTTTGAAATAGACATTTTTTTTAATTCTAATATTACAGAAGCCTATAGGGAGTAGGTACCTTGTCCCCTTAACTCCTCCCACAGTTTTTGGCCAATCCTTTTGAAACTTTACAAGTGCTTTAAGGATGGTCTGAAGATATGCATGTGGTTTTTTTCAGAATCTTGAAATTATTTTTTATCACTGGTTTCCTGCTTCAATACGTAGGTAATTGATACAGGACCAGTGGTCCTCTGGTTAACTTTACCATTTTTAACACCTCAAATAAAAATAAGGCGGGGGACATAAATTCCCCATGGAATTTGCTTGTTTCAACTGTTTCTTCACTTTCATTCCAGTTCCTCTTTCTTCCCTGTCCCTCTTTTTCATCTCTTCTACTATCTCTTCTATCTCTTTTCACCCTTTCTCTGGGAGACATCACAAAATGACCCACAAGGGTAGACCTGTCATTATACCCCAACACAAATGATTCAGGTTGTTGATACAAATTCATATGCTTAATGACAAACAGTGCTGATCCAGATCAGTTGGCTTCATTAAAAGCCAACTTATCTGGATCTACATTGTTTGCTAAAACAGGATATATCCAGGTTCAGCAGGACAAGTTAATGCCCAGAACATCTTTTGGACCATAGAAACTTGTTCAGGACATGGGTAGATAGATCTACTGAGGGTTAATCATGGTGCCAGGTCAGGAAGCAAATGGCGATAATTTTGGGAAGTCTTCTCTACAATAATGGTATATTGAGTGTGCTCATTAGAATCACCTTGATGAGGTGATTCGAATGAGTACACACAATTTTATGATAAAGTTAGAAAATTTCCTTCAATATTTGTTTTCTGGAGCTATCAGTAGAACTTCATATGGACTCAAAAACTGAGTTTGAATCAGCCATGATAAATAAGCAATGGGTGTTCGAGCTATTGATTTTCTACTGTAGGCTTGTTCAAACTTTTGTAGAAGTATAGTAAATGGTTGAAGTGTCCCAATATTTAGGATAAATGGTATTTCATCAGCCCGTTTAACTCTTATTGCACCAAGTAATATTTGCAGCAGACAGCAGGGACTTTCAGAGAGGGAGAAGTTTTGAGACAATTTCAGGATTTCAGGACGAAATTTTGGTCCAAATTTTGGATTTCCCTATACTATACATTTTCACTTCTCCCTCAGCTCAAGATAGGGAGAAGTCAGCCAGCTTAGGGAGACTTTTTCTCCCAAATCACCCTCTAGGATGACCCCTGGACAGTATTCAAAAACTTTATTTTTTATATTTCTCAGAGACAATAAGTCTCAGCATATCATGTGCCAAGCAGATGATTGATATGAAATGCTAAGACTTGTTTTCTCTGAAAAATATAAAGAACTTTTGAACTGTGTTTGGTACTTTTGTATCACAGGAAGGAGTGGTTTTATTTCAGATTTTACCCTTTTTTTTTTTAGCTCATTTCATAGGTCTAGATAAGGGAGGGTATCCGGTAAATATTTTTCTTATTTCTCCACGGAAACATATGTAGTACCCACAACATATGTTTTCGTGGAGAAATAAGAAAAATATCAATACTTTTGGATTAAAAAAAGCCCCTTAACTTGTGCTATGTCATTTGTAAAAAAGTACATGGAGCTTTTGTTGTCATCCTGATGTTGTTGTCGCTGCTATCATAGCACTTTAAAGTTTTTACAACAAAGTCTTTTTTTAAACCTTCAAATCTCAACAACCAGTGGCCGTCACTCTTTGATACGTGGAATATATTCATATAATAGCATATCCTTCTATTCTGTAACATCATACCTCAAGGTGAGGGAATATATTCATATAATAGCATAGCCTTCTATTCCGTAACATCATACCTCAAGGTGAGGCCCTGGGATGGGCTTGGGGGGTCAAAAAATAGGTCAGACTTGCTTTAAAATTTACGACAAAGATTTTTGATCATTCATATCTCAGGAGTCACTGGAGAGAACCCTTCCATATTTGGAACATAATTTTATAGTAGCATAACCTTACATTCTGTAACACCATACAAATAATTTGATCCTGGAGTGGGTCCTAGGGGTCAAAAATTAGGTCACACTCACTAAAAAGTTTTATGACAAAGTTTTTTGAACATTTATATCTCAGCGGCCACTCAAGAGAGCCCTTCCATATTTTGAACGTAACCATATCATCTCATACCCTTACATTCCATAACACCATACCCCAGGGTCAGATCCTGGAGAGGCTAATGGGTCAAAAATTAGGTAACACTCACTTTAAGGTTTCAGTATGACACAGTTTTTTGAACATTTATATCTCAGCAGTCACTGGACAGAACCCTTCCATACTTGGAACATAATCATATTTTAGCATAACCTTAGATTTCCTGACACCATACCCCAGGGTCAGACCCCAGAGCGGGTCTGAGGGGTAAAAAACTAGGTCACACTCACTTTAGCAACATTTTACGACAAGGTTTTTTTTTTTTTTTTTTTTGTAAATATTTATACCTCAGCAGCCACTGGATTGAATCATTTCATATTTGAAACATTGTTTGTTTGTTTGTGTTGAAGTTTTACGGCCCAGTCACCCAATGGGGTCACGTCTAGCATAGTCAGTTTATCTAACCACAATGTTTACTGGGCAGGCTTAGTCCTTTAAGCGGTTAACCAGTATTGCTGCACATTCTTTTGTCCTTCGTAAATCAGTGGAAGGGAGAGAATGACTGTAGAAAATATTTTATGATCAGTCTTCACGAAAGATGTTGCTGACCTGGCAGGGGTCGAACCCGCAACCTCCTGATCACACATCAGACACACATTATAACTATATCATAGCATAACCTTAGATCATGCACAACATACCCCAGGGTCAGTTGATTAAAAGGGTTCTGTCCTCTAATCCATATCATAGCTAGACAAGGCGTGACTCAGGCAAGCTATACTGTCCTGCGACAGCTCTTGTTACAGCTTGGGTTTTCATGATGTAACCCAGTTTTTGTTTTATGCAGATAATGATGAAATTTTCAAACTGCTTTATTTCTGAAATCAGTTTTAATTTATCTCTGAACAGAAATCAATTAATCTGACACCACACAATACTTCAGTTTTCAATTTGAGAGCATTATTAACCTTTACCACTCTCTGAGCTCCATTTAGCAGACAACAGATTAATGACATTTTTCTTATAGGGTTTGACATTTCTTGCATATTTTCTCCTTAGGAGAATTTTTGAGACAGCTGGCATGCAATAGGGTAAAACCCTGTTTGCTGTGGAAAATAATTATAAAAAAAAAGAATCGGAATGTCATCTGCTGACATTTTTATCCAGCATGCTAAGTGTCAATTTACCTGAACCTTGAAAAATCAATTCTACATCAGCAAAGCCAGAAACTCAGCCATATGGGAAGAAATGATCCATAGGTTTTGATTAAAAATATTAGCCTTTTCTTTAGTAGGAGGCAAGAGACTAAATTCCCTTCTACTCTTTCTGGGCCCAGTTGTTCAAAGCGTTGTTAGCTTAATGAGCTCGTTAAGGGTCATATGGTTACTGTTTTAGCAGATTCAATATACAATATTCTGATATTTTTTGCTGACAAAATGTGAGTAGCTTTTGCAAAAGCTAATCACATTTTTTCAGCAAAAAATTTCAGCATATTTGTGTATCACTCGATGTAAATTTTAACGAATCATTAACTAACGACATCGTTAGTTTTGAACAACTGGGCCCTGAATGCCCTTCTACTTTTGTAGGGCTGGATTATAACACTTGATCATTTTTTTTTTTATTTTTTTGCCATTTTTACAAGGGAGCGAACTTTTTTTTTTATCTGTTTGCTTTCCTGAACTGTAATCACCTTAAGAAAAGGGTCTACTCCAAAAGGAAAGAATTTGCTTCCTTTGGGGGCATGTTTATTCTCTTTGGGGGCAAATTTATTCTCTCCTTTTAGGGTAGACTTTTTTCAGGAGGGAGGAAGAAGCCATTTTGAAAGCAATTTGCCTTTTAGAGCAAATGTTTGGCCTTTAGAGGGGACCATATTCAGAAGGGATGCAAAACCACAACATATGCCTTTAAAGATCACTTATGGGGAAATTTATTAAATTACCATATTCAACCTAATTACCGCACTGTGCCCTTAGGGTTTTCCAAATTACAGGGAACACTCGGCTGTGGTAAAATACGTATCTACCTGCTAAGGATACACTATTAAAAAAAAGTCAGAAAAGGCCTTGTTTGTTGATAATTATGCGTTTTTTTTCTCTAATTTTATTTATAAAGGCATATGTTGTGGGTACTCATTTGAATTGCATCGACAAGTTGATGCAATTCAAATGAGTACCCACAACATATGCCTTTATAAAGAAGTAAAGAAAAAGTACATTGGCTGTAATCTGAAGACTACGAAATTTCTCGACTGTGCGCTTATAGGGGTATGTGCGGTAATTAGATCGAATACGGTAATGATTTAAAATCTTAGGTAGTGGTTATTATGAGGATCATTTTGTTGAAAACTGCACGAAAAAATTCCCATCCGTTCAAAAGTTATGCTGATTTGTTCAAAACACACAGACCATTTTTCAGTCTTGGGTTATCTTCCTTGCTTTTTGACAGATAATTACCTACAATGCATCATTCTATGACATCATAGAGGATTTTGAATTTCTAATGAAATTTTTAAACCAAAATAAACTTTACTTTTGAATACTTCTTGCAAAATCTGTCATACTTCAAATGTTGAGCAGAGAATTTTAAGCTGTAGGTTCACATTTCAACACTTAAATTCAATTTTTAAATAAATTTAAAACAAGTTAAAAAAAGTATTTTGAAACACTTTCTTTTAGTTTGGTCTAAAAGCTTTTAAAATGTAAAGGTCTTTGGAATGGAATTCATACTTATCACCCAATTTGATTTACTCTGGACCATTTAAATTAAAATTTAAATAATTTAAAAAGGAATTTCAGTTTAATTTTTTAACCATTTTTCAGTGCTTGCACTGTCAAAATCAGGAAGTCCCAAGACTTCCTATAGGGTTCCATTGCAGTCCCAGCTGATAAAAGTTTTTAAATGACTTACAGAAATTTAACTTAAATATTATTAAACTGACATTTTTGGAGAAAAACTCCATTCTCAAGCCAGATAGTACATACATTCATTTTAAATCCTTCTTATAAATGGTAGGATATGTTTAAAAGTTAGAGTCCCTGACTCCCTGACATTGATATTTGGAAGTCCAGTGGCAATATTTGGGAGTCTCTGACTCCCAGACTTCCCGTAATGCAAGCACTGTTTTTGCCCTGAATATTAACTCAGTTTTGTTTCCATTGGTTAAAAAAATACTACATAATGCTTCTATGCAAATTTCAACCATATAGCATTCCAAAATTTAAAATTATTAAATGATTTAATTTTGCTCATGAATATTAATGAGGCACATGAAAACAAATGTCAAGTGTGTTTGTATTTCAAACTACATTTCTTCATATTTCAGAAACTAATAAAGATAATTTGATGCTGTTTTCGATTTTCAGATGCTTACTACAAATTCTTTTATTTAAAGTATGAATCAGATACCTCCCTAATTGACCTTTAAAGAAATAGACAACAAGTACACTGCCTGTAATCTGAAGACTGCAAATTTGCCAGACTGTGCGCTTATAGGGGTACATGCGGTAATTAGGTTGAATACGAAATTTCAAAACAGAGCAGTTGAAGCATCTGTTGGTTTTAAGTATTTACTGTGTAGTAACTGCAAAAACATTAAAATACTCAGACAACTGAATAACACAGGCTTGAGTAAGAACTCCAGTACCCACCCCCCATCCCTCCAGTTGGATTAAATTTTTATCAAATTCTGAGAGCCAGTCCCAGTGGCTCAGTCAGATAAGCGTCAGACTGCTGATCAGTGGAAATATTTTCTAAGGTTATTCTCGTCCTTCAAGAAAGGCAGTTGTCAGTGTCTGGTGATAGAATGTGCCCAAACACTGGTTAAGCACTTAGAGGACTGGGTCTGAACAGGAAAAATTGGTTAAGTAAACTGACCGACTCGACATGACCATAATGGGTTGACTTGGTTGTATTAAAAAACCGCAACTCGATCAATCAGTCAAATTCTGAGTAATGGAGTTAGTATAGGAATGATGCTAAGGAAATTATGATGGGTATATATAAGTCATTTAGATCAGGGAGTCTGGATAAAATCTAGTAGTTGAAATGCCTTTAGTGAAGAAAGGTTAAACACTAATTTGAATGACCTTGAAGGTTTAATCATACTACAAATAAGATGTATTTACTGAAACTGGAAAAAGTGTTTCTATTTTTCTTATTTCTTCACATATCCTGGGTTGTTGGTACTCGGTAGATTTGCCCCACTGAGGTGCTGGGTCGGTTTTGATTAGTACCCATAACATATGTTTCTGTTGAGAAGTAAGTAAAATATTTGTCTGGATACTGGTCTGATCGAGAGCTATATATACTGTGTTGATAATTACATTGCCAGTTCTGTTTGAAGCAATTGTTATGAGAAAAATTAACCCACATTCCATTAGTCAGCATGTTTTAGCTATTTGTGTAGACATTGTTGTTGAAACCAATACCTGCGTCTCCCATTATTAGGAAATTATGCCATGCTGAAGCAAGTTTTAACACCTGTGCTTCAACTGTTTTAGATAATGGTTGAAATGTAACATCAGTTGCCTACAAAACAGTTGCAAAATTTTTGTATCAGCAATTTGGGGGCGTCAGATAGAATACCTTACCAAAATATTAGCTCTGGTGAGTATCTTTGCTCTAGCTTGATGTAGTTGTATGGTCCTGGAGCACTTAGGTTCTGAACTACAGTTTGCCAAGCATAATAGCCAGCACTTATTTTCATGCATATGCATCATCATGAAAATAATCAGTAACACTACTGCACTACTTGCAAGAGTAACATTTTGGTAAATGCAATAACTTTGCTGCAGTACTTACCATATTAGCATTGTAGTACATATAAATGCAGTGACATAGCTGCAGTACTTACAGAAATGGCATTGTAGTACATATAAATGCATTAACCTTGCTGAAGTACTTACAGATATGGCATTGAAGTACATATTAATGCAGTAACCCCACTGCAGTAATTACAGAAATGGCATAGTAATAATTATAAATGCAGTGACCTTGGTGCAGTACTTACCGAAATGGCATTGTAGTACATATAAATGCAGTGACCTTGCTGCAGTACTTAAAGAAATGGCATTGTAGTACATATAAATACAGTGACCTTGCTGCAGTACTTAAGAAATAGCATTGTAATATATATATAAATGAAGTAACCTTGCTGTTGTACTTACTGTAATGGCATTGTAGTACATATCAATTCAATGACCTTGCTGCAGTACTTACAGAAATGGCATTGTAGAACATAAAAATGCAGCGACCTTGCTGCAGTACTAACCAAAATGGCATTGTAGTACAAATCAATGCAGTGACACTGCAGTACATACAGAAATGACATTGAAGTACATATAAATGCAGTGACCTTGCTGCAGTACTTATAGAAATGACATTGTACATATAAATGCAGTGACCTTGCTGCAGTACTTACAGAAATGGCATTATAGTACATATAAATACAGTGACCTTGCTGCAGTGCTTACAGAAATGGCATTGTAGTACACATAAATGCAATGACAATAGTAATAGCATTGTAGTACATATAAATACAAGGTCACGCTGCAGTACTTAAGAAATGGCATTGTAGTACATATAAATGAAGTCACCTTGCTGCAGTACTTACAGAAATGACATTGTAGAACATATAAATGCATTGACCTTGCTGCAGTACTTACCGAAATGGCATTGTAGTACATATCAAAACAGTGATGCTGCAGTACTTACAGAAATGGCATTGAAGTACATATAAATGCAGTGACCTTGTTGCAGTTCTTATAGAAATGGCATTGTACATATTAATGCAGTGACCTTGCTGTAGTACTTACAGAAATGACATTATAGTACTTATAAATGAATGACCTTACTGCAGTACTTACAGGAATGGCATTGTAGTACATATAAATGCAGTAAGGCTACAGTGCTTAACAAAATGGCATTGCAGTACTTATAAATGAAGTGATCTTGCTGTAATACTTACAGAAATGGCATTGTAGTGCTTATAAATGAAGTGACCTTGCTGCAGTACTTATTGAAATAGTGTAGTACATATAAATGCAGTAACATTGCTGCAGTACTTACCAAAATGGCATTAATGTACTTATAAATGAAGTGACCATGCTACAGTACTTACAGAAATGGCATTATAGTACTTATAAATGAAGTGACCTTGCTGCAGTACTTACAGAAATAGCAGTGTAGTACATATAAATGCAGTGACATTGCTGCAGTACTTACCAAAATGGCATTGTAGTACATATAAACGCAGTGACCTTGCTGAAGTACTTACAGTTATAGCATTGTAGTACATATAAATACAGTGACCTTGCTGCAGTACTTACAGTTATAGCATTGTAGTACATATAAATACAGTGACCTTGCTGCAGTACTTATAGTAATGACATTGTAGTACATATAAATGAAGTGACCCCCACCTTTGTTGAACAATTGGCTTGATATAAGTGAAATATTCTTGAAAGGGCCATAAATCCCAAATCAAAAAAAAAAAAAAAAAAGATGAAGTGACCTTGCTGCAATACTTGCAGTAATGATATTGTAGTATGTACATTATAAATGAAGTGACTTTGCTGCAATATTTACCGAAATGGCATTGAAGTATACATGTATATAAATGCAGTGACCTTGCTACAGTACTTACAGAAATGACATTGTAGTACATATAAATGCAATGACCTTGCTACAGTACTTACAGAAATGGCATTGTAATACAAAAAATGCAGTGACCTTGCAAATGGCATTCTAGTACATGTAAATGCAGTGACCTTGCTGCAGTACTTACAGAAATGGCTTTGTAGTACATGTAAATATAATGAAAGCTGCAGTATCATTATGGTATTATAATAAATGCTGTTGCCAGGCTCCATAGCACAGTCAGTAGCACATCTGACTGCAAACCAGGAGTCACAAGTTTGAATTTCAGCTCAGCCACATACCTTTTGCGGTGATTGAACATGATATCATTTCTGTCATCATTCTCCACCTTCCTAGGATTCAGGAAGGGCAGTTGTCAATCACTTGTGAAAGTATACACAAATACTGGTAATCTGTAGAGGACTAAGTCCGCCCAGGAAAAAGTGTAGGTTAACCGACTAGCTCAACATGACCTTAACCCATTGTATACTGAATAGACTTTCCTATATATTGGAGTCCAATTTCAACTTTAGATACGTCCAGCTATAAGATTTACATATTCCTAGGAAAAAATGGATTAACTATTTGCTGTCAGTGGAGACCTTGATCAGATGCCACGTTCTGTGGCATCTGATCTGGGTCTGCACTGTTTGCCAAGTACCCTTTTACGGGTCTCCCGACTACAATGGGTTAACCATTTTGACTGGGATGTAAAACTACAAATAAAGTAATTCTTACAGGATAGCATCTTGATGCATGTAATAAATGCAGTAAAAATCAGGCAACTTCTTCTGTTAGTACTAATTAATTCTAGGACAATTTCTTTCTGGTTTTCCATGAAAAGATGCCAATGACCCTCATGGGGTGAAGCATCATTCAACCTGAACTCCTCATTTCCATGAAAAACATGTTGTTGTGATTTCCTGGCAACATTGGTACAGTGTTTCTTGGAACATAATTATGATCAAATTACTACAATATTTGTAGGAACATTGTCATGATTATTTGACCTTATTACTGCATAGGGGCATTGTCATTGTCACAAGGAAACTTTGCTGTAGTGTTTCTGGGAACATTATCAACATGCCATCATTGTGGCCAGCCTCGGTGGCTTAGTTGGATGCACATCTGACTGGTGATCAGGAGGTTATGGGTTCTTTATAAAATCTTATGTGTCCAGGTTTGCAACATTCTTTCATAGGGATATGATCATGAAATATTATCTACAGTCGTTCTCTTCCTTCTGCTGATTCAAGAAGGGCAGTTGTCAGTTTCTGGTGAAAGAATGTGCACAATACTGGTTAACCACTTCGAGGACTAAGCCTGCCGAGTAAAAATACGGTTAGGTAAACTGACTGCACTTGATATGACCCCATTGGGTTGACTGGGCCGTAAAACCGCAAAACAAACAAAATTATCATTGTGCCATGATAATGATAATATTTCTGATGGTACGTCAGCATGATTTGATGGACATATGGCAACATTGTTGGCATATTTGTAAGAATATTATCATGATACTTGGCAACTTTGCTGTAATATTCTTAATTTAACCCTTGTCCTGCTGTATAAATTAGGATGCCAAGCCCACTTCTAATTTTCAGCCAATCGGATTACTGTATCCAGATTGTTGATACAATTTCACATACTTAATGGCAAACAGTGCAGATCCAGATCATTTGGATTCTTCAGAAGCCAACTGATCTGGATCTACACTGTTTGCAAAAGCAGGTTATATCCGGGTTCAGCAGGGCAAGGGTTAAGAACAGTGTCATGATAATACAGGGACCTACTGCAGTATTGATTGGAACATTTTCATGGGCTGACTATCATGCCAAATTATGACTGTCACCGTACTATCAGAGATATCCCTATCACAATACTATCATTATCAAGGACTAGTATCACGAAGTATCACCATCTCCAATTCACACAGTATTTTAATGAATTTTGTTGATTTTATAATTATAAAATTTACTACTTGTAATGATACCTAACATTGCTGCTCTCTCAAAGCAGTTCAATACATACATGTATCTAGATAAAAAGAATATTCAGATAAATAGTTTTTTCCAAATTCTCATGAAAACAGTTTGTTGGTACTCATTAGAAATGCACTAACAAGTACACTTAATACACTTATTTCTAGAGCTATGTTACTTTATTTACTATATGTATTTGGACAGACAGCCCTGAGCAAACAGTGTAGACCCAGATGAGATGATTCTGTGACATCTCATCTGGGTCTACACTGTTTGCAACTCGACCTGCAATTTTTAGACACAACATTGGGTACTAAATTGTTTTCGTTCAAATTTTAGAACAAATATGGTACAGAGTTGAGGTTTTGTTTGTGTTGAGGTTTTACGGCCCAGTCAATCCAATGGGGTCATGTCGAGCGCGGTCAGTTTACCTAACCACACGTTTACTGGGCAGGCTTAGTCCTCTAAGCAGTTAACCAGTATTGTGCACATTCTTTCGCCAGAAACTGACAACTGCCCTTCTTGAATCAGCGGAAGGGAGAGAATGACCGTAGAAAATATTTCATGATCAATCTCCACGAAAGAATGTTACCGACCTCGGCGGGGGTTGAACCCGTGACCTCCTGGTCTCCAGTCGGACGGCGCATCCAACTGAGCCACCGAGGCCGGCACGGAGTTGAGGTGTCTGAATACTTAGGGTAAATATGGTAGTCCAGGTACACATTAACCTTTATGTACCAGTCAAAATCATCAGATGCGTTTTTTTCTCATCCAAAGTATATTACTATCTCATACCTTCAGATAGGCCATTTTCTTTTTCAAGTAAACTGGAAGGGGATTTTCATCAAAATATTATACACAACATATTTTTGGCTGAGAAATGAGAAAAACATCAAGGTGTTGTCTGCTGAAATTGCATGCTGGGTAAAAATTTTAGCAGATGACATTTTTAAATATTTTCTTGTTTTCATAGAAAATAAGATTTAACACTTCGTGCATATTATTTCTAATTCTGAAGTTCCCCATAGTGTTAAACTGTAGCTAAAGGTTGAGAGAATTCTTTTGAGACGCCATAAATTTTCATTGAGAAGTAAAACACAACAACTATCTGTAATAGCTGCTACAATGTAGCACATACCCTAATATAATTTTATCAAGAAATCAGAAAAATATCATAACTTTAGATCAGATGGGTATCCAATTAACTATTTTCATTATTTATTAATGAAAACATTTCTTGTGGATATATACTCATAAGAAGTGCTTCAGTGGCGCAATTCTAATAAGCACCACTACGTGTGTTTTCATGGAGAAATAAGAAAATATAACATTTTTCCTTGAAAAAAAAAAAGAAAAAGGTTTCTCATCTAGAGCTGTGAAATATTTCCTGTCTGGAGTGAAAGAAGACAAAGCTACAGATAAGGCACTTTTTACAACCAAAGATAATTGATATTTTCTTATTTTCTACAAAAAAAAAAAACAAACAAAACAACAACAACATGTACTGTGTGCAGGAATCAATTTTAGCACTTGCTAACTTGCTAAATGCTGGTTAATTTCCTCAAAAATCAAGCTGCAATTTCCATCACTTGCTAATTCTAGCAAGTTGGAAATATTCTCTTTAATTGGTGGAACCTGAAGCATTGTTGCTGAAGTTTTGCAATTACTTTTCCAAAGGCAATGACGATATTTTTCTTATTTTTCCCAGAAAACAGGTTTTGACATTACATGCAAATTGTCTGCCTATGGAGACAATTTGCATGTAATGTCAAAACCTGTTTTCTGGGAAAAATAAGAAAAATATTTTAGAATGTCTGCTGAAATTTTTACCCAGAGTGCTAAGGTTTAAAGCCACATTTAACAGTGTTTATAAGTGTGAAAAAGCAAGTTGTCTGAAAGGTTTAGCAAGTAAAAAATAATGCTACTTGCTAATTTTAGCAAGCTGTCAAAAAAGTTAAATTTGAACCCTGTGTTTGTACTCATTAGAAGTATCACAATATGTTTTTGTGGAGAAGTAAGGAAACAAGTTATCTATATACTCCTTATCTGGAGCTAGAGAACAGCTGTATTTAATAGGCAATAAAATCATCACTTTTCTTTTTTTTGTTATTGCCTATGATAATAATTTATTTTCTATTTTATATCTTCAGTAGCGATCACAGGGTGCAAAATGTTATTTTAATGGTAAATTCAAATTTTCGCCAAAGCTCTAGATCCAGAGGGTATCAAGGCAAAACATTTTTATTTTGTTTTTATTTTCCATGAAAACACATTATGGATATTCATGAGAAGTGGCTCGCCAAGTCACCTTACCGTATTTACTGTAAGTATTCGGACACATCAATTCCTTACCATACTTGTTCTAAAATTTGAAAGGAAGTACAATTTACTACCAGATATTGTCTCTTTAAATTGCTGGATGATTGGCAACCAGTGTAGACCCTGATGAGACGCTGCATTCTGCTGCGTCTCATCTTGGTCTACACTGTTTGCTCAGGCCTATCTGTCCGAATACTTATGGTAAGTATGGTAGGCACTTCTAATGTGTACCCATAACGCAAGTTTTTAGCTTGCTTGAGGTTTAAACCATTTTCATATTTTAGGATATTTTTTGTGTTGACTGAGTTTGTAGGGCAATTAAAGCATTATGTAAACACTGCCATGCTACCATGTTTACCCTAAATATTGGGACATCTTAATTCTTTGCCATACTTGTCCTAAAATTTGAACTAGCCCATTTTTATTACATGTTGCTGTGCCTAAAAACTGACGGTGGCAAACTGTATAGACCAAACAGGCACCACATTCTGTGGCACCTGATCTGGTTTTACATTGTCTGCTTAGATCTATATCTCCCCGTAATCAGGCATATTTAGGCATTTTGCATAATTACATAGCTCCCGATAAGAAGGTATGTATACTACTTTTCTTATTTCTCCACCAAAACATACTGTGAATTCTCTTTAGAAGCACTTCGCTAAGGTGCTTACAATGTATAACCACTACATATGTTGTCTTGAAGATAAAAATATCAACACTTTTTTTTAAAAAAAAAAAAAAATCCTCATATCCAAATATATGCATACTGTGCATTTATCTGGCAGAATATGGTAATTTTCTATTGATTTTTATTTGGGTTTGGCACTAATTGCAAGTAAGAGGAAGTTATGCTTTGAAGACAGAAGTTTTTCATTTGCATGCAATAATTGTAAACGAGGTGAACAAAATCAGAGCTGTAGATTTCATAGTTAAGTTAGTGGTATTTCTTGTTTCTCCACTACAAAACTTTTTGAAGTTATATCTGACGCCTACTGGACATTGTCCAATTTAACCCTTGTCCTGCTGAGCCCGGATATACCCTGTTTTGCAAACAGTGTAGATCCAGATTTGTACTGTTTGCCATCAAGTATGCAAATTTATAACAAAAATCTGGATCAAGTAATCTGATTGGCTGAAAATTAGAAGTGGGCGTGGTATCTTAATTTATTCAGCAGGACAAGGGTTAAAGTACATGTCCATGTAGTTCAAATAAGATTTCAGAATTAATGTTACCTTGGTGTTTTTTTTTTTTTGTTTTTTTTTTTCTTAAATATATGTTTTATATATATAAAAAAAAACTACACATAGTGGCAGATGAGGAATATTTCATAACAGAAACATACCTATGTAATTTTGAACTCCTTAAACCCAACTTTTATATAGTAAAACTGGGGTTTACAGGGTATACATTATTTTTCTTATTTCTGCTCAAAAACATAGATTGTGGGTACTTGTAAGAACCACCTCAGTGAGGCAGATCTAACTAGTACCCACAATCTATGTTTTGAGCAGAAATATGAAAAATATCAGAATTTTTAATCTGAAAATTTTCAGTTTTTGGAGGTGAATTTTTTTATATATTTAAATAGGCATGTTTTCATAATGTTGATAAAATATTTTCCTTATTGAATTCCCCAAGAACACATATTGTGGGTTCTGATATTAAAAGTGCAAGGCACTTCTACTGAGAACTCACAAAATACATTTTCATTGAGAAATAAGAAAATTTATCTAGAGCTGTGGGATAAACAGGGTAGCTTTCAGACTCCAGACATGCTGGAGACAGAGTTCTAGTGTTTCACAATCAGTTTGAAAACAGCCATCTGATTATTGGTTTGTAATCACAAACCAGAACTGGCTACCATATTTACCTGTAATATTGGGACACCTTAATTCCTTACCTTATTTGTCCTTAAATTTATACCTTTATTTTACTACCTGTTAATGTGTCTAAAATATTGCTGGATGAGTGGTCCATAGTATACACGCTGATCAGATGCTGTGTTCTGCTACATATGATCTAGGTAAACTCTGTTTGCTCAGGCCAGTCCATCTCAATATTTAGGGTTGTTACAGTATTGTTGTTACATGAAATGCCATTATATTCTGTGTGGCATTGTATTGTATTAGGTTTTCAACATTTTTATGCCCTGCCACAAAAAGTGACGAGGGTATTATGTTATACCATCTGAAATTTTGTGTGAGTGTGTGTGTGTCTGTCTGTCAGCACTTCCATCATTCATGTCTGCTCCATAACTCAGATACCATCAGAGAAATTTTCATCAAACTTCTCATAAATGAAAAACACTACGAGACGACATGCGGAGCACATGAACCATAACTCTGGTTTGCCTACTTTTGGAGTTATTGCCCTTTGAACATTGAACTTGAACCAGATATTTTGATGAAACGTCTTACAAATGTAAAGCACCATGAGACAATGTGCAAGACACAAAACTGTAACTCTGATTAACCCACTTTTGGAGTTGCAGCCCTTTGAACATAGTAGCTATTGAAAATAGCCATTTCTACTATGTACTAGTATCCGCTCTGTAAGTTGAAAACCGTTCGAGATACTTAGATGAATCTTCACACAAATGTAAAGCGTCATGAGACGAGGTGCATAACACAAGAACAGTAACTCTGGTTAACCTACTTTTGGAGTTATTGCCCTTTGAACTTTGAAAAGAGTGATTTCTGTAATATACATGTATTTGTGTCCATTCTGTAACTTAAAAACTGTTTGAGATATTTTCTTGAAACTTTATGCAAATGTATATCACCATGATACAATTTGCAAAACACAAGAACTGTCACTCTGACTTACCTGCTTTTGGAGTTTCTGCCCTTTGAACATTGTCAACAGTGATCCAAGTCATATACATGTATGAGTGCCCCTAATTCTATAACTTAAAAACGGTTTCAGAGATTTTCTTGAAGCCTTGCAAAAATGTAAAGGGACATAACATGTAGAACACAGTTTATTTTTGAAAGAGATTTGGCACTTGCTTGATGTAAATGCAGTGGCGGGGCATGGTGTAGTGCTTGCAGCGCTTTTATTTAGAGCTAAAAAAATTATCTTTAAAGTGTCAAGTGCCATAAAAAATGTAGCAAATTACATGTATATTCTTTTTTTTATGTTCAGAGAAAATAAGGCCCGTTATGTCATGTGAATCAACTGCATATTTTAAAATGTCTCTTTCTGTGACTGGTGCTTTAAAGGTCAAATAGAGCTATAACTCAACAACATAAAAATGCAGCTCACCTGAATGGCACCCTGCCTGTCCTGAATGGTACCCTGCCTGTCAGAGTTGCCATCATAAGTTACCAAAACATTTACCCTTTCAGCCTTTCTTTCACCTCTGAGGTTCTGAAGTAAAATCTTCTGTGTCTGAATTTGGATATGTCCATTGTTGCAATTTGGGTTGTCATTCAAATATAAAAAACAGAATGGCAAACAGTATAGATCCAGATGAGATGAGCCACCTCATCTGGATTTATACTGTTTGCAAAGATATTTGGTTTTGTCTGCAGTGTTGTCTAAAGAGTAAATCTTTATTTTTGTTAAGCTTGACATTGGCCTCAAGGTCATTGAAGGAAGGGAGGATAGGGCCTGTTATAACTAAAATCAGTTCTAGCAGTATGAACTTAGCATATCCAGGAATTCAAAAGAAACATATCTTCAGGGCAGTAGCATTATAAGCCACCCAGGGAAACCCGATATCGGGATATCGGAGGTTGCGAGATTTCGGAGGTAAACAAGTGACGTCATCCAACGACAGGGTATGTACTTATCCATTTTTGATTGCTTATATCTTAATCATTTGATAAAAAAGCTGAGTTGCTCGTTCTAGAGACATAATAATGAATATGTTAAAGCAAATATTTCCTTTCTCAGCTACATTGTGGAGGTGAAAACGGCATTTGAATCAAGATTATCTATTTTTCATCTCATGTTTTGCCTTTTCGACGGCTACCAGCCCGATCATGGTAAATGACATGTTGGTTTATTAGTGCCCAAGGATGGACTTATCTTTTCTTCGACTGCCTTCATAGTTGTTTCAGTTTATCAACAAAATATAACGCCTCCGGATGAAATTTAAAGCAAGTACTAGCGAAATTTTGGATAACGGAATATTCGGAGGTACATTGACACATGATGCTGTGGATCTCGGAGGGACTGTTGCTGGATTTCGGAGGCACTGAAAATTGAAGGAGTGAGTTCTGTCTAAAAAAGCAATATAAATTAAAACCCTAATCGCACAATATGGTGCTAAGCCTGTGTGCAAATACTAGTGTCTCTTTTTGTAGCAATTTTAACAGGGTTTGATTGGTTTGAAGGAGAGTTTAACGTAATAATATTACTAGAACCAATGCCATTACGTTTGTATATCTAATTACAAGAATCTATCTATTTTCTTATACTGAGTTGTTCATATTTAACCATTACCTGTGTTAGGTTGGTCGCTTAATTTAGAATTTAGCAACAACAACAACAGCAATAATAATAATAATAATAATAATAATAATAATCACACGATGAGCTCTGTAAAAATGTTTACAATCTGTTAAGAAGCATACCTCTGAGTCCCTGTCTGTACCATACGGGCTTTCAACCCCTTTGTTGTCTACAAATCTTCACGGACAGTCCGCTTATCTAGGTTTTAAGCAGCAGCCAGAAAAATAACACATTCCCCTGTAATCCCATTTTCCTAATATAAGTGAGATTTGCAAGGGGTCTTCACCACATAAATTTGCTAGCGTGATATAATAATTGTATGAGTTGTATCGAGGAGACCATTGTCATTTTTATTTGCTATCAATAGAAAACATTGCAGATTTTATAACGTGTTCTTCCATACGCACTGTGTGCGCGCGTGCGTGTGTGCGTGTGTGTGTCTGTGTGTGTGGTTTGGATGGGGGTGGACAAATTTATTCAAAATCAAGCAGATAGGGGCGGGGTGGGGGGGGGGGTGGGGGGGGGGGGAGTTTGGCGAACGTAGCCCCTATTGTGGACAAATTATTTAAAAAATCAAGCAGACTTTAATCGAAAACACAGGTTACACTCCTAATTTTCGCCTCTAAATCGACAGTTTCTGAGCATTTGCAAGCCTCCATACGGTCACACCTTCCCCATTTCAACACCCACGGGCCTAGGTTTTTAAGCCTAAATTAAATGTAAGTGAAAAATCCATGGAGTGTCTGGCCGACCAAACGATGAAACGAGACCTGTACCCCTTTCGGGCCAATTATTTGAAAAATCATGCAGGTTTGACCATAAAATCACTTTACATTCCTTAATTTTGCATCCCTCATCGGCATTTTATTGGCATCTGTGTCCCCTTTAAGAATAGCCAAGAATTCACACACCCGCCCCTTCCATTTCAAAAGTCTGTGTATAGGCCTGGAAACTCACGAAAGGCACAAAACGTTGTGATGAACAAATATGGAAACACGCAGAATGAAATTTTCATGTCTTAAAAATACAAACTTTTCAGAAAGAAAACTGTTAATTTTCGTATTATTATTATTATTATTATTTTTTCATCGAGGTGGTTCTAACGATAACCCGCAACCTATGTTTTAGAGCAGAAACGACGTGGTCCTTAAGAGTACCTCAATACATATTTTAGAGCAGAAACAAGAAAAAACAAAAACAAAAAAATCCCCAATTTTTCTATGTGAATTCTTGTTTGTTACCGGGGTTTTCATCACGACGGCTGGTTATCTTAATGTTTTATCTTGATAAGTCTATGACACATTATTTCATTTATTATGTACCATTCAGCATAAACGCTTTGTTCGCTTGCTACATGCCACTCCTGACGATTCAGGTAATCGTCTTCAACATATTAAACCAGGCAAGATCACGTTTCAGAAAGGAGGCAGCCGTTTTAAGAAGAACACAAAATTTCCTTTCCTCCGATGTCCCGTTAACCAATATAAATCTGTCCTCCGACATCCCTGCATCATACCTCCGACATCCTGTTACCAATAAATATGACAACAACCCTAAAGAAATCTAAAAAATCTGCTACTTTAGTAATTTTTTCACATCTGCTATTTCTTGTATAATTTATAGAAAGGTTCTAGATTATACAGACATACATACTCAATGAAGAAGCTTTACAGGATAAAAGCTATAAACAATTGAAAATGGAATTTGGATGAAAATCAATGGCATTTCCTTTTCAAACGTGATTTTGAATAAGTAGGAGGATACTTTATATTGAAATGCCATTTTCATATATTAAACTATTCAACTGAGAAAATATAGGTTACGTTGCTTATCCTCCAGAAGCACTTTTTTAATCATTAAAAGAGGATAAGTACATACACTGTCGCTGGATGACATCATTTGTTTACCTCCGAAATCTCGCAACCTCCGATATCCCGATATCGGGTTTCCCTGGGTGTAAGCAGTGATGCCAGGATGGAGGGAGAGCCTTCAGGTAGCTGCCAAAAGAGCAGAATAGCAGTATCATATAGCATTTAACAGTGCACCCTAGTGTGATAATTGTTCTAGGGCCTGGTAATAACATACCACTTATGAATTAATTGCCCTTCTGTGAATATAATTATATCCCTAACTGAGCTGATACCTCTAGATATCAGCAGTTTCCAGATAAACATTTTCTTACTTCTCCACGAAAACATATAATGTGGTTACTCCTGAGAAGCGCCTCGTTGAGGCACTTCTCAGGAGTACCCACAATATATGTTTCTGCGGAGAAATAAGAAAATTAGCAAATATGTGTTGGTTGCAAAAAGTGTACTATCCAGAGCTAAGTGAACTCTTATCATAACACCTGATCATATGATCAGTAAATGGAATATAATTGTTATCTAATTGATAAAGTGGAATAACAAGGCTCATGATAAGATAAAATCAGTTGAAGCTGTATGTAAATTGTAATCAACACCAGTCTGTACAGGTAGCTAGCCAGTAGGTACATTTCATAATAGACTTTCTCACAGTCTGACCTAGCTCCAGGTAAGAAGACAAGTGTCAGTAGCATGTTTGGTTTAGCACATCTCACTCTGGTCAGAAATCTTCTCATGACTAAATGGCCCCTGCCTATCAGAGCTGGAGAAACAGATGGACTGTCTGGTGCCTGATTTCAGGACTTGATCTCATCATTTGCATTGACTCAGGTAAAAAGTCCCACAAATTCAGGTGCAACCTGGACATGGCTCAAATGAGCTGCAATGTGAGATAATGTACCTTCCGACGTGTGCCCAGTGAAAATTCAGTTCAGCATGGGCATTTGTGCAGTCTGATCAGAATCTTCGCTAGGTGCATTGTAGATAACTAAGGATGCAAAGTGTTTTCATGTGGTCAATCGAGACTGATGAGATTGCGCAGATGCATGTGCCAATTTGAGTGTTTGTTGGGCATACGTCAGATGGTATGTTTCTCATTTTGTGACTCAAATATTGTTGATTGGGATGATACACTTTATGGGAGGCAACCCTGTCAAATTTTGCTTGGCACTTTAACGCTTAGCACTCTGGGTAAAATTTTCAGCAGACGACATTTTGAAATATTTTTTCTTATTTTTCTCAGAAAACAGGATATGACATTTCATGCAAATTGTCTCCTAAGGAGACAATTTGCATGAAATGTCAAATCCTGTTTTCTGGGAAAAATAAGAAAAATATCATCAATCTGTTGTCTGCTGAAAATGCCCAGAGAGTGGTAAAGGTTAAAGGGTTAACCCTTGTCATGCTGAATAAATTAAGATGCCATGCCCATTTCTAATTTTCAGCCAATCAGATTATTTGATCCAGATTGTTGATATAAATTCACATACTTAATGGTAAACAGTGCAGATCCAGATCAGTGTGAAGAAGCCCACTGATCTGGATCTACACTGTTTGCAGAGGTAGAAATAGCTGGGGCCAGCAGGACTAAGGGTTAAAATGAGAAAAGTAAATGGCTATCTTCACTGGTCATCATTTTAAAAGGTTCTCTTTTGGTTGGAGAAGCCCATTTGTCTTAATATGGATAGAGTAATCTGCATTTGAATTGAGCCTGAGAAAGGGGATCTTTAGGAAGGGTTGGACATAGCTACAGATAAGAGGGGGTATCCACATAATATTTTTCTTATTTCTCCACAAAAACATGTTGTGGGTACTCATTAGAAGTGCCTCATGCAGAGGCGCTTCTAATGAGTACCCACAACATGTTTTCGTGGAGAAATGAGAAAGATACCAGCATTTTTCGGATGAAAAAAAGTGCCCTATCTGTTGCTATGGTTGGGCAGAGACATACCAGAACAGCCTGTATGTCCCTATAGTTGAACCAGATACTTCGCTGTGTAGAAAATGGTTCATTGTATTTTCTATAGAATTCAATGATCTGTAAGTAAGTATCGCAGGACAGCTTAGATCATGATCAGATTCAGTGTGCGAAATCTGTAGGACCACGGACATGGAGGACAAAAACTTCTTTGGTCTGGCAAAAATATCAAGAATTTCATGTAATTTTGATCATTTGTATAATTGGTGTCAGGCAGACTTCAAAAAAGTTTACATATAGTCTGTACACTGGGTGGATATGCAGGCTGATCTGGGCCTTTGTTGCCCGACTATGACCTTAGTACAGTTTCCCAACATTCAGGCTCAAATAAAGTGGAGCAAGTCCCAAGGGCCCTCTGCTGTAACTGTTACATCAAGCTGGTATGTCAAGAACTGATTGTTTCTGATAGATAGGGAAGTGCATTATCGGGAATGTTTTTACAAGTAATGAAAACATAATCTCGTTATCTGCAGAATGTACCTGATATTAGGTAATCATTGCTCTAGACAAGAAGTGTCCACATATTATTGTTCTTATTTCTCCACAAAAACATATGCTGTTGGTACTCGTTAGAAGCAATGCATGAAAGTGCTTCGAAAGAGTACCCACGACATATATTTTTGTGGAGAAATAAGAAAAAATATGTGTACTTTTCTGTTGAAAAAAATGCCTTAACCCTCTAAGCGCCAAGCAAAATTTGTAGCAGATGACATTCAAAATTTTTTTTATTTTTCAGAGAAAACGAGTCTTGACATTTCATGTGAATTGTCTGCTTGGCAGACAATTCACATGAAATGTCAAGACTTGTTTTCTGAAAAAAAAAAAAAAAAAAAAAATGTCCTCTGCTGCAGTTGTGACTGGCGTTTTAAGGGTTTATTGGAGCTATGATTATATAGTTCTTACAGACTGAGAACTGGACTCTGAGTGGGATCAGGTCTTCCTTATGACACTACTATCTAAAATGCAGCTGAATTTTCAATAAAAATGCAACTGCTTTTTCAGTGCCTAAAATGGAAGGATTCATAACTACATGTATTTACTGCCCAAAACTTGCAGTGGTGTAAAACAAAACACCATAAAATGCAGCAGTGAATATCCATGCACAAAAAGTTAAGCAGTACATCTCCATGCCCTTAAATTGCAGTAGTGCATATTAGTGATCTGAAAATGGAGTAATGCATATTAATATTAATGTCCTGAAATGCAGCAGTGCATATCCGTTCCCAAAAATACAGCAGTACATTTGCATGCCTTAAATGCAATAGTACCTTTGCATGCCCTAAAATGCAGCAGTGCATATCCATTCCCAAAAATATAGCAGTACATTTCCATGCTTTAAAAATGAAAAAAAAAATACATTCTCATGGCCTAAAATGCAGCAGTGTATATCCATTCCTAAAAATACAGCAGTACATTTCCATGCCTTGAAAATACAATAGTACATTTGCTTGCCTTAAAATTGAGCACTGCATATCCATTCCCACAAATACAGCAGTACATGATGACATGCCTTGAAAACGCAATAGTATATTTGCATGCCTTAAAATGCAGCAGTGCATATCCATTCCACAAATACATCAGTGCATTTCCATGCCTTGAAAATGGGATAGTGTACATTTGCAGTAAAAATGTAGCAGTATTATCAGAGGCTTATAATTCTATTAGAATTAACCCTTGTCCTGCTGAATAAATTAAGAAGCCACTCCAACTTCTAATTTTTTAACCAATCAGATTAATTAATCCAGATTATTCATATAACTTCACATACTTAATGGCAAACATTGTAGATCCAGATCAGTTGGCTTCTTCAGAAGCCAGCTGATCTGGATGTACACTGTTTGCAAAGGCAGGGTACATCCGGGTTCAGCAGGACAAGGGTTAAAGCCTCTGTATATCCATTCCCAGAAATACAGCAGTACATTTCCATGCCTTGAAAATGCAATAATACATTTTCATGCCCTAAAAATGCAGCAGTATATATGATGTATCCACTGCTTATAAAATGCAGGGTTTCATAACTACCCATTCCCTGAAAATGTATTGAAGGTCCTGATGTGACTGCCCTAATGGATAGTGTGATCTGGGCCTTTGTTAGAGCTTATACCTTGAAGGCGTTTGATTGGTACAGCTTGAATGATGCATGCTTGAATGATGCATGAACTTAAGTGACATTTCTGGCTGCACTATTATTTTTATATTTTTCATAGAAAATAAATTTTATTTTTTATGAAAAATAAAATAAAAATTTTAAAATGTCTTATGCTAAGGCCAAAAAAAAAAATAGTTGTGTTTCCGGTTCCCCGACCGACCCTGTGGTTTTGGCGCCGACTGTAAACTTTTTTTTTTTTTTCAAGTCGCAAAAAAAAAAAAAAAAAAAAAAAAAAAAAAATGTGAGGTGCGCCTTCAACGTCCAATTCGGTTCATTATCGGCGATTCGGTTGTTTTACTTTTCCAACATGGCGGTGCCCGTCTACTAGCCTTCGAGCGTGGTGGGTACAGTGAACTAATTATTTTTCCCATAGAGCTCCATAGTAATTCCACCCTTTTTGGTGCTTAAGGGTTCATTTCAGGGTATGGCTGAGCTTCTAAATTTTGTTTTAATTCAAAGCCCAGGCATAGCATAGCAAAATAAACAAGGAAAAATACCACCATCACCAGCACTTTCTGGGACTTTTTGGAGGCTGAATGTAGCAACCCCTCAGTTGGCAGGTATCAAAAATTGAAACTTTGCAATTTCACCACTTTTTCTTTGGGCTCCAGCAAACACACACAGAAACATTTATTTCTTTGAAACAATCAGAAAATTACAAACAGACATTTTTTTCTTCAAATTAGAAAGATGAGTTTTAATTCATCTTTATTATTAACCAATCACAGGCTCCCTTACACAAAATAACTACCCCGGGCTTCCCTACACTTTTTTGCACCAATCAGCAGTCCTGTCACAATTGGTTCACTGTGCCCTGGTGGCTATAAAAATGAATAAATGCGACCACCTTGAGACAAAAAACTTCATGATTTCTGTTAGAAACACGAAATTAATTGAGGAAGTTTTCAACGATCATCACCCAGGCGCCGAGGGTGACGAGTTTGAGAAAACGTACACCCTGAAATCACAGTGTAAAACTGAACTCAACTCAACGGACACATTTGAGGTGGAAAACTATCTTACAGTTGGAGAATTAGTAAATATATTTAATATCAAATGCATAGAATTTACATGTGTTCGCCTACAAAATAGTCCTTTGAAACTGATCGGGGAAGCTGCAGAATCGGCATGTCTTTATAATACCAGAAAATGGAAATGTCCAATAAAGTGTAGGTGTTGAAAATATTGAATTGTCACGAATAACTGGTAAGGGTTTAAATTTCATCCTGGTACATATAGTTGTTAAATTTCCTCATACAGTGTAATGTTAATTACTGTGCTTCAATGGAGTTAACAAATTTGTTTTAAAAAGGGAATTGACTAAAACATTGTATCATATCGTGAACATTTTCACAATTGACAAGACCAGTTCAGTTGAATATGAAATTTAATCTATGATGCAGAAGGCTGACTGGTGAGTAGGCCCTGATGTTACAAAAAAAAAAAAAGTAAAAAAAAAAAAAAAAAAAAAAAGTAAAATCGACCTACCGACGCTATTTTTTTCTAGCCTGGAACCTGAAACACAACTATTTTTTTTTTTGGCCTAATGAGTACTACCCGTAGCTCTAGATAAGGTGCTTTTTCCAACCAAAAAGTATATATGAGCCAGTGCAAGACAAAACCTACAATAAAACCTGTGTAATTATCAAAGACTCAGATCAGCCTAAACATCCACTCAGTATGGCTAGGGTTCTCATTTATCCCTCTTTAGTTAGTCCAAAGGCTAGAGAAGGACAAGCGACCAGCAAAGACTCTCATCAGACTGCGCAGATGCGCAGTCTGATCTGAGTCTTTGATGGTCCCACAAGTCTTAGTGTAAGTTTTGTCGTACGCTAGCTCATATATTTTCTACTTCTCCACAAAAACTTACATGGTGCATAATTATAAGAAGCATCTGCGTGAGATGCTTCTAATGAGTACCCACAATATGTTTTAAAGGAGGAAGTCAGAATAATATTTACCCAATTCCCCTTCTCACATGTTTTTGTAAAGAAATCATTTAGCTCCAGAAAAGGTTTTTTTTTTTAATCTGAAAAGTACTGGTATTTTTCTATTTTCTCCACACAAACATATATTGTGGTACTTATTAGAAGCACCTTAGCAAAGTGCTTCTAATGAGTATCCACAATGTTTGTAATTGTGTTGAGAAATAAGAAAACTATAGTGTGGATACCCCCTTGTATCTGGAGCTATGAGAAATAAGAATATAACCAATAGGTTTTTATTTTTTATTGAAAAAAAGTTCCTTATCTACTAAGCAATGCATTCTTTGAACACAGAATTATAAAAGGTATTGTCCTGCAATACCAACAAGACTGCACGTGACAGGTTGCAAGGCTGCCAACGACAACATCATCAGGAGGTTCCTGATGTTTGAGCTTTGGAAGATTTTTGTAGGAGTCAGATCAATACTTTCTCCATAGCTGTAGATAAGAGGAAGTATTGGGGAAAATGTTTTTCTTATTTCTCCATAAAACATATGTTGTGGGTACTCATTAAAAGTGCCTCTGTGAGGCACTTCTAATGAGTACCCACAACATATGTTTTCATGGAGAAATAAGAAAGATATCAATACTTCTTGGTTGACAAAAGTGCCTTATCAAGAGTTATGCTTTCTCCTTGATCTAATAAAGAATCAGCCTGTTTTATCGATTAACTGTCTCTGGCTTCCCTTGGATCTACAGATCTAACCACTGCTAATTCTGGTAACAGTGTTATTTCAAATTGCAAATGGGAGTAAACGTAACAATTGGTTCTTGCATAATTGTCTGCATGCATACACTTTCATTTGGGCTCTAGATTAAAACTGTTCAGTTGGGGATAAAACTTTGGGTATCTTCACATATTTTGATATAAGCCCCAGCATACTGTTTACCTAGACTGGCTCCGGTCTCTAATGACAAAATATTTTTTTCTTATAATCTGTTTAATAATCCACTAAAATAAAACCAAAGAAATAACATGACTATAAAGGCTGGTCACTAGACTCTCTAGTGACCAGTCTTTATAGTCATGATATATATTTTTTGTTTTATTTTAGTGGAGTATCAAACAGGATTATGAGAAAAATATTTAGTCACTGGAGACTGGAGCCAGTCTAACTGTTTACCCTGAATATTGGGATACCTTACTCCTTACTATTCTTGTCCTAAAGTAACTAAATAAAAATAAAGTAAGAAAAAGAAATCTGCGACCAACCCCCAGACAATCCCGTATTTTATATATGTTCTTTACATAAATTTGTCTGTACTGATTTTCAGATATTTTCGGTTTTCATCATTCGTTTATTTATTACCAATATGGTGGCACCCTTACAAGCCAAACTGGGCACATTAGTGTGCAGTTTATTTCGAAGTGTGCAGCCACATCTTGGCCTAAAAGAAGATAAAAGCAGTTCAACACAGCAGCCCTTTATCTACGATATTCAAAAACGGTCAAATATTTTGGTAAAGAGAAGTCAAAATATTTTAAGATTCCATTTAAAAACAAATTATGATTCCCCGACCATAATTTGAACTGAAAAAAAAAAAAGGAGAGAGAAAAAAAAAAGTGGCCGACCGACTGACCCTATGGCAAATTGGTGTTCTAAAATTTGAATGTCCATTTCGAGGGTTGAGCGCAAGACTATGGTAACTCAAACATATTTTTGAAACCCTTGTTTAGGGGCAACTTGGACCCCTTTGTAAACAATGCAAATTTAGGTGCCATTGCTCATACGAGCAATGGCACCTAAATTTTCATTGTTTACAGAAAGAAATGTTGTAATCTTCATAATGCCTTCATGGTGAGGAGATTAGGATTGGGGAAAAACAACCTTCTGACTTACGCTAGTCTTGCGCTCAACCCTCGATTTGGTGACCTGTTGGTGTATCTAAAATCAGCTGAATGAATAATGAGTAGCAAACAGTGTAGATCCTGATCAAATACTGCATGTTTTTGCATCTGATCTTGGTCTACACTGTTTGCGTAGACTGTCTGACCAAATACTAAGGGTAAATATGATAATATTTTTAATAAATAAGGAAATAAGAAAACCATCAATTTTTGGATGGGTTTTTCAAAAATCTGTACTTTAATATCTGGGCAGGCGGGTGTCGAGCATCGGGTGTTGGGCGTCGTCCCAGGTTAAGGTTAACCATTTGGTTAACCTTTTTTCAAAGTTAATGTTACCTTTATTCCTCAGTGGATTGCTTTCATATTTGGTAGGGATGAAGAGGAGGACCAGTATGCATGTCACGTGCAAGAGAGACAACTCTCACTTTCTTCATGTAAAAACCTGTCCATAATGCTATTAGGCATTTTTCTTGTTATTTTTATGCAATAACTTTTTCTGGAGTCTGATAACAAGTTCAAAAGTTTACAGGTTTAAAAGTGCCAGGAGGCCATGAAATGCCTTAATGGTAAAGAATCCATCATTATTTCCTGACAGTAGGTAGATATTGAGTTCAGGTAGACCCCAAAACTCAAGATAAAGTGCTTTTTTTTTTTTCAACCAAAAGGTATGGATATTTTCCATAGCTCTTGGGAAGAGGGGCATCTGCTAAATATTTGTCTTATCTCTCAACAAAATCACATGTTGTGGGTACTAATTAGAAATACCTCAGTAAATACTGTATGTATAATAATTGTTTCATCTGGAGCTCAGGTGAAGTAATAGGAAGGTGAAACTCAGAATTAACCTGGAAAAATCTGCAGCCAGAAGACTATGCTGTAATAACAATTCACTATTCTTTCATAATTCTTAGGAAAGCTGGAGCTTTATTAGACATCTGATCAGCATTTAACCGCTGAACCTGGATATGCCCTGTCTTTGCAAACAGTGTAGATCCAGATCAGTTGGCTTCTGAAGAAGCCAACTGATCTGGATCTGCACTGTTTGCCTTAAGTATGTTGGTTTGTTTCAACAACCTGGATCAAGTAATCTGATTGGCTGAAAATTGGAAATAGGCATGGCTTCTTAATTTATTCAGCATGACAAGGGTTAAAGCACCTGTTATACATGTAACAGCAGCAGATGACTTTAACCCATTGTAGACTGATTTTGATTGTGTTGGGGTTTAACGACACGTCAACCCTTGAGGGTCATTTTGTGTCGTCTCCCAGAGAAAGGGAGAAAAGAGATAGAAGAGAGAGTAAAGGAGATGAAAGAGAGGGACAGGGAAGAAAGAGGAACAGGAATGAAAGTGAAGAAACAGAAGAAATAAAAACATTCCCCCTCTACCCTTACCCACTACAAGGATAGCAGGCCTTGCCCAACTGTAAGCCAATATCAGTTGGACGCCCCAGTGCATTGTAGACTGAATGAATTCACCCACACTATATATTGGAAGATTCTTATTTCAATTTTAGGTAGGTCAGGCTATTCAATATAGATATTCTAGAGAAAAATGGTTGAAGTATTTGCAAACAGTGGAGACCCTGATCAGATGCTGCATTCTGATCTGGGTCTGCACTGTTTTCCAATTACCCTTTTAGGGGTTTCCAGACTTCGATGGGTTAAAAAGTCTGAGAAATAAGGTTTTGCATTTTATGTGAATCATCTTCAAGCCAGATAGGTAATTCATGTGAATCATTTTTGTGAAAACCACAATTTTGAAAGACCCTACAAGGGCAGACTGCTCCTAAAGGATCTGGGTCTGCAGATAAAAGGAATGTTAAGAATTTTTATTTTTGTTATTTTTTGCACTAATATAGATGTGGGTGACTGTGTCCCTATTTTTAGTATCAGGGCACACAGACCTACAATGTATGCAAACAGTGTAGACCCAGATCAGATGCTGCAGAATGCAGCCTCTGATCAGTGTCTACATTATACCATTCATCCAACAGTCTTTTAGACACATCAAGACTTGATCAAATATTAGGACAAGTAAAAGTTTCCCACTATTTAGGGTAAATATGGTACTGTAAATGTCCTAAAATTTTGAACACCAGAGTACCTGACAAAATGACATATGCAAACAGTGCAGACCCAGATCCTTTAGGAGCTGTCTGATCAGGGTCTACACTGTTTGCCATTCCACTAAGTATTTTAAAAGCAAAGGTGTATAAAAAGCAAAATTTAGGCTAAAATAGTATGGAATAAAGTGTTCGAAATTTTAGGACATTTACCGTACTCATCACAATTCGATGAATGAGGCAAGACATGCAAAACAATCATCTGACCCTTCAAATTAAATTATTACATTAATAGAACCTCCAAGGCTCCAGAACTTTGAGCTTCAATGGGAGAGTATCTTCCTTTAAAATGTAAGTTGTGGCTACTCATTAGAAGCACCTCACTGAGGTGCTTCTAATGAGTACCCACAACATATGTTTTCATGGGGAAATAAGAAAAAAAAATAGAATTTATCAGGATACTCCTTGTCTGGAGTGGGATTTGGAACACTGCGAAAAGACTGACTATCCTTCTGGGTAGTTTCTGATCTAAGGCCATGAAACTTGTGATTATGAATTATTAATGAGATAATTAGTATAGTAGTTATTATGTATTATTCATATGATAGTATAGGGTAGTGCTGGTGAATATTTATTAACTTTGATGGCTGCAGACATAGCAGAAATTGGTAGATTCCCTAGATTGTGTTAACATGAATGACCAAAGTTACTGACAGAGATCATCTATGATTCAGTCTGGATTGACAAGAATGTGGAGTCAGAAGCTACTTGTTACCTACAATATGAGCCAATATACTTTGGCCATAATGTAAGATAATGTAGAGCCACAGTGTGAAGAAATGTACCTTCTAACACTTGCGCTCAGTATTAATAATAATAATAATGATAATGATAATAATAATCATTGGTCTAGATAAGATAGGGTATCAGGTAAATATTTTTCTCATTTCTCCACAAAAACATATGTTGTGGGTAATCATTAGAAGTGCCTTACTGAGGCACTTCTGATGAGTACCCACAACATATTATGTTTAGTTGGAGAATTAGGGAAAATATCAATACTTTTGGATTGAAAAAAGTACAAATGTATCTTATCAAGAGCTATGAATAATAATTATAATGATAATAATAGACTTTATTTCATGAGGGTTACGCATTTAGCAACAACTAATCTTCCATGAGGCCCTCACTAAGTACAGATATGTTCATTAGATAGAATTTTATAAGGACATGCATTTAAACCTAAAACTATATGATTCACAAAAAAAAAAGAAAAGTTTTATACCAGTCTTTCATACACCATCTCAGTGCAAACATAATTAATGAAGACAGATCAACCTGAGCACCCACGCAATCTGATCAGTCTTCATTGTCCGCATAAAGAAATTTGTATCCTTTGCTATCCAGATTGTGCCTAGGAAAGATTCTGATCAGACTGCGCGAATGCTGATCTGAATCTTAGCTGGGCACACCTCCAAAGGTTTTCTGATGCTGCTACTTTGTACATTTTGACATGTACGTGCAGTGAAAACTCTTTAGTTAGCTTACATGTGTAGGTGCATTTCTTACACTGCAGCTTATTTTTCAATCGGTGGTCAGTATTAAAGTTGTGGAATTGTATATAAACTGATAAATGTTTGCTGACCATTACCCCAGGAAATACTATTTTTCTGTTCAAATATAGGAATTCTAAGCTATGTAATGGTTAGTCAGCCTATCTTTTATACCTGTTGTTTGCAGTTGTCTGTTGTTTATAGTGTTACAGAGATCTGTTATTTGCCATTGTAGACATGTTTTGTACAGTCTGCAAATCTGCATACACAGTAAGGTATCACTGTCCATGAGATGATCCATATGAGAATAAAGCCATACTTGTTATAATGTCAAAGACCACAGCAACAGATAAGGCACTTTTTTCTTCCGAAAAGTGCTGATATCTTTCTTACTTCTCAACGAAAACATATGTTGTGGGTACTCATTAGAAGCGAGGCGCTTCTAATGAGTACCCACAACATATGTTTTCGTTGAGAAATAAGAAAAAGATAATGTGGATACCCCCTCTTATCTGTAGCTATGAAAGACAGACATTTCTTGTTATGACAATGAAGCAGCCAATTGGGTATTACAGCTCCAGATACAAAGGGGTATCTGGATAATTTTTTTCTGATTTCTGCGCAAAAACGTGTTGTAGGTATTCATTAGAAGCGCCACGTAGAGGCACTTCTAATGAGTACACCACATATGTTTTTGTGCAGGAATAAGAAAAATTACCAGTACTTTTCAGTTGAAAAAGCGCCTTATCTGGACTTATGGTTATGCTAATGAAAACAGAATGGTCAGTTAAATGTTTATTCTTCAGCATAAAAGCAGTGACTCATAACTCTAGACAAGACAGGGTATCCAGAGAAATAGTTTTCTCATTTCTCCTTGAAAATATACAATGTTTGTATCCATTAGATGTGCATTTGTTAGGAGTAGATCTATTCTTAACATGGATTATATGATGAAACAAGAAAAATATCAATACCTTTTTGGGGAAAAAAAAGTACCATATCTCACAAAACATCACAAAATTTTAGCCCTGAATGGAAGTCAGATAGACCCTGTATTTCAAATCCTGTTTTCTAGGGAATAAAATCAGTTTGTCTGCTGAATTTGCCCAGAATGGCAAAGATTAATCCCGGTCCTGCTGAACTCAGATATGCCCTGCCTTCGCAAATAGTGTAGCTCCAGATCAGTTGGCTTCAGAGTTCTGAAGAGGCCAACTGATCTGGATCTACAATATTTGACATTAAGAATGTGAACTTGTATCGGCTACCTGGATCAAATAATCTGATTGGCTGAAAATTGGAAGTTGGTGTGGTATCTTAATTTATTCAGCATGAAAAGTGTTAACATACTCTAAAATTAGAAAACTCATTTGATTATCTAGTGATGTGTCTAGTGTGTCTAGTTCTGTTAGAAAGCCCTGATCACTTCAATCAGCATCGTTTACTGTCCAGATATTCAGGATAAAATACACCGGGATCCCTGGCGCAGTCGGTAGTATGTCTGGCTGCAGATCCAGAGTCGCAAGTTTTAACCCCAGCTTGGCCACATAGCTTTCATGGAGACTGATCATGAAATAATTTCTACGGGTCATTCTCCCCCTTCTGTTGATTAATCCTTGTCCTGCTGAACCCGGATATGCCCTGCCTTTGCAAACAGTGTAGATCCAGATCATTTGGCTTCTTCAGAAGCCAACTAATCTGGATCTGCACTGTTTGCCATTAAGTATGTGAATTTATATCAATAATCTGTATCAAGTAATCTGATTGGCTGAAAATACAAAGTGGGCGTGGCATCTTAATTTATTCAGCATGAGAAGGTCAGTTACTGGCGAAAGTATGTGCACAAGTACTAACCACTTAGACTAGAGGACTAAGCATGCCCAGGAAGAGTAAGTCAGCTGACAAGCTCAGCATGATCTGAACTGTTGACTGGGCCGTAAAACTTCAACTCAAACTCATGGTAAAACTAAAATAGGAAAGCTTCTCATATAAACTCCTCACAGCAGCCAATTACAAGGAGACATCAATGATTTCTGCAATAAGTGCCAATTCAGTCATTGTTTTCCCATCTGTTTCTTCCTAAAAATACCAACAATTCATATATTCCCAGGCAACATTTCCACATCTCAACAATGCCTGGACTCAGTATTCAGCTAACAGTACGTAGCTCCAGATAAGAGGAGTATCCCCCGCATAATAGTTTCCTTATTTCTCCAAGAAAATATATATGTTGTGGGTACTCATTAGAAGCACCTCAGTGAGGTGCTTCTAATGAGTACCCACAACATATGTTTTCGTGGAGAAATAAGAAAAATATCAGTACTTTTCTGTGGAAAAAAAAAAGTCTCTGATCTGGAGCTATGTAACTCATAAAAAGTGAATGAGTTAATGTTTGGGATGATTGGAGAAGGTTAAAGTGATCAATAATTCTACAGAGAAACACTAATAGCTGAAGATAAGAGGGGTGTCCTGATATCATACTTTTCTAATTTCTCCATGAAATTGTGATATTGTAAGCTCTCATTAGAAGTGCCTTACCAAGGCATTTCTAATCAGTACCCTCAGCATATGCTTTTAGGAGACAATTAAGAAAATATAATATTTTATTTTTTGGAAAAAAAAAGAGCAAAAAACGCAGTGCCTTATCTAGAGCTAGGATTACACTTCCTGAAGCCAGGGAAATTCACCAATGTACTCTTTGTATGCAGACAGGGCAGGAAATCAATACAAAAGACTGATCCTGTAGATCTTTGATCTTTTCTCTATGGAAGTAACAAAAGAAACATCTAGACCATGGATGCTGACATGACAAAAGAATCATTTCTGCCACCAATTCAAAGCCCCAGACAACATAACTCTAGATAAGACATGGTATCCAAATCATATTTTTCTTATTTCTGCGTGAAAACATGTCATGGGTACTCATTAGAAGCGCCTCGCAACATATTTCTGTGGAAAAATAAGAAAAATATCAACAATTTTTTGTTGCAAAAAACATGGCTTATCTGGAGCGATGCATGGACAAGATGCTGTTTTGATGTTTTTCTTACTTCTTGAAACTATAATAATGTGTGCACTCACTAGAACTGCCTTGCTTAGATGATTTTAATGAGTACTCATGACAATAGTTTTCAGGGAGAAATAAAGGCACTCTGAATACATCTTAGAGCTGCAGTGGACAATAAAAATGTTACCAAAGCTTTAAAGCTCATTATTTAGGCCATGAAAAAAAAAAAAAAAAAAAAAAGTAATAGATTCTCAGACACTGTCGCATCTGTCCAAAAGGTCCTGCATATATGATATTTTCAGTGGTAAGTTTTTTCTGACCCACAAAAATATGTGACACTGGATTTTACTTGCTTATCTGAGAATCATTTCTAACCAAGTTGCAATCTAGACCACAAACATATGGCATTCTTACTTACTTGCAAAGAAAATCGGTAAATTATGATCTGTTTATGTTGTTTGAGAATTTAAACTTGCATTTTAGATATGTCCCATAAATCCACTGCCATTTTATTTAGCCAAACAAACCCAAATGACCATGAATGTACCCAACCGAAAAATAAAAGTAAAAATAAAAAGTAAAAAAATAAAAGTAAAAATGAAAAAAAAGTCTGAGAATCCAATGACTTTTTTTTTGGCCTTAGAATTAACCCTTAAATCACCAATCACAAATGCAGCAGATGACAATTTGAAATATTTTTTTTATAATTTCTTGGAGAAAATAAGGTTTGACATTTTTATGTAAATCACCAGATGATTTATACGAAATGTCAAGCCTCATTTTCTCAGCTAAACTGTAAAAAAGAATTAAAATGTCATCTGCTTAAATTATGCTTGGAACCCATTTTAGTGTGCAAACCCCTAAAAGTGTTATTGGCAAACAGCAAACCCAGGTCAGATGTCACACAAGGCAGCATCTGATCAAGGTCTATACTGTTAGAATTTAGTACAGGAATTTCTATAAAACATTGTTGATAAAAACTAACCAGACACGCTGCTGTTGAAAATAGATTGGTCAAAAGAATTGTGGTAGAAGAATCCACTCAACATAAATGGGTTATGCACCAGTCATTTGAAACTATGGCCCCTGTGGGGCTAGGGATAGCGGGGACACATAGGGGCTTAAGTGCTGTGATTTAACCTACACAGTCCTGGCAGTGCCTTAGATGTGCCAGGGTATTAATTTTCTGCCAGAATGCTTTGTATACACAAACTAGATCCAAATCAACTTTAGTCTTGAGTTTTCTAATAATCTGGCTCATACTGTCAATGATATTTTACCTTTGAATTTAGCCGGCCTCGGTGGCTCAGTTGGATGCGCCGTCCAACTGGAGACCAGGAGGTCACGGGTTCAACCCCCGCCGAGGTCGGCAACATTCTTTTGTGGAGATTGATCATGAAATATTTTCTACGGTCATTCTCTCCCTTCTGCTGATTCAAGAAGGGCAGTTGTCAGTTTCTGGTAAAAGAATGTGCACAATACTGGTTGACCGCTTAGAGGACTAAGCCTGCCCAGTAAACGTGTGGTTAGGTAAACTGACTGCGCTCGACATGACCCCATTGGGTTGACTGGGCCGTAAAACCTCAACACAAAACCTTTGAATTTAGCTCTAGCGAGTTAACCTGGGCCCAGTTGTTCAAAACTAACGATGTCGTTAGTTAACGATTCATTAAAATTTACAAAGAGTGATACACAAATATGCTGAAATTTTTTACTGGAAAAATGTTAGTAGCTTTTGCAGTGCAAAAGCTACTCACATTTTTTCAGCAAAAAATATCAGAATATTGTATATTGAATATGCTAAAACAGTTAAAGAAATGACTCTTAACGAGCTTGTTAAGCTAACGACGCTTTGAACAACCGGACCAAGACCTTTTGCCATGAAACAGATACAGGTTGATTTTTGCAACAGAGAGCAGACTTTTCCAGGAAACAAAAAACTGGCCCCTGGGCTGGATGGGCTTTTAGCAGGATTTTTACCGTAAATTTGTCCCCGCAGTGCAGGGCGTTTATCAGGGCTTTAAAAACTGAAAAGTTTAAAGCCTTGCTGTCTCCTGTCATTGTAGGGGCTGGGACTACAAATGACAGGTGCAGTATGGGTTAACTCTAAGGTTTCAGATAATGAGTACCATGTTGAACCTATTTGGACAAACAAGTGTCGGCCTTGGTGGCTCAGTCGGATGCATGTAGGACTGGTGATCAAGAGTTCGCGGGTTCGATCCTCAGAGGGGCTGACAACATTCTTTCATAGGTATTGATCATGAAATATTTTCTAGGGTCATTCTCTCCCTTCCATTGATTCAAGAAGGGCAGTTGTCAGTTCCTGTTGAAAGAATGCGCACAAGTGCTGGTTGACTGTGTAGAGGGCTACGCTTGCCCAGGAAAAGTGTGATTAGGTAAACACTCTATTGAGTTACCTGGGCCTTAAAACTTCAACACAATCAATCATTTGGACAGACAAGTCTTGAGCAAACAATGTAGACCCAAGCATAGCAAATTCTTTTTGGAGTAGACCCCTTTTCAGAAGGGAGGTCAAAACAATTTGAAAACAGAATTGCCTCCCTTGAAAGTGTATTTATTCCCCTTTGATAAAATTAATAGTGGCTGACAAATCGGGGGGAGGGTGGGGGGGGGGGGGGGGGTGGGGGGGGGGCTGTTCCATTGGACACAACTTGCATGAAATCTTAAAACCTGTTTACTGGGAAAAATAAGAAAAATATTTCAGTATGTCGTCTGCTGAAAATTTTACCCCCAGAGTACTAAGCAATTAAGAGTCATTATTGACATTTTGAAATGTGGTCTTTCTTTATCTAGAAAATATATTTGACATTTCATGCAAAATATCTTCAAGACAGTTTGCAAGACAGTTTGCATGAAATGAGCCGGAATGTGAGAAAAGGTACTTTCTGACATATGTACCCAACAAAGACTCAGATCAGCCTGTGCATCCTGATCAGAGTCTTTGTTGTCTGCATGAAGAAATTTTGCCTCCTTTGCTATCCAAAAAACCCTGAGTAAAGATTATGACAAGGCCCAGTTGTTCAAAGCTCTTTAGTGGTCAAAATGTAAACTGTTCTAGTAAATACAATATCTAATTCACAACTATTTTTGCTGAAAAAATGTGTGTAGCTTTTGCAAATGCAAAAGCTACTCACATTTTTTCGGCAAAAATATTAACATATATGCCATATTTAATGATCAAAGTTTTAACGATACGTTAACTAATGTCGTTATTTTTGAACAAACTGGGCCCAGACTGTCTGAAGGTACCTGTTCTGACGTTCTGGCTGAAATATTATAACCCTCCATTCTGTAAAATAATAATAAAAAGAAATCATCAGTTTTTCATCTGGCGTATTTCTTATATATTTTCAGAAGTAAAGTTTGAATCCAGCAGAAGCTACAGTAGCTGTAGGTCGTTCCACCTCAGTGAGATGTTACCTTGAGCCCGAACCCGATACACAAGCTAATGCTCAATATTCATGGTCTGATAAACAAGATAATCCTATCACAGGCTCAAACTCACAGTAAGTCTATCAGTTTTTATTTTTGCTGAACTCTGCCTTGGGTTCAGGATGAACTACAGTCAAACCTGTCTTAACCAGTTGTAGACTGAATAGACTCTCCCACATATATATTAGAAGGAGTCCAATTTCAATTTAAGGTAAGTCCAGCTATGAGATTTACATATTCCTAGAGAAAAAATGGCTAAACTATTTGCTAACAGTGGAGACTGATCAGATGCCGCATTCTGCGGCTTCTGATCTGGGGTCTGCACTGTTTGCCAATTACCCTTTTACAGGTTTCTCAACTATAATGGGTTAAAGGCCATCTGTAGCATTCACCTGTCTTAACCGTTGTTATGCTGAATAAATTAACCCTTGTCCTGCTGAACCCAGATACACCCTGCCTTTGCAAATGTAGATCCCTGATCTGGATCTGCATTGTTTGCCTTTCACTATGCAAATTTATTTCAACAATCTGGATCAAGGAATCTGATTGGCTGACAATTAGAAATGGGCATGGCAAGGATTAAGATTGACCCTGCCCACCAATTTTTTAGCCAATCAGATTACTTGATACAAATTCACAAACAATGTACTTAATGACAAACAGTGCAGATCCAGATCAGTTGGCTTCTTTAGAAGCCAATTGATCTGGATAAACACTGCAAAGCAGGGCTTATCTGGGCTCAGCAGGGCTAGGGTTAAAGGCAACTATTAGGATCCCATTTAAGGTAAAGCAGTGGAAATTTATACCTGTATTAAGCAATCCCCTGTCTTTTAGGCAACCTTTTTTTTTTTTTTGATTTTGGAAAGGTGCTTGCTTAACCCTATCACCCCTGGGTGTCTGAAGTGGACTCTTCCATCTATGAAACTGAATGTGTCCATTATCTCAATAAGGGATGTCAGGTAGACAAAACTCTAAAACAAAATTTTTGATGTACCGAATTTGTCAATATGTAAAAGCCATGTCTTGGAGTTCGATCTTCATTCACTGATAAGGCAATATGAGTAAGTGTAAGGCTGATTTTGATACTCCTGAAAAGAATAAGCGTCTGAAAACGTCTGGCACTCCGAATGCAGCTCGATCCTATCGAGAGGAGTGGAAAAGTGGCAACCCTTGGCTCCCCTATGATGCCAAGTCAAAATTAATGTTCTGTGACTTCTGTATTAAGTCTCAACATCAGAATATCTTCACTAATTAATTACAGCAGAAGTTTTAAAAATCAGTGTGAGAATTTCAAGTCCCTCACAAGCATTTCACACATTTCACACTATACTGATTCTTGATTCTACTGCTGCTAATTATAGGAATCAATAAATGAACACCCTTTTTCTGATAAGATAATTCTTTAGCGAAAAATGGCCAAAATTTGGCTCAAAATCTGGCTCAAAGTTAAAGAAAATGGCACAAAAAAAAATTAAATTGGCGAAAATGGTGACGAAAGAAAAAAAAAATCCTAGTGTGAACCCAGTTTGTAGATAATTTTGGAGAAATCTTTTAACTGTTTTGCACAAGAATCTGTTATGAGTACTGAACAGAATTGCTTACCAGTTCTAAATGATAACTAAAGGCAATAACAAGTATGAGCAGGGAAAAGGAGAAAATGGAGATTTTGGCATGTGGATAGCAAATTAGATTTCAACCTGTGCATCTGCAGTCTGATCAGGGATTTCCAGAAGACTTGTTTTGGAGGAGTATTTGGTGATTATTTTGAGATAATTTTCTCCAGCTTTTGATAAAAAACATATATTGTGGGTAGTGGGTAGTCATTAGAAGTGCCTCACACTTCTAATGAGTACCACAACATATGTGTTTTTTTTGAGAAATAATGATGTACATGGTTTCGCAAAGCCACTCATTCATTATCTCTCTTCCATCTTCTCAGAATGACTTAAATCGCCAAGAAAAACTGCATCTGAAAATGTCGTCTGTTTATGTCGTCTGCTGAATATTCTTGCAAACTTTTCAAACCTATTTTTGCGTACAGGCAAACAGTGTGGAGCAGTCTGATCTGGGTCCACACTGTTTGCAGAAAGGATTTTTAAAGTAACCGGCAGAAAACAGCAGACGACAATAGTTGTGATTGGCGTTTTAAGGGTTAAATAATATTGAAATGGATGTATAACACCCAATCACCATTTTCTTATGCTGGGGCTTTTATAAATTGAAGATGGAAAATTAATTATTTCATGCAACTGTTATGTCAGTACATCACAGGGCTGGATAAGGTATTCAGATAAATATTTTCTTATTTATGCATGAAAACTAATATTGTTTGTGCTTGAAAGAAGCCCCTTGGTGAGGTAGTTCTAATGAGTAGCAACTAATATACCATTCCGAAACGCTTCTAATGAGTACCCACATCATATGTTTTCGAGGAGAAATAAGGAAGATCAATACTTTTGAATTGAAAAAAGCATCTTATCAAGAGCTACAGTGTACTGTAGTGTCTGATCAATTTCTATACTGTTTGCTGAGGCTGATCTGTCCCTATACTTAGTTTAAATGGGTTTACTTGATTGTCTCCCTTCTGCTGATTCAAGAAGGGCCATTGTCAGTTTCTGGTGAAAGACTTTGCACAAGCACTGGTTAAAGGCTTATTGGACTAAGCCTATTCAGGAACAGTGTAGTTAGATAAACTGACCTTAACCCTTGTCCTGCTGAATAAATTAAGATGCCATGCCCACTTCTAATTTTCAGCCAATCAGGTTACTTGATTCAGATTGTTGCTATAAATTTGCATACTTGATGGCAAACAGTGCAGATCCAGATCAGTTGGCTTCTTCAGAAGCCAACTGATCTGGATCTACACTGTCTGCAAAACAGGGTATATCCAGGTTCAGCAGGACAAGAGATTTAACAGTGTTGACTGGATTATTTACCTCCAAACCAGCTAACTTGATTTAATTGTCTTTTAGGGCTGCAAAATATGTGCGGAAAGCCAGAGCTCCATTGACAGGGATGATGCTCTACATCGATGTGACAGATGATGACAAAGGCAGATACACGTGTAGGATTGTTGTTGGGGCTGAAGAGTATGTTGGTCGTTTCGAGCTCAAAACCTATGGTGAGTAGAAAAATCGTAGTCTTAGATAAGGCAATTTCTTTAAAAAGAAAGAATTTGCTCCCAAAGGGAGCGAATTCTTTCCTTTTAAAGTGGACCCCTTTCAAAAGGGAGACAAAAACAATGTTGACAGAGTTGCCTCCCCTGAAAGTATATCAGTTTCCCTTAAAGGTGTTTGAATTTTTGACCTGTTTATTCCAAAATTTGCTTCATGGTCTCACATCAGAACTCTTCACCATTTGCATTGAAGTTCTCCATTTACAGGTCATTGGACTCGCTCTGTCTTGTTTGTCCAGATACACGCATAAATATCCCTTGAAATATTTTCTACAGTCATTCTCTCCCTTCCGCTGAATCAAGAAGGGCAGTTATCAGTTTCTGGCAAAAGAATGAGCACAATACTGGTTAACTGCTTAGAGGACTAAGCCTGCCCAGTAAAGGGGTAAACTGACCATGAGCTGTAAAACCTCAACACAAACAAACAAACGACTTACAGTAATTTTTTGGAAATATGTAGTAACACTGTAGAGGAACCAAAATACGCCACAACCTCTTTATAATACTGTTGTTTGGATCTAGAGCAAAAACTGTGTTAGCTAAGCAAACATGTAGCCAAATAAAAAAGTATAGATCAAGGGTTGAGCGCAAGACTGTAGTAACTCAAACATATTTTTGAAACCCTTGTTTAGGGGCAAATTTGACCCCTTTGTAAACAATGCAAATTTAGGTGCCATTGCTTATACGAGCAATGGCACCTAAATTTTCATTGTTTACAGAAAGAAATGTTGTAATCTTCATTACGCCTTCATGGTGAGGAGATTAAGTTTGGGGGAAAAACAACCATCTGACTTACGTCAGTCTTGCGCTCAACCCTTGACTGATAATGTAGAAAAATGGTAATTTTTCCATAAAATCTATACATTTTTATACCCAGCCACATGATAGTGGGGGGGGGGGGGGGGGGGGGGGGGGGGATATTATTTTTTCCATACTGAGTGTCTGTCCATCCATCTGTCCTTCCATCTGTCTGTCTGCCTGTTTGTCCATTAGTGCTTGGTTTCCACTCTCTCATTTGAATACTTTTTATACGCCCGTTTGAAAAACGGGACGTATTATGTTACGGGGTATGGCATCCGTCTGTCCGTAAACTTTTTCGTTTCCGGCTAACTCCTCGTACAGTTTACATCCGATCAAGCTGAAACTTGGTATATAGTTAGACCATGATGTGGCGCAGCGCATATTATTTCGAGGTTACAGTCCACCAAATGTTTGCAGAGTTATGCCCCTTAGAAAATTTCTGTAAACTTTTCATTTCCGGTTAACTCCTCCTACATTTTACATCCGATCAAGCTGAAACTTCATATATAGTTAGACCATGATGTGGAGCAGTGCATATTGTTTCGAGGTTACAGTCCACCAAATATTAGCAGAGTTATGCCCCTTTGAAAATTTCTGTAAACTTTTCGTTTCTGTCTAACTCCTCCTACAATTTACATCCGATCAAGCTGAAACTTGGTATATAGTTAGACCATGATGTGGCACAGCGGATATTGTTTCGAGATTACAGTCCACCCAATGTTTGCAGAGTTATGCCCCTTAGAAAATTTCTGTAAACTTTTCATTTCCGGTTAACTCCTCCTACAGTTTACATCCAATCAAGCTGAAACTTCATATATAGTTAGACCATGATGTGGAGCAGCGCATATTATTTCGAGGTTACAGTCCACCAAATATTAGCAGAGTTATGCCCCTTTGAAAATTTCAGTTGACTTTTCGTTTCTGGCTAACTCCTCTTACAGTTTACATCCGATCAAGCTGAAATGTGATTTGTAGTTAGACCATGATGTGGAGCAGCGCGTATTGTTTCAAGGTTACAGTCCACCAGATATTAGCAGAGTTATACCCCTTTGTATATTTCTATTAATTATTCATTTCTGGCTAAATCCTCCTACAGTTTACATCCTATCAAGCTGAAATTTTATTTGTAGTTAGACTATGATGTGGAGTAGCGCATATTGTTTCAAGGTTACAGTCCACCAAATATTAGCAAAGTTAAACCCCGTTGAAAATTTCTATTAATTTCTATTAATTTTTTTTTGAGATATGCCCCAATGAAATTTTTTTAATTTTTTTTTTTTTTTTTTTTGTAATTTCACTTACAGTTTATATCCGGAGCACTGAATTATTCAGGAGCCAGTTTTTGTGCTACATCTTTTTACTTGCCACGGGCGTATAATGCCCCGCTTGGCGGAGCTCTTGTTGATGGAATTTATTCAAATTTTGCATACACATATATATCAGGGATGTGTGGTTTGGGATTGTTAATGGGCAAATTTCATCAGTTTTTGACAGTTTTCTGTCTGCAACGTGATAATAGCGGGGTTTTATCATTTCATGTTTTAATACCTGAAGTGGAGGAGGGCATATAGTTTTACCCTCTGTCATACGTCCGTGTGTCTGTCCATCTGCCACACTGTATGGTACTGTTCATGTCTCCGCAACTCCTCCTACAATTTTCGAGGTAATGGTTTGAAACTTGCACCATAGTAAGGATATAGACTGAGCATGTGCATAAAGCTCACAGAACTCTGATCAACTTATTATTGGCAGTTACATATCCTTGATTTACTTAGAAAAATGAGCATGTGCATAAAGATCCACAGAACTCTGATCAACTTATTATTGGTAGTTACATACCCTTGGTTTACTTAGAAAAATGAGCATGTGCATAAAGATCCCCAGAACTCTGATCAACTTATTATTGGTAGTTACATACCCTTGGTTTACTTAGAAAATTTGTCTTATACACATGACATGGTAGGGTTTGTGTCTCCACAACTTCTCTTACAGTTTTGAAACTTGCAGGGATCTAAAGCAAAAATTTTGTTAGCTAAGCAAACATGTTGTAGCCAAACAAAAATGAATACATTACTGTCATAGCAGGGTTCATGTCTCCGCAACTTCTACACTGTTCAAGATAATAATTTGAAACTTTCAGCAAAGAAAGAATTTAGGCAGGGCATGTGCATGAAGGTCACAGAACTCTGATCAAATTTTTATTGCTAGAGATACATCCCCTTCATTTACTTAGAAATGTGAATAAAATCACTCTTCTTTTGCTTTTTGTTCAGAATAATAAATCTATAAAGCGAAACTGGCAGCAGCGGGGACATTTATCCCCTTTAGAGATCTTCTAGTTTATTATTTGGATACAACACTTTTGCGGTCCACCTTCAATTCATCTAATATCCAAAACTGTCTTATAAAAACCCCATTTCAGTGTATGACCTTTTTGAGACACACTTCTGGTAAAAGTATAGATACCTCTCTGCCTACGATTCTACTAAAGCAAGCAACAACAAAATTGAACATAAGGGAAATTTTAGGAGAATATTTAATTAACCCATTGTAGTCGGGAGACCCGTAAAAGGGTAATTGGCAAACAGTGCAGACCCAGCTCAGACACTGCAGAACGCTGCATCTGATCATGGTCTCCACTGTTTGTAAATAGTTTAGCCATTTTTCTCTAGGAATATGTAAATCTCATAGCCAGGCGTACCTAAAATTGAAATTTGACTCTTCCAATATATAGTGTGGGAGAGTCTATTCAGTATACAATGGGTTAAATAAGCTAAGGCTTACTTTTGGATCCTGAGCAATGCGTGAATGTTCATATATAAAGTAAATGTACGAAGATTTTGTACAACAAAGTTTCTGACAAAATGGCGTACATTGCAAACAGTGCAGACCCAGACCAAGCTGCTCCTGAAGGAGCTGTCTGAGCAGGGTCACATAGCAACAGATAGGGCACTTTCCAAGAACTGCTGATATCTTTCTTATTTCTCAATGAATGAGGCGCTTCTAATGAGTACCCACAACATATATTTTCGTTGAGAAATAAGAAAAATATTATGTGGATACCCCCTCTTATCTGTAGCTATGGGTCACAAGATCTACACTATTTGCCATTTCACGAAGCAATTTGAGACACAACAGTTACTTCAAATAAACCAAAAGTTATGCCAAAAAATGTATGAAAAGAAAAACATTAAAATTTTAGGAAATTTACCATACTTGTTCAAAAAGTGGAATAATAAAACATGTTTTAACCAAAAGGAAATCACCATATGGCATTGTTTATGTTTAACTGAGGACTTATTAAGGAGGAGTATTTGATGATAATTCTGGAATACTTTTCTCCACCTATCCATAAAAACATATGGTTTTATGGAGAAATATGAAAAAGGACGGCCTCGATGGCTCAGTTGGATGCGCCGTCCGACTGGAGACCAGGATGTCGTGGGTTCAACCCCCGCTGAGGTCAGCAACATTCTTTCATGGAGATTGGTCGTGAAATATTTTCTACGGTCATTCTCTCCCTTCCACTGATTCAAGAAGGGCAGTTGTCAGTTTCTGGCAAAAGAATGTGCACAATACTGGTTAACCGCTTAGAGGACTAAGCCTGCCCAGTAAACGTGTGGTTAGGTAAACTGACCGCGCTCGACATGACCCCATTGGGTTGACTGGGCCGTAAAACCTCAACACAAACAAACAAATATGAAAAAGACTCCCTCAGAACTATCATCAGATACTAATCTGTAATGAGTCCTCAATTCTAGAACAGGTATGTAAAGACTTGCGGTAGCCAAATATTTAAGCTTTCAGCATTCATTGGGCAAATTTAGCAGGTGAAAAATTGATATTTTTCTTATTTATTTAGGCTTTATTATTTCATGCAGATTTTTCCCATTAGGAAAAATAAACGTAATAATGATAAAAAAATCAAAATGTTGTCATCTTGTTAGTGATCTTTTTAGCCACTTAGTTCTTTTATTTCAACCAAAAAGTATTGATATTTTTCTTATTTCTTGATAAAAATTGATGTTGTGGGTACTTATTAGAAGCGCCTTGACAAGGCGCTTCTAATGAGTACCCACAACATATCTTTTCATCGAGAAATAAGAAAAAAATTACAGGGATACCCTCTTAGCTGCAGCTATGAGCCAGCATGCTAAGCTTTAGTAAATAATTTAAATCTGATTCATTTGGCTTTATTTCTTTCTTCAGCTCCAATTACCCTGGCCAATTGTGCAAAAGAGCAGTCCGGGACGTTAGGTGAACCAGGTCGAGTGAACTGTGTGGCTAGTGCAGGTGGAACTCCACTCTGGACCCACTTTGAGAGGGATGGAGATATGCTGACCGGGGATAGTGGACGTAAGTGACCAAATCAAGGGAATTTGTTAACCCTTCCATCCCTGTAGACCAACATGGATACCTTAGCAAACAGTGTAGATCCAGATGAGACAGTTTGTAAAGAACAAACTGTTTCATCTGAATCTTTGCCATTCTATTATTGAGTTTTGACTTAACCCCTGTTTGCAAAAATGGATGTGTCCAAATTCAAAGATGGATGAGCCCATTTTAGAAAACCCAGGGGTGAAAGGGTCGTAAAGGGATAGTATATTAACCCTTGTCCTGCTGAACCTGGATATACCCTGCCTTTGCAAACAGTGTAGATCCAGATCAGTTAGAAGCCAACTGCTCTGGATCTGCACTGTTTGCCATTAAGTATGTGAATTTATAGCAAAATTCCAGATCAAATAATCTGAATTGCTGAAAATTAGACGTGAGTGTGGCATCTTGATATATTCAACAGGACAAGGGTTAAATAATTTTGTTGATTATTCTGTAAAACTCCAGGTAGGGCACTTTGGCTAAAAAGTACTTATATTTTTATTATTTCTCTATGAAAACATAGTTTATGCATAGCACTAGTTAAGGCGCTTTTTTCAGTCCAAAAGTCCGAGGCGCTTCTAATGAGTACCCACAACATATGTTTTCATGCAGAAATAAGGAAAATATTTACCGGATACCCTCCCTTATTATATGCCCGTTTGAAAAACGGGACGTATTATGTTACAGGGTATGGCGTCCGCCTGTCCGTAAACTTTTTCGTTTCCGGCTAACTCCTCCTATAGTTTACATCCTATCAAGCTGAAACTTGATATATAGTTAGACCATGTTGTGAAGCAGCGCATATTGTTTCGGGGTTAGAGTCCACCAAAGGTTTGCAGAGTTATGCCCCTTTGAAAATTTCTGTAAACTTTTCATTTCCGGTTAACTCCTCCTACATTTTACATCCGATCAAGCTGAAACTTCATTTATAGTTAGACCATGATGTGGAGCAGCGCATATTGTTTCGAGGTTACAGTTCACCAAATATTAGCAGAGTTATGCCCCTTTGAAAATTTCTGAAAACTTTTTGTTTCCGGCTAACTCCGCCTACAGTTTACATCTGATCAAGCTGAAACTTGATTTGTAGTTAGACCATGATGTGGAGCAGCACATATTGTTTCAAGGTTACAGTCCACCAAATATTAATAGAGTTATACCCCTTTGAAAATTTCTATTAATTTTTTCGTTTCTGGCTAAATCCTCATACAGTTTACATCCGATCAAGCAGAAACTTCATAAATAGTTACAGGATGATGTGGAGCAGCGCATATTATTTTGAGGTTACAGTGCACCAATTATTGGCAGAGTTATGCCCCTTTGAAAATTCCTGTAAACTTCGTTTCCGGCTAACTCCTCCTACAGTTTACATCCGATCAAGCTGAAACTTGATTTGTAGTTAGACCATGATGTGGAACAGTGCATATTGTTTCAAGGTTACAGTCCACCAAATATTAGCAGAGTTAAACCCCTTTGAAAATTTCTATTAATTTTTCGTTTCCAGCTAAGTCCTCCTACAGTTTACATCTGATCAAGCTGAAACTTCATAAATAGTTACACAATGATATGGAGCAGCGCATATTATTTCGAGGTTACAGTGCACAAAATATTGGCAGAGTTATGCCCCTTTGAAAGTTTTTTGTAAACTTTTCGCAGCATATTGTTTAGAGGTAATAGTGTGCAAGTTTTATTTTATAATAGGTATATTTTTTGCAAACAAATAACTAAAGTTATTGCCATATGGGCAAGTTATTTATTTATTTTTTTTTTTAGTATTATATCTTTATAAATACATTTATTAAATGATACAGAATTAAGAAGCTTGACTAACCCTTGTCATGCTGAATAAATGAAGAAGTCATGCCCACTTCTAATTTTTATCCATTCAAATTACTTAATCCAGGTTGTTGATACAAATTCACATACTTAATGACAAACAGTGCAGATTCAGATCAGTTGGCTTCTTCAGAAGCCAACTGATCTGGATCTACACTGTTTGCAAAGGCAGGATATATCCGGGTTCAGCAGGACAAGGGCTAATATCAAAACTTATAAACATAATTATTTTTGGATTTTTTTTTTTTTAATACTCTTCTGAGTTAATGGTTTACAAAAATATTTCTTGCAGCATTTTTTTTTTTTTTGGTTGCTTATTTTTGTTTTGTTATTTTTTGGTCTGATATTGAAGTATAGTAAAAACAAATCGGCCAAAGGCTCATATGAGCTTATAATATAGCCATGCTTCTGTCGTGTGTCCTTTGTCTGAAAGCACTTCTCCCTAGAAGCAGCAGACTTCTCCCTATTTCCCAGGAGGGAGAAGTCACTTCTCCCTTAATTTCTGGATCAGCTTAGGTTACAGTTCACCAAATATCAGCAGAGCTATGCCCCAATGAAAATTTTTAATTTTTTTTTTTTTGTAATTCCACTTACAGTTTTTATCCGGAGCACTGAATTATACAGGAGCCAGTTTATGAGCTGCATCTTTTTACTTGCCACGGGCATATAATGCCCCGCTTGGCAGAGCTCTTGTCTAGACCTATGGTTTATGGGTAATCATTAGAAGCAATGAGCTGCTTCTAATCTCCATGCTTGTAATGAGTATCCACAATATGTGTTTATGGAGAAATAAGAAAAAGTATCCCAGAATTATCATCAAATACTCCCCATTCACCAGTCCTCTGGATGTTTATCATCATATTGACATTTCTGGCAAAAGAATGTGCACAATACTGATTATCCGGTTAGGGGACTAAGCCTGCCCAGTAAAGGTGTGGTTAGATAAACTGACCACGCTCGACATGACCCCATAGGGTTGACTGGGCCGTAAAACCTCAATACAAACAATATCATATTAATGCTTAAAGCCCCAATTGCAACTGCAGTAGAAGGCATTTTATAATATTGTTTTAGAATGTCATCTTGTACAAATTTTGTTTGGCGCTTTAAGGATTCAATTTTAAGTGCAATTCCTGGAGGCACAGCCAATAGCTTCCTCATGTTTCAGAACATGGCCATGTAGCTTATCAGACTGACCTCTATTTTGCCAGTCCTTTGTTCGTTTGTTTGTGTTGAGGTTTTATGTCCCAGTCAACCCAATGGGGTCCTGTTGAGCTTCAATTTATGTCTACTTGTAGAAAAATCAATTAGCAACACATGTTTTAAACAGCATTTCCTACAAGATGGCATGTGATCTGAGTCTTCGCAGGGCGCACATGCCATTTTGTTGGTTTTGCATGCATTGGCTCATTTAGTTTTACAGGTCAAAGGTTAAGATTTCACTCCACTTTACTGAAAAAGTATGGACCTTGATGGTTCTTGTTCAGTGTCTCTGAATGCAACTTATTTACCCGGATAAAGGGACATCTAAACTCTTTACCATACTTTTCCTGAAATTTGGATGAATAAGTCCATCTTACTACCTCATGGTGTGTCTAAAAACTACTGGGTGAGTTAAAAACAGTGTAGACCCATATCTGCAGCATCTGATCTGGGTCTATGTTGTTTGATGATGCCTGTCCCCAATTTTTAGAGTAAACCATAGCTCCAGATAAGAGGAGGTATCCACATAATATTTTTCTTATTTCTCCATGAAAACATATGTTATGGGTACTCATTAAAGGTGCCTCATTAATGTGCTTCTAATGAGTATCCACAATATAGCTTTATGTGAAGAAATGCCGGCCTCGGTGGCTCAGTTGGATGCGCCGTCCGACTGGAGACCAGGAGGTTGCGGGTTCAACCCCCGCCAAGGTTGGCAACATTCTTTCGTGGAGATTGATCATGAAATATTTTTTACGGTCATTCTCTCCCTTCTGCTGACTCAAGAAGGGCAGTTGTCAGTTCTGGTGAAAGTTTGTGTTGAGGTTTTACGGCCCAGTCAACCCAATGGGGTCATGTCGAGCGCGGTCAGTATACCTAACCACACGTTTACTGGGCAGGCTTAGTCCTCTAAGCGGTTAACCAGTATTGTGCACATTCTTTTGCCAGAAACTGACAACTGCCCTTCTTGAATCAGCGGAAGGGAGAGAATGACCGTAGAAAATATTTCATGATCAATCTTCACGAAAGAATGTTGCCGACCTCGGCGGGGTCGAACCCGCGACCTCCTGGTCTCCAGTCGGACGGCGCATCCAACTGAGCCACCGAAAGAATGTGCACATAACTGGTTAACCGCTTAGAGGGCTAAGCCTGCCCAGTAATCGTGTGGTTGGGTAAACTGACCACGCTCGACATGACCCCATTGGGTCGACGGCCGTAAAACCTCAACACAAACAAAATTATGTAAAGAAATAAGAAGGATATCGGGTTGCAGTTGTTCAAAGCATTGTTAGCTTAACAAGCTTGTTAATGACGAACTTGTGAACGGTCATAGCTAAAGTATTTTTAAATACATTGATATTGTTGTTGCAAAAATGTGAGTAGCTACTCACATTTTTTCAGCAAAAACTATCAGTGTATTTGCCATATTTCAAGAAAGAAATTTAAAGTTAAGTTTTGAACAACTGGGTCCTTTTCCTCTCTGCTGAAAAACAAACACCTCATCTGTAGCTATAGTAAACATAGCATTTTACGCATTTCTGTTTTATTACAGGTTACAGGTTTGATGATTCGGCAATGATCATTTCCAATGTTTCTCAGGAAGACAAGGGTTACTTTACCTATGTTGCTGAACCAGTAACGCCGATGCCTATGTTGACTATTGTCAAACAAGAAATATTCTTCGATGTTTATGGTAAGACTTAGATGATATTACAGCTCTTGTACTTACTTACTCTGAATTTGGAAGTCCTGACTTCTCACCATCAAACATATTTTTATGAATGCTAAAATCCAGTAGTTCATTATTTTTACCCCCACGACTTCAATTTACTGATTTTCAAAAATTAGTGCTGAAGTACTCTTTATTCCGGTTAAACTGGATCTGGAGCTGTTTGATAAGAAAATAAGGCCAAAAATAAAAATGTGTGTGTTTCAAGTTACCTGACCTTGCCTTATTTTTCACCATCGACCCTAAGGTTTTTAAGGTTCTTTTTTTTGGGAATTTTCTTGTTCAGCCATATTGTTTTCCTTTTAACCCCATATAAAAACTTCCTATTTTCAACAAAATAAAAAAAAAATCCAACCTGTAATCCCTATTTTAAAATTCCATGTTATACCTGAAACCCTCATTTATTTATTTTTATTTTTTTTTTTTTGCCTAAGGTGTAAGTAGATGAATATTTGTGGTTAATATGGTATGTTTATGTGATAACTGGATGCAGAGAAAATATTGTTTATTGTTTGTGCCTGATCAGAGACATGTTTCCCAATGTCCTATTCGGTTCTTTGTAGAAAAACAGATAGCTGATCAATATTCTTGGTTTCGTAGTTGTGACATAATCACATCACTCAAGGTCACTCATTTGAACACAGTTATTGGCTGGTCTGTGGTTGAAAACCTGCCTGATGCAAATTGAAAAAGTAGATACACCTTAAAGGTAAATAATTCTGCCCATGGAAATGTTTGCTATGTTTGGGTCTACTCTTAAAGGAAAGAATAAGTGTAGCCCCCATTTCAGAAAGGTTCAGATACCAGAGAGGAAACTCCTTTTTAAAAATTAGTTATCTTTGTTTGAAATAAGCAGATGATGAAGTCCCAAATCAGCATGCTAAACTGTGCTAGATGATCCAGGTCCTTTGCCAGCGGGCTGACGGACATAGTTCTTGATTAGAGGGATATTAGAAGATATTTACATCTTAATTCTTGCACCAAAACATTATCTTGTGGGCAGGCACCATTTGGAATTGGCTCTCTTATAGAGTCTTTGCCATACATAATATATGTGTTTAATGGAAACTGTGAAGTAGGGTGGTTCGGCACGTTTGATGCACACCTGTAAACTTGTTGTGTAACCAATCAGACCGCTTTGTGTTTTGATGCTTATGCAGTAATGCAAGGGTGTTCTGTGATTTCTCCCAGTGAGTCAATAGCATGGTGGCTGGGCCAAAGAAGAGAGGATATTGACACGGCAGGTGTTGCATATAGGGGTTCGGTCAAAAAACAGTAATAGGCAAACAGTGTAGATCAAGATGAGATGGCTCATTATGAGCCATCTCATCTGGATCTACACTGTTTGCAAAGGTATCCCTGTTGGTGTGCAGAGAAGAAAAGGTTAATATGTTGAATATTGTATATTTTCAGTGGCACCTGTAATATTGGCACCTATACAGGAAACGAAAGCTACAGCTGGTAGTAAGATGACCTTGTATTGCAGGGCAACAGCCTATCCCAAGATTACATTCTTCTGGTATAAGGTACATTGAGTATTTACGCCTCAACGGCAGAATCTTAGTACAACATGACCTCTTTATAACTAACTCTTTGTAGGAATTCAAAGCCAAAAAAAGAAACCAAAAAAACCCCCAAAACAAAACCTGTTATATCCAATAAAAAATGTATGGATTATACGTAAATGACCATTTTTCTGTATAATCTATACATTTCTGTTTGGATAATGCTATGGGCAAATTCAGCAGATGACAAGCTGATGATATTTTTATCGCACCTGCTTGTAGCAGGGTGCGATATAGGCGTCCGATTTTCTGTCCGTCCGTCCGTCCTTCCATCTGTCAACATTTATGTCGACGTTCGACATTTATGTCAAAGTTAGTATTCTAATCAACCACAAGACTAAACAACCATCAAACCTTGCATGAAACATCTCCCTGACCTCCTGACTTTGCAACATAGGCGTCCGCTTTTCCGTATGTCTGTCCATTCGTCTGTCCGTCTGTCAACATTTATGTCGAAGTTCGACATTTATGTCAAAGTATTTTAATCAACTACAAGATTAAACAACCATCAAACCTTGCATGAAACATCTCCCTGACCTCCTGACTTTGCAACATAGGCGTCCGCTTTTCCGTATGTCTGTCCATTCGTCTGTCCGTCTGTCAACATTTATGTCGAAGTTCGACATTTATGTCAAAGTATTTTAATCAACTACAAGATTAAACAACCATCAAACCTTGCATGAAATATCTCCCTGACCTCCCGACTTTGCGACATAGGTGCCCACTTTTCCATTCGTCTCTCTGTTCGTCTGTCCGTCTCTCCGTCTCTTAACAGTTCTGTTATGTCGAAGTTCGACATTTATGTCAAAGTTAGTATTCTAATCAACTACAAGACTAAACAACTATCAAACCTTGTATGAAATATCTCCCTGACCTCCTGACTTTGCGACATAGGTGCCCGCTTTTCCATTGGTCTGTCCGTTCGTCCGTCCGTCTGTCTCTTAACAGTTCTGTTATGTCGAAGTTCGACATTTACGTCAAAGTTAGTATTCTAATCAACTACAATTCTACAACAACCATCATACCTTGCATGACACATCTCCCTGACCTCCTGACTTGGCAGATATGCTGACCCAGTGACCTTGACCTATATTTTGCGCTCCATTGACTTTGACACAATTTACGTTGACATTCCAGATCTTCTCAACTATAAGGCGTACAACTACCAAACCTTGCATAGTGCTTCTAGATGTACAGACTTGGCAGGTACCTTGACCCGGTGACCTTGACCTATATTTTGCGCTCCAGTGACTTTGACATATTTTGCGTCGACGTTCGATATCTCCTCAACTATAAGGCCTACAACCATCAAACCTTGCAAAGTGCTTCTCCTCAATGTACTGACTTAGCAGATACCTTGACCTGATGACCTTGACCTATATTTTGGCTGCAGTGACTTTGACATAATTTACGTCAACGTTCCAGATCTCCTCAAGTGTAAGACCTCTAGCCACCAAACCTTGCATAGTGCTTCTCCTATATGTACTGACTTGGCAGGTATCTTGACCCGGTGACCTTGACCTATTTTTTGCGCTCCAATGCCTTTTACATATTTTACGTCAACATTCAATATCTCCTCAACTATAAGGCCTACAACCATCAAACCTTGCATAGTGCTTCTCCTCAATGTACGGACTCTTGTACCTTGACTGGGTGACCTTGACCTATATTTCATGCTCCATTGACTTTTACACCTTTTACGTCACCCTTCCAGATGTCCTCAACTGTAAGGCCTTCAACCACCAAACCTTATATAGCACTTCTTCTCAATGTACTGACTCGACAGGTACCTTGACCTGGATACCTTGACCTATATTGTGCACTCCAGTGACTTTGACACATTTTATATTGATGTTCGGTATCTCCTCAAATATAAGACCCACAACCACTAAACCTTGCATAGTGCTTCACCTCATTGCACTGGCTTGGCAGGTACCTTGACCCAGTGACCTTGACCTATATTTGACACATTTTACGTTGATGTTTGATAACTCCTCAACTATAAGGCCTACAACCACCATACCTTGCATTGTGCTTCTCCTTGATGTACTGAATTAGCAGGTACCTTGACTCATGACCTTGACTTATATTTCATGCTCCAGTGACTTTTACACATTTTACGTCAACGTTCCATTGTCATTGGGCTGAATGATACGAAAAGTCAGTGCTGAAGATATAGCCATTAGAGGGAATGGGACTGGCCTGGAATATATGTGCCCCACTAGGCACTTTGTCTACATTTTTTTTCAACCCAGTTTTCCAAGTAAGCACTGCTAAGAATGAAATAAACTTATTTAATAACCACATTCTGATTGTGGCTCCTGTGACTTTTGCGCCAGCAGGTGCGATGACGCCTTCCGCGGAATTCTTGTTCTTATTATTATAGCCCCACTTTAAAAAAGTGGGCTATACTAGATTTGCCATGTCCTTCTGTCATTCCGTGAGTGTGATTCTGTGACTGTGACCCCATGATTTCGTGATTCTGTGACTGCAAAATTAAAATGCATTTTGCTTAACTTTTATATTTGTGGACCTACTTCAATGAAACTTACACTACACTTGGTCTCTAAGGTAAGTAAGGTGTAGTCGCAGAATAGTGGCCAAGAGCCCATAACTCCTGATGTTAGTTCCTTGGTAGGTTTTCAAAATTTAAAATGCATTTTGCTTAATAACTTTTATGTTTGTAGTCCTACTTCAATGAAGTTTATACCACACTTGGTGTAGTGGCAGAATGGTGGCCAAAGGCCTATAACTCCTGGAGTTCTGTCCCTTCATAGGTTTTCAAATTGTGTCATTCTTGAAAATTTTCGTAACAGCTTTCTCAGATATTATGAAAGCTAGAAAGCTAAAAGTTCGTATAAACATGGACAATGACTGCATGTATCGTGTATACCAGAATAGGGGCCAAGGGTCCATAGCTTTTGGAGTTATGTCCTTTGGTAGGTTTTCAAAAAATTAAAATGCATTTTGCTCAATAACTTTTATGTTTGTGGTCCTACTTCGATGAAACTTATACCTAACTTGGTCTCCAAGGTAGGGAAAGTGTAGTGATAAAATGGTGGCCAAGGGCCCATAACTCTTGGAGCTCTTGGAGTTATATCCCTTGATAGGTTTTCAAATTTTGCCATTCTTGAAAATTTTCGCAACAGATTTCTTAGGAACTATGAAAGCTAGAAAGCTGAAAGTTCGTACAAACATGGACAATGACTGGATGTATTGTGTATACTGGAATAAGGGCCAAGGGTCCTTAACTCTTGGAGTTATGGACCTTGGTAGGTTTTCAAAAAATTAAAATGAATTTTGCTCAATATCTTTTATATTTGTGGTCCTACTTCGATGAAACTTATACCTCACTTGGTCTCTAAGGTAAGGAAAGTGTAATGGTAGAATGGTGGTCAAGAGCCCATAACTCTTGGTTACGTCCCTTGATAATTGTCATTTTTGAAAATTTTCGTAACAGATTTCTCGGGAACTATGAAAGCTAGAAACCTGAAAGTTCGTATAAACATGGACAATGACTGGCTGTATCGTTTATACTGGAATAGGGGCCAAAGGTCCATTACTCTTGGAGATATGTACCTTGTTAGGTTCTCTAAAAATTAAAATGCATTTTGCTCAATAACTTTTATTTTTGTGGTCCTACTTTGATGAAACTTATACCTCACTTGGGGGCTTTGTATAAGTGGTACATGCATGGTTACAGGCTGAGGGGCTTATAATGAGTACCCACAACATATGTTTTCATTGAGAAAAAGATCAGGGCCCAGTTGTTCAAAGCTAACGATGTCGTTAGTTAACAATTCGTTAAAATTTACATCGAGTGATATGCTAATATGCTGAAATTTTTTGCTGCAAAAGCTACTCACATTTTTTCAGCAAAACATATCAGAATATTGTATATTGAATCCGCTTAAACAGTTAAAGAAATGACCCTTAACAAGCTCGTTAAGCTAACGATGCTTTGAACAACTGGGCCCTGTACTTTTCTGTTGCAAAAGTACTTTATCTTACTCTATGTAATTAGTGCACAGTGTGACCATAAACATCCTTCCCATGGGCAACTATACAGGAATGTCGATATTTACTATGAAAAGGGAAAAAAAGTACTGAAACCTTTTTTGTCAAAATCAAAAGGTAGACAGTTTGAATGAAATGTTAAAGAAAATCTATAAAGTTTGCTTTTGGAACATAAAAAGGGCAAAAAATTGGAGTCTCGGCTTCATTGAGACTTCATATAACAGCATTGTAGTTTACAAGGCTGCATAAGCCCACTAGCACCAGATTTATAACTAATATTCCAAGATATCAGAATTAACCCAGTAAGCCTGTGAAATGAAAATTAACCCTTGTCCTGCTGAATAAATTAAGATGCCACACTCATTTCTAATTGTCAGCCATTCAGATTGTTTGTCACAGATTGTTGATACAAATTCACATACTTAATGACAAACAGTGTAGATCCAGATCAGTTGGCTTCTTCAGAAGCCAACTGATCTGGATCTACTGTTTGCAAAGGCAGGATTTATCCAGGTTCAGCAGGACAAGGGTTAAAACTGGGCTAAGATAAAGTATGGGGAGCCTTTTTACAGGAGTCACATGACACTTAACACATGCTCTAGTGAAGTCCGATAAAATAAAAAAAAAAAAAAAGTTTGCCTTTGGAGACAAAGAACAAAGCCCTGTTTTATATACAAAAAAAATACTGTTTCAAAACTTTGGTTGATATTCAAATTCAGTAGGTTAATCTGTAGTACTGTCCGGGATGTTTGACCCATTTACGTTACATTGCAATATGCTAGTTTGTGTGCTATTGTATTTACAGAATAACGAAGTAAATCCTATGTCAGATACAGATCGTATTCAAATACGGCAGAATAAAGATCAGAGCCAGTTGATTTTTGATCCAGTAAAGAGAGATGATCGAGCGGTATACAGATGTGTGGCCGAGAATGCTGCTGGGTCAGCAGAGACATCTAACAGCGTCACGGTTCATAGTAAGTACTGAGGGCTTTTTTTCATCTAAATACAATAGGTCTTGATACTTTTCTCATTTCTCCATGAAAATATCTCTAGGACTTGATAAGGAGGAGTATCAAGTGTTAACCCATTGTATACTGAATAGATTCTCCCACACTATATATTGGAAGATTCCAGTTTCAATTTTAGGTACGTCCGGCTATGAGATTTACATATTCCTAAAGAAAAATGGCTAACATATTTGCAAACAGTGGAGACCCAGATCAGATGCCGTGTTCTGCGGCGTCTGATCTGGGTCTGCACTGATTGCCAATTACCCTTTTACCGGTCTCCTGACTACAATGGGTTAACAAGGCTCCATAGTGCAGTCGTAAGCGAATCTGACTGCAAATTCAGGGGTTGCAAGTTTGAATCCCAGCACAGCCACATAACTGGAGATTGATCATGAAACCATTTCTACAGTCATTCTCCCTCTTCTGCTTATTCAAGAAGGCTAGTTGTCAGTAACAGGAAAAAGTATGTGCACAAGCACTGATTAACCACTTGGAGGTCTAGGCCTGCCCAGGAAAAGTGTGAATAGGTTTACTGACCAGCTCAACATGACCTAACAGACAAAGTCTATTTTCTGGGAAAAATAAGAAAAAATATGTCAAAATGTCCATACTTCAAAAAAAAAAAAAAAAAAAAGAACAGAAGCCAAAGGAGACAATTCGCATGGAATGTCAAAGTCTATTTTTCCAAGGTATCTGAATGGGGTCAGTGACCTGAAGGAAAATAGAAATAAAAACTGCACAATGATGATGTACATGGAGTCATGTTATGCCACATGTCACTTAACACCAGCTGCAATGAAGTCGCATAAAAGCTGTAAAGGTTGCTCTTGGAAGCACCAATAACGTAAAAAGAATGAAAATCTGTGTTTTGGCATCATTGAGACATTTCATATAGCAGCAGTAAAGTTTGCAGTGGTGTAAACTTTGTTCAGTTTCAGTAACTGGGACCAGTTATGTTAAATACTTTTGTAATACCTTGTTCAGTTTAAATAATTGACATCAGTTACTTTTAACACTAGTCATGCTGAATTAGTTAGGAAGCCATGCCCACTTCTAATTGTCAGCCAATCAGATTACTTAATCCAGATTGCTGATATAAATTCACATGCTAAATGACAAACAAGTGCAGATCCATATTCTTCAGAAGGCAACTAATCTGGAGCTACACTGTTTGCAAAGGTGGCATATCCAGGTTCAGCAGGAACAGGGTTAATATTATACCTTGAAACAGCTATACTCCTAATAATCATATTTATCTTGCAGCCCCACCTGTTATTAACCAAATGAAGAATGTGACAAAGGTAGAAAATGCTGGTGCCTCACTGAAGTGTGAAGCTTATGGAGAACCACGGCCACGTATGGTCTGGGTAAAAGTAGATTCTGATTTAACATTCTCTGAGGGAGACACATCAGGAGTAAGTTTGGATTTTTTAAAATGTCCTGTAAAATTCTATAAACACTGACAGAATATGTTTTGGTCACATTCTGAGGCAATAATGAGTCCCCACATGATTTTGTTAAGAAAAATAAAAATATCCATCACAACCTCTTTGTAACACTATTGCTATGATCCAAAGCAAAAAAACAAACAAAACAAACCAAAAACATATTGGCTAAACAACTATGTTCTGTCCAAACAAAAATATATAGATTATATAGAAAAAATGACCATAAATGGTAATTTTTCTATACATTCTAATCGCCGGCCTCAGTGGCTCAGTTGGATGCGCTATCCGACTGGAGACCAGGAGGTCGCGGGTTCAACCCCCGCCGAGGTCGGCAACATTCTTTCATGGAGATTGATCATGAAATATTTTCTACGGTCATTCTCTCCCTTCCACTGATTCAAGAAGGGCAGTTGTCAGTTTCTGGCGAAAGAATGTGCACAATACTGGTTAACCGCTTAGAGGACTAAGCCAGCCCAGTAAACATGTGGTTAGGTAAACTGACCACGCTTGACATGACCCCATTGGGTTGCCTTGGCCGTAAAACCTCAACACAAACAAACAATACATTCTAATCATTTTGTTTAGTTACATGAACAATGTGTGTTCATGAGGTAGTGTTTTTGCAGATCGTAAGGTCATGTGATTTGCCAAAATTAGAACATGTATGTAGTAGCCTGAAACACTAATTATAAAGAAAGTAGCTGTAAGAAAATACACTACATGAACGAGTGATGTTAGATTAATGCATGTACATTAATTATTTAGTCATATTTCCTGATGTTATAAGTCAAAGTTCATTGATGATTTAATTTCTACTGGGTAAGTGAATTTTCCGTGAACTCTGTTATAAGGCCTTCTCTCAGTGATTATCATCACGAAAACGTACCTATACAATGTTGACCCCCTTAAACCCCACTTTTATATAGTAAAACTGGGGTTTACAGGGGTATAGTTTATTTTTCTTACTTTTGCTCAAAAAATAGATTGTTGATACATATGAGGCGAGGCGGTTCTAACGAGTTCCAACAATCTATGTGTTGAGCAAAAATATGAAAAAAATATCAGATTTTTTAACTGAAAAGTTTCATTTTTTGGTGGTAAAATACTCAATGTATTTCAATAGGCGTGTTTTTGTAATGGTCATCTGGGTCTTGTTCGTTTAAACAAACAGTGGATGTGGTTGATGTGGATGAGATCAAAGGAGACAGGGTTACATACAAGTCTCTCATCAGTTTCTTATTTGTCATCTTCTTTGTCTTTTTCTTGATGTCCTGTAATGCTTCTTCTGTTGTGATTGCTTTGAATTTATGGTCTGTTATGAGTTTGATCCCGAACAACAGTTTAAATCTGGCCTCGAGTGCAAGGCCTGACTAAATGGGATACTCTCCTTCTGATGTCTAGGATGGAAAGACATGAAGTGAAGGTATAAATGAGCCTCTGTTGATTTTGAATAGAGGCTGGTCTTAAAATTACCGTGTGCATCTTTCATAACTTTAACATCTAGGAAGTTTACCATGTGGGAGCTAATTTCTGCCGTAAATTTGATCGTAGAGTGGATACTGTTAAGGGTATGATGAAGGAGTACAACTCCCTTCTGGAGTGGGGCCAGATGACAAATATGTCATTGATGTGTCTCCACCACACAAGTTGTGGCAAGGGGCATTTAGCAAGGTAGTCTCATTCAACTTTATCCATGTAAATAATTATTACGGCTTTGTCTGAAGACCATATCAAGGATTTTCTAAGGTAATCATCAGGCTTGAGAAATCTCCGTTTAGGCATAGGTGAATGTTGAAACATTGGTAAGAATATTACTGAAGTACTACATTTGGGGATCTGTGGGTCACATGGTATTGTTAAAAGAGATCATCCCTGTTCAGCTGGTGTTTTTTTCTTAGATAATTCTTTTTCAACACTGAGTGTAATACAATGAATGATCTCATTCATGAACAGTACATCTTCTTCTTCAGTTAGATATTGTCATTGATAGAGAGGTTATTTCCATGAGTATGTTCTGTCTGCAGCTTTCCCAATATTCAACGAGGATTTTTGTCAAAGAGCAGCCAAAATTCAATGGGCTTTTTCCCATTTTAATTGCAAGGTAGAGTAAATAACCGGAACTTGCGGGGTAAGATTGACCCGCAGGGATTTAGGGATGGATTTCGAGCATTCACATTTTGAGAGATAGCTAATGTGGTGTTTAGTTCTGGTCAGCTGTATATGAGGTTTTTTCAACACCTTGAATTTTGCTTGGTTGTTGGAACTGATGGTCCAATTTGTTTCGTCGAATTTATGTTTCTTGTTGATGTGGGAGTTTGACTGAGCTGGAGGTGCCGCTATGGAAATAGATGCGGATGGCGGAGCTAATGTATCTTCAAAATTATTGGTTAAAGCTTCCTGAGAGCTCAAGTTCATGAACAAAACCGTATCACAAAATTTTGAAAAAATGTTTAGAAGTAAAGTTACAGCTAAATCAATTATCCTGACCATGCTCGACATTACCCCATTGAGCTGACTGGGCTGTAAAACTTCAACACAAACAAACAAATCAATTATCAATAGTATTTTTTTTCAGCCCATTTCAAAAAGACCACACAAATTCTGAATGGAAGCAGTTACAAAGAAACTGTAGAACGCTTTTTGGGACAATATATCACACTTTAGATATCTAAGAAAGATTTAATGATATATGGTATTAATACAATCATAAAATGAGGCACCTGGCCGGCCTCGGTGGCTCAGTTGGATGCGCCGTCTGACTGGAGACCAGGAGGTCGCGGGTTCAACCCCCGCCGTGGTCGGCAACATTCTTTCGTGGAGATTGATCATGAAATATTTTCTACGGTCATTCTCTCCCTTCCGCTGATTCAAGAAGTGTGCACAATACTGGTTAATTGCTTAGAGGACTAAGCCTGCCCAGTAAACGTGTGGTTAGGTAAACTGACCGCGCTCGACATGACCCCGTTGGGTTGACTGGGCCATAAAACCTCAACACAAACAAACAAATGAGGCACCTGACAGCCTGTAAAATTTCAGTTAGTCTCTTGTTCTTGAACTGGATAAAAAATGTAATTATTTTTTATCGTATCTCTGAATTAATGTTGCCATTAATCCTGTTTTCTGAGAAGAAATATAGCGTCAGTTTGTCATTTGCTGTATTTGCCCCATAGAGTGGGTAAGGTTAAGGATTCAGACAAGTTCAGCCACATCTCAGAAAAGGAGATCATTCATTTCCATTGCAACAGATAAGAGGAGGTAGTTGCAAAATGTTTTCTTATATCTCCACAAAAATTTCTCCTATGAGCTGCTTCTAATGAGAAACCCACAACATAGGTTTTCATGAGAAATAAGAAAAATGTCAGGTCCCAGTTGTTCAAAGCATCGTTAGCTTAACGAGCTCATTAGTGGTCAAAATGTTAACTGTTCTAGTAAGTACAATATCTAATTCACAGTTATTTTTGCTGAAAGAATGTGAGCAGCTTTTGCAAATGTAAAAGCTACTCACATTTTTTCAGCAAAAATATTAGTGTATATGCCATATTTAATGATCAAGGCCCAGTTGTTCAAAGCGTCGTTAGCTTAACGAGCTCGTTAAGGGTCATTTCCTTAACTGTTTTAGTGGATTCAATATACAATATTTTGCATTGCAAAAGCTACTCACATTTTTTCAGCAAAAAATTTCAGCGTATTTGCGTATCACTCAATGTAAATTTTAACGAATCGTTAACTAACGATGTCGTTAGCTTTGAACAACTGGGCCCAAATTTTTAACAATACATTAACTAATGACATCCTTTGTTTTGAACAACTGGGCCCAGTACTTTTTTGGTTGAAAAAGTGTCTTATTTGAAGCTATGGTATCATTGTAATTTCAGGGCAAGACGGTGAGTAGTGAAAATATTGGTGATGAGAACAACCCGGGCTCCAAGTTGAAGCTACAGTTTGCCAACCTCCAGCATCAAGACGCAGGCCTTTACAAATGTGATGCTATCAATGGGGCAGGATCTGATTCGAAAATTGTCAATCTGGAAGTTCAGTGTAAGTTTGGAAATCTAACTACCGGAAAAGCCCCGACTTAACCTTTATTCAATTTTAAACTCCCCACGCACTATATACCGGAAGAATCGAATTTCAGTTTTAGATATGACAGGCTATGTGATTTAGATATTCCTAGAGAAAAATGGCTTAACTATTTGCAAACAGTGAAGACTCTGATCAGATTTAGCATCCTCTGGCCTCTGATCTGGGTCTGCAGTGTTTGCCAATTACCCTTTTAAGGGTCTCCAGACTAAAATTGGAAGTGTCCGAGTGGCCGAGTGGTTTGCCCTCAGGACTTTGGAACACGTGGTCCAGGTTCGAATCCCTCTGGAGGTGGAGTTCAGCTTATGACTGTAGGGCACTTAGTTGCACAGAGCCTGTCATCATCACTCTTCCATCTTCTTGATAAAACTTAATGTTGAAAGGGAGGTAAAACACTAAATTTGGGGCAAAGCTTTTGTCACCGGGGTGCCCAACTGATATTGGCTTACAGTTGGGCATGGCTTGCTGTCCTTGCAGCAGGTAAGGATAGAAGGGGAATGTTGTTATTTCTTCTGTTCCTTCACTTTCTTTCACTTTCTTTCATTTCCCGTTTTCTTCCTTGTCCCTCTCTTTCATCTCCTGTACTATCTCTTCTATCTCTTTTCTCCTGTTCTCTTGGAGACAACACAAAATGACCCACATTGGTTGACGTGTTGTTAAACCACAACACAATCAGAAACACCAAATCTTCATTATCAGACTGAAATGGGTTAACCATTAAGTACTGAATTTAAACAGCAGCAAACACTTTGAAATACATTGCAGTCTCTCTACAACAGCCATCCTTAGGAAGAAATAAGACTGGGAGGTGGCTGTTATTGAGAGGTGACATTTTACATTGGGAATTCAGAAAAAAATACAACAAAATTAAAAGCACTTTCAGCCCTATAACTTTCCCAGCCGTTTTAGCATAATTTTGAGGAAGCTGGAAAATCTATTAAATCCATAGCTCCAGATAAGAGGGGATATCCACATATTATTTTTCTCATTTCTCCATGAAGTTGTGGCATTCATTAGAAGTACCTCGGCAAGGCGCTTCTGATGAGTACCCACACCATAATTTTTTCGTGGAGAAATACGAAAGATATATTTCGGTTAAAAAACACGCCTTATCTGGAGCTATGATTAACATTGATTTTATGGAGCATATCTAAACATCTATTGCATTTTACACATTTGTCCAGGACACACTTAACCCTTGCCTTGCTGAATAAATTAAGATACCATGCCCACTTCTAATTTCCAGCCAGTCAGATTACTTGATCTGGGTTTTTGATAGAAATTCACGTATTTAATGACAAACAGTGCAGATCCAGATCAGTTGGCTTCTTCAGAAGCCAACTGATCTGGAGCTACACTGTTTGCTAAGACAAGGCATATTGTGTTTAGCAAGAGAAGGGTTAAAAAGAAGCTTAAAACAACTATTTTCCTGTTGCATTTGGCTTGTTACAGCTGTCATTTAGCTTTGTATAAACTGACGACCCTGTGCTTGATGAAATTTGAGAGCTGATATAGACACATTTTGAGAGAGGTTTAGAGCACTGGGTAAGCTCAGTGCATGGAAAGATTAAGGTCTGCTTTGTAAAATCCAGAAAGTTCTGTTATAGAAGGGTGCTTGTTGGTGGATGCAGACTTAATGGAGGTTCCTTTTCTGTTTTTATTTTCATAGAAAACAGAGCTTGACACTTCATATGAATTGCCTATGAAAGAATGTCTGATGGGTAGGAATGGGGGTAAAATTGCTTATTAATTGTCTGCTGACAGTTCCTGGAGAGATCTAAAGGTTAAAAAATCTTTACAACAAAATGCTTGGGAAAATAACTTGACGTTAGTTAGGTAGACAAAAAATATAAAAAAATAAGTCCGTTTTCATACTAATTTGATGTAATTTTAATATCTATAGGTAATAGTTTAATTTTTTATTCAAAACAAAGCTTGACATTTCATACCGATCATTTCATTTGAAGGCAGGAAAAAAAAAAAAAAAATAAATAAATTGCATAGCTTCAGATAAGAGGGGGTATCAAGAGAATACTTTTTCTTATTTTTCCATGAAAGCATATGTTGTGGGTACTCATCAGAAGCGCCTCATTGAGGTGCTTCTGATGGGTATTCACAACGTTTTCATGGAGAAATAAAAAAAATACCAATTATTTTTGGTTGAAATAAAACCTTATCTGGAGCTATGAAATTGGGCATTAGTCATCTACAGACATTGCCAGCAGCATGCTAAAAATCAATGCTTGACATATATGAGAAATATGGAAATATTCTTGTTTCTTCATGAAAAATGCATGTTGTCATTTGTGGGTAGTCATAAGAAGCTATAAGGGGACTGGATAAACTTGGTAGACAATTGTAGCGGGGCTCCTTAGTGCAGTAGATAATGCATCTAACTACAGATACAGGCCGGCCTCGGTGGCTCAGTTGGATGCGCCATCCGACTGGAGACCAGGAGGTCGCGGGTTCAACCCCCACCGAGGTCGGCAACATTCTTTCGTGGAGATTGATCATGAAATATTTTACGGTCATTCTCTCCCTTCCGCTGATTCAAGAAGGGCAGTTGTCAGTTTCTGGCGAAAGAATGTGCACAATACTGGTTAACCGCTTAGAGGACTAAGCCTGCCCAGTAAACGTGTGGTTAAGTAAACTGACCGCACTCGACATGACCCCATTGGGTTGACTGGGCCGTAAAACCTCAACACAAACGAAAACGAAACTACAGATACAAGTCACAGGTTTAAATCCTGGTTCAGTTTCATAACTTTTGTGGAGATTGATCATGAAATTATTTCTAGTCGTTCTCCCCATTCCCCTGATTTAAGGGCAGTTGAGTACAACAAAGGATTGTTTAACTTAAACTTTGAGGACTAAGCAAAGGACTGTTTAACTTAAACTTTGAGGACTAAGCCTGCCCAGGAAAAGTGCGAGTCAGTTGTATGATGTCCCTTGCAGTCATCTATTGCATTAGCTCTGTATCCATAGCTTCAGATAGTGGGGGTGGGGGGGGGGGGGGTGTTGTCAGGAGAATATTACCTACAACATATGTTTTTGTGGAGAAATAAGAAAAATATACATACTTTGGAACGAAAAAAAGTGCCTTATCTAGGACTATGTGTAGCATAAGAAAATGACTGAAATACCATTGATAAGGTATTAACCTTGTCCTGCTGAACCCGGATATACCCTGCTTTTGCAAACAGTGTAAAGAAGCCAACTGATCTGGATCTGCACTGTTTGCCATTAAGTATGTGAATCTTTATCAACAACCTTGATCAAGTAATCTGATTGGCTGAAAATTAGAAATGGGTGTGGCTTCTTAATTTATTCAGCAGGACAAGGGTTAAAACACTGAAATATATAAACACACAGAGGAACTGTTCTGAAGGAATATTTGGTGATAATTCTGGGATAATTTTCCATAAAAACATAAGTTGTGGGTATACATTAGAAGTGCCTCAGAGAGGCTTTTCAAATTAGTACCCACAACATATGTTTTTATTGAGGACTGGAGAAAATTATCCCATAATTTTCACCAAATACTCTTTAACAATTCCTCTGAACACAGCAATATGGATATACTGTCAGGCAGACAACTCAGTCAAAATCCATTTTGTATCCTCCCGAAAAGGGGTCTACTCAAAAAGGGAAGAATTTGCTCCCTCTGGGAGCAAATTCTTTCCTTTTAGAGAGACCCCTTTTCAAAAGGGGTTTGATGTGTAAGAAAGCAAACAGGAAGTCACAAAAGTTGTCTCCTTTGTAAAAAATGATAGCAAAGATAAAATTAATTTGTTTATTTCAATTTTTCTACATATTGCTGGATAATTTGAGTTGTTACCCTTGTCAAGACATTTATGTCTGAATTATTACCTATGTACAATAAATATTTTCAATTTTAGTTGGTCCCAAGTTTGACGATCAGCCTGCAGGACCGTTTTACAACTGGAAGACAAATGCTGATGGTCACCTACCCTGTGTAGTTAATGCAAATCCTGCACCTGTATTCGAGTGGTGGAAGGGAACCAGACGGATTACAGATGCAGATCCTTTCTTTAGCATTGTAAACTCTGAAAAAAAGGCTAAGTTACGGGCTACAAGTAAATTAATGGTAAGCACTTTTTGTTTGCTTTTTGCTACAAGCTCACGGGACTGGAGATAAAAGCTTTTGATAAGGAGAATGGTCACCTGGGCCCGGTTGTTCAAAGCGTCGTTAGCTTAACAAGCTCGTTAAGGGCCATTTCGTTAACTATTTTAGCAGATTCAATATACAATTTTCTGAAATTTTTTGCTGAAAAAATGTGAGTAGCTTTTGCAGTGCAAAAGCTACTCATATTTTTTCAGCAAAAAATTTCACTGCAAAAGCTACTCACATTTTTTCAGCAAAAAATTTCAGCATATTTGCGTATCACTCGATGTAAATTTTAACGAATCGTTAAATAACGACGTCGTTAGCTTTGAACAACTGGGCCCTGGAAATGTTTATCTTGATACTCCTGTTATTATACCTCCTACAAACTGTGTTTATTGGGGTGTATACTGTTTTCAGGTTGCCTGTCCATCCGTTATGTTTTGATTTCTGAGTGGGGGTGGGGGGGACGATCTACTAAGCACTGCTGATTGACAATTTTTGTTTAAACCTGTTTGATGATGGTCAGTTTTAACTCAGAGTGCACTATTGTGATCTATATTTATACAGCGTCCATAGTCCCAGCTCATGAAACCACTTCTCGAAATTTTTATGGAGCCATGTTGGTCTTGTGAATTGAATTTGTTCAGAGAGTTGTCTGAGTGCCTGAATGGTTAGCGCTCACAACTTTAGTTCACAAGACCCCAGGTTTGAATCCCACTGAAGGGGGAATTCAACTCATGACTGTATGGTGCTTCATAGCACAGAGTCTTTCATTATCACTCTTCCATCGTCTCAATATGACTTAAATAATGTTGAATGTGAGGTAAAACACCAAGCCATCAAATTGTTCAAATGGTTGTGGTCTGTTCACCAGGATGGCTGCCATGGCCATTCCTTAATATCAGTGAGCCCATTCTGGTATTATGGAAAATCAATCCTTGTTAAGCTGCTTCTAGAGGGATTATGCTGAATAGTAAAATAAAACTGAGACTCCAGTTTTAGTTCATTTACACTATAACCTCTTTATAACACGGTTGGTTATACGGTTTTGGCTATAACACAGTTCAAAGATGGATCCCAAAAATGTATAGATTATATTGAAAAATGACCATAAATAGGTGATTTTTAATATAATTTATACATTTTTGTTTGCATATAACACAGTTGTTTAACTTACACGGTTTATGCTATAGACCCAACAATAGTGTTATAAAGGGGTTGTGGTGTATGTGCAATTTTTATTTTCCTTGGGAGATTGGAGTCTTTTGCAGAGCTCCAGATAAGACAATTTTTCCAGCCGAAAAGTGCTGATATTTTTCTCATTTCTCTGGAAAAATATATGTTGTGCATAATGACTGTAGAAAAAAATTTCATGATCAATCTCCATGAAAGAATGTTGCCAACCTCGGTGGGGGTTGAACCCGCGACCTCCTGGTCTCCGTCCGACTGGAGACCAGGAGGTCACGGGTTCAATCCCCACTGAGGTCGGCAACATTCTTTCATGGAGATTGATCATGAAATTTTTTCTACAGTCATTCTTTCCCTTCTGCTGATTCAAGAAGGGCAGTTGTCAGTTTCTGGTGAAAGAATGTGCACAATACTGGTTAACCGCCTAGAGGACCTAAGCCTGCCCAGTAAACGTGTGGTTAGGTTAACTGACCGCGCTCGACATGACCCCATTGGGTTGACTGGGCCGTAAAACCTCAACACAAACAAACAAACTCATTAGTAGCCCTAGATGAGGCACTTCTAACGAGTAACCACATGTTTTTTCTATAAAAAAAAAAAAAAAAAAAATGGGATACTGGCTGAGAAAAATAACATTTCTTCATTTTTTTTTTTACTTCGGCCTAGTTGGCTCAGTTGGATGCACATCGAATGGTGATCAGGAGATTGTGGGTTTGATCCATGCTGCGTCTGGCAACATTCTTTCATTGAGATTGATCATGAAATATTTTTTACGATTATTTTCTTTTGCTGATTCAAGAAGAGCAGTTGTCAGTTTCTGGTGAAAAAATGTGCACAAGCACTAGTTAACCGCTTAGAGGACTAAGCCTGCCCAGGAAAAAGTAGGGTTAGGTTAGCTGACTGGATTTGTCGTCATGCAAATTGTTACAGAAGGAGACAATCGAATTTGCGTGAAATGTCAAAACCTGTTGTCTGGAAAAAATAAGAAAAAAAATTCAATATGTAATAACGTTTTGCACTCTGTATAAAATTTTGAAGCCTGCTTAAAATTTTATACAGAGTGCTAAGTGTTAAGGAAATTGGATACACCTGGTAGATTTTTCTGTCATTATTTGACAAGGGAGACAACTGACTTCCTGTATGTTTTTCTATACACTAAACTTCCTCTGAAAGGGATCTACTCATAGTCCCAAGAAGAACAAATTATGTCCTTGTAGTTTTTAGAAGGGAGGCAAAACAGTTTTAACAGAGTTGCCTCCCCTAGCTGGACTAACTCAGCAGACTACAAATTGGTGATAGTTTTCTTATTTTTCCCAGTTAACAGGATTTGACATTTCATGCAAACTGTGGAAGACTGTTTTTTGGGAAAAATAAGAAAATTTTCAGAATTGTTATCTGCTGAATATTTTACCCAGAGTGCTAAGCATTAATTTGTTGTGTTTTCACCTGTAGATTACATACAATGGAGCCAATGATGCAGATGTTTTTGGAGATTACATTTGTAAAGTTACGAACACGATCGCCGAGGCTAACAGGAATCTTACCATGAGGAAAGCATGTGAGTGGGTCTTCCTTTGTAATTGTTGCTTTAACTGTTTTAGTCTGTAGAAACCACAAAATGGTAATTGGCAAACAGTGCAAACCCAAATCAGATGCCACTGAAGTCAGCTTTACTGTCTTTACTATTTGCAAATAGTTAAGCCATCTTTCCCTATCGAAGTCATGTAACGTAGCCTGACATACCTAAAATTGAAAATGGACTCTTCCAGTATACGGTGTGGGGAGATCTAGTCAGTTTAAAACGGTTTAAATGAAAAGATATAGATATTTTTATTTCTCCATGAAAGCCTGTATTTGTGGATATTCATTAGACCTTCTGTGTGGTGATTCTAATGCGTATCCATAACATTTTTGTGGTGGAGAAATCAGAAAAAAAAGCACACAGTACTGTATAAAAACTCTTCCATTTTGCTTGCATTTCAAGAGCAAGAATGGACATGTTTTATCCAAATTTAGGGTTGGATTACAATGCATATAGAAACATTGTCTTCAAGAATATAATGATGGATTATTAGTGGTCCACAGCTATAAAAATAATGCATTTTAGTTAAACTTTATTTTCAATCATTTTAGAGACAAATTTACAGTGCCCTAGTGAGGTCCTTAAATCATTGGAGAATAGCTTTTGTTTGTTTGAGAAATCTTCTAGTTTGTCATGTACGGGTTTATCTTATCATTTCATTGTGAATTCCAGTCTGCAGGGGTATACATAGTATACCTATCATATGCATTACGAAAACACACCTATTCAAATGTAATGAAAATTTTACCACCAGAAAATGTAAATTTTCAGAGAAAAAAATCTGATATTTTTTCATATTTCCGCTCAAAACATATGCCGAGGCGGTTCTAACGAGTACCCACAATCTATGTTTTGAGCAGAAATAAGAAAAATAATGTATACCCCTGTAAACCCCAGTTTTACTATATAAAAGTGGGGTTCAAGGGGGTCAAAATTATATAGGCGTGTTTTCGTGATGGTATACAGATCTATAGTTCTATTATCACAGCCTTGAGAAAAATCCAAATTAGTTATATCCCTGCAAGCAAAATTTGTGTTAGGGCATATAGGAGCCCCCATGTCAGTCAGTCTGGTGGTTGGTTGGTCAATTGGTCCAAGTCACTGTCCAAGTTTGTCAGTGCTCACCAAATACAGGACCCTACCTTTGACTAGACATACAGACTTGTATACAAAAGTTCCTGTTTTATACACTCAAGCAAAAATTATATTTAACTCCAAAAGTAGAAGTATTTTCACAGAAAGCAAGTAAAACTCTCTGCATAAAAATGCAAGCATTTTCACCCCTGAATTTCTGAATTGGACTCTTCTGCCCCTTAATTTTGACAAGTCTTTTGATGAAAATTGGGATTTTAGTCTAAATAAAAAACCAGAATGGCAAACAGTGTAGATCCTGATGAGAGCGTGTTACAATCCAATTAATCTGTCTGGATCTGCATTGTTTGCACAGGCATATCTGTTTTGGTCTTCAGAGCTAAAAGAGTTAAACCATTAATGTAAGTAACAACAACATTATGTTATCAGCTACTTGTTTATTTTTATTTGAAGTCTCAGTTCCAGCATATGCATATAGATTTGAAGCATATTATGTACCCACAATCCAGAGAAGTTGATAATATGAAATAAAGGCACTGCCTTTGATGCATATACACTCAGCCAACTATTTTTTTCTGACCCAGTCAGCATTCTACGTAAATCTATATCGGGCCGTCATCGGCCCGTCAGGGTAGCTGACGGGCCGATGATGGCCCGATGTAGATTTACGTAGAATGCTAGCTGGGGATATGTATAAGATTTGACAACAGTTTTTTTTTTACAAATAGTTGATCTTACGTGCTAGCGGTACTTTTTTATTTGCATTTTTTTTGTTTAAATTCAGCAGAGCTTATTATTACTTATTCAAAAGCAACTTTAAAACCTGTTTATTAATAGTTATTTATCATTTTTTGGCTTATTATTTATTGGTCTGCTTACCGTGATGCCAAATTCAAGATGGTGAATGAGATATAACGAAGTTTGCTATGAGATGTCATATGATATTTGGGTGCCTAAGTATGTTGTCAACCTCAATACAGTAATGCAAACACTTTGTGTGTTTGTTATAAACCTTTACCACTCCCTTGGCGTATTCAGCAGATGACAAGTTAATGATATTTTTTTTTTATTTTTCCCAGGAAACAGGATTTGATATTTCATGCAAATTGTCTCCATTGGAGACAATTCACATGAAATGTTAAAACCTGTTTTCTGGGAATAATAAGAAGAATATTTCAAAATGTCGTCAGCGGAATGTTTTTACCCAGAGTGATAAATGTTAAATTATAAAAATTTGGAATCATGGTATCATTTTCCTTTGGCAACAGAATTGATTGTCAGGCTTCTTTCTCATACATAGTCGGTTTGGATTTCTGTGAATACTGAAAATAAAAAATTGTAGATTTGTATTTTTCGGAGAAGAGAAGACCGTGTAATAACTCTGGATTAGTGAGAAGTATTTAGATTATCATTTTTATATGCCCGTTTGAAAAACTGGATGTATTATGTTAAGCGGTCTGGCATCTGTCTGTCTGTAAACGTTTTGTTTACAGCTAACTCCACCTACAGTTTAAGTCCCATCAAGCTGAAACTATATAATTAGACCATGGAGCAGCACATATTGTTTCGAGATTACAGTCAGCCAACTATTAGCAGAGTTATGCCCCTTTGAAAATTTCTGTAAATTTGTCTTTTCCGACTTACTCCTCCTACAGTTTACATCCTTCCAAGCTGAAATTTTGTAAATAGTTTACACCATGACATGGAGCAGCATATAGTATTTCAAGGTTACAGTCCTTCAAATATTAGCAAAGAAATGCCTGTTTGAAAATTTCTGTAAACTTTTTGTTTACTGCTAGCTCTTATAGTTTACATCCCATCAAGCTGAAACTGTGTAAATAGTTGCTATATGATGTGGAGCAGTGCATATTATTTCGAGGTTACAGTACACCAAACATTAGCATATGCCCCCTTGAAAATTTCTGTAAACTTTTCATTTCTGGCTAACTTCTCCTATAGTTTACATCTCATTAAGCTGAAGCTAGGTTAATAGTTAGACCATGATGTAGAGCAGGGCATATTGTTTTGAGGTTGCAGGCCACTGAATATCAGCAGAGTTATGCCTCTTTTAAAATTTTTGTAATTAATGACAGATTTCTATCTGTCATTCCTTGCTGGCAGAAGCGTTCTCAAGTTGCTTCCGGCTCTCAAGTTGCTTCCGGCTTTCACTACCACTGAAATATGTGTCCGCTCAAAATGTAGTCCGATGCTATTAATATCTTTATAGCGCCGTGCAATTTTTAAAGCAGGCGACATTCAGAATTCTCCCTTATTTGCAGAGAAAACCAGACTAAGCATTTCATATGAATTGTTTGCCAACGGATGAATCGCATGAAATTCTCTGATATAATAAGACAAAAAATAAAATTGACATCTGCTACAGTCGTTGTATGCAGTCTAAGGGTTAACATATCAAAATACTTGTGTATCAATACGCCTGCGCTGGACTAAAGACGTGGCGCGAGAAACTAGAGCGTAAGCCACTGTTACCAGCAATATAAACACTGTCTAATCAGCTATTACTCTCCAAATTATATATAGATTCTGAAGATTTTTTATGCATGATAATAAAAAGAAAAAAAGGCTGTGCTCATAATCATGCTGTAAAGTGTTTTCTTCGATATTATCTGAGTGCGTTAGATAGGTTGTAAGGTTGATCTGCGCAATTTGTTGTTAGCTATTAATAGAACAGGCGCTGCCTCATGACCCGCGTGTCAAAAAATAGCAGATATTTTACCGTAAAACATAATTTGACATTTCATGCAAATTGTCTCAAATGAGGAATCAGTTAGCATGAAATGTCAAATACTGTCTCCTTGGGAAAATAACTATTTCAAAATATGGTATGATAAAACTTTTACACAGAGCACTTGTACATTTGTCTGACGTGTGTAAAAAATTCAATACTGTCGGATTAAAGGGACAGGGCTTTAGTCAAACATTACAAGATGTAATCTCGCTGTTGTTGATTTGCTTAACATTAAAATATTTTATCTGCGGCATTTTAATAAAAAGGATGCTTGGGTTTAAAGTGTAACTATTTATCAGAAAAAAAGGAAAGTGTTGAAAATCTCTATTGCTACTTTGGTTATTTCCTCTTATTGAACGCTCGATTGTGAAAGTGAAAGTAGACAACAAGTTGGCTTCTTTAAAAAGAACCCAACGAAAGGTTCGCATCTTGTTTTAAATTTGCAGGTTTGCACAGCAAATTTAATGCCGTCATTTGCAACCATTTTTTAAGTACAGGTATTAAGTTATTGAAGAGAATTTATCACAATTTTAGCTCTTTATTGCATGTGATAACTGGCTTTTTGCAACATTTTGAGACAAAATATTTCTTTTGAAACTTCAAAACATCAAGTGGAACTTCATGGCACTATATATATATACCTCTGCAAGCATTTGATATCTGAATTTGTAGTACTACATTTTTAAACAAATGTGAAACCTTTTTATTGGACGGGTTTTCAAAAATCTGTCCTTTAAAATAGCGAACCCCGGCAGGTTTACCTTTTGGTTAACCTTTCTGATAAACCCGTCCATAATGCCGTTAGACGTTCTTCTTGTAAATGTTTTATACAAATTAAGACTTTTTATGATGAATTTCTGATAGAATCTGTCATTTCAGTGCCTTTGGCGCTTTGATTTTTTTGTTTTGCTGAGTAACTCCACTTACAGTTTACATCCGACATTTGGATCTTTATAAACATTCAAATATTAATACTGAGCTTAAGTAACCTGCAAAGCAGGTCATCACATGGGAAGCAGGTGACGAAGCTTTAGCTCGTACTATAGGTATCGTGAGTCTCTCACATACTATGCAGAAGAGTTCGCATGCGGTGGGTGACTGGTTTCCCATATCTACAGCGGAGTGTATCGGCTTAATATTGAACCCAAAAACCAATGCTAATAAGGCTGGAGCCTTTGGCCTGGTTTCAAAAAAATATGATGAATAGATACGCTCCGCTGCAAACATAGAAAGCCAGTCAGCCACTGCAAGGGATCGCATTGGCTGTAAAGAATCATATAGCCAATGAAATAGAAGGATACGTTTTTACGTCATTGACATAGACGACTGCAAGACTGATCTACGTTTAAGCCGCCATTTTTAATCTGAGATTTCTCTAGCATTTAACAACATTTTCATGTATTTAAGGGTAAATACTGAAGTATTGCTGTAAAAAATGGATTACATTCCTACAGCACATAACAGGAATTATGCATAGGGAAGAATTTATCACTGACAACATGATAAAGGTAGGATATGCGGTGATTTCAGCAAGTTTCAGCTGACTGGGGATCAGCTGATCGTTCGTACTTTAGCGACTTTCGTCTGTACACACGATGCACAATGATTTGCTTGTCAAATTGTGTCGTCGCTCGTTATTGATAAACATCATAAGCATCCATAAAGTTAATACCTAGAAACCAAGATACATTGTATGGCATAATTGATAGAAGTAACTACGCCCCACCCCAAGCCCAAAAGCCAAGGCAGACCGATAGAAAGGGACACACAGGTTGCATGCCATTTTGTAAACGCCTGTCAAATTAGTGATGTTTTAAGGACAAGCTTCTATTGTAACCTGAAGGCATTAGATTTGGATAACGCGGATGGCAGATTTTAGGTGATTCAGACTGGTTAATATAGCTATTCTACTCATTTCAGAATTGGTTAGACTTTCAACATCTTGCAACTTTTAAAACGTTGACAGCCTGTTGTCAAAACCAACCCTTCATATCATTGATAAGATGTAAATAATTATTCCAGGTGTGACATTACCTCATCAGAAGCAGTTTGACAATTCAAAAAATGACCTCAAAAAAGGAAATGAACATGAATATCGCTCAGTTATTTGATAACTTGTCATTCAAACTCAAAGATCAGTTCTTTCTTGAGAAAAATAATGCTGAAAAAGACAAGCTATGCATCATTTAAAACAAACAAATCATCACCTGTCAATACAAGTTGCTTTCTTTTAGATAAAGTGTAATAAGGAAAGTCTAATGGATTCTGAAATTAGTAGTATTTAGTATTAAATTAACCTCGTTTCACTTGCCTCACTTTTTATGCCCCAGCATCAGATGATGCAGGGGGCATATATTTTTTAGGTTTTCCGTACGTAAGTACATGCGTACAAATGTACGTCCGTCTGTACGAATGTGTGTATGTACATATGTATGTGTATGTACGTGATCCTGTTAGACTTGGGTTAAGGCATTTGTACCAGGTAGAATTTTGCAGTTTTGTAGTCAGGTACCCCACAGCGGGGGCATCCGTGTACTGTGGACACATTTCCAGTTAGATATGTAAAAAAAAAAAAAAAAAAATACAGTAGAGCGATGTTTCCTAGGAAACTCTGGTTAAATTGATGTAAGCATAATATTCGATGTTGTGCACTTTGTCTCGGATCTATTTAAACAGGTTTTGTCTGGTCCGAGACTTTGCATACCTGCTGAAAAAAAGAAAAAGAAAAAAAAAAAAAAAAATGCACAAAATGCTTAAGCTCGTTTCATAGGTAATACCTATTTATTTCATATTATTCTATGGCTGCCACATATTTCCTAAGCCCCTGGTAGGTTTTTCATGAAACTTGTGTCAAATGTTCACCTTATCACGACATGCAGAATCCACATTCCAGTGATTTTTCCATATCTCCTGAACTGCTGGTAGGTTTTTCAAGAAACTTTTGGTTTGGCAAATATTCCTTTTACCAACACAGTATGCAGAACTTACCTTTTCATGATGTCAGACCAAGGCCATGGTCAAAGTCCAAATGGTAAAGTTTTGTATCTTCTCCATATCTTCTAAACCACTGGAAGATTTTTCTTGGAATGTCAGTGTTCAGCTAAACAGGATGATATACAGAACCCACCTATCAGTGATCAAGATCAAGGTATTACTTGGTTGGGCAATTTTTAATGTCCATTTGTACTATTTATGTTACTGACAAAGTTATGAAACCCGTAGGAGGCAGAATTCAGCCTGACTGTATGGCACTCCATTGCTCAGACCCTATCATTATCAGTTCACCAGTCTTGCCAGGGTTTTCCCTCAGAAATTTATTTAAGGGGACATAGGTCTCTATTGACCATATTTTAGGGGACATCTGGAATAATTTCAGGGGTTAATTGTTTGAATTTTACAGAAAATATTGCAAATTTTAAGGGACATCAATGTCTCTCTAAGATGAAGGTTTAGGGGACACCCGAGTCAAAAAGGGGCCAAGTCTCACATTGTTCAGGGAAAAGGAAAATTCTGTGTCTCACTATGACTTACATAATGTTGAAAGGGACATAAAACACCAAATCATCATCATCATCATCATCATCATCATCATCAACATCATCATGTGTAGATGAGCCTGTAGGATTAATGAGAACAAAAATTTTTCAGCTGCCCCTCCTGCCCCAGTAGTGACAAAGTCACGAGAAACAGCCACGGTATTAGAACTGTCTTTTGTTGGACAAAGTGTCAATGGACCACCAATTACTCATTTCAAGGCAGTTGTATCAAAACAAGGCAGTACAGAAAATCCTAAGACAGTCACTGTGGCAAGAGGTAAGTCATCATTTTGTACCTTTTCATTGTGGCCAGAAAGAGGGTCTGTTTTAATGGTTTGTTGTCTTATTGCATCATCCAGTAGGTTGTACTGCATTTGATCCCACTTCAAGGAAGTGTTGCATTTGATAACGGGCTCTGTAGAACAGTCGGTAGCATGCCTGACTGCAGATCCAGGAGTTGCAAGTTATAATCCCAGCTTAGTCACATAACTTTAGTGGAGATTGATCATGAAATCATTTCTAAGGCAAGTCTCCCCCTTCCATTGGGTCAAGAAGGGTATTTGTCAGTTACTTGCCAAAGTATGTGCACAAGTACTGGTTCACTGCCGTAATAGAGGACTAAGCTTGAGGAAAAAATGTGACTGGCTTGACATGATGTTAACAGTGTTGACTGGGCCGTAAAACTCACTCAAACTGATCCCATTTCAGGCAGTCAGACAAGAAAACTTTTCTATTATTAGACATTAGAACCAGTCTATTCTTGGCAGTGTCTGGGTGGCTGATTTGTTAGCGCTCTGGGCCCAGTTGTTCAAAGCTAACGATGTCGTTAGTTAATGATTCGTTAAAATTTATATCGAGTGATACGAAAATATGCTGAAATTTTTTGCTGAAAAAATGTGAGTAGCTTTTGCATTGCAAAAGCTACTCACATTTTTTTCAGCAAAAAAATATCAGAATACTGATATTGAATCCGCTACAACAGTTAACGAAATGACCCTTAACGAGCTCGTTAAGCTAATGACGCTTTGAACAACTGGGCCCAGGACTTTGGATCACACGGTCCTGGGTTTGAATCTCGCTATAGGTGAAATTCAGCTTATGACTTTATTGTGCTTTGTTGCACAGAGCCTTTCATTATCAGCCTTTGCGGGCCCCCGTAGCCTAGTGGATAAGAGAGTTGACTCTTAATCCATTAGGTTTCTCACCGCTGTGGTTCGAGCCTCGCTCGGGTCATATGTGGGAAAGCCAGGTGGTCAGGTGGTTTTTCTCCGGGTTCTCCGGTTTTCGCCCACCTTCGATGAACGATCGGCTCGATATAAGTGAAATATTCTTGAAAGGGCCGTAAAACCCAAATCAAAAAAAAAAAAAAAAAAATTATCAGCCTTCCATCATCTTGATACGACAAGTAATGTTTAAAGGTAAGTAAAACACCAAACCAGTCTATTCTGGCCTTGAATATTTTTGGAAAAGAAAATGTGGTTCAAATAAATAGACAGACAGCAGGAATACAAAAATTTTATATTATTGCCGGAAATTTAGATCATCAAAGCTGCATAGCTTTTGATATGATGCTTTTTTCAGTCCAGAACTATTGATGATTTTCTTATTTCTCCATGAGAACACACGTTGTGGGTACTTATTAGAAGTGCCTCACTGAGGCACTTCTAATGAGTACACACAACATATCTTTTTTCTGGAGAAATAAGAAAAATAATTACTGTCTCTTAACTAAACCTATGAACAAAACTTTTGAAACTGCAGGTTATCTAGAGTTATGTTGTATTGATTACTGTATTTTTACCCTAAATATTGGGATACCTTTCCTTACCATACTTGTCCTAAAATTAAAAAAAAAAAAAAAAAATTCTACCTGTTGATATGTCTAAAAAGTTCTGAGTGTAGACCCTGATCAGATGCTGCATTCTGTGGCATTTTATCTGGGTCTACACTGTTTGCTTTGGCCTGTCTTTACCAATATTTAGGGTTATTACGGTACTCCTAATGAAAGCTTAGGTGCATAAAATAAGAAAACTTAGTCTTTTATTTGAATTTTGGTTGCTTCTTGCACAATGCATTCAAGTCATAGTGTCAGAAAGTGCAGTTTGACGTGTGCTGTGTGAAGATTAAAATCATCCTGCATATTTGCGCAGTCAGATTAATAACTGGGCACAATTTAGATAGCTAAGGATGCAAAATTTCTTCAGGTAGACAACAAAGACTGATCAGACTGGGTGGCTGCACAGGCTCATCTGAGCCACATGTCAGAAGGTACATTTTATCATGTGGCTCATTTGAACCAGGGTACGACAAAACCTACAATATGACTTGTGTAACCAGTGAAGACTCAGATCAGCCTATACATCCATCCAGTATGACAAGGGTTCTCGTTTACCCCTCTGTATAGCCAGGAGGCTTTAGAAGGTACAGGCGAACAGCAAAGACTCTGATCAGACTGCGTGGATGCGCAGTCTGATCTGAGTCCGCTGGTCGCACAGGTCTTATTGTAGGTTTTGTCATGCGCTGGCTTATTTGTATTTACTGTTTATTCAATTTCCTTGTTTTTAAACAGAATATCGAGACTATGCAGATGATCTACCGGAACCAAGAACTTTAATGATTATTGACAAACTTGAAGCACAGACACGCTACAGTATAACAACATATGCCGTTAATGCAGTTGGAGATGGTGACCCGTATGAGATGCCACATACCACCAAACCTTTGAGTAAGTATTATTCCATCTTTCTAACATCCATCACATGGGGATAAAATTTACACATGGTAGATTTCAGCCATTTTTCAAGTGGGAGACAACTTCATGTTGGTATCTCTGCACCAAAGTCCCTTTTTAAAAGGATTCTATCTAATATAAGAGGAAAGAATTTGCTCCATGTGGGAGCAAATTCTTTTCTTTTAGGATAGACCCCTTTACAGATGGGAAGTTGAAACATTTTTGACAGTTGTCTCTATTGAATGTGTATCTTTTCCTTTTATTTATTTTTTTTTATTTGTTTTTTTTAGAAAACCATTGAAAACATTCATTCTTGTATTTTTTGTTTAAAAGACTTTATTAATATGCAATTTTGATACAGAAACTTTTTTTTGTGTAAATAAGTTGTGAAAAAGAGTTGAGGGAAACTTTAAAACTTGTCTCTGATGAATACACAGGCTTCAGGCAGGCCCTACTTTTCTGGGTGGGTGGGCGTTTGGCATAGTCCGATGTTAATATTTTGCTTAACCTCTTTTCAAAGTTATATGTTACCTTTATTCTTTAGTGGATTGCTTTCATATTTGGTAGGGATAAAAAGGAGGACCAGAAGGCATGTCACAAGCAAAATGGACAACTCTCACTTTCTTTGTCTTGTAAAAACACATCCATAATGCGGTTAGGCATTTTTCTTGTCCAAACTTTTTAAAAAAAATGCCCTACTGTCCCTACCTTTTAGTCCAAAAATGTTTGAAGTGACCAAAAATTGTAATTTTTTCCTTGCTCGTTTGCTTGCTGGGAGTTTTTAAAAACCAGTTCAACTTAATCTGAGCAGCCACAATGCAAATATTTATAAAATATTTTTACTTCAGTTGTATCTCCTGTTTTGGAAAATTTATTTTGGTATTTCCTTTCCATGGTAATGTAGTGTTATTGTCGAGAGAAAATGTTGTTTGCTTATTATTTATTATATCTTTTCATAAGTCTGAAAACACTAAGAACACCCCTCCTATCCCTACTTTTCATGATTGATATTCCTACTTTTGCCCTGCTTTTTTCAAAATTTTGAGCCCTACTTTATCCCCACTTTTTTGATGGAGGGCACTTAAAAGCCTGAATACACCAACAACTCCTTCATAAAGATTGCTTTTAACATTGTACAGCTGGGCTTTGTAGACCTGTAGGTAATGTGTCTCTCTTCAGATCCAGGGGTTGCAAGTTTGAATCCCAGCTCAGCTAGATAACTTCCATTGAGATTGATCGTGAAATAATTATACCCCTGGCATACGAGGTATGCCAAAGGGTATATAGTTTTTTTGTTGGTTCCGTCCATCTGTTCATCTGTCTGTTCGTCCATCCTTCTGTACGTCCTTCCTGGCAGATGCCAAATACATTCTGAGTTTAGCATTTCTTTAGAATTTCACATAATGAGGTTCATGTCTGTTTATTCCATCATTGTGGGGTTAAATTTGCTTTGTGGGGTTAAAAAATTGGTGTTGTTGGGTTAAAAAAAAGATCAAAGAAAGATCAAAGGGATAACCTCACAATGTCCATCCTGTAAGTATGTGTGGGTCAGTCCTTGATTCCGTCCGTTAACCCTTGCTATTACCAAGTTTTACTTCGAAGTGTTTGATTACTTATATCTCAGCAGCCACTGATCAAAAACTTTTTATATTTTGGTATCAGGGTACCTGGAAGGGTTCTCTTCCATTCTATATCTATGAACCCCAGGATCATGCCCCGGGGCAGAGCTAGAGGTCAAAATCTAGGATGACTCAATAAAGTAGTATGTTGCAGTTTGTTTATACAAACAACTTATTTATAAAGAAGGATGGGCATCAGACATGTTATCACATCAACATTCAGTGTAATAAAGTCAAGGTCATTGTGACCTTGTTTTCATGCTCCAATGATTTTGCCTTATATCTTGACGACTATTTCATGGATTAATGTGATACTTGGAATATTAGTTCTCTGTGACACCATGATTGACATCATAACAAATGTAAGTCACCTTGACCTCTCTTTCATGGTCCATTAATTTTGCCTTATAGCTTGAATGTTAATTGATGTTTGAACATCATTATTAGGGATTATAAATCAGTATGATCCAACAGTTGACCTAAAAGTAAATGTAGGTCTCTGTGACCTATATTTCATGGTCCAGTGAGTTTATGTTACATCTTGAAGACAATTTGATGTATTACTATCATAGTTTGGGATTATGTGACGTATATTTCATAGCCCTGTGATTTGTCTTATATCTCTCACTATTTAATGCCTAAGTGTCATATTTACATATAATGTAACAGTGTGACCCAAACTTTGACCTCAAAGTAAATATAAATCAGCATGACCTATATTTCATCGTCTGGGGATTTTGTCTAACATCTTCCAGTCAATACCCCTGGGCTTGTGTTCCGAGCAACCTCGACGACCCCCTGGCCCTTCTTTCGCTCAGCCCGGACTGGTTCAAACTTGTCTTCAAGGACCCAATCATCTTCAGCTTTCTCCTGGAGAAACTTAATCTCTGGAGAAACTCCGTGCCCCCTGGGAGAGCCCCCAGAAGTTGGGTAGCCCTGACGTCGGCCATCCGAGCGTCCAGTGCCAACCTGCCGGCTCTGGCATGCATGCCGTCGGCGATCTCTACATCACCGATGTCCAGCGGGTCTTCTTCAACCCTCCATGTAGAGAAGACCGCAGCGGCACCATCTACCTCTAATTCGTCTTTGGCGTCGTTAAGTATCTCGACCCACGGCTTGTAAGCCGGGAGTCTTACTGGGTGGGGGACACGATCATCCAGGTTGGTAAATGGCCACTATGGTCGAAGTGGCCGGGGGGGGGAGGGGGGGAGTCTTTCAGCTTCTGGAATGGGCTCATCGAGGATGGGCCTTGGCTCATACTCTGCAAGTATTTCTTTGATCAGGTCATCCATTGTAGCCATGGTGTCAGATGGGTATATACTTTGTATCACCTTCCTCTAAATGGAAATCTCGATGGCGGCCAGATGTGCAAATTCCTTTCGCGTCGCTCATGTTGCACGACGCCACTCTCTCCTATACCCGCACTGACAACAGAGCTGTTGCTTGTTAGTAACCTCTACCCCACAACCCCTGCAGGGCAGAGTGTGTGAGCCTTTACAGAGTCTCACCAGATGAACTTTACAAAAGTCCGTAAGACAGCTTTTACCACAGAGCTCCATTGAGCTCACGGTCAGCCATTTGCATGTGTTGTGTCCCTTGGGCATGTTGCTTGTAGTGGTATATCAGCAGTCGCCCGCTTCTTTAATAGATGAGCACCTGGGCTGGCGAGGGTGGGGGCCATCCCCAGGGGCACTGGCTCTCACTATGCTCGCTTGGGGGCCACAGGGGCTCGGGCCTCAGGAAGAGGCGAAGCACTGCTGCACGCCCGAGGAAGTCGTCTTGACATACATACAGAATTGTTTGTCTACGTGGGAGCGTCTCGACGTACATACAGAATTGTTTGTCTATGCGGGAGCCCTTTTGGGGCCCCAAAAAATAAAGTCCATTCGCCCCCCCCTGCTGCTTAAGAAATGGCGTCAGACAGGGGTATTTGTGACCCTCTGGGCACTGCTCCAGTTTCTATGGTTATTCTCCTCCCTCAGCTGATTCAAGAAGAGCAGTTGTCTGTTACTGGCAGAAGTTTGCACACAAGTATGAGTTAACCACTTAGAGGACTAAGCCTGCCCAGGAAAAATGTAATTATGTTAAATGACTAGCTCAACATGACCTTAACAGTGTTGACTGGGCTGTAAAACTCCTATCTCCAATTCTTATCCAAGGGTGACTGCTATTCTGAAATGCCATAGTACGTGCTGTTGTTAATACATAAATATGGGTATACTTTGTTTGTAGAAAAGAAAGCAAACATACCATAATATTCCTAAGAATTGGGACAGACCGGGTAGACCCAGATCAGATGCCATAGAATGTTGTGTCTGATCAGGGTCGACACTGCTTGGCACTCATCCAGCACTATTTTAGACACAGATAGTAAATGTGTAGTAAAATAGATTGTCAATTTTAGGACAAATATGGTAAGAGTTCAGTGTCCCAGTATAGTGAACGCTCGTTACAACGACAGCATTTGTTCCCAAAGACCTTGCCATTAAAATGAATTTGCTGTTGTAAAGAATCCTTAATGAGCATATTGATATGTAAGGAAGGTCTTGTTGTATTCTTATTTCTTCAAAGAACACAGGTTTTGGATATTTGTTAGAATTGCCTCAGTGAGGCAATTCTAACAAATATCCAAAACATATGTTTCATTAACATATTAAATACAATATTCTTGCATAATGTTTTACTAATTGTTACCTTTTAAGCAAAGGTTTCATGACAGTCAAATTGTCATTATGACGAATTTTGCCGTTGTATCGAGTGTCGGCATAAAGAGGGCTGTCTATAGTTAGGGTAAATATAGTATGCTTTGTTTGAAGAAAAGAAAAGAAATGATACATCTGAAGTCTGGCGATGGTATTTACCCTAGGTATTGGAAACCTTATCTACTTACCATACTGATAGCCATGGTGGCTCAGTAGGATGCACATGCGACTGGTGATCAGGAGTTGCGGGTTTGACCCCCATCAGGTCGGTATCATTCTTTCATAGAGATTGATTGTGAAATATTTTCTACAGTCATTCTCTCCCTTCCGATGATTCAACAAGGGCAGTTGTCAGTTTCTGGCAAAAGAATGTGCACAATACTGGTTAGCTGCTAAGAGGACTAAGCCTGCCCGTGTGGTTAGGTAAACTGACTGCACTCGACATGACTTCATTGAGTTGACTGGGCTGTAAAACCTCAACACAAACAAACAAACTTACCATACTTGTCCTAAAATTGGAAATAGTCCATTCTTCTACCTCTTGATGTGTCTGAAATATTGATGTATGTTTACGAAGGTATATCTGTTCCACTACTTAGGTTTATTACTGTAGCTTTCAGTGTTGGACCATCCTACTGATTTGGCTTAAGACAAGGCAAAGGCCTGTTGTGCTTGAAGCATTTGCAGGTGACTTTTTTCCACATGCCTGTCCTGTCTTTTCCTTAGTGTCAGATAAGGTGATTTTTGTTATGCTCCTGCCTGCGGAAGGCAGTAGTGGGGCATATAGCATTTCGCCTTGATGTGATGTCATGTCCATACCTGCATATATCACATTCTCATGGAGGGCATAACTTGGGCACCTTTAGTACTAGGAAGTTGAAATTTGGTATTTTCATACCCAGACCTAAACCTTCATCTCCTTGTAAGAGTTGCCCCTGGGTCATGCCTTAGGATGGGGATAAGGATCAAAATGTATACAAAATGTTTAACTTTACATTCAAGTTTACATTCACATTTACATCTGTGTTTCTCTTGGAGCTCATAACTTGGGTAGCAACAGATAGGGTGTTCTTTTCATGTGAAAAATGCTGATATCTTTCTTATTTCTCCACGAAAACATATGTTGTGGGTACTCATTAGAAGCGCCTCGACACGAAACATGTTTTCGGCGAGGCGCTTCTAATGAGTACCCACAACATATGTTTTCATGGAGAAATAAGAAAAATATTATGTGGATACCCCCTTTTATCTGTAGCTACGGTACTATCTTTTATACTAGGAAGTTGAATTTGGTAGGCTACTTACCCAACCTAAACCTTCAACTCTGCACTAGAGTTGCCTCTGGGTGATGCCACTAAATGAAGTCTACGAACTGTAAAACGTTGGACAGTCCCACTTCACTGATTGTTTTATCTCACTGAGCTAAACAAGAATGACAATTCACTCTTCTTCTGATGCTTATTTTCATATTTTAGTACAGAGGACCCTTCCCTGTTATAACAACAATATTTGTTACCAAAGATTTTGCTGTAAAATGGAAATTTGCTGTTAAAAAGAACCCTGATATGGAACGGTCTAATCCATGAATAACAGATACTTTTGAACATTTCTTTATATGTTTTGGGTGTTTGGGTGCCGAGGCGATTCTAACAATCACCCAAAACATATTTTTTCTTGCTGAATAATAGGAAAATATCACTGAAAAGATACATGATCCGTTGATTTTTTGGCAGGTCAGATTGACATTATAAAGAATTTTGCTATTATCAGGTGCAATATAAACTTACGAAGTTCTTACTATTGTTTCAACTAAAAGATCTTTGATATTTGTCTTGTTTCTCTGCCAAAACATGTTGTGGGTACTCATTATATGCCAAAACATGTTGTGGGTACTCCTTAGAAGCACCTCATATGTTTTCTTCGAGAAATCAGAAAAATATTTACCTGATACTCCCTTTTATCTGAAGCTGTGCTTTTCTCGCTACCTGTCCTGAGAGACAGTACAACATGACTGAATAATGATGACATTGCCTTTAAACCTCGGCTCAGACAAACAAATCAAGACTGCGGATAGCTGTATTTATTTCATTTCTATTTCTTTTACCAGGTGAACCCAGTAGTGTGAAAATTTTAAGTTCAGTTAACAGCGAATACCCAACAGCAATCAATGTGAGGTGGGAGCCCCCAGATGATGGTGGCCTACAAATACTCTTCTATCAGATTGAATATATACAGGTAAGAATTCTGGGCCCAGTTGTTCAAAGCTAACGACGTCATTAGTTAACGATTCGTTAAAATTTACATCGAGTGATACGCAAATACGCTGAAATTTTTTGATTAAGAAATGTGGGTAGCTTTTGCAGTGCAAAGCTATTCACATTTTTTCAGCCAAAAATATCAGAATATTGTATATTGAATCCGCTAAAACAGTTAATGAAATGACCCTTAACGAGCTTGTTAAGCTAACGGCGCTTTGAACAACCGGGCCCTGTATGTTGCAAAGAAAGGAAGTGTCTGTAGTGGTGTGTGGTGAACACTCCTGACTTCGATCACAAGGTCTTGGGTTAGAATCCTGCTGGAGGTGTAATTCAGCTCCTAATTGTAGGGCTCTTCATGCACAACTCCTTTCATTTTCACCCTACCATTATCTCTTTATGACGTAAATTATGTTAAAAGGCCCTTTTTAGAAGGGGGAAATCAGTTTTAAGGGGAGCAAATTCTTTCCAAAAGGGAAGCAAAAACAATTCTGAAATAGTTGGTAGAGTTGTTTCCCCCAGATAATAAGCCAGCCTTGGTGGCTCAGTTAGATGCTCGTCTGATTGGGGATCAGGAAGTTGCGGGTTCGACCCCCCCGCGGGGTCAGCGACATTCTTTTGTGGAGATTCGATCATGAAATATTTTTTATGGTCATTCTCTTCCTATAGCTGATTCAAGAAAGGCAGTTGTCAGTTACTGGCAAAAGAATGTGCACACTAGTTGTTAACTCTTAAGAGGACTAAGCTTGACTGGTAAAAGTCTGCTTAGGGGAACTGATCATGCTAGACATGATCTCAGACAAATTCCCCCAGAATATGTATCAGTTTCCCTTAACCCTTTCAACACTGTAGACTGGTACAGATATCTTTGCTAGATCTGGATGAAATGGCCAATAATGAGCAGTCTTATCAGGATCTACATATTTTGGTATCCTGTTAATAATTTTGATTACATCCCCAATTTAGAATAATAGACATATCCAAATTCAAAGATGGAAAAGTCTACTTCAGAAACTCAGGAATGAAAGGGTTGAATTGATAATGACTTGAAATAAAAGAAGAAAACTGGAGTTTGGGCTGTAGATGTTCATCATTATTATGGTAGAAAATAAAAATATGGGCCATCATAGTTTTACTGAGGAACTGTGTAAAGTGGATATTAAATCTCTGGGCCCAGTTGTTCAAAACTTACAAGGCCGTTAGTTAACACATCGTTGAAACTTTGATCATTTAATATGGCATATACACTTATATTTTTGTTGAAAAAAAAATATGAGTAGCTTTTGTATTTGCACAAGCTAGTCAAATTTTTTTTCAAAAAAATATTTGTGAATTAGATAGTGTACTTACTGGAACAGTTAACATTTTGACCACTAATGTGCTTGTTAAGCTAATGATGCTTTGAACATCTGGGCCCTGGTATTATCCTGTCAAATTCCTGTATCTTTTTGCAGTATATAAAATAAAGTAAACCAGACAAAATAAACTCTTTAAGCCATAGCATACTAGATAGTACAGAAAGTCAGTGAACTGGCCTAATACTCTGTATTTTTATTCAGAGTATATACAGTTGAACCTCATTGGCTCGAACATCTTTGGGACCATGGAAATTCATTCGAGACATGGGTAGTTCGAGCCATTGAGGGTTAATCATGGCACCAATTCAGAAAGCAAATAGCGATAATTTAGGGAAATCTTTTCGATTTTCTACACAATGATTGTATGTTGTGTGTACTCATTAGAATCACCTTGATGAGGCAATTCTAATGAGTACACACAACATACAATTCCATGATAAAATAAGAAAAAATCCCTAAATATTTGTTTTCTTGTGCTATTGGAAGGATTTTGTAGGGACTGAAAAAAGAGTTCGAATCATCCACGGTAAACGAGCCATCTGGGTTCGAGCCATTGAGGTTATGCTGTAGATTTAATTTACCGAAAGTTTTCATTGGAATTGCCTCATTGAGATGCCGCTGCACTTCTAATGAGCACCCCTACATACCGTAATAACCCTGAGTATTGGGACACCTTATCTTCTTACCATATTTATCCTGGAATATGAAATAGTCCATTCTTCTTCCTCTTGCTGTATCTAAAATATTGTTTAATGTATAACATACAGTGTAGATCCTGATTAGATGCAGCATTTTATGGCCTCTGATCTGGGTCTACACTGTTTGTAAAGGTCAGTCTGTCCCAATACTTAAGGTTATTATGGTACATGTAATGTTTTTTTTTTGTTTTTTTTTTTATTTCGTATGAAAATATCAATACTTACGTGTCATTTAGAACTCTGTTAGGGTTAGTACAGTAACCTAACCATTCTCTTGCTAAACACGACATGCCCCGTCTTAGCAAACAGTGTAGATCCAGATCAGTTGGCTTCTGAAGAAGCCAACTGATCTGGATCTGCACTGTTTGTCATTCAGTATGTGAATTTATATCAGTAATCTGGATCAAGGAATCTGATTGGCTGACAATTAGAACTGGGTGTGGCATCTTAATTTATTCAGCATGGCAAGGGTTTAATTTGGATTTCAGGTTGCTGTTAAAAATACGTCCAATCCAAATGAAGGCTATGTATTCTCAAGTACAATACCAGGCCAACAAATGGTACTTATAGATGAAATAAAACCAAAAGACAATAGAAGAATGGTGACCGGGTTGACACCTGGCCGATACTATAAGGTACAAGTGAGAGCTGTAAACTCCAGAGGTACTTCACCAGCAAACGATCCACTTATAATAAAAACAAGAGACGGTAAGGCAGTTTCTTTACCCTTAGGACTTATCATAACCCTAGATATGGCCCTTTTTTACGGCCTAAAAAAAATTGACAGTTCTCTTATATTCCATGAAAACGTACATTGTGGGTACTCATTAGAAGTGCCTTGGTGAGGTTTAATGTGCACCCACAATGTATGTTTTCTTAGTCTAATGAGTACCTATAACATGTATTTCTCTATGAAAACATGTTGTAGGTATTCATTAGAAGCCCCTCACTGAGGCACAAACAAAATGAGTACCCACAAAGTATGTGTTCATTGTTTAATAAGTTCCGATAACATGTATTTCTCTGTGGAAACATGTAGGTAGTCATTAGAAGTGCCTCACCAAGGCACAAATGTTTCTGGCGAAAGAATGCGCACAATGCTGGTTAACCGCTTGGAGGACTAAGCCTGCCCAGTAAATGTGTGGTTAGGTAAACTGACCGTGCTCGACATGACTCCATTGGGTTGACTGGGCCGTAAAACCTCAACACAAACAAACCAAGGCACAGATATAATGAGTACCCACAACATAATTTATGTTTTCATAGTATAATGCATAGCTACAGATAAGAGGCAGTATCTACATATTATTTTTCTTATTTCTCCACAAAAACATATGTTGTGGGTACTCATTAGAAGCCGGCCTCGGTGGCGCAGTTGGATGCGCGACCGACTGGAGACCAGGAGGTCGCGGGTTCGACCCCCGCCGAGGTCGGCAACATTCTTTCATGGAGATTGATCATGAAATATTTTCTACGGTCATTCTCTCCCTTCCGCTGATTCAAGAAGGGCAGTTGTCAGTTTCTGGCGAAAGAATGTGCACAATACTGGTTAACCGCTTGGAGGACTAAGCCTGCCCAGTAAACGTGTGGTTAGGTAAACTGACCGCGCTCGACATGACCCCATTGGGTTGACTGGGCCGTAAAACCTCAACACAACAACAACTCATTAGAAGCGCCTCGGCAAGGCGCTTCTAATGAGTACCCACAACATATGTTTTCATGGAGAAATAAGAAAGCAATCAGCATTTTTCGGATGAAAAAAGCGCCTTATCTGTTGCTATGTATAATGAGTATAATCTCATAGTTTTATGAGTACCCATAACATGCTTTCATAGAGAAGTAAGAATACGGCTTATTAGACCCAAATTATTTGGGCACCTTAACTGCTTACTGTACTTGACCTAATATTTGATATAGTCCATTCTACTAGCTGCTGATGTGTCTAAAGTATTTCTGTATTTATGGCAAACATTGCATACCCTGATCAGATGCCGCCTTCTGTGGCATCTGATCTTGATCTACACAGTTTGCAAAGGCCCATCTTTTTCAATACTTAGAGTGAATATGGTATCTACAACTCTTTATGTCCCCCAAGCTACCAGGAGGGGTCATTCTCTCCCTCCGGCAGATTCAAGAAGGGCAGTTGTCAGTTTCTGGCGAAAGAATGTGCACAATACTGGTTAACCGCTTGGAGGACTAAGCCTGCCCAGTAAACGTGTTGTTAGGTAAACTGACCGCGCTTGACATGACCCCACTGGGTTGACTGGGCCGTAAAACCTCAACACAAACAAACAAACCAGGAGGGGGACATATTGGTTTTGGTGCGGAATCTGTTGGCCTTGATGACATAGCAAACTGATTACATTTTGGTGACCATGACCTAATTTTCAAGGTCACAGCAGTAGAAAAACTGGAAATTCATGGTTGGGGGACATCTGTTTTCTCTGGAAACACTGTTACTAGTTGATCAGGGCCCAGTTGTTTGAAACTAACAATGTCGCTAGTTACCGTATCGTTAAAACTTTGATCATTAAATATGGCATATATGCTAATATTTTTGCTGAAAAAAAAAATGCGAGTAGCTTTTTTGCATTTGCAAACCCTACTCACATTTTTTCAGCAAGAATACCTGTGAATTAGATATTATACTTACTAGAACAGTTAACATTTTAACCTAATGAGGTTGTTAAACTAATGATGCTTTGAACAACTGGGCCCAGAACTCGAGAGGGATATCCAGATATATTTTTTTCCTCCACAAAAAAAAAAAAAGGATGATGTGATTACTCATTGAATTGCTTCTGTGTGAAGCATCACCAGTGAACATAACAACATAATTTTGTATGAAGAGATAAGAAAACTTCCAAAAGATATTGGTTTAATAAAAAACATTTGATTTAGAGATATTTCCAAATAAGGCACTTTTTTAAATGAAAAGTAATTATATTTTCCTTATTTGTCCACAAAAACATATGTTGTGATACCTCTTTCTTATGAGTACCCAGAACAAATGTTTTAGGGCAGAAATAAGAAAAATATTAGGTGAATACCCTTGCTTATCGGAAGTTGTGTTTAGAGCCACGGCATAGCTCCAAATCAAATGGTAATTTATATGATAATTTAGGATAGTTTTTGTGATTTTTTTCTCACCAAAACATATCTTGTGGATACTCATTAGAGTCACTGGCACGAGTTCCCAAAATCAAAGAACGAAAAGTATGACTACTCATTTATAGTAACCTTTGTCAGTAGATTGTGTATGCATGATTTTTTCTCTCTCACCAGCACAATAAATTAGAGTAACAGACAACTGTAGATAAGAGCGTATCTAGGTATATACATGTATTATATTTTTCTGATTTTTCATGGATTTTCATTCAGTGTATGCCCCACTCCCAAACAAACTTTGCAAACTAAGTTACAAACTTAAGACATTAGGTTTTGATAAAACTTTTTAAAGACAACATTCTTGACCACTCTTTGGGCAATTTCTTCAGGTGACAAAATGATGACATTTTCTTATTTTTTTCTCAGACAATAGGATTTTATATTTCATGCAAATTGTCTCCCAAGGAGACAATTTGCATGAGATGTCAAAGCCTATTTTATGAGAAAAATAAGAAGAAAATTAGAATGTCATCTGCCAAAATTTTTATACTGCATGCTAAGCATTAAGGGGATAGGATACATCAGAGAGATTTTCCACCTTATTAACAATGGAAATAACTTGAGGCTTCCTGTTTGCTTTTCTACTCTTAAATCCCTTCTGAAAAGAGATCACAGTAAAAATATAAGGATTTACCCAGCAAATTGTTTTCTTCTATATTTGATCCTTTTTCTGAAGGGAGGCAAACGATTTTCACAGTTTCTTATCTCCCCTAAAAGTGTATTCATTCCCCATACTGTATATCCAGGCATAAAAACCTCTATCTCCTGAATGACTGTGTGCAAGAAGTCAAAACATGGACTGATTCCATAATGGTATCTGAAATTTTTAATCTGGCGTGCTAAGATAAGATGCATTTTTTCAAACAAAAAGTATTGATATTTTTTCTCACTTTTCTACAAAAAACATATACCTTGTAGGTACTCATTAGAAGCACCTAGCAAAGGAAAAAATAAGTGAACTAAATAGTTAGATACGCCAATTATCTACCGTTATGTGTTACAGTTTGTCATGTACATACATTACAGTATTACAGTATAGTGCTAAAAGTCTTCACAATAATGAAATAATCCTATATGTTTCCATTTGAGCCGTAACATGGGGAAAATGTATTTTATGATGTGAGCTCAGTGAAAGACAGATAGCCTTTGCATCTGTGCGGTCTGATCAGTCTTTACAATTCACATAGCTTGGGATAAGAGTGGGTATCAGGTAAATATAAAGAAAATGAACCAGTGCATGACAAAACTACAAAATGGCATGTGTGCCCAGCAAAGACTCGGATCAGCCTGGGAATCCTCCCAGCCTGATCAGAGTCTTTGCTGTGTGCTCTTTGGTTAGCTAAGGACCCAAGCTTTCTTCATGCGGACAGCGAAGATTCTGATCAGCCTGGGCAGATGCCCATGCTGTTTTGAGTCTTCACTGGGTGCACATGCCATTTTATTGGTTTTGTCATGCACTGGCTCAAATACTTAAACTGGTTAGTTGAAGAAAAAGAATTGCTTTTTCTCCCACCTTTGCCTATATGAGATTGGCTTTCTGTCCATGTTAGAAACTTCTGTCTGACAGGACCATGTAACTTTTAGGAACAATCCACTTAACTCTTTCCCCGCTAATGGCAACTTTTGTTTTCAGCTGATTACCTTTGCAAACAGTTTGGATCCAGATCAGGCCCAATGTCGGCAAGCCTTGTCCCTGGTTGAAATTCCTACCCTTTGGGGGAGGTTTCCCTATCCTGCATCAACATTCATGATGGATTCTTATAATCTGGAGCTGTATGTCCACATGTCCACCAAGCTTTTGGATCCTTGGCTGTCCACAGAACCACCAGCAAGGACAGATCAAATTACATGGATACATCTATAGTCCAATCAAATTTTTGCCGGGTGTTCTCATAAGCATAGCTTATCCAAAAATGCTGATATCTTTCTTATTTCTTAACAAAAACATACGTTGTGGTACTCATTAGAAGTGCCTCAGTGAGGCACTTCTAATGAGTACCCACAACATATGTTTTCATCAAGAAATAAGAAAAAAATATGTGGATACCCCCTCTTATCTGTAGCTATGCTCATAAGGATTATTTTCTCAGGTTACACTTCATAGGTCAGTTTGCAAGAACTATTTATTGCTCCAGATAAAGCACTTTGTTTTTCAACCGAATGGTAAAGATATTTTTCTTACTTCTCCACAAACAAAAAGCCACATTGAATCTATCAGAGCTCCAGATAATTTGATAATTTTGATGACAAAGTAGGGTATTTGTTGACATTTGCACAAAAGCGTATCATTTGAGTACTGAGAATTGTCTTGGTGAGGCAGTTCTAGTGAGTACTCACAAGATATATCTTGGAGCTAAGAATGGGAGACAATTCCTGTGGGTACCAATATGTTTATTGAAAAAATACTAACCATAAAAAAAATATATCTCTCGAATACTTACATTATCTTGAGCTGTGTCTGTGGAAAATTCCATTTTTACGGAGACTTTTAGCACTTATATATAGCTACTTCTTGAAAACTGAACCATTGTGTAGCAGAAAGAAACCTAAAGGTAAGTTACAGAAATTTTACTCATTTTTAAAGATTGCATTTATTTTTCTGTGTGTGATATGTTTACAATCAATTTCTGATTTCATGATCTTATCACATGTGCACAAGAGTTGTTCCAGAAAACCCCATAATATGAGTTTGGTCCTGACAAGACAACCTTTTAGTAAGGAGTGATAATTTCAAAGCTTTAAATGACAACTCTTTGGGGTTAGGGTGGAAGTGATAAAAGTGATAAAACTTTGAGGAGAATTTATATTCTGAGGATTAATCAATCTTGACTGATCTTTTGATAGGCTTGACAGAGGACTTGTTAAGGAGGAGTATTCGATGATAATTTTGGGATAATTTTCTCCAGTTCTCCATAAAAACATATGTTGTGGGTACTCATTAGAAGTGCCTTGCTAAGGCACTTCTAATGAGTACCCACAACATATGTTTTCATGGAGAAATAAGAAAAATTATCACAGAATTATCACCAAATATCCACCTTAACCAGTCCTCTGCTTCAGATGTTTGGGATAGGGCATCCAAGCAGCGTGATCAAGCATTGCTGGGCCACGGATCAGACTGTGGATGTGCAGGCTGATCTAAGTCTGCTGGGTACTTGTCATAATATACATATGACATGTAATGGTTCAAATTTCCAAGGATTTGAAATTTGCTGTCAAAACAATATCAGCTATGATCTGTGTAGTTGAATTACTTACATGTAGTTTGTTTCAGAATTCTATAATGAATTAGAATAAATAATAGAACAGTTGAATTTCCATTGATTGTAAACATAGAACACTGTATTGAACAAAGCTCTAAGTACCATAATAACCCTAAGTATTAGGACAAATAGGCCATTGCAAACAGTGTAGACCCAGACACTCAAGATGCTGCAGAACGTGGCATCTGATCAGTGTCGACAATGTTTGCCATACATACAACAATAATGTAGATACATCGAAAGGTACACTACAACCTCTTTATAACACGGTTTATTAGAACATGGTTTTGGATATAACACAGTTCAAAGATGGATCCCAAAAATGTATAGATTATATTGAAAAATGACCATAAATGGTCATTTTTCAGTATAATCTATACATTTTTGTTTGGATATAACACGGTTGTTTAACTAACACAGTTTATGCTATGGACCCCAACAATAGTGTTATAAAGACGTGGTGTAGTAGAATGGACTATTTCAAATTTTAGGACACATACGGTGTTGTTGATAAGGTGTCCCAATACTTATGGTTATTATGGTAAGGAGAGTATCCAGATTGATAGTTTTCTTACTTCTACACAAAAACGAACGTTGTGAGAACCAACAACATATACTTTTGTTGAGAAATAAGAATAAAATGATAATACTTTCTTTGAAAATTACATCTGTATAAAGAGTCCAGATAAAAGGGTCATTCAAAAGATATCTTAGTTTTGTACTGAAATATGATTCTCCATTGGAATCACCAACTCACAGTGGCAGGTCCAGTGGGGCCGGTGTCCTCTGCGCGTATGCCAACAGTAAAGATCCAGATCAGTTAGTGAAGCCTTTGCTATACGTATTGATAATTTAGAGAGGACTTATTAAGGAGAAATATTTAATGATAATTCTGGGACAATTTTCCCCAGTTTTCCATAAAAACCCTTTTTGTTGGTACTCATTAGAAGTGCCTCATCAAGGCATTTCAAATGAGTACTCACAACATAGGTCTTAATGGAGAAATAAGAAAAATTATTTCAGATTTATCATCAAATTCTCCTTAACAAGCGTTCTGGGCCCAGTTGTTCAAAGCTAACGACATCGTTAGTTAATGATTCGTTAAAATTTACATTGAGTGATACGCAAATATGCTGAAATTTTTGGTTGAAAAAATGTGAGTAGCTTTTGCATTGCAAAAGCTACTCACATTTGTTCAGCAAAAAGTATCAGAATATTGTATATTGAATCCGCTAAAACAGTTAACGAAATGACCCTTAACAAGCTTGTTAAGCTAACGACGCTTTGAACAGCTTGGCCCTGTATATTTGACAGTATCCTGTTCAGATCTGCACTGATGTGTAGCCAGTGTCAATATGCAGTCTGAACTGGGTCTTTGTAGTCAGTAGATGCTGTGAAGGTAATTTTTACATGGCATGGCTGAGTGAGTAGGTATTTGGTGCAAAAATAAATTATCCTTAATTATATCACCGAGATTATCACCCTATCTGTGGCTAAGTGTATCATTATAATTAACAGCGGAACTAGCTCCGGATGCAAGCACCGGTAAGACTTGGATTTTTATCGTCTATGCAGCTCATGTTGTAGCTATATGTCAACAAAATGTGAATCAGAGCTTGTCTTAATTTTCATTGCAGAATCATTATAGAGGCTTTACTTATTCTCATTTAGCAAAAAGTGAAGCCAAGGCAGTGTATAGAAAATTTTGCAACCCACAGTAAATATGCTGAAACAGCGGATTGATTGTATTTCTGTGCTCAGTCATTGGGCATGTTAAATATCGTATTGCTTATATTGATTTGCTATTCAGTGGTCAGAGCAGCAGATAAGCTGAGTATTAAGCCTTAACCTTTACCACTCTCTGGGCATTTTCAGCAGACGACAAATTGATGATATTTTTCCCAAAAAACAGGATCTGATGTTTCATGCAAATTGTCTCCTTGGGAGACAATTTGCATGAAATGTCATATCCTGTTTTCTGGGAAAAATAAGAAAAATATTTAAAAATGTCGTCTGCTGAAAATTTTACCCAGAGTGCTAAGCGTTTAAGAGCCAGAGGAGTTAGGGAGTAGTATTTGATGATAATTTTAGGACAGTGATCTCTAAGTCTCCATAGAAACATGTTGTAGGTACATTAGGAAGGCCTCAGCGAAGTGCTTCTAATGAGTACCCACAACATAATTATGTTTTATAGAGAAATAAGAAAGATTATAACAGAATTATTACCAGATACTAAATGACTCCAGAAGAGCCATTCAAAGTTGGTGCATATGGCATTCTTAATTTTTTTTTTTTCAGGGGAAAAAAAAAAAAAAAAAGGTTTGTTTTGTCGTGAAATTTCAAACCTTATTCTCTTGGAAAGATGAAATAAAATTCAGAATGTCATCTGCTGCTCATGTGACTGGCTCTTTTGGTACATCTCCATAAAAATCAATTTTTGGTTCTCTTTGGAATCACCTCACTGGGGAAAAATGTTACAGAATACAGAGCATGTTTAAAATGCCACGAAAACCTGCATCTGAAAATGTCGTCTGTTTATGTCATCTGCTGAATATTCTTGCAAACTTTTCAAACCTATTTTTGCATACAGGCAAACAGTGTGGACCCTGATCAGACTGCTCCTAGAGGAGCAGTCTGATCTGGGTCCACACTGTTTGCAAAAATGACTTTTAAAATCACAAGCAGATGACAAAGCAGACGAAAATTGTTGTAATTGGCAGTTTAAGGGTTAAGAAACAAAACCATAGCTCTTGATAAGGTGCTTTTTTCAACCAAAAAGTATATTTTCTTATTTCTAGACAGAAACGTATTTTGTGGGTACTCATTAGAAATGCCTCAGTGAGAGTACCCACAGCATTTTGTTTTCATCAAGAAATAAGAAAACTATTTATCTGATACCCATGCTTATCTAGACCTATGAAAATGTTGGCGGTATTCTTATCTCCAAAATGACAGCTTATCTGGAGCATTATAGAATTTTGCTTCCATGGTTCATTGACAGATTCTTTATTTTTTAATTTTGTTTTAGACAGAAAAGGGGGCATTCAGATTTGTCTTGTAGCATAGGTTTAGATAAGCTAGACATCCAGATATATTTTTTATTTCTCCACAAAAACATGTTGTGGGTACATGTTACCCATTTATGCCGAGTGGATTCATCTACCTCAAGTCTTTGGATAGGTACATTTCCTATAGAAGGGGTGTCTGGTTAGCTTTTATTATTACCAATATTTATAGAAATGCCTGTACTTAATGCAAACAGTGTAGACCCTGATCAGACGCCGCGTTCAGCGGCGTCTGATCTGGGTCTATACTGTTTGCAAATGCCCCTTTTATGGGATGCCAGGATTAAATGGGTTAATTTGATCAGTACACACAACTTCTTCATAAAAAAAAAGAGTACATTATGGGGACTCATTAGATGCTTTTAATGTGCACCCTCACATACAATTTTTTTGTGGAAAAATAAGAAAACTCTTTGTACGTTTTGGTTGAAAAGAACTTTAATGTGCACCCTACATACAATTTTTTGTGGAAAAATAAGAAAACTCTTTGTACGTTTTGGTTGAAGAAAAAAAAACAACAAACATTTTATCTTTAGCTATGAAGGCCCAATTTAGGTAGAAATTATCATGAGGTTTCATCTAGAGTTCGGGATACCATATTGTATTGTAATGGGTCTCTGATTGATGATGATAGGAAGTCAGCTGGTTTTCCTTTCAGAATGTCCTGTTCAAAAAGCAATGATTGCTGGTGTTCAGAGATGTTTAGGATTGAATCAGAGGCCTTGGTTAACCCATTGTAGACTGAATAGACTCTCCCACACTATATATTGGAAGAATCCAATTTCAATTTTAGGTACGTCCGGCTATGAGAATTATATATTCCTAGAGAAAAATGGTTAAACTATTTGCAAACAGTGCAGACCCTGATCAGATGCCGTGTTCTGTGGCATCTGATCTGGGTCTGCACTGTTTGCCAATTACCCTTTTATGGGTCTCCTGACTACAATGGGTTAAGGAGAAGAATTTTTTTTAAATATTTCCATTACAGCCTTATATTGTGGGCACTCATTAGAATTGCCTCAATGAGTTGCTTCTGATGAGTATTGCCACAACATGTTTATATTGAGACTGGAAAAAATTATCCCAGAATTATTGTCAAATACACCTTAAATACAGGGGTAGTAACTTGGACATGGAAATTTTGCTTCCATTTCTGTTTTTGAACGGTCTGAAATATCAACTCGTGTCCTGCTGAATAAATTAAGATGCCACGCCCATTTCTAATTTTCAGCCAATCAGATTACTTGATCCAGGCTGTTGATACAAATTCAAATTCTGAATAGCAAACAGTGCAGATCCAGATCAGTTGGCTTCTTCAGAAGCCAACTGATTTGAAGAAGCCAACTGATCTGGATCTACACTGTTTGCAAAGGTAGGGTATATCCAGGTTCAGCAGGACAAGGGTTAAGGAGGTAACTTTCTGTCTGAAGCATCCACATGGGATCATGAGGTCCTGGGTTAGAATCCTGCCAGAGGCAGAGTTCAACATGTGACTATGACACTTCATTGCACAGAGCTTTTCATTATCACCACTTCGTCATCTTGATATGACTTCGTGTTGAAAGAGAGGGAAAACACTAGATAGTCATCACAACTTCCAGTTCCCAAAAGATGTCTCCCTTTGCACAATGATGGCAAAAAATTTTCAGAGTTTCTCTTCACCTTAACAAGCCCCCTGGATGATAGCAGTGGAATATACAGAGTTTCACTGGTTCAAGATTTCAGAATGTCACCATTCAACAAAGAACAGTGAACCCTTGTTACAACGACAACACTTTTTCTCAAAGATATTGCCATTAAAATGAATTTGCTGTTGTACAGAAATCTTATTGAGCAGATGATATGCAGCAAATGCCATGTTTTATTCTTATTTCTTCATAGAATGTATGTTTTGGATATTTGTAGGCAATTCTAACAAATATCCAAAACATATGTTCCTTGAAGTATTGAATAATAATGTTCCTGCCTATTTTCTGATTTGCTGTTGCCTCTTGAGAGAGAGTTTCTGTGCTAGTCAAATTCTCGGCATAACAGATTTTGTTGTTGTATCGAGTGTTTGTATAATGAGGTTTGACTGTGTAAGGTTTTGAAATTTCAAAATAATAAAATACCCCACAGACAAAAAAAACAACAACAAAAAAAAACAAAAAAAAAACAAGTATTTTACATGATTGAGGAGTATTTACTTGATTGAAATAGCTGACACAACTCTAGATACGGTGTTGTTTTTCATTTCAAAAGTATGGATATACACCCGAAAGTAGCTCTAGTTAAGACGCTTTTTTCAATCCAAAAATATTGATATTTTTCTTATTTCTCCATGAAAACATATGTTGTGTTACTCATTAGAAGTGCCTCACCGAGGCACTTCTAATGAGTACTCACAACATATGTTTTCTTGGAGAAATAAGAAAAATATTAACCTGATACCCGCTCTGATCTAGACTCATTATATCATGGTTTGTTTTAGCATGACTTCTGTTATAACATGGTTGTGCCTTGGACTCCATTTTTCCCCCAACAAACTTATTTTCACTGTCAGTGATGTCTAAAAGATCCCAAACAGTTTAGTCTTCCCAAGCTGATGACGTCCTCTCACCTTTTAAATGCGACAATATGGTAGTAAACACAGCTCTATACTTTCCTTTTCGTGTATATGCATGTAAGAGGCATCAGATGAATAAGGGTTACCTACCCTAATACAAATTAATTATGTCATTATCCAAACATTGTCATAAAATAAATGCTTCACAGTCCTTTTTGCGGTAAACAAGCCATTAACATGACCCATCAGTGATGGTTTTCTGATAATTAATCCATTAGTGTGACATGTGAGTACACTGCAACTGCAAAACACCAGGTACAGTCAGAATGTCCAAAGGATCAAAGGTCACTTTACTACACTTGGGTCTGTTAAAAGAATGCACTGATTTAATGCACCCATTTTTTCTCATTATGAATTTTTGTCCCAGCTTTGATAAAAGAATTCCCAAACATTGTAGATCCTGATCAGACATAGCATACAGCAGTGTCTGATGTGGGTCTCTTTGGGTAGGCCTGTCCGAATAGTTGAGGACATAACATGTGAGAATAATTCATAGTATAAAGTAGTAATGCACCATTTGCGCTAGTCAAAGACTGGTCAGTGCACAGAACAGACTTTTTTAGCGATTTAAAGCACAAACTCTGATATGAGCCAGTGTGTCACAGCTAAGACAGCATGCGACTGGGAAAGATCCTGACCATCCTGTTCAAGCACTACAGCTAGTGAGCATACTAATGAACACCTCCAGCTGTGTTATGATCTTTAACAGTGATCCCACACTAATGGGAGAGAGAAAGAGACCAAACAATTTTCTTTTCAAATTAGTGAAAACTGACTGATTTGTACTGATTTTTCTCCCTGATTTTCACAGTAAATTAACCCTTGTCCTGCTGAACCCAGATATACCATGCCTTTGCAAACAGTGTAGATCCAGATCAGTTGGCTTCTGAAGAAGCCAACTGATCTGGATCTGCACTGTTTGCCATTAAGTAAGTGAATCTATATCAACAACCTTGATCAAGTAATCGGATTGGCTGAAAATTAGAAATGGGTGTGGCTTCTTAATTTATTCAGCATGACAAGGGTTAAAAAAGCAAACAGCAGTATGCATGAAGTGTGCAGGATGAGCAGCAGCTTCAAATTGCTGTAGAAAAAGCAGCAGTATTAAGCAAAAGCTATGATCAGAGATACACATTCTGATCTGGTTCCTTGCTGTTTGCATAGAAGTAAAGGCTTGCTAATGAGTGCCACTGATCACATAATGGTAATCAGAGATCTGGGACAGCATTTAAGCAGTGGGCAGGCTGATCAGCATCTTAATCATTTCATAAATTACAATGCGGAACATGCTGGCACACAAGGTGGGGCACAATTTCGTTGTGTTCACCTGAAGGTGACCTATTGTGATAGATCAGTGACCATCGTCCATTGTCCCACGTCTGTCTTTTGTCTGTTGTGCATCATCCGTCACCAACAATTTGCTTTAAAAGCCTACTTCTCATACACCCCTCGGCCAACTGACTCCAAACTTGGTAGGAAGCATCTGAGTGACTTGTGGATCAAAAGTAGCTCAAATCATTCTGATCAGAATTTCAAGATGGCCACCATGGCAGCCATCTTGAAAATGTATTTTGCGTTTCTACACCTGAATCGAAAGGCCAGCTGACTTGAAACTTGATAGGAAGTATTTGGGCAACTTGTAGATTAAAAATAGCTAAAATCATTCTGATTGGAAATCTACGATGGCGGCCATGACTGCCATCTTGAATTATATTTTGTGCTTCTTCTCCTGAATCGAAAGGCTGAATGACTAGAAACTTGATAGGAAGTATCGGGGCAACTTGTAGATAAAAAATAGCTAAAATCGTTCTGATCGGAAATCCAAGATGGCTGCCTTGGCCACTATCTTGAAAATCTGTTTTGTGCTTCTTCGCCTGAACTAAAAGGGGAACCGACTAAAAACTTGTTAGAAAAACTTGTAGATCAAAATTTCAACAATTGTGGAGCTATGGCCCTTGATATACATAAAGAATATATCAGTTGTGATAAATTACTACCATCTGATTTAAACCAAATACATATGACAGCATCATGAAAAGTAAACAAAGATTCAGTTCAAAGTAGAATTTAAGCTTCAATACTGACATGATTTAACAGGCTTCAGTGTGATAACTTTAGTTCCTTGAATCATGCAGTGACAAAGACATTAAGTACTGGTACATTTCAAAAACAGCATTTACTTGTTAATTTTGACTGAGTTTCAATCTCCTATAAATATTTTTCCATGCTATAACCTGAACTCCAACTCAAACAAAACAAAACCTGTGAAATATCTAATATTCTATGCACCTGTGATACATAACATTACGTGCATCTCAACAAGTCCTTTCATGCATGTGTGAAATAAAGCATTCCATTCACCTGTGCATGTGAATTGGTACCCATGAAACAAGTCTTCATTGCAATAGTAAAATTCTTTATCTATGCTCATAAAACAAATCACTCCAGCAAATTCCATATTATGTGCATGCAGTAAGCCATATTATGCACCATGGGTGGTAGAATGGTGTGCCCTGGTGAAACTAAAGTAGAATTGACCTCCTATCATAGGAGAGTTCTTGCCTCACTTGAAGCAAGTCTTGTTGGGGCTTTTTCTCATCTACCATATCTACCCTAAATATTGGGACACCTCATATACCTACCATACTTGTCCTAAATTTGAAATAGTCAATTCTGCTACCCGTTGATGTATCTAAAATATTGCTGTATGTATGGCAAACAGTGTAGACCCTGATCAGACACCACGTTCTGCGGCGTCTGATCTGGGTCTGCACTGATAGCAAGGGCCTGTCTGTCCCAATACTTAGGGTTATTACGGTATTTCATTCTTCTTTTATTTATTTCTCCTGACTGAAATACTGTTGACAGGGCCTCAAAATGACAGCAACATTTCATTTATTAATGAAGTCATTGCATCATCCATTTGCTTCTATTCTGTTTTTTGTTTGTTTATTTGTTTGTACAGCTCTCTGGATATAGATCTAGGAGTATCCAAATAAGTGTTTTTCTTATTTCTCTGTGATAACTGATGTTGATGGTACTACTCATCAGAAGTGCTCATAACTTATGTTTTCATGGAGAAATAAGAAAATGTCTCCACTTTTAGGCTGAAAAAGCTCCTTATGTGTTTCTAGTTACACCAGAACCTCTTTATAACACTATTGTTGGGGTCCATTACATAAGCTGTGTTAATTAAACAACTGTGCCATATCCAAACAAAAATGTATAGATTATATTGAAAAATGACCATTTATGGTCATTTTTCAATATAATCTTTACATTTTTGGCATCCATCTTTGAACTGTGTTATATCCAAAACCGTATTATAACGAATCGTGTTATAAAGAGGTTGTAGTGTAGTAGCCAAAGCTTTGCTGCCACAACCCTGCATGAGTAACACTGCTAAATGTTGTAAGCCCCAGTAGAAGAGGAATCCTGTTCTTTTTAGGAAATGAATACTAATTGTTGCAAACTTGTCCAGAGATGAACCAAGTTATTTGTAGGGTTCAAGAGAAGACGGTTGCAACTTCTTAGCCAGACAGAAGCCAAACAGAAATTACTTTATTGTCATATCTGCAGCAAGGGCCCAGGCTCCAAGGTTATAAAGCTTTTTTCATGTTCAGCTTAGCTGAGCATGAAATTTTCTCTGCTAGTAAATATGTAAACTCGGCTGAGTTGAGCATGAAAAAAATTTTATAACCTCAGGGCCAGGCCTGCATGTGCAACTGCTCTGTTTGCTGATGACCATTTGTATATATACCTGTAAGGCTGAATGGGCTTTTAACCTGTTATAGACTAAATAAACTCCCCCAAACTATATATTGGAATAGTCCAATTTTGATTTTAGGTTTGTCAGGGTATGTGATTTAGATATTCTGAAAAAAAAAATGGTTGAACTATTTGCAAATAGTGGAAACCCTGATCAGATGCCTTGTTCTATGGCATCAGATCTGGATCTGCACTGTTTGCCAATTACCCTTTTAGGGGTCGCCAGACTACAATGGGTTAATCTGCTCTGTCTGTTCAAATTGACTCTCTTGATGGCAGGTAAATGGTATTATTATATTGTCTCAGACAAAAAGGGCATGATATTTCATACAAACTTTCTCCATTGGAGATGGTCAGCATGAAATGGCATACCCTGTTTTCCAGGAAAAAAAAAACAAAACAAAAAACAAAAAAAAAAACAAAAAACAAAAAAAAACAGCAAAAATGTCTCACTGTTATCTGATGAAATATTTACCAAGCGTGCAAAGCTGGTGTGCAAAGCATTTTGTGGCAGTAGAGAGAGATGCGTTTTCACCATAGTGCAGATTATATTTCATTTCCTTTGGGATCATCAGTGGGCCTATTGTGGTATCTTTGAAAATGGAGTTCTGCTCATGTATACGTTAGAGGGCGTAAGCAATGTTGCAAACTTCATTACTGCTTATGAAGAGTCTCAATAAAACTGAGACACCCATTTTCTGATCTGTAATGTGTTCTTTGTTTCCAAAGGCAATCTTTTTGACATTAGTACTTTGACATCCCATCAACAGAAGTTCAATCATTTTGAAATTTGACACTTTGGTAAAAGCATAAAGGTTCTATGCAGGGGCCATCTCTTGGTTTGATTCAGTCACAACAGTGCTAGAGGAGCATAGCCCTTTTTGCATTCCTGATGTAGAAAGAGTTTAACATACACCTTGGTGAGCATAGTTCCTGATAAGGCTCTTTTCTCAACCAAAATCAGTATTTTCTTATACGATCTGCATGAAAATAATTATGTTATGGAGGCATTTCTGTAGAGTACACATCATCATCATCATAATTGGATTTTTGATTAACGTGCAGCTACAGGGGCAACATCCACATCAGTGGGCCCCCTTCCAGATAGCTGGCTTGCTACCACGCATGGCAGATCTCACACCAGATCTCCAGGTACGTCTATCATGAGGGTTGATAGCAGAGAGCTTCCACTCTCTGCAATCCCTCTCTGTCAGCTGCTTCCATGTCATTTTGGGCCTCCCAGGCCCACGCTTTCCATCAACCTGTATGTCAAAGGCTGTCTTGACTGCACCATTGGAGCGTTCCACATGTCCATACCATCGGAGTCTTCTCTCTCGTTCAGAATGAGGTCCAGATCCTCAATGCCAAGCCGCACAAGTAGCTCATTGGACCTGGTGGTGACAATGCCTTGAAGATCTGTCTGATCATTGCCCTGTCATTTTGTTGCAGGTGCTGGGGGTTCGGCTTTGTCAATTTTGTGTTGAGGTTTTACGACCCAGTCAACCCAATGGGGTCATGTCGAGCGTGGTCAGTTTACCTATCCACACGTTTACTGGGCAGACTTAGTCCTCTAAGCGGTTCACCAGTATTGTGCACATTCTTTCACCAGAAACTGACAACTGCCCTTCTTGAATCAGCGGAAGGGAGAGAATGACCGTAGAAAATATTTCATGATCAATCTCCACGAAAGAATGTTGCCGACCTCGGCGGGGGTTGAACCCACGACCTCCTGGTCTCCATTCGGACGGCGCATCCAACTGAGCCACCGAGGCCGGTTCGGCTTTGTCAATGGCCAAGTCTCGCTGGCATGGAGCATTGCGCTCCGCACTCAAGAGCTGTACACACAGCCACGTGTTTTGAAAAAGAGGTGGCATGAAGAGAGAACTGGTAGCAGATCCTTGAACTTCTTCCAGGCTGTTTTCACACGTGTTGTGGTTGAGAGTTCATAGCCACGTGCTGCTGATAGCATGTCTCCTGGGCACAGTGTACATCTGTAGTCAGGGTTATTTTTCAAGCGCTTGAGCCCACTGCATTTCTTGTGCACCCAGTGCTTGCAGCCATTGCAGAAGATGCTGTTGCTGCCCACTCTAGTGCGACAGACGGCACATGTAAACTTGCCTGAACTCTGCAGGAGGTCCAGTCCCGTACCGCAGATCATGATCTTTGTCTTTCCTGCATTTACTCTCAGTCCTTTCTTCTCCATTGCTTCTTTCCAAGTCAAGATCCTCCTGACACATTTCTCAAGCGATTCAGCGATGATAACAAGGTCATCGGCATAGAGGTCCTCCCAGGGGACCCCACAGCGGAACTCTCGTGATAAGGCTTCAAGCACAATGATGAAGAGCAGGGGGCTGAGTACTGATCCTTGGTGAGCACCAACCTTCACTTCAAACTCTTCACTGTACCCCTCACCAACATGGACACGGCTCTGCGCATTTGCATACTTCCCCTGCACCAGTTGCACAATCCACTCCTCCACTCCAAGTTTTCTCAGCTCCCACCAGATTACCTTCCGTGGTACTCGATCAAATGCCTTCTCCAGATCTACGAAAGCCATGTAGAGTCTCTTATTGGCAGCTAGATACTTCTCTTGCAGCTGCCTGACAACAAAGATTGCATCTGTAGTGCCTCTGCCGGGGACGAAGCCAAACTGGGAATTGTCGATTGACACCAGCTGTCTGATGAGGCTGTCCACAATCCTCTCCAGGATTTTCATAACCTGCTCTGTCAGCTTGAGACCATGGTAGTTGCCTCTTTCCAATGCATCCGTTTTTCCCATGTAGAGGTAGACAAAGAAACTCTGCTCCCAGTCAGCGGGTACCTTGCCATCACAAATGATTGCAACTGTGAGGTCACGGATCATGGAGGCGCCCATGTCACCGGCGGCTCGTATCATCTCCACCACTATGCCTAATGGGCCCGGTGGTGGTTGATATGACACGTGGTCTGGGTCCCAGTCAAACTCAACGTTGAGAAGCCTTTGGTAGTACTCTAGCCAGGCCTTCTGCTTTGAGTCTTCCCTCATTGACATCTCTCACAGGTTTGTCACCAACAACATCAGTGTTCTCTCTTCTAAACTGGTTAGCAAGGCGGTAGACTTCTGAAGACTTGGGGTCAATATTCTCGTTGACCTTCTTGTCGGCTTCTTGACGAGCATGGTGCACTGCATGTCTGGCATTTCGTTTGGCTGCATCATATGATGCCCTAGTGCCTTACCAGCCTTCCAAGCCTTGAAAGCTGTCCGCTTGGCAGCAATGGCCTTTTCCACGTGTTCATTCCACCACCAGGTTTCAGGACGCCAACGGTGTGGCTGAGTTTTGCCACATATACCTCCTCAGTTGAGCATTCCAGTCTTGATGTTTTTGTGGAGAAATAAGAAAAACAATAGAATGTGGATACCCTTGTTTATCTGGGCAGTGGGTGAAGCATTATTGAATTATAGGATAGGTGGCCTGTATGATATGACTACAAATCACTACAGACAGAACAAATAATCTGAGAAAAAAAACAACAACAAACTAGATTGTGCAGTCGATGGCACATCATCGCAAATCTTCATGCTTTCACCTACAAGCAGATAGAGGTGAAAAATAATGTTTTTTCTCACACACCCTTACAATGCAGGGAAGTCATGTAGCAAGTTTGGTTAAATTCTGCTTAGTGGTTTAGGAGGAGATAGCATGACAACTAGGCGGATAGACAGATATTTGGACAGAGGCGTTCACAATCTATTAGTGAATACCTACAAGCTACAATCCAACCTGTGGTAGCGACCACCTCTCTTAACCATTTTCCTGGCTTGAATGACTATTATACAATCCTCCCATATAGTTTTCAGAATAATATTACCCCTTAAGCATGCGACTGTCCAGGCGACCAGCGACCACTAAAAACGACCAGAATGCGCAATTTCCTTGCCATAAAAGACCAATCACATTTTCCATTACACCGGAGCAATACAGGAAGTATCTTTTATGTTTGCAGAGGTGTGTGGAGAAACCTAATTTTGTTATCAGTTTAGACTATAGAAATCCCCAGGTCGAAAAAATAATAGCAAAACTAGTGTATTTTTCTTATAATAGCCGAGACTGGTTTACATATTAGATAAAAATATACCGTTGGGTATGCAATACTGTTGGTAAATAACAGTGACCCAGTCCAGATGAATCAAATTTTCAACAAAGAAACAACAAAGAAAAATGGCAGAGACACCCAAACCTCATAAAATGTTAACATTAGAAGAGCAAATACAAATGTCTTAAAGGATCTGGACAATGGGAAATCGTGTAGGCAGGTAACAGAGGAACTGGACGTGGGAAAAAAGACAAATTTGGTACATACGAAAATACCTTGATGTCGAATTGTTGTCTTCAGAGAAGAGACCACTTTTGGTATTTCAAGACAAGTTGGACTGTATGCATTATCTGTCAAGGCAGGTAATCAAAGGTAGGAGAGATCGGTGGTAACAATTATCAAAAGCTTCTGTTACTATCAAAATTTTATCCCTAGGATATTGTCTACCTTACCCAGGGACTGTGCACAGAGGTGTGATTGTTCTACAGAAAGAGAAAATGCAGACAAGGTGGTCTGACTTTGACGATTTTGTGATTCATGCAAATCTGCGAAGAAAATTTGGGAGGGATAGGTGTGTTTGGGGTCAAAGATCTTCCAGTCTTCATTGTTAAATTATTTTCCTCAGCCAGCATTCCCACTCACATTTTGATTTAGGAGTACATGTACCCCTTGGGTTTAGCATTTGGGGGTACAGATCACTTTTTGAGGGTACACATGAGATTAATACTAACAAACAGTCCAATTATGAATTCAAGGATGAATTGTAGTGTACCATGTTCTAAAGGAAGATTTTAGCGAAATGATAATATGTATTGAGATTTTATCCTAAATAATATACACAACTTGTCCATCAACAGATTCACACTTAGTAGATTTGGCCCGGTCCAGAATAAGACAAAAATATCCAAACCTCATAAAATGTTAACATTAGAAGAGCAAATACAAATGTTCAAATATCATTCCATATTTACCCAAAGTATTCTGACACCACAACTACTTTCATACTTGTTCTAAACTTTGAACAAGGACAATTTCTACCTGATGTTGTGTCTAAAAATTGCTGGACATGTGGCAAACAGTGTAGACCTTGATGAAATGCGCAGAATGCGGCATCTCATCTGAGCCTACACTGTTTGCTCAGGCCTGTCTGTCCGAATACTTACAGTACATATGATTAGTGACCCTCATGTGTTGACATGTCATTAAATCATCATTATCTTTGTCATCATCATCATCCCTCAAATAAGGTCCTTTTAGCGATCAGCATTGAGTTTATGTTGAACAGAATCTGTGACCTTTGCAGACCATGTTTTCAAATGACATTTTCTTGTAGTTCCTAAAAATAGGGTTTGGGATTTTTCATCCAGATTATGGTATTGCATGTTTTGATTCAAATGAAGTGCCAAGTGTTACCTCAGAATACCTCTGTCATCTGGCAACATTTCAAGTACCAGTTTTGATTATTAGTAGATGGCATTTAATAATTTCCTTTTTTTTTTTTTTCAACAAAAAAAAAACAACAGAAAAAGAATTGACATTTCAATTGTCATGTGCTGTAGAGGTGAATCATATGAAATGTGAGATCCTATTTTCTCTGAAAAAAATTAGAAACAAAATTGTTTTCATTGTGGTATTGAGCATTCTAAGAGCTAATTTGTACCAGCAGCAGTCTCATAGTTAAATCTGGGCCCAGTTGTTCAAAGCGTCGTTAGCTTAACGAGCTCATTAAGGGTCATTTCGTTAACTGTTTTAGCAGATTCAATATGCAATATTCTGATATTTTTTGCTGAAAAAATGTGAGTAGCTTTTGCACTGCAAAAGCTACTCACATTTTTTTCAGCAAAAAATTTCAGCATATTTGCGTATCACTTGATTTAAATTTTAACGAAACGTTAACTAACGACATCGTTAGCTTTGAACAACTGGGCCCTGGGTTTTTATAGCAGCATGTATAATTGTATCTGAATATAGCTTTATAGTTAAATAGATTGCATGTGTGGCTGATGCATGCTGTTGTCATAGTAACTTGCAGTATATAGCATCAATTTTATCTAGAAAAAAACTTCCAAGGTATCTTTTGCAATTCTAGGGCTTTGTGACAAAGTATATAGTTCAGATTAACACTTAGCAGGCTGTTGGCAAGTTCAGCAGATGACAAACTGGGCGCAGTTGTTCAAAGCTAATGCCCATAGAATTCAATTCTGATCAGACTGTGTGAGTGTGCTAGCTGATCTGAATCTTTGCTGGACACTAATATCGAAAGGGATGTTTTTATAAGCCCATTTGAAAAAAACAATGGACATATTATGTTATGAAGTGTCAGGCTATCAGTCCATCTGTCAGTCCTTCATAATTCTTGTGCGCACCATAACTAGGTAACCATAAGAAATATTTGGATGAAATTTCAAAGCAATGTGTATGAGGTCAAGATGGAGTGTCTTGTAAAAAATGATTGCTCTCCCTTTCTTAGTTTCTGAGTTACTGCCCTTTGATTAGTTTTTTACCGACTATCCTTGTTTGTGCCATAACTAGGTTCCGTAAAGTATATTTTGATGAAACTTCATAGCAATGTGTATAAGGTCAGGAGGGCTTGTACAAAAAATGGTTGCTCTCCCTTTCTTATTTTCTGAGTTGCTGCCCTTGGATTAGTATTTTACAGACTATCCTTGTATGCATCATAACTCCTTAACCATATGAAATATCTAAATGAAACTTCATAGCAATGTGTATGAGGTCAAGACGACATGTCACATGCAAAAAAAGATTGCTCTCCCTTTCTTACTTTCTGAGTTACTTCCCTTTGATTAGATTTTTCCCCATACTACCCTTGTATGTGCCATAACTAGGTAACCTTATGGAATATCTTTATAGCAATGTGAATGAGGTTAAGACAATGTGTCGGGTTACAAAAACAGATTGCTTTCCCTTTTTCAATTTCTGAGTTACTTCCCATTGATAAAATTGTAGACTGACCTTGTGCATTACATAGTTAGCAAATCGTATGGAATATCTTAATGAAACTTTATAGCAATGTGTATGAGGTTAAGATGGTTTGTCACATACAAAAAAGATTGCTCTCCCTTTCTCAGTTTCTGAGTTACTTCCCTATGATGAAATTTTAGACTGGCCTTGTGCATACCATAAGTAGGTAATGGTATGAAATATTTCATTGAAACTTTATAGCAATTATATGAGGTTAAGACACATACAAAAAAGATTGTTCTCTCTTTCTTAGTTTCTGAATTACTTCACTTTGATTAGTTTTTTTTTCACTATCCTTATGCATGCCATATCTAGATAACCATATGGTATATCTTGATGAAACTTTATAGCAATGTGTATGAGGTCAAGACGGCATGTTGCATGCAAAAATAACTGCTCTCCCTTTCTTACTGTTTGTGTTACTTCCCTTTGTTTAAATTTTTGACCGACCTTGTGCCTACCATAAGTAGGTTACCGTATGGAATATCTTTTTGGATCATTGTAGCAATACTTATGAGGTTAAGAGCGAGTGTCACATACATAAAAGATTGCTCTCCCTTTCTCAGTTTCTGAGTTACTTCCCTTTCATGAAATTTTGACTGACCTTCTGGTTACCATAAGTAGGTAAAGGTACAGAATATCTTGATGAAACTTTAAAGCAATATGTGTGAGGTTAAGACCATGTGTTGTGTACAAAAATGATTGCTCTCTCTCTTTCTTAGTTTCTGAGTTACTTTCCTTTGATTTGTTTTTTCAGACTATCCTTGTGCACACTATAACTCTGTAACCATATAAAATATCTTGATGAATCTTTATAGTAAAGTATATGAGGTCAAGATGGCATTTAGCCTGCAAAAGTGATTGCTCTCCCTTTCTTTCTTTCTCTGTTACTTCCCTTTTTAGCTCACCTGAGCACAAAGTGCTCATGGTGAGCTATTGTGGTCAGTCAGTGTCCGTCGTGCAGCATGGGGCATCAACAAAATTGCTTTAAAAGCCTACTCCACCTACACCCCTGGGCCAATTGGCTCGATACTTGGTTGGAAGCATCCGGGTGACTTGTAGGTAAAAAAAAAAAAAAAGCTAAAATCGTTCCGATCGGAAAGCCAAGATGGCCGCCATCTTGAAAATCTATTTTTCACTGCTTCTCCTGAACCCAAAGGCCAGTTGACTCCAAACTTGGTAGGAAGCATTGGGGTGACTTGTAGATCAAAAATAGCTAAAATTGTTTCAATCAGAAATCCAAGATGGCCGCCATCTTGAAAATCTATTTTTCGTTTCTTCTGAACCAAACGGCCAATCAACTCCAAGCTTGATAGGAAGCATTGTGGTGACTTGTAGATCAAAAATAGGTAAAATCATGCTGATCGGAAATCCAAGATGGCGGCCATCTTAAAAATCTATTTTTCGCTTCTACTCCTAAACCCAAAAGCCAATTCTCCAAACTTGGTAGGAAGCATTGGGGTGACTAATAGATCAAAAATAGCTAAAATCATTCCGATTGGAAATCCAAGATGGCTGCCATGGTGGCCATCTTGAAAATCTATTTTTCGCATCTTCTCCTGAACTGAGAGGCCAATTGACTCCAAACTTGGTAGGAAGCATTGGGGTGACATAGATCAAAAATAGCGAAAATCGTGGCGATCGGATATCCAAGATGGCCGCCATGGTGGCCATCTTGAAAATCTGTTTTTCAGTTTTTCTCTTCTTCTTCTGAACTATAAAGTCAGTTGACTCGAAACTTGGCAGGAAGCATTGGGATGACTTGTAGATCAAAAATAGCTAAAATCGTCCTAATCTGACCTCCAAGATGGCTGCCTTGGCGGCCATCTTGAAAATTTATTTTTCGCTTCTTCTCCTTAACTGAAAAAGCCAATGGACTCGAAACTTGGTAGGAAGCATCGGGTTGACTTATAGGTCAAATATAGCTAAAATCTTTCTGATCAGAAATCCAAGATGTCTGTCATGGCAGCCATCCTGAAAATCTAATTTTCGCTTCTTCTCCTGAATCAAAAGGCTTATTGATTTTAAACTTGGTAGGAAGCATCGGGGTGACTTGTAGATAAAAAAAATGCTAAAATAGTCCCTATTGGAATTCAAAGATGACTGCCATAGCCGCCATATTGTTTTATATATACTTATATAGGGAAAACCTTTAAAAAAAATCTTTTTGTCTGAAACCAGAAGGCCCTGGCCTTTGATATTTGGTTACATAGCTTCATATAGTTCACATGCCTATTCAGCAATAAGGCACCAAGTGATCTTGCTTCTGTCCAGCACCCCCCAGCCTGTCATCCGAAAACATTCATTTTCAACAAGTTTTAAACATACATAGTCCTATGAAGAGAAATCATAGTCTTTTAGAATATACTAGAGACAATGACACTCAGGTGAGCGAATTAGAGCCATCTGGGCCCTCTTGTATTAAAGTTTTGACTGACCTTATTCATACCATTAGTCGATTACCATATAGAATATCTTGATGAAACTTTACAGCAATATGTAAGAGGATGTGTTGCATACAAAAAAGATTGCATTCCCTTTCTCAATTTCTGAGATACTTCCCTTTGATGAAATTTTTGACTGACCTTGTGGGTACCATAAATAGGTAACCATATGGAATATCTTGGTGAAACTTTAGCAGTGTGTATGAGGTTATGATGGTGTGTCAAGTACAAAAAAGATTAGTCTCCCTCTCTTTGTTTCCAAGTTACTTCTTACTGTGCGGTGCTCTTGTTTGATGTTGCAGCTCATATGAAACACATATAGCCATAGTAACAGATAAGGCCCTTTTTTCATTCGAAAAATGCTGATATCTTCCTTATTTCTCCACGTAAACATACATTTGCTTAGGCGCTTCTAATGAATACCCACAACATATGCTTTCATGGAGAAGTAAGAAAAATATTATGTGGATACCCCCTCTTATCTGTAGCTATGATATAGCGCAAGAAGCAAATAGTTTTTGAGCTTCTGTTGCTTCGCTTTAGTTCCTGCATGTATTTAAATAAGCATCTGTTTTTCAGACATAAATGACTTTTCAAGTCTTCCTGGGTCCCTTGATAGTCCACATTTTTTTGTTGTTGCCAAAATGTCTTGTTCTAATGTGTGAAAATGTCTTGTAGGTCTTGTCCTGAAGTGTGAACATGTCTTCTGATGAAGTTTGAAAGTGTCTTTTTCTGAAGTATAAAAATGTCTTGTTCTAAAGTGTGAAAATGTCTTGTTCTGAAGTGTGAAAATGTCTTGTTCTGAAGTGTGAAAATATCTTGTACTGAAGAGTAACTTTTTAACTTGTGCAGTCATAGTCATGCTGGTTGAAGCTTTGTATATTAATGGGACTTGATACACTTGATAGATTTTTGCCCAGTTTTACAAGGAAGACAACTTTTGTGACTTTCTGTTTTCCTTCTTGTGTATGGCTCTTCTGAAAAGGAGTTTCTCAGAAAGGGTGCTGGGCTCAGTGGCTAACTGGATGAGCGTTCAAATGGTGATCAAGAGGTTGCCAGTTTGACCTGACCCTCTCCGTGTCGGCAACTTTTTTTCATGGAGATTGATCATGAAATACTTTCTACGGTCATTCTCTTATTTTGCTGATTCAGTGGACTATGTTCCTTGGCAACAGGCAGGTTGGGACATTTGCATACTGTGAACACACTTCTGTTTGTATTTATAAATTTCATGAGAATCATATCATCATCCCAGACCTGAATATTTGCTTTTATGGAAAAAGTAGAAACAGTTTATGGTGAAAATGTTTGCAGAACAAATTTCACTACAGGACAATTAGACATATTACTGTTAGAGGCGTATTGTTTTAACCTTGCTTCTGCTGAACCCGGATATACCCAGCCTTTGTAAACAGTGTAGCTCCAGATCAGTTGGCTTCTGAAGCCAGCTGATCTGGATCTGCACTATTTGTCATTGAGTATGTGCATTTGTATCAACAACCTGGATCCATCTTACTGGCTGAAAATTAGAAGTGGGCATGGCATCTTAATTTATTCAGCATGGCAAGGGTTAACCCTTGTCCTGCTGAATAAATTAAGATACCACGCCTACTTCTAATTTTCAGCCAATCAGATTACTTGATCCAGATTGTTGTAATAAATTCGCATACTTAATGGCAAACAGTGCAGATCCAGATCAGTTGGCTTCTTCAGAAGCCAACTGATCTGGATCTACACTTTTTGCAAAGGCAGGGTATATCCAGGCTCAGCATGGCAAGGTTAATACAGTAGCTCAAGATAAAGATGAGCTGTGTTGGTGGGTGGGGTTTGGTATTTTTCTTGTTAGTTCACTAAAACATGTATTGTTAGAATTCATTAGAACTGCTTCACTGAGGCAGTGTCAATGAGTGCCCAGCCACAACATTCTATAATAATGTCTGCATAGTTCTAGATAAGAAGGACATTCAAATAAATATTTTCTTTATTTTTCCTTGAAAATATACACATTGTGGGTACTCATTAGAAGTGGCTTGGCAAGGCTCTTCTGCATATGTTTTCATGGAGAAATAAGATAAGGCACTTTTATTTTTTTTTTTTGAAGAAAAAAAAACAACAACAGTGCCTTAAGTAGAGCTATGCTAAAGCATAGCTCTGCTTAAGGCACTTTTTTTTTCTTTTCAGTAAACAAAAAGTAAAATGTTTGCTGTACTTGCAGCAGGTGGGGGAAGGGGGCATGTTAGTATCATTACTTCTGTTACTACACTATCCTTACATTTGCCTTCATCCGCATCTCTTTTTCATTTTCCTTTCCACTGCTGGCTGTTCTATCTCTTTCCTCCATCTCTCTGGGAGATGACACTGGCATTTAGTGAAAAACTCCTGCCCGACATGACCTTATTGAGTTGATTGGGCTGAAACCAACATGACCTTATTATGTTGATTGGGCTGTAAAACTTCAACTCAATTAATTAGAGAAAAACTAATTTCAAATGGATAATGTAATGCAGTACACATGTTAAATTTCATGGTGATGTCCATGTCAGTCATGTTGATATTTTTATACTTGAATAAAGTTCTGTACAGGATTTAATTGGCTGTTTCAATTTTTCAAGAACTTAACCCAGGTCCTGCTGAACCTGGATATACCCTGCCTTTGCAAACAGTATAGATGCAGATCATTTGGCTTCTGAACTGATCTGGATCTGCACTGTATGTTATTAAGTGTGTGAGCTTGTATCAAGAAATCTGATTAGTTCACAAGTAAAAGTGGGCATGGTATATTGATTTATTCAGCATGGCAAGGGTTAAGATGCAAACTCTTACAAGGTAGTCTTTACTTTGATTGACTAGTTGTTAACCCATGTCCTGCTGAACCCGGATATACCCTGTCTTTGCAAATTTATTCAGCAGGACAAGGGTTAAATTAAACATGGAAGACTATTATACATAGTTCGAGTTAAAAGAAGATATCCACATAATATTTTTATTAATTTCTCCCTGAAAACAAATGTCATGGCCTTGTTGCGGATCTTTAATGAGTACCCACAACATGTTTTCATGAAGAAATAAGAAAAATATTGATACTTTTTGGTTGGAAAAAAAAAGTGCCTTATCTGGAACTATGCGACTCCATTTTCAGGCAAAATATTGATTCTTTTCTTATTTATCTACATTATCATATGTTGTGGGTAATCATTAGAACCTCTTCTAATGAGTACACACTGTATTTCAAGGAGAAATAAGAAAGATATTTATCTAGATTCTGGTCTTATCTTGAGGTATGAAAGTAACTTTATAATTATTTCAAAGATTCTTGATAATAAAATACTCACAGACACAGGATGCTTTGAAATTCCTTCTGAAATTCCCTCAGGATTTTAATTTAGAAACCTTACCAGTTTTAACTAGCTTTTTCCTTAGTATTTTAGTACACAGGTATTACTGGTTTGTTTGGGTTGGGGTGCATAATTCTTACCACTGAAGGAGAATATGAATATGAGCTGATGGTAGAGTGAACACTAGTTGATCATCACCCTATTTATGTGGATTACTGTATTCACCCTAAATATTCAGACAAACTGGCTTGAACAAACAGTGCAATCCTGTTAGAACTGTTCCTAAGGAGGAGTTTGATCAGGGTCAGCACTGTTTGTCAGTCACCCAGCAGGTTTTAGATACATTACTAAGTAGTCAAATGGATTCATTAAAATTTTAAGACAGGTGTGGTATGGGGTTACAGCAGAGGACTTGTTAAGGAGGAGTGTTTGGTGATAATTATAGGATAGGTGATAATTCTAGGATAATTTTACTTACTTCTATATGTTGTTCCTGTGTTGCCTCACTGAGATGCTTCTAATGATTACCCACAACAACGTTTATATATAGAAATAAGCAAAATATCGCCAAACTGTAATGAGATACTTCTCCTTAACAAGTCTCTGAGTTATAGTGTCCGGATTTTTAGGATATTTACAGTGTCACCGAGTTTATTGTTGAGCACTGTTGCTGCATTAGCTTTGATAAAAATCCAGTCTTGCCGTAAATATTGGAATGTTGCTTCTTGCCTATAGTTGGTTTTGTGATTTTAGTTTTTATTTTGTTAATAAAGTGAACCCTCATTACAATGACTGTTATTCCTAAAGGCATTGCCATTAAAGTGAATTTATTGTTGTACAAAAAACTTAATGAGCAGAATTATAAGTAAGAAAATTCTTATTTTTATGTAGAACATATGTTTTGGATATTTATTTGAATTGCCTCACTGGGGCAATTCTAGCAAATATTCAAAACATATGTTTCTTGAAGTATTAACCCTGGTCCTGCTGAGCCTGGATATACCCTGCCTTTGCAAACAGTGTAGATCCAGATCAGTTGGCTTCTGAGACCGGATCAAGTAATCTGATTGGCTGAAAATTAGAAGTGGGAGTGGCATCTTAATTTATTCAGAAGGACAAGGGTTAAATACAATATTCTTGCATAATTTCTGATTAACTATCACCTCTTGAAGGAAGATTTCGTGCCAGCCAGATTACCATTATATCAAATTTTGTCATTGTATTGAGTGTCGTTATAAAGAGGGTTGACTGTAATATACCTTGTTATGCATCAGATGATAATTAAGGTTTTTAGCTGCTGGTTTTGAGCCGCTTTATAAACTGTAAGATAAATTTATAAAATACTATTGCAGTATAACTATTTAAAGAAAAGAAAGAATTGGTGACAGGGAGGTGACACAGAAGCTTAGGTTTTAGGCTGGGGAAATTGTAATTTATGTGGGCAAATTATAAATTACATATTAAAACTGGGTATTTACAATTTAATGCAGATAGTACAGTTTTAGAATATATATTAACTACAGGCTTTGTTAAATAAGTTTTTGTGAGGATGCGGCAGAGGATGGAGAAAACTGAATTGTTTCTAAAGTTCAGACAAAAAAATGCAATGAATTTGTGTACATGGGATGGATTTTTAATAAATTTTCAGTATGTTCTGGGCACAGATTCAGCAGATGACAGTTTGATGATAGTTGTTTTATTTTTTTCAGTAAAAAGTGTTTGATGTTAGTGCAAATTGTCTCCAGTTTGCATGAAATATCAGATCATATTTTCTGATAAAAAAAATAAAAAATAAATATATAAATAAATCAGAAAAATATTTTTATTTTGTGTTGTTTGAAATTTCCTAAGAAAATTTATGGTTTGACAATCGATGCAAAAATAAGAAAGAAAAAAAAAAAAAAAAAAAAAAAAAAAAAAAAAATATACAAAAAAAACCCCAAAAAACATTATTACAAAAAAAAAAAAAAAAAAAAAAAAAATTATTACAAAATGCTATCTGCTAAACAAAGAATTAGTCTTAACAATCAAAAAGAACAATGTGTATCTTCAGTTTTTAGCATTTTGACATAAATTTTGAAATATAATCTGATGCATAGCAAAGGCTCATAAATTTATGCTTAAGATTGCGAGTTTTTTTTACCCAGAGCACTGACAGTTTGTTCCTTTCCTTACAGATCCAAACTTTAGACCAGTGGGTGGAGCACCGAGTACAGTAACAAGAGGAATCCTAGTCCCATTATTGGCTGCTCTATCTACTGCATGTCTCAGAAGCTTTTTGTGATCAGTGTTGTCGTTATGCCTGCAATTTTCATCTCATACCTAGTTACGTACTCTTCTTTCCCAGTGAACATAATATTCCAGGCCTAATCTGGCTGCTTATATTCTTCTCCACATTTTTTGTGGAGGTTAAATTATTTATGTTGTAGACTGTACTCAACATGGCCAATACTGAAATTATGGATTCAGAGGACTTGCTGAAGAGGAGAATTTAACAATTCTGGGATATTTTTTTCTCATTTCTCCATAAAAAACATATGTTCTGGTATTCATTAGAAGTGCCTCACTGAGGTTCTTATTTATCTATAAAAACATATGTTGTGGTACTTATTAGAAGTGCCTAGGCAAGGCACTTCTAATGAGTACCCATGCCAAGGCACTTTTAATGAGTACCCATAAAATGGGTTTTTATGGAGAAATAAGAAAAATTATCCCAGAATTATCATCAAATGCTCCTCCTTAACAAATGATTATACATATACTTCATGGAGAATGTATAGTGAAGAAGGAATATTACTGTTTATATGATGTGCAAGACTCGAAATGGGCCCTTATTGTGTATACAGGGCGAAGAAGGTGCAAGTCAGCCTGTGCATTCACACAGTCTGGTTAGGGTCTATCTTAACTCTAGAGAAGCGAAGTATTTTTCATATTTCTTCCTGAAAATATTTGTTGTGGGTACTCATTAGAACCTTCACAGCAGGCACACAACGTTTAAACAATGTCCATTCAGTGTTGATTCAACATCTTGTTTCAATGTTGTGTGCCCGCTGGGGAACATGGTGAGGTAACTAATGAGTACCCACAATGTATTTTCAGGGAGAAATAAGTAAACTGTCTTTACTTTTTAGCGGAAGATAAATAAAGTCTTATCTGAAGCTATGGTTTTTGTTGCCCACTTACAGAATAATCAATGTATGACAGAAAATACCCTGATCAGACTGCACAGATGCACAGGCTGATCTGAGCCTTCACTGTTCACACATGGCACGAAGACCTATTTCTTGCATGGCACATCATTCATCCAATAGGCTCTGCAATAAGGAATACATGACATACAGACTTGATTGATGTAAGTTTGTGTTAATGTTCATTGTGCTTCATTTTTGCCAAGTTTAGATGGTGTTGCAAAACTTTGGTTTTGTTGTAGACTCATGGATAGTGATTCAGTTAGAAGAGACTGACTTTAACTGTTTTAGAGTTGGTGGCTCATAGATAGTGACCCATTTAGGAGAGACTGAATTATTAAATTGTTTCAGTTAGTGACTCATAGACAGTGAACTATTTAGGAGAGATTGAATGATTTTTTTTTTATTTTTCATTTTGTAGAGAATATAATATGCATTTTGAGAATGCCAGTATCATATCACCTAATTACATTATAATCATCCATATTTGATATGATTGAATGTTTATGTCTCCATGAAAACATTCTAAGGTGCATTGTGGCTAAAACAAATGTCTTCCTGTTTGTTAAAAGTGAAGATCTAGATCAGTCAGTCTACTGGACAAACTTTAAATTGTGTCAAGCAAAAATTAACCCTTGTCCTGCTGAACCTAAATATACCCTGTCTTTGCAAACAGTATAGATCCAGATCAGTTGGCTTCTGAAGATTAGCCAACTGATCTGGACCTGCACTGTTTATCATTAAGTATGTGAATCTATAGCAATAATCCAGATCAAGTAATCTGATTGGCTGAAAATTAGAAGTGGGCATGGCATCTTAATTTATTCAGCATGACAAGGGTTAAGGCATATGGGAACAGTAAAGGCCTGGATCAGCCTGCACATATCATGTCTGATCAGGATCATCACTGTCCATGACCACTGGGATACTATAGAATGTGTCAACAAACATCAAAGACTCTGATGAGAATTTGTGCAAGCACAGGATACCCTGAATTTGCATATGTGACTCTCTGTATGAAACAAATGACTTTACATTATGAGCTTGATATAATATATTTGTTCAGTTCACAGACTACATGACAGTGTAGATCCATATCTATCCTGATCTGGATCTACACTGTTTGCAAAGGTAGGGGTTGTCGTGATCAGTAGGATAAGGTTTAATGAAAAATATTTATATTTTACTTATTCCTCCACAAAAACTCATGTGGGTACTTATAAAAGAAGTGCCTCACCAAGGCAAATGAGTACGGTACCCACAACATACATTTTTCGTGATGAAATAAGAAAAATCTTACCCAGAGCTATGCCTTAGTACAAATTGATTTCTCACTGTCTGTGGGAGATGACACAAAATGTCCCAAAGGGTTGTTCTGATTGGTATGGAGCTTCACTGTTTACAGTAATGGCTGCATCAAGCAAAAAAAGGTACCTTTGAATATATGTAGATTCAGACCCTGTGTACATCCAAGTATTCAGATGAGTTTGTTACATGGATAGTGGATGCCCAAGTATCAGACTGCATTGATGAGTAAGTTAAATTGGGTCTTAACCCTTGTCCTGCTGAACCCAGATATGTCCTGCCTTTACAAACAGTGAGATCCAGATCAGTTGGCTTCTTCAGAAGCCAACTGATCTGGATCTGCATTGTTTGTCATTCAGTAAGTGAATTTGTATCAACAACCTGGATCAAATAATCTGATTGGCTGACAATTAGAAATGGGCATGGCATATTAATTTATTCAGAATGACAAGGGTTAAATGTCCACATATACTTAGAAGACACCTTTTTTCTTGACAAGGTCCATATGTGAGAGAGAGAGTTGGTTTCCACACCCACCAACAAACATTGTGTTTCTATCATCTTGCATTTTGATATTCACATTTCTTTCTATGATAATGCGTGGTATTATGCATAATTCAATATAGGTATACTTGTTATTGAACCTTTTGGCTCCAAGAAAGTTCTTGTTTTGGAAAAGATAAGAGTTATTTTCCTTATTTCTCTTGTGGCATCTTAATTTATTCAGCATGACAAGGGTTAATCCTTAAAGTGCCATGCAAAATTTGTAGCAGACAGCATTCTAAAATTTTTATATTTTTGTTTTCATTTTTCAGAAAAAAATAAGTTGATGTTTCATGTGAATTGTCTGCTTTGTAGACAGTTCATATGAAATGTCAAGACTTGTAGCAGACTATTCACATGAAATGTCAAGATTTTCTCTGAAAAAAAACACAAAAAAAAACAAAAAAACAACAACAAAAAAACAACAAAAAAACAACAACAACAACAACAACAACAAACAAGCAAACAACAAAAACATGATGGTCATCTGCTGTAATTGTGATTGGCACTTTAACAAGATAATATCATTTTTTTTTTCCATTATTTTTTTTTTTGACTGTGCAGAGTATTGCTGTTTCAGTTGCAGCACTTTCTGTACAAGTAAAAATTTATCAGGTTATTAAAAATCTGAACACTTTGAATGCTGAATTGCAAGGATTTCCAGCTCACATATTAATCCCATGGAGAAGTAAGGAAAATAGAATTTAGAACAGAGCTTGTCTGGAGCCTAGCTTGTGTATTTTGCTGTGAGCCTGTTGTAAAACATATAAAACAAAATATCTTCATTAACTATCAAAGAAGTTTGTACCAAAGTAAGGGCTTTCCTGGTTAGATATCAGCAACTGGCAATTAAATGAGGCAAGGGGTAAGTTGTTTTAATGAAAATTGTCCAAACATCTGCCATATTCTATCTAATTACTGCACATGCTCCTATAAGGGCACAGTCAAGCAATTAGTAGTCTTTAGATTACAGTGTACTTTTATCGACTTCTATATAAAACATATGTTGTTGGTACTCATCTGAATTGCCTCGACAAGTCGAGGCAATTCAGATGAATATCAACAACATATACATTTATAAAGAAAATCAGAAAAATATTTGCGTACGTATCATCAAATATGCCCCTCATGAAGCTCTCTGCTGATCTTTCGTATTAGGAGATTTTACTACAAGTTTTTCTAGTTATTTTTGAAAAACCTAAGCACACAGGGCGCTAATTAGGTGGAATACGGTATTTCAATTTAATCAAAAATATTAATTTATGATAGTGGGGAATGATTTGTTTTCTGGTACACTAGGGCTAATTAAATTTGATGGGAAATACTTCTTTTTCTTCAACAGCAAACCATGCTGTAACATGCAAATAGAAGCTATTTCAATTTTTCTTATATTGCCATGAAAATATGTTGTGGGTTTAAGAAGCCCCTTGGCAAGCCATTTCTTAATAAAACCCCAGAAACTATGTCTTCATGGAGAAAGAAGAAAAATATTTACCTGCACACTTCTTGATCATTGAATTTCTAAAGCTAGTTCAGATGAATTTGCATTTGAGCAAAAAACAAAAACAAAAAAGAAACACGCACAAAAAAAAAAAAAAACATGTATGAATAAGCAAAGAGTTTTTTTTAATGTAAAACTTATGCATATCATTCGCATTTTAGAAATGGCCTTTTTTCATCTAGAAAATGGTTATTTGTTGGCTGCAGGTGTAGATCAGTGGGCCCAGTTGTTCAAAGCGTCTTTGCTTAACCAGCTCCTTAAGGGTCATATTGTTATCTGTTTTAGCGGATTCAATACATAATATTCTGATATTTTTTGCTGAAAAAATGTGAGTAGCTTTTGCATGTTTTCATGTCAAAGGCTGTCTTGACTGCACCATTAGAGCGTTCCACATGTCCATACCAGCGGAGCCTTCTCTCTTTCAGAATGAGGTCCAGATCCTCATGCCAAGCTGTGCAAGTAGCTCATTGGATCTGGTGGCGACAATGTCTTGTGGCTTGACATTGCAGATCTGTCTGATCATTGCCCTGTCATCAGCTGCAGACATTGAAGGATTTGGCTTTGTCAATGGCCAAGTCTCACTGGCATGGAGCATTGCACTCAGCACACAAGAGCTGTACACATGTCTTGAGAGGTGGCAGGAAGAGAGAATTGGTAGCAGCTCCTTGAACTTCTTCAAGGTAGTTTTTACACATGCTGTGGTTGGAAGTTCAAAGCCACCAGCTGCTGTGCTGAGACCATATCTCCTAGGTAGCAAAAGGTCCAACTTGGATTTCCCTTTGTAGTCTGCCATCCAAGGGGCATGCAGTTCCATGGCACCATGTGCATCTGTAATCAGGGTCCTTTGTCAAGTGCTTGAGCCCACTGCATTTCTTGTGCACCCAGTGCTTGCTGCCATTGCAGACAGCACATGGGAACTCGCCTGAACTCTGCAGTAGGTCCAGGCCCGTACCACAGATCATGATCTTCGCCTTTCCTGCATTTACCCTCAGTCCTTTCTTCTCCATTGATTCTTTCCAAGTCAAGAGCCTCCTGACATATTCCTCGAGCAATTCAGCAATGATAACAAGATCATCAGCATAGAGGTCCTCCCAGGGGACCTCAGAACAGAATTCACAAGACAAGGCTTCAAGCACAATGCTGGAAGAACAGCAGGCTGAGTACTGAGCCCTGGTGAACACCAACCTTCTCTTCAAACTCTTCACTATACCCCTCACCAACACAGACATAGCTCCCCGCATTGGCATAAATCCCCTGCACCAGTCGCACAATCCACTCCTCCACACCAAGTTTTCTCAGCGCCCACCAGATGACTTTCCATGGCACTAGATCAAATGCCTTCTCCAGGTCTACGAAAGCCATGTAGAGTCTCTTGTTTGCAGCTAGATACTTCTCTTGCAACTGCCTGACAACAAAGATTGCATCTGTTGTGCCTCCCCCTGGGACGAAGCCAAACTGGGATCGTCGATTGACACTAACCGTCTGATGAGGCCGTCTGCAGTCTTCTCCAGGACTTTCATGACCTGTTCTGTCAGCTTGAGACTGCTGTAGTTTTCCCTTCCAATTCATTCCCCTTACCCTTGTAGAGGCAGACAATGAAACTCTGCTCCCAGTCAGATGGTACCTTGCCATCGCAAATGATTGCAGCTGCGAGGTCACAGATTGTGGAGACGCCCATTTCACCGGCTGCTCATATCATCTTTACCACTATGCCTGATGGGCCTGGCTTTGCCCACCTTTATTTCTGAAATTTTTACCCAGTGTGCTAAGCGTTACCCCATCCTTACATGGTATACAAGTGATAAAGCAGATACACGTCATTGTAATTTTTGATAGATTATGATAATCAAAGGATAATGACCAATCCAATTTCTTTGGTATATTAAAATATATATTATTACATTTTACAATGTTCTTAAGATTCTAAATTTTATCGACTAGTCTGCCATATTTAGCCGAAGTATTCAGACAGATAGGCCTCCACAAACAGTCTAGACCCTGATGAGATGCTGCATAATAAGAGTGACTCATCTAGCAATTTTTTTTTTTAACACAGCCATAGGTAATAAAAATAGATTTATAGATTTGTTCAGTTTTAAGGACAAGTATAGTAAGGTGTTGAGTGAGTCAGAATACATAGGGTCTATATGGTATTAACTTTTAAAGCTCCAATCACAACTAAAGCCGATGACAATTTTGATTTTTTTTTTTTTATTTTCAGATGAAAACAAATCTTGATATTTCGTGTGAATCGTCTGTCAAGCAGAGGATTCACATGAAATATCAAGACTTGTTTTCTCTGAAAAATAAAAAATGAAAATTTTAGATTGTCTTCTGCTACAAATTTTGCTTGGCGCTTTAAGGGTTAAAATATGGTATTAAATGTTGCTTAGGGTATATTCTAAGGTGGAATTGTATTTGTACTGTATTAACTCTTAAGTATTGGGACACCTTATCTACTTACCATGCTTGTCCTAAAATTTGAAACAGTCCACCTCTTGATGTCTCTAAAATATTGCTATATGTTTAGCAAACAGTGTAGACCTTGATCAGATGCTGCATTCTGCCGCATCTGATCTTGGTTTACACTGTTTGTAAAGGTCTATCTGTCTGAGTCTATCTGTCTGAATACTTAGGGTTATTATAGTAACAAGTCAAACATATTTCTGGATTTGAAATCCAATTTTGTACTATTTCATTTGTTGCATAATCATTGATAAATAGTTAGAGGAAAGATTTAGATTATTGACCCTTTCATCCATGCAAACCAAAGAAAATACCTGTGCAAACAGTGTAGATCTGAATGAGACAGCTTGGATCAGGATCTGCATTGTTTGCCAAGCCATTTTTGATTTCTGAATAGCACCCCTCTTTGTACAGCTGTTCAAATTCAATGATGGGAGAGTCCAGTTCAGAAATATCAAGGGTGAAATTGCCGAAGAATCTGAAGACTCTTTTGTTGATCATTATAACTAGTAAGGCATGGGTTCCTATACAGAGTTTTGTAGGACCATTCCGTCAACTTGAAATAGGCCTAAATATGTCCTAAAGTTTCAAACATTTTATCACATACATGTAGTTGGCCTAAATTTGCTTTTTAAGCAGTTGCTTCTTGAAATATTTAGTGGAATGGCAAACATTGTAGACCCTGATCAGACTGCTTCTTCAGTCTGATTTAGATCTGCACTGTTTGCCATTACGAAAACAGGCCTATTCAAATATATAGAAAATTTCACCTCCAAAACAACTGTAAATTTTCAGATATAAAACTCTGATATTTTTCATATTTCTGCTCAAAACATAGATTGTGGGTACTCGTTAGAACTGCCTCACCAAGGCAGTTCTAACATGTACCCATAATCTATGTTTTTGAGCAGAAATAAGAAAAATCCTGTAAACCCCAGTTTTACTATATAAAGGTGGGGTTTAAGGGGGTCAGTATTATATAGGCATGTTTTCGTGATGATATGCTATTTTGTCAGAAACTTCAGTGTACTAAAGTTTAGGACATTTACCATAACTATCCAGATTTAGCAGTGTCTTGTTAACCCATAAGTTGTTAACTCAAATCCTTCAGTTATGTTATGTGAAAGATATTGCGGCTAGCAAAAAATAGTAAAATGAGCAATGTTACGAATTATCACAAGCGTCCAGTGCATTTTAGTGGCTTACAGGAATCACTGGTTTCTTTTACTTTTGTGTGCAGATTTCAAAACAACTAGTGGATTGATAAACCACAGAACATTCTCAAGTTGAACATCCCTCCTTCCACACTCCTGCTCAGTACCTCACCTCAAAAATAAAATATTATTATTTGACTTATCATTTTTAATGGCAGAAAGTAATTTCTGAGTAGGTATAAAAAAAAACACCAAAAAACATTCATCCCCTTTCAACAACTGTTGTTTGGCAGTATATTATGAAATTCCCTGCCCGTCCGGATTGTTAATTTAGGAAACCGCGGTAAAACAACCTGTACGAATAAGTTGACGGTCTCGTTCCTAGTAAGGACTGAGAAATAATACCGGTTTACAATTAGATGTGTGTAAATAGTAACAAATTGTATATGAGACTTTATAGTTCCAGATAAGGCACTTTTTCAACCTAAAAGTACCTTCCCCACCCCCTCCCCCCACTACTCCCTCCCTCCCTCTTATCTGGAGCTATGAAAATACATAGATATTGTATTTATAATGTTGCAGTGGCAGGAAGTCATTTGTATAGAATGTTGTTGATACACAATGCTGCAGGATGCAGCATGAAGAAATTGCATGTTGACCAGGCTGTCAGCATTAACTTGTTACCATTTAACCCTTAAAATGCTAAGAAAACCTGCATCTGAAAATGTCGGCTGTTTATGTCGTCTGCTGAATATTCTTGCGAACTTTTCAAAGCTATTTTTGCATACAGGCAAACGGTGTGGACCCTGATCAGACTGTTCCTAGAGGAGCAGTCTGATCTGGGTTCACACTGTTTGCAAAGATGACTTTTAAAATCACAAGCAGATGACAAAGCAGATGACAATTGTTGTGATTGGCAGTTGAAGGGTTAAGGGGACTAAATACACTTGGTAGATTTTCTGCATTTTTTATACAGGGGAGACAATTTTACTGATTTTCGGTTTGCTTTTTTGAAAATGAAACCCCATTTTAAAAGGGTTCTACTCTTACAGAAAAGTGTTTGCTCCCAGAGGGAAAAGGGGTCTACCCTTTTCAGAAGGGAGAAAAAAGTTTTGAAGGAAAGTGTATCCATTCTCCTTAACCCTTAAAGCGCCAAGAAAATCTGCTTCTGAAAATGTCGTCTGCTTATGTTGTCTGCTGCATCTTCTTGCAAACTTTTCTAACTTACATTTTGCATATAGGCAAACAGTGTGGACCCAGATCAGACTGCTACTAAAGGAGCAGTCTGATCTGGGTCCACATTGTTTGCAACAATGACTTTTAAAGTAACCGGCAGAAGACAAAGCAGACGACAATTGTTGTGATTGGCGCTTTAAGGGTTAAAAACATGCTTGATCTTCCTATGTTATGGTCTGCATAGCTATAGGTGAGATGCTTCTTTCACACACATGCATGCATGCACACACACACATGCACACATGCGAGGCAAATCCTGTGTGTACTGACAAAAGTACATTTTCATGGAGAAATAAGTAAAAGTAGGTATTGAAAACAAGAAAAGCATTTGTTTTACCATCTAGAGCTGTGTGATCATAACAAAAAATAGAGAAAATTGGTGTCTTGGTGTTAGGATAACAGAGATGCAGCCAGGCTGTGCAAATGTAGGATTTTTGCAGTTAAACTTTCTAGTCCTGTAATTTATAAATACTATGGTTTTCATGGTTTGTCGAACAAAAGAAAAATTGTTTCCTACATTAGTATACCATTTCTTCAACTGTTGCTTGAATTGTGCTTGTTTTACCTTTTCCTCTCCTATTGTATTGATGTTTAGTTATTCTAGTCTATCACAATTGATATTTTCTTTTCATTTCTATTAACCCTTGTCATGCTGAATAAAATAAGATACCCACTTCTAATTTTCAGCCAATCAGATTACTTGATCCAGTTTGTTGATACAAATTCACATACTTAATGGCAAACAGTCTGATCCAGATCAGATATCTGCACTGTTTATAAAGACAGGATATGTTAGGGTTCAGCAGGACTAGGGTTAATTATTGAATGCAAGGGGGGAAGTAGAAGAAATTACTATGGCACCCCAGCAGATTAGAAACACTGGCTGCATCTCTAATGTAAGAGATAGTAAGCTGCATCATGAGAAAAAAAAGCTCTTGGGACTTTCTGTTGAATAAATCTTTCAGTGTGCAGCTGCACAGTGCATGCATGCCCTGCACCTTAGCGAGGCCACATCTAGTTGTTTGGCTGAAGTTGTTCCTTGGCCCACCACTTACATGGGCAAACAGCAGAGGTTCTGGCAGGACTGCACAGATGTGCAGGCCTGCCTGATTCATTGCTGTCCACATTTTCGATAGTGGCTCTTTTTCCATGATGTGGCTTATAGTGTTAGTGGATCAGGCTTTATGCTGTGGTTGTAATACAATACAGTGTATGTTGTTTTCTTATTATGATTTTGTATTGTTAGTAGTTTTTAGTGGGAAAGTGTTGGGCAAAGAGCCATGACAGCTACAACCAAGTTCTCAGAGTATATTTAGATTAGTTATTATTCCAGATAACAGGAATATGAATCAATGAACCTTTATTGACCATGAAGTAGCAAAGAATTTCCATGTTTAACACTGAAATTTCAGTATTCCTCCATTTGACATAATGGTCAGTAAACATTCATACCCATTTATTACTAACAAAAACTGCATAGATATGACAGGAACCTTTATCTTAATGGAAATACTGTAATGCAAGAGGAATACGTATAATCCATTCAAACGTTTTAGACCATTCAAAGAAAATTTATATTGCCAAGTTTAGTTTGCTTTTACAGTTTCAAAATCATTCATGTTTGAATCTGAGAGGCTGTTCTTAGATCTCTGTAGAAACAGCTTTTGTAGACCTTATTTGAATCACCATACAAAGTTGATTTCAGTGTGATAGACTGTATGTTTTATTAGCTTTACAATCACAGTTACATACAAGTATTATATGGTAATATATTCAGAAGGTTGTGTTGGCTTCAGTGACAGGTTTCAGGTTGTGTTGTTTTTATTAATACTTTTACTTGTTTTTTTTTGGCTATTCCCTTGATGGAGTCTGCAATTACTTGCATGGTGCAATATCTGTCTGTTGTAATTATTTATACTTTCAAGCCCGTAGACCAAAGGTGAAACTTTTGCTAACAGTGTAGGTCCAGATGAGACAGCTTGTAATGAGCCCTCTCATCAGGACCAATTCTGTTTGCCATTCTGTTGAGGATTTTTTTACTGGCACCCCATATTGCAATAAAGGATGTATCCACTGTTAAAGCTGGAAGAAGCTCCTTCACAAACGTATGGTTGAAAGCGTAAATACTGGTTCTCTTGAGTTTGAAGCCACTTAGTGTTCTTCTTAACTTTAAAAGTGCTAATCACTTCTGCAGCAGACAGCAGTTGGATTTTTTTTTCAGAGAAAATAAGGCTTGACATTTGATGTGAATGATCTGCTAAAAAATGAATATAGTAAGTGGCACTCTTACCTGACATCTTGTCTATCTGTTTTCCTGAAATATTTTTTTAACAGTCATAAAAACTCTACAGCAGTACTTGACTTATTCGACAGATCAGCTCTTCCAGTTTTTATACACATACCATATTAGATCTAATTGCAGCACTGTGCACCTTTTTTTTTTCCAAATTACTGGGGAAAACTTATGATAAAAAATATGTATCTGTCTACCAGGGTTACACTTTTAGAAAGATCAGTAAAGGACTTTTTTTGATGATGTTTAAGCGATTTGTTTCTGATATTCTTTATAAAAGCATATATTGTGGGTACTTATTTGAATTGCATCAACAAGTTGATGCAATTCAAATGGGTACCCACAACATATGCCTTTATAAAGTAGACAAAAAGTTTGTAATCTGGAAATTACTGAATTGCTTGACTGTGCGCTTACAGGGGTATGTGCGGTACTTAGGTTGAATACAGTATTACTGAAATTCGTATGTTCTGTTTGCTGTGGTTTGTTTGGTCTTCCTCTTGATGTCATTGGTAGGTTATGCACTGTGATTGTACCTCTTCTTAACCCATTGTATACTGAATAGACTCTCCCACACTATATATTGGAAGATTCCAATTTCAATTTTAGGTACATCCAGCTATGAGATTTAGATATTCCTAGAGAAAAATGGCTAAACTATTTGTAAACAGTGGAGACCCTGATCAGACGCCGTGGAACTCGGCATCTGATCTGGGTTGGCACTGTTTGCCAGTTACCCTTTTATGGGGCTCCCGACTACAATGGGTTAAACATCTTCTCTAGTATTTTTCTTCATACATGTGATTACTGATAAAAGAAAACATGTGTCCAGTAGCTGCTGCTGTTCTTTTAAGGTTCTTTTCTTCATGTTAGCTTGGGTGTAATGAGACTGATGATTGTGGTAACTGGTTGCTATGAGATATTTAGATATTAAGAATGTCATCTCTGGTGGACCCCCAATTCCCAGTCTGCCTCCTTAAACCCATCCCAACCCCACAAATATTATATGTTGTGCTTATGCACAGTTTAATTCTTATGGTTTTAAATGCAAGTTCTGTAACTCAGAAATATAAATGCATTGGCTCAGGAAAGGCCAGTTAAAAGCTGTTATAACAGTGGGGCATCAGTTCATGTTGGTATTCTTGTTTGTAGTTAATGTTCTGTCTGTTTTTTTCACTGATTAAGTTGTATATTTTGTAATTGATGTTAATAGCTGTTGATATCGCTTACTGATTTAATATTGCAATTGTTGTTATGAGCACAAATACTCAAGAGAACAATGTTTTGTGTGTGCATGTGTGGCACATGAGTACTTAAACATGTCATGCTGAATAAATTTAGATGTCACACCCACTTTCGACTGTCAGCCAGTCAGATTACTTGATCTAGGTAGTTGATACAAATTTACATACTTGATGACAGAGGGTGCAGGTCCAGATCAGTTGGCTGCTGAAAAAAGCTGACTGATCTGGATCTACACTGTTTGCAAAGGTAGGGTATATCTGGGTTCAGCAGGACTGTGGTTAAACATGTTAAAGAGAGGAATTTTAACCTCGGGAACACAGGTCTGCAAAATATATTGCTTCAGATTAGGCACTTATTAGAGCCAAAGAATATTGATATTTTTCTTAGTTCTCCTTAAAAACATATAGTGTAGGTCCTCTTTAGAAGGCCTCGCCAAAGTGCTTCTAATGAGTACCCACAACATGTTTTTTATGGAGAAATAAGAAAAATATTATCTGGATACCCCCCTCTTGTCTGGAGGTCTAAAATTATAAGGTACACAAAAATAAAGATCTGGGCCCAGTTGTTCAAAGCCTTGATAGCTTAACAAGCTCGTTAAGGGTCATTTTGTTAACTGTTTTAGTGGATTCAATATACAGTATTCTGATATTTTTTGCTGAAAAAATGTGAGTAGCTTTTGCACTGCAAAAGCTACTCACATTCTTTTCAGCAAAAAATTTCGGCATATTTTCGTGTCAGTCGATGTAAATTTTAACGAATCGTTAACTAATGACGTTGTTAGCTTTGAACAACTGGGCCCAGTAGTAACTGTCTAGGTGCAGTAGGATAAGCTAGGTGAAGTAGGATAAGCCAGTTTCTCATCCAGTTTTTTTAACTTTTTAATGCACAGGTGCATCTTGAAGAATCATTATGTTTCATATCATACACAATTATATTGTCTTTGCAAGAAGAGAATGCAAGAACGTCTATTATGTCAGGAATAGTACTTTACTGTACAGTTAGTAAATAAGTATCTAGAAAGACTAGTTGTTACATATTCAGACTGGTAAGCTCTACACCCCCTCATTTCTCTGTATAATCTATACATTTTTATATTTATACAACATTTCTGGGGCCGACCTTTAAACCATCTTATATCTGAAACCATCTTTCAATGAATGGTCTTAAGGTTCCAGTGTATATGACTATGTTTGAATATGTCACATTTAGTAAAGAATATAGATCAACCATTCCTTGACCAAATGCAGCATATATTATGTGATTGTGCTAATTGTTATTCTACAAATTTTATGCTTCTGTGTGTTTATACAATTTATGTAAACTTAACATATTTAGTTACAGACCTATAAATACCCTGATATTCAGCTCCAGTGTTTGTCTCTACAAAATTCTACAAAATTAATCAGAGCACACACGCACACGCACTACACATGCACCAACACACTCATACACACACATACACACACACACACACACACAGAGAAAATCTAGAAGTTCCAAACTTTCTAAAAACTAATGAAAACATAAGTGTTAGGCGCGTAAAGAATAAAGAAACAGAAATTTTGTTTAAGGTTTTGAAACAATAGAAATATGGCAGAAAGCAATAATTACTACATTTAACCCTTCATGTGACTGAAAAAAAACAACCCTTATCTGGAGCTATGAAGCAAATTTCTAATGGTGGTATTCAATGCTCACATGATTTTGGTGAGCTTACATATCGGTATATTATAGGTCTGTAGTTAACCCTTGTCCTGCTGAATAAATTAAGATGCCACGCCCATTTCTAATTTTCAACCAATCAGATTACTTGATCCAGATTGTTGATATAAATTCACATATTTAATGGCAAACAGTGCAGATCCAGATCAGTTGGCTTCTTCTGAAGGAGCCAACTGATCTGGATCTACACTGTTTGCAGAGGCAGGACATATCCAGGTTCAGCAGGACTGGGGTTATTGTAGTAATTATTTGCTATTATTTGCTTTATATGTCATTTAGTGTACATTTCCACCTCATGTATATATATACATCTTTCATTTTACCATTAGATTTTTTGGTGCACTATTTCTGTTAAGGTATTTTGTAAATATTTTGTATGTTTCCAGGTATACTTGTTTGTTTATGCTTGTTTATACTGTGTCTTCTGGTCTCAAAGCTGCAGACATCATTACAAGGTCTTGGAAACATCCTTTTTAATGTTTCCATATCGTAGTACCAGATATGAGGAGCCTTTTTCAAAGAAAATAATACGGTAAATGACCTAAGATTTTGAACACTTATTCCATACCATTATGAAAACCTGCCTATTCAAATATACTGAAAATTTTACCACCAAAAAATGAAAAATTTCAAGATAAAAAATTCTGATATTTTTCATATTTCTGCTCAAAACATAGGTTGTGGGCACTTGTTATAACCACCTCATTGAGGCAGTTCTAATGAGTATCCACAATCTATACTTTTGAACAGAAATAAGAAACTAATGTATACCCCGTAAACCACAGTTTTACTATATAAAAGTGGGGTTTAAGGGGGTCAAAATTATATAGGAATGTTTTCGTGATGCTTACTTGGCTTTTTATGCATTTATGGGAATGGATAAAGACTGCTCTTTTAGGAGCAGTCTGATTTGGGTCTGCACTGTTTGTATATACCATTTTGTCAGGAATTTCGCTGTATGAAATTTTAGGACATTACCATATTGATAATTTCATATTTCTCCAGAAACGTATGTTGTGGGTACTCATTAGATGCACCTTGTCAAAGGGCTTCTAATGAGTTCCCACAATATATGTTTTCATGGAGAAATTAGGAACTATTCATGTGGATACTGATCATATCTCGAGCTATTTTCCACACATTCATATACTTCATCAGTTATTATTCACCTATGATTAACCCTTGTCATGCTGAATAAATTAAGATGCCACGCCCACTTCCAATTTTCAGCCAATCAGATTACTTGATCCACGATGTTGATATAAATTCACATACTGAATGGCAAACAGTGCAGATCCAGATCAGTTGGCTTCTTTAGAAGCCAACTGATCTGGATCTATACTGTTCGCAAAGACAGGGTATATCTGGGCTCAGCAGGACAAGGGTTAACCCTTGTCATGGTGAAAAAATTAAAATGCGACACGATCCAGGTTTGTTGATTTACATTCACAAACTGGATGACAAGCATTCAGAACAGTTGGCTTCAGAAGCCTACTGATCTGAATCTACACTGTTTGCAAAGGACGGGCATAGCTCTGTTCAGCAGGACCAGGGTTAAGATTACTTATGCACACTCAAATTACAATTAGTATACCAATTTTCTGTAATGTTTTATTTAAACTAATATATTGTGTGTTTACATACCAACTAGCAGCCTTTGGATCTTTTTCTATAGACAGCAAAGTTGTATTTATTTTGCTAGAGTAAGGTTTCGGATTTACAATTAAGATGCTTGAAGTTTGTTCTTTTACTTTTAAACTGAGTTTTTTCTGCCAAAAAAAATCTCCCGCTTTTTTAACAGTGCGAGTTAAAAAAGAAGACAAATAAAATCAAAATTGAAGGTGACATTTCATAGGGAAATCAATGTCTTAGTTGACTGGTATTATATGTAAAATGTGGAAAAGTCCATCTGTTTATCTACCATCCAGGGTGACGATGATACTGAATTTACCCTAAGTATTGCCTCTAATATACAGGAAAATGAAATGGTGTAGTAATACTTTGGTGACATGCACACATTCAGTAACATGTAGTTAGTTGTATCTATACTACACCTACATTCATGAGTATTGGTACCAAATATTAAAACACAAAAAAATGGAGATATGTATTCTTAGTTGTCTAATATGGCTAAGAATGTTGTATTTTTTTTTCCTTCTTCTTTTTCCATTCAAGTAAGACTAAGAAAAACCATTTAAGTGTTATATTAATCTTTATGATAAAATCCATAAAAGAGATCAGTGACTAAAAATTAATCCATTATGTGCCAAATGTCCAGTAATGTTTTAAATCCATTGTTCATAAAATAGTGTAATAACCCTAAGTATTTGGACAGGTCAGGCCTGACAAAGAGTGTAGACCCAGATCATATACTGCTGATTGCTGTATCTGATCAGGGTCTACACTTTTTGCTACTCAGTCTAGCATGTTGGGCACATCAACAAGTTGTCACAGAGACATTTCAAATATTTGGGAGAAGTGTGTTAAGGTGTCCGAATATTAAGGGTAAAACAGTACATTAAGTATTTTCGTTTCATTGACAGAGTAGATGTAGCTCAAAGTCTGGTGGGCGTAGATGCCATTAATTTTACAAAGTTTTTTAGCCTAAATATTGGTACACTTCAACGCCATTCTTATCCTAAATTTTGAACAAATCCATTGCACTGTATGTTAAGTAGTCTAGAAACTGCTGCAAGAATGGCAGACAATGTACGCCCTGATGAGATGCTGTATTCTCCAGTGTCAGATCTAGGTCTGCAAAGTTTGCTCAGGCCCATTACGAAAACACGCCTATTCAAATATATTGAAAATTTCACCACCAAAAACTGAAAGTTTTCAGATAAAAATTCTGACATTTTTCATATTTCTGCTTAAAACATAGATTATAGGTACTTGTTAGAACTGCCTCACTGAGGTGGTTCTAATGAGTACCCACAATCTATGTTTTTGAGCAGAAATAAGAAAAATAACGCCTACCACTGTAAACCCCAGTTTTACTATATAAAAGTGGGGTTTAAGGGGGTCAAAATTATATAGTTATGTTTTCGTGATGCCTCTATATCACAATACTTCGGGTAGTTACTGTAATTTCCATTTTATAGTAAACCACAGTTTAATCATGTTTAATTTTCACAGATCTGGAAAGTATAAGAATGTAAAATAATAATGGGTTGTTGAGGTACAAGCCTTATCCCACTCTTTATGTCACCAAATTTAGAAGCTAGATACAACATAATAAATCTGTAGAATATAACGTACCTTTATATCTTTATTGTGAAGACCTGGGCCCAGTTGTTCAAAGTGTCATTAGCTTAATGAGCTTGTTAAGGGTCAATTCGTTAACTGTTTTAGCGGATTCAATACACAATATTCTGATATTTTTTGCGAAAAAGTGTGAGTAGCTTTTGCACTACTCACATTTTTCAGCAAAAAATTTCAGCATATTTGCGTATCACTCAATGTAAATTTTAACGAATCGTTAACTAACGATGTCGTTAGCTTTGAACAACTGGGCCCTGAAGTTTCATGTTTGCTTTACACTTAGCTGGGTAAAATTTTCAGCGGACGACACTGAAGTATTGTTTTCTTATTTTCCCAGAAAACAGGTTATGACATTTCATGCAGATTGTCTCCTAAGGAGACAAATTTGTGTATAGTGAATATTTTAGTCCACAAACTAGTTTTTGAATACAATATAAGTTTTAAGACATACATTGAAATGAGTATTTTCTGTTCCTTATATTCCTTACGTTACATACTATCATGTATTCTTGATTTAAAACATACATTGGGATGCTAACATGTACATCTACTGAAATCCAGTAAATGTGTTCACAGTTCTGTTGAGGTTTACACAGAAGATTTTCATGTGTTTTGAATCTTGATGTTTAAATGGTACATAATAATTTTGGTGCAAGTTTTGTATAGCAAAATAATGTACCCTTTGGCTTAACATCCATGGGAAAGTGAATACAAACTTTCTCTAAGTCATCTACCATATTTACCCAAAATATTTGGACATATATATCTGAGCTGATAGTGTAGACCCTGATCAGACACCATTGAACATTGTACCTGATTAGGATCTGCACTCTTTGCTATTCACACACCTTTTTAAATACAATACAGGGTAGTTTAGACTTCATAGCCCCAGGTGTCTTTCTTTTTTCACCCCAAAAAGCACTGATATTTTTCTTATTCCTCCATAAAATCATATGTTGTGGGTACTCATTAGAAGTGCTTCAGCGAGATGCTTTTAATGAATACCCACACGTATGTGTTTGTGGAAAATAAGAAAAATAGTAGAATGATACCCGCTCTTATCAGGAGCTGTGAGACTTATTTTGATCTTTAGGAGAAGTATGTCAATGAGTTCATCACGAAAACATACCTATGTAATTTTGACCCCTTAAACCCCACTTTTATATAGTCAAACTGGGGTTTACAGAGGTATACATTATTTTTCTTATTTCTGCTCAAAAATATAGATTGTGGGTACTCATTGGAACTGCCTTGGTGAGGCAGTTCTAATGAGTACCCACAATCTATGTTTCGAGCAGAAATATGAAAAATGTCAGAGGTTTTTATCTGAAAATTTTCAGTTTTTTGAGGTGAAATTTTCTAACTTTTTGAATAGGCGTGTTTTCTTAATGTTTGTAGCTGAATGTTTAGAGTAAATATGATAGTTGGACAAGTCTTTCAATTAACATTCTGTTAGTAGTGTGGCTGTTTAACATAACCAAAGTAATAGTGTTGATATGAAAGGACATGTTTACATTTAATATAGTGTCTGTATGGTTTAATACAATTTTGTGAAACAATAAGTAGTTGTGTTTCTGTTATTTGCCATCACAATATTCCGTTGAATGCCAAAAAGATCAGGGCCCAGTTGTTCAAAGCTAACAATGTCGTTAGTTAACGATTCGTTAAAATTTAGATCGAGTGATACGCAAATACGCTGAAATTTTTTGCTGAAAAAATGTGAGTAGCTTTTGCAGTGCAAAAGCTACTCACATTTTTTCAGCAAAAAAATATCAGAATATTGTATATTGAATCCGCTAAAACAGTTAATGAAATGACCCTTAACGAGCTCGTTAAGCTAACGACGCTTTGAACAACTGGGCCCTGATGATTAGGCATGATGTAAGAGGGAACATGAAATATTTCCAAAGTCACATCGTCATATGACAAAAGTACGAATTAGAATGTATATAACACAGGATCTGTTTTCAGAATATTCCCTTAGAGGAAATATTCCAAAATGAAAAAAAAAAAAAAAAAAAAAATGTGCTTTGACTGAAACAGAACTTTATAGACACCAGGGCCCAGTTGTTCAAAACTTAACTAAATTGTTGGCTAATGCGACATTAAAATTTCTATCATGAAATAAGGCAAATACATTGATGTTTTTTGTTGGAAAAAAAAAAAAATGTGAGCAGCTTTTGCATTGCAAAAGCTTCTCATAGTTTTGCAGCAAAAATATCAATGTATTTGAAAATTCCTGAGCTACAACAGTTAATTAGTTTGTCATTAATGAGCTTGTTAAGCTGACGATGCTTTGAACAACTGGACCCTGGCTAGCATGTTGTTTTTTTACAAGCATTTTATTGAAAAAAATAAGAGTAATGGCTTTGCAGCTTGCTTTTGTGACCTACTGTATACCACTGACTCCAAATGCAAAATTTGCTGGGAAGTTTAACTCTTGTCCTGCTGAATAAATTAAGATGCCACGCCCACTTCTAATTTTCAGCCAATCAGATTACTTGAACTGGATTGTTGCTTTAAATTCACATACTTAATGGCAAACAGTGCAGATCCAGATCAGTTGGCTTCTTCAGAAGCCAACTGATCAGGATCTACACTGTTTGCAAAGGCAGGGTCTATCCGGGTTCAGCAGGACAAGGGTTAATACAGTATGCTGAACACAGATCAAAAGTGAAAATATTTGTTTTTCATCATTTGTCATGATGATGATTACAATTGTCTGTTAGTCTTAACTATACTGTGTGTGTGGACTCCAGTGTTTCCTTTATAAACTGAAGACACTGTAAATGATAATAGCAAGTTTCTGTGCCTTTTTTCAAAACAAATTGTTGCTAGAACTTTATGTTACCCTGTGAAATGCAAATGAAAACTGAGTGAAGAAGGGATGTTTTATGAAAAGTATATGGTAGTTTGATCTGGTGCTCTTATACTAGAAGAAGAAAATATTGTATTGGCATTTAAATGTTCAAGTGTTTTGCCAGAGGTTGGGTAAGTTTGAGACTCATGGTATTACTGAAGGTAGCTAAAAGTAGAGTTAAACCTGATTAAAACAATGAAAAAATATTTTGCAAACTGTAATCATCTGTCATCAGGTTAATTTGATGCCTGATTATTTTTCTTATAGAACTGCTGTATTTCTAGGGTTCTAATTGGTGTACTGGAATTAGATACATGTACTTACAACTTCAGGCAATTTGATCAGTTTGTACTGGAATTAATGACTGACATTTTCATGCAGACTGATCAGTTGGTTCTGGATGGTAAGTAATTGACAGTTTTAGGCAAGTTTATCAGTTTGTACTGAACTGGCAATTTCAGTTGTCACTTGCACATATATGTGTTGAACTGGGTATCAATCCTTAGGAATTTATTTTGTAGAGTAAAACTCGTGCTGACCTTTAATGAAATACCGAAAAGGTAAATGTTACCATATTAACAAGTAGCTTTGTATCTTACTGTATGGATTATTTTGGAAATGACTCGCACACTGTATTCTTGCGTATCTAAATCAATATTTATTGGAACTCTTTCAGAGGTTCCAATATCCGCTGTTGAAGAAGATTCAGGTAATAGTTTTAAAGGGCTTTAAGTGGTTGAAAATGAAAACTGATGAGTAATAAGATCAGATCATTTTATGGAAAAAAAAAAAAATAATAATAATAATGAAATAAAATGACAAGCTCAGATTCACATTGAAGCATGTTTGATGTTGTCTTTCAGTTTGATAATGGATGATCCCTGATGAGCATGCTGCCATACGGAAGCTTTTGTTATTGTGCCTGTGTTGTAATTACTGTATTGTATGTTTTACAATGAATTCATTGCATGAAATTCATCAGATAGGAAACTAGATATCACAGGTAGGTTTACTTATGAATTACACACAATCTTGAATTTAGTGGAGACAAAAGTAAGAGACATATAGGGTTGAACTGATGGAAATTATCAGAATTTCAAAAACAGGAAGTGGCATTTCTCTCTAGAATCATGCAGTAGAATAGGAACAATGCATAGTCATAGCTCCGGGTTAGGCACCTTTTTATGTCCCAGGTAGCGATAGTGGGGACATAGTGCTTTTACCCTGTCTGTTTGTTGATTTGTTGGTTTGTTGGTTGGACAACTTTAACATTGGTCATAACTTTTGAACCGTTTGAGATAGAACCTTTATATTTGGCATATAGGTTCCTTGTGACAAGGGCTTCCCATTCATACAAAAAGTTTTGACCTGTGATCTTGACCTGTGACCTACATGTACTTTAAAGAATTTTTTGGACAACTTTAACAGTTGTCATAACTTTTGAACCATTTGAGGTAGACCCTTTATTGGCATGTAGGTTCCTTGTGACAAAGGCTTCCCACTCATACAAAGCATTTTGACTTGTGACCTTGACCTACTTTAAAGAAAATATTAATATTGGTCATAACTTTTGAACTGTTTCAGATAGAGCCTTCATATTTGGCATGTAGGTTCTTTGTGACAAGGGCTTCCCATTCGTACAAAATATTTGACCTGCGACCTTGACCTGTTACCTACTTTAAAGAAAAATTGATCTTCCCCGGGGACATGCTCATGTTTCACAAACACATCTTGTTCAACCTGAAAAGTGTTGATACATGTGGATACCTCATCTTATATGGTGCTATGATATTTAAAGCCTGTTTATTTTTGTCCTGCCTGTTGCATAGTAGACAGGGGCTTTGCAATGCTGGCATCATACTTTTTGTTTACATTCAAACACTTGAATAAGCTTGTTACTACACTCTTCATATTTCAAACTTGGGCCATGAGGATAGTATGATTTTATACCCCCCCCCCCCCCCCCCCCCACACACACACACACACACACACACACACAAGCAAACTGTGTTTTTGGGATGGAGTATACTGTTTCCATGTCCATGTCAGTTTGTATGTCAAATTATCTGTCCATTACGTTTTGGTTTTATGCTTATCTTGCTAATTTATCAGAGGGCAGTCATAACATGATCCTTTGTTGGTCCTCTTTCAAAGTTGTTCAAATGGTTCCGGTCCATTGCATATCTAGGTCACAGGAGCTAAAAATAGATTTTTTAACTAAAAACTTAAAAAATCTTCTTGTCAGAAACCACTGGACCGATTTCAATATAATTTTGCAGAAATGTTCCTTTGGTGATCCTCTACCAAGATTGTTCAAGCCATTTGGATTCGTCAAAAAACATGGCGGCCAGGGGGCGGGGCATATTTTCCCTATGTATCTATATAGAAAACTTTAAAAATCTTCTTGTCAGAAACCACTGGACGGATTTCAATGTAATTTTGCAGAAATGTTCCTTTGGTGATCCTCTACCAAGATTGTTCAAGCCATTTTGATTCGTCAAAAAACATGGCCGCTAGGGGTTGGGCTTGTTTTCCCTATATATCTATACAGAAAACTTTAAAAATCTTCTTGTCAGAAACCGCTGGACTGATTTCCATATAATTTTGCAGAAATGTTCCTTTGGTGATCCTCTACCAAGATTGTTCAAGCCATTTGGATTCGTCAAAAAACATGGTCGCCAGGGGGCGGGGCTTAATTTCCCTATATATCTATATAGAAAATTTCAAAAATCTTCTTGTCAGAAACCACTGGACCGATTTCCATATAATTTTGCAGAAATGTTCCTTTGGTGATCCTCTACCAAGATTGTTCGAGCCATTTCGATTAGTCCAAAAAGATGGCCGCCAGGGGGCGGTGCTTATTTTCCCTATATATCTATATTGAAAAATGTAAAAATCTTCTTGTCGGAAATGACTTGACAGATTTCCATATAATTTTGCAGAAATGTTCCCTTGGTGATCCTCTACCAAGATTGTTCAAGCCATTTGGATTTGTCAAAAAACATGGCCACCAGGGGGCAGGGCTTATTTTCCCTATATATCTATATAGAAAACTTTTAAACTCTTCTTGTCCGAAACCACTGGACCGACTTCAATATAATTTTGCAAAAATGTTCCTTTGGTGATCCTCTACCAAGATTGTTCAAGTCATTTGGATTCGTCAAAAAACATGGCTGCCAGGGGGTGGGGCTTATTTTCCCTATATATCTATATAGAAAACTTTAAAAATCTTCTTGTCAGAAACCACTGGACCGATTTCCATATAATTTTATAGAAATGTTCCTTTAGTGATCCTCTAACAAGATTGTTCGAGCCATTTTGATTTGTCAAAAAACATGGCCGCCAGGGGGCGGGGCTTATTTTCCCTATATATAGAAAAATGTAAAAATCATCTTGTCCCAAATCACAGGACCTATTTCCATATAATTTTGCAGAAATGTTCTTTTGGTGATCCTCTACAAAGATTGTTCAAGCCGTTTGGATTTGTCAAAAAACATGGCCGCCAGGGGGCAGGGCTTATTTTCCATATATATATGTATCTATATAGAAAACTTTAAAAATCTTCTTGTCAGAAACCAATGGACCGATTTCAATATAACTTGGAAGGAATGTGTCTTTGGTCACCCTCTTCCAAGGTTGTTCAAGCCATCATGATTCGTCAAAAAATATGGCTGCAAGGGGGTGGGGCTTATTTTCCCTATATATCTATATAGAAAACTTGAAAAAAAAAATCTTCTTGTCAGAAACCACTGGACCGATTTCAGTATAACTTGGCAGAAATGTTTCCTTGGTAACCCTTTACCAAGATTGTTCAGGCCGTCATGATTTGTCAAAAAACATGGCTGCTAGGGGGTGGGGCTTATTTTCCCTGTATATCTATATAGTAAACTTGAAAAAACCTTCTTGTCAGAAACCACTGGACTGATTTCAATATAACTTGGCAGACGTGTTACCTTGGTGACCCTTCCTTAGTGACCTTTTAACAAGATTGTTCAAGTAATCGTGATTTGTCAAAAAACATGGCCGCTAGCGGGTGGGGCTTATTTTCCCTATATATCTATATAGAAAACTTTAATAATCTTCTTGTCAGAAACCACTGGACCGATTTCAATATAACCTAGCAGGAATGTTTCTTTGGTGACCCTCTACCAAGGTTGTTCAAGCTGTCATGATTCGTCAAAAAACATGGCCGCTATGTGGGCGGGGCTTATTTTCCCTATATATCTATATAAAAAACTTTAAAAATCTTTTCGTAAGAAACCGTTACACTGAATTCAATGTAACTTGACAGGAATGGTGACCTTCTACCAAGATTGTTCAAGCTTTCATGATACGTCAAAAAACATGGCCCCCAGAGGGGGCGGGGCTTATTTTCCGTATATATCTGTATAGAAAACTTTGAAATTCTTCTTGTCAAATATCCCTGACCGATTTCAATGTTGCTTTGGTGACCCTCTACCAAGAATGTTCAAGCAATCCTGATTTGTCAAAAAAACATGGCTGTTAGTGGGTGGGGCTTATTTTCCCTATATATCTAGATAGAAAACTTTGAAAATCTTCTTGTCAGAAACCATTGAACTGATTTCAATTTAACTTGGTAAACAGATTGTTCCTTTGGTTACCCTCAACCAAGTTTTTTCAAGGTGTCATGATTCGTCAAAAAGAAAAAAATGGCTGTTAGGGGGTAGGTCTTTATAGCAATATAAAACACTTTAAAAATCTTTTTGTCAGAAACCACTGGACCAATTTCAATATAACTTGGCAGAAATGTTCCTTTGGTGACCCTCTTTCAAGATTTAGTTGTCATGATGCGTTAAAAAGAAAAAAAACATGGCTGCTGTGGGGGGTTGGTGGGGGGTGCAGGGCTATAAAATTTAGAGCAGTGAACTTGGCTGAAACTTCAACACTAACATAAGTATGCAAATCTGTTTGCTCAGGTGGGCGATATAGGACCATCATGGTCCTCTTGTTGTTTTTTTTGTGTTGGCATCGATTATGGCCCCTGAGGAATTTTGAAACCATTGGTAACAACATTACATTCTTTCATCCAGTTCATAAAGAAACCATGCAGTAGTTTAATTTATTGCCACTAAGCACAAGTTAAGTTTGAAAATGGATTTTATGTGACAGTTCTAACAGCTTTAATTCCTATGGACTCAGTTGTTTGGCAGCTATGGAACCAATACTCCTTAGACTTATAATGGGGAAAATGGTTATATCTTAATCACCAGTAAAACAAATGAAACTAAACTTGATGGAAGTATGTTCCATCACGAAAACATACCTATATAATTTTGACCCCCTTTAACCCCACTTTTATATAGTAAAACTGGGGTTTATAGGGGTATGCATTATTTTTCTTATTTCTGCTCAAAAACATAGATTTGAACCACCTCACTGAGGCAGCTCTAACGAGTACCCACTATGTTTTGAGCAGAAATATGAAAAATATCAAAGTTTTTTATCTGAAAATATTCAGTTTTTTGAGGTGAAATTTTCTGTATATTTGAATAGGTGTGTTTTCGTAATGTTTGGACCATTCTTTATCATATTTATATTTCTGTGCATGTCCACTGTTTGGATTGTGTGCTATAATAACCATTAATTAAAAAATCTCCTAGGAAGTCAGCAAATGTATTTAATTGGATTGAATGGAAATAATGGGATGGCCCTTTTACCAAACTCTTGGTTTTATTGTTATTTGTATGGCTCCAGTGATGTTTGGGACATTAGAATTGGCAGGTACTTCATTTAGATAGTAAGGCTAGGGTTTTTTTTTAAGTGTACAGCAATACATTTTATATGGATGACATTTGTTATTGCATGGCTGTTGTGTACCATTATATTATAGAAGATGGTGAGTTTTTAAAGTGACAGAATTGTAATGTAGTTTTTCCCCATAAATTTTGAATGCATCAGCTACCTGTTTAATATAATAGCCTTTATCATGCCATGATAGTTGCTCCTATTATGCCCTTTAATGTAGTTGTAGTATCAGTTTTCTTGAAATGATTATCAGGGCCCAGTTGTTCGAAACTAACGATGTCGTTAGTTAACGATTCGTTAAAATTTACATCAAGTGATACGCAATTATGCTGAAATTTTTTGCTGAAAAAATGTGAGTAGCTTTTGCATGCTGAATTTTTTGCTGAAAAAATGTGTTTGCTGTATAAACCGAAAACCATTTAAAACATTTTAATGAAACTTCATAGAAATATAAAGTATCATCAGACAACGTGCAGAGCACAAGAACAGTAACTCTTGTCAGTACATTTTTGGAGTAATTCCCCTTTGAAATTTGACAATTTTAATTTTGTGTCCACTCTATAACTTAAAAACAGTTCAAGATATTTTCATGAAACTTCAAAGACAGATAAAGAATTATTAGATGACATGCAGACCACAAGAACTGTTACTCTTGTCTATACATTTTTTGAGTTATTTTCTTTTGAAATTTGACAATGGCAATTTTGTGTCCACTCTATAACTTGAAAACTATTCAAGATTTTTTCATGAAACTTCATAGAAATTTAAAGCATCATCAGACAAGGTGCAGAACACCAGAACCATATCTCTTGTCTATATCTTTGAAATTCAACAATGTAATTTCATATCCGCTCTATAGCTTGAAAACCATTCAAGATATTTTCATGAAACTTCGTAGAAGTATATAGCATTATCAGACGAGGTGCAGAACGCAAGAACCATATCTCTTGTCTATACATTTTTGGAGTTATTCCCCTTTGAATTTTGACAATGGTAATTTTGTGTCCATTCTATAACTTGAAAATTGTTTAAGATATTTTCATGAAACTTTATAGAAATATAAAGCATCATCATAGGACATGCAGAACACAAGAACTGTAACTCTTGTCTATACATTTTTTGGAATTATTCTCCCTTTGAATTCGACAATTGTAATTTTGTGTCCACTATAACTTGAAAACTGTTCAAGATATTTTCATGAAATTTTATAGAAGTCTAAAGCAGTGATGATGAACAATTAGTTTGGGTAAACATTCTATATGTGAGTGGTAGCTGAGGGGTGGGCAGGGGTGGGGAGGGGGAGACATGTTTTTTTTTTGTTAAAAACAGCTCTAGCTGATTGCTCTTTGAGGTAGACTGCAGATTGTGGCACTTCCTTAACTTCTTACTTTTTGTTGTATGAATAAGATAGGTCTTTGTTGTGTGATTGCTGACTGCATTATTGTGGTGTGTACTTACCTAAATAGTCCTACGAATTGGAACAAATTGGATTCAGCAAACAGTGTAGACCCAGATCAGATGCTGCAGAATGCAGCATCTGATCTGAGTCTGCACTGTTTGCCACTCATCTGTTAGATTTTATAAGCATTAACAGGCAGTCAGATAAATTTGTTTAAAGTTTTAATACAAGTATGTTAACCCATTCTAGTCGGGAAATCTGTAAAAGGGTAATTGGCAAACAGTGCAGACCCAGATCAGACACTGCAGAATGTGACATCTGATCAGGGTCTCCACTGTTTGCAAATAGTTTAGTCATTTTTCTTTAGGAATATGTAAATCTCATAGCCGGGTGTACCTAAAATTGAAATTGGGCTCTTCCAATATATGGTGTGGGAGAGTCTATTCAGAATACAATGGGTTAAGGAGTTAAGGAGGTCCAATGTTAGGGTAGATGTGGTATATAATTACTGACTGTATTGTTGTAGTGTCTCCTTGTATGATTTTTGTTATAGTTTTTCCTTGCATGACTCTTACAGCATGAGTATAAAATACGAAAGCTTTACAGATATTTGTTTCACATCAAAGAGGTAAGTTTTTGTTTAAGTTTTCAAACAGTTTTGATATGTTTATAAAAAGTATAAATAGTGCGAATGATTGTTAGTTTAGTACTTTATAACCTTATCCACTATATTCTTTCATTTAGAATCAGAAATAAAATGAGTGTAACTAGGATCATTGGATTTCATCAAATTAATTTGAATGAGTATTTAAATATATCTTGACAGTTTCAATAAAATTTTGGTGTTCAGAATAACTTTCATTTTCTTGCAAAGGCACATTCAAAATGTGAGTTTGCTGATACGAGGGTCCTGCAAAAAGTTTTGTCACTGGGTTTGGATTACTTCATTGCTACGTTTTATCAAACATATTTTTATTACAAACCTTCAAAGTATTCCCCCTTTATTGAAACATTTTTATAACCTTTTTACCTAGTCGCGAAAAGCAGATAAATATTCTTTTGGTATCTGTTGCACACACTGATAAATAGCGTTGGCAAGAGCACTTCTAGACGTATACTTATTTCCAGAAAGCCTTGGAAATAAAAAGAAGTCACAGGGACTCAGGTCAGGTGAATAAGGTGGATGGTTTAAAGCTTTCACCTTTTCAGAAGCCAAAAAAAATTTAACAACCTCACACTTATGAGAGGAGGCGTTGTCATGTAAAAGGTGGACCCCTGACCATTCTTTGCTTGGTCGTTTCTTATTGTAAAACTCTTTCACTTTCTTCAGTACAGAATTCTTGTAGAATCGGCCAGTGACTGTATGACCAGATGGACAAGGCACTTGAACGACAGGCCCACTTGAATTAAAGAAAATTGCATACATCTTTTTCGAACTTATGGTTCTCTTGGCAATACATGGACATTTTTTATCTTTTCGTTTCCATTGCTTATTATCAGCCCTTCTTTGTGGCTCAGACATGTGCATCCAGGTTTCATCACCTGCTAGCAAGTTAGAAATAATCCGACTATTACAGCCTTTGTATGTTTTCAAAAGTTCGCGGGCACATTTAAGGCATTGTGTCTTTTGCTCCTCAGTGAGCAAATGAGGTACCCACCTAGCGCAAACCTTTCTCAGGTCCAAATGCTTTTTCAGAATTGTTTGCACACTGCCTTCTGAAATGCCAGTACAACTAGCTATATCTTTGACAGACAATTGCGCATCCTGTTTGACCACAATCTTTACAGCAGGGATGTTAGCCTTGGTAACAGAGGTTTTAGGCCTTCCAGGATGGGTATCAGCTTCAACAGAAAATTTCACGGCTTTAAGAGCTTTAATCCACCTAAACACTGTGTGCATGGAAATGGTCTGAGGTCCATATATACCACACAATTCATTAAATATCTGCTTTGAATCTATATTAAGCCTAATGCGGCTTTTAATATAGCTACAAATTTCAGTCGTCTGGTCCATGTTTCAATGTAACGAGTAAATTGTCAGTGTATATGACTGCATCTGTTTCAGTTTGAAATAACTCGGTCAGTTGGAAAGCAATTTGAACGAAATAAACGGGTATCGTTAGCTATTCAACACTTCATTCAAGTGCAGTGAAGCATTTTAAAATATACCTGGGATAAAACTAAGGAAGCCTGTTAGTGACAGAATTTTTTGCATGACCCTCGTATTTTTATTATGCAATCTCTTGAGACTGGAATTACAAGTAATAAATGATAAAAAGCTACATTGGTACAGTGTTTGTGACCAAGGCCGTCATCGGAGGTCCCGCAGGTCCGGCGAGTGCCGGACCACTTTTTTGGCCGAGCATGCTTTCGGCCGTACCACTTTTTTTTTTTTATTTCAGCCTTTTTCTGTTGTGCTTATCTGTGAAATTGTTTAATCGCATTATCAAAAGTGCCGCATTTAATGCCTGTTTTGTTATGCAATTATCAATAACGCTTGTGGCTCGTTTCACCTGTAAGCTTGTCCAAGGTGTGATAACAAAACAGTCACAAGTCGTGCCAAACACTGCAATCATTATAATGACGCCTGTTTGATTTAATTCATTATCTTTAAAGGATTAGTATCAATAGAGGGTTTATCAAAGACTTGATAAACTCGTTGTGCTTTGATCCAGAATGTATTAAAGAGTGCCATAGAAGAAAGTTTAAATCCCAGTAATCTGTTTTTCTAATTATTCTAAATCAAAGAACATGTCAGTCAGCAAGTCATGTATAAAACTTTTTGACTGAATGACTGAAATTCTGGGCCCCCAAAAGCTACCAAAATGCATTAAAATGCACAAACAGGCATCGATAATTAAACAATTTTCTCGGGGGAGATCCCCCGAACCCCACCCCTTATGAGAGGGGGGGAATCCCCCTCTTGTGCTCTCCCCGCTGTCGTGCCTTCGGCACACGCCGCTAACCTCCGCCTGACCACTTTCCACTACCTGACGACGGGCCTGGTGACATGGCTTTATTTACTTTGAACAACTGGCCACAATAAGGTGTAAATGGTGAGAAATTCTGCAAAACCTTTTACTCTTGTAATAGTGTAATGTTCTTGAAGATGCATTATGCTATTGGTTTAAAAAAAAAATCACTACTTTGAATAACACACTTAGACTATTACAAGAAACTCTTAAAGGTTTTAAGAGCAAAGAAAAAGAAAGGATATATAACAGTTTTAAAACAGATGGAATTGACTAAGGAGAAATGTTGTTTACATTTTATTTCTTTAATGTAAAAAAGGATACATATGTATTAAACTCCAAACTACTGTGGTTCAAAGCATAATGTTTTTAATAGCATAATGTTTTATCTTAATTCTTGTCCTGCTGAATAAATAAAGATGCCACGCCTACTCCTAATTTTCAGCCAATCAGATTTCTTGATCCAGATTGTTGCTGTAAAGTCACATACTTAATGGTAAACAGTGCAGATCTGAAGAAGCCAACTGATCTGGATCTACACTGTTTGCAAAGGCAGGGTATATCCGCCGGGTTCAGCAGGACAAGGGTTACTATCTCTTTTTCAGAAAGTAATTCTTTATCAAATCCTGTTAGTCCTATCTTTGAGCAATAAATAATTTTATTAAAGAGCAGTCATCTTGTTTTGTATACTAAAAGTTTTTTTTTTTCAAAACCCTGATAATTACATATAAGGTAAGTGTTGTAAAATTTCATACACTGACTTTCCTAACAAAATGGCATATACAAACTGCAGACCCAGATCAGACTGCTTCTGAAGGAGCAATCTGATTAGAGTCTACACTGTTTGCCATTCCACCAAGAACAAGTATTTATTTTTTTTTGTGAACACGTAAAAAGCAAAATTCAGGCAAAAATGTACGATGTAAATTGTATGAAATTTTAGGAAATTTACAAGGCAGATCATACTTGTAACTCTAAATCCAAATCAAGTCGAAGTGATTTATTTATTTCACTGTGTATTTTATCATTTTAGGTGAAACGTTTGGACTGTCAACTGGTGCCATCATAGGGATTGTTGTTGGCATCTTTGTTATTCTCTTTATAATTGTGGATGTTACGTGCTACTTCAAGAACAACTGCGGAATACTGATGAGCATCCGAGAGAGGATTTCTGGAACGAGAGATGAGGGGTACTCGGCAGCGAAAACAGATGATGTTGAAAACCTGTATGTTATTGACATTGGTTTTAACTCTTAGCATGCTGGGTAAAAATTTCATCAGATGACATTTTGAAATATTTTTCTTATTTTTACTGGAAAACAGGATTTGATATATTTCATGCAACTTGTCTCCTTGGGAGATAATTTGCATGAAGTGTCAGATCCTTTTTTTTAGGAAAAATAAGAAAATTATCATCATTTTGTTGTCTCTGAATTTGTCCCTGGCATAGTATAACAGTATTCTTTAACATCTCTATCCTTAATTGAATTTGCTTATTTATATAAAAAAAAACCCATTGAATATGGAGATGCTGGCCTCGGTGGCTCATTTGGATGCATGTCCGACTGGAGATCAAGAAGTTGCGGGTTCAACCCCCTTCGGGTTTGCAACATTCTTTTGTGGATATTGATCATGAAAAAATTTTCTGTGGTCATTCTCTCCCTTTCGCTGATTCAAGAAGGGCAGTTGTCAGTTTTGGGCAAAAGAATGTGCACAATATTGGTTAACCGCTTCGAGGACTTAAAGCCTGCCCAGTAAACGTGAGGTTAGGTAAACTAACTGCGCTCGACATGGCCCCATTGGGTTGACTGGGTGGTAAAACCTCAACACAAACAAATAAATATGAGATGCTAAGGAAAGGCCACAGTCTTGGAACATAGAGCCCTCTCACGCAACCAGAAAAGGGTTTAAATACATGAAATGAAAAAAACTTTGTCAAAAACAGAACAAACAGAGAAAAAAAGTGAATGAGGAAGTGAAGACGAACTGCAAGAGAAACTCTGCTTTGGAATTGACAATATAACCATTAGGGGACTGGACCAGCTCATTTCCAAAAGAAGGGGTGTCATGTGAATTTCTATTATTGCCATGTTTTAATATAGAAATTTTCGTATTTAATGCACACAGTGTAGACCCTACTGTCCTTTCGACATCTCTCGGAAAGATGTTTTTTGCTTGGCGTTTTCTCTTAAATGAAAATATTTTGTTCTGATAGTCCATATCTTATCAGAAACCATTTGTCTTTTCTGTTTCTGTGTTTTGTTCTCAAATATGTACCCTAAAATTAAATTTATCGCCAAAAATTGGTCTGACCTATGCAATTTCTATAGTAAGGTGATGTTTTGGAATTTTTGTTTAAGAAAATATTTTTTACTTTTCTGTGCTGAATTTAAATTATTGATATTTCACAACAATATTGTGAAAATTTCAGAAAAAATGAACAAGCAGAACTTGTTGAAAATCTGCCTCCTACCCTACAAATTTCTTCATAATTTGCATTCATTTTTACTATGGGAAAAAGTGAAAATATTTGATTTTTTTAAAAACCATTGACTAGAATAAAACTTTTTGTGCATAGGTAGTTACGACAAATGGTTTTGCATTAAATCATGACAAAAGTTTGCAAATTTACTTCTTCAGTGTAAAGCACCAAGCAAAAAACGACTTTCTGAAAGATGTTGAAAGCACAGTAATCAGACACCACATTCTGCGGTGTCTGATCTGGATCTACACTTTTTGCAAATGTCCCTTTTATGGGACACTAGGCTTAAATGGATTAAGTAAAACAGCAAAAGGTAAAACAAGGGCAAGAAAATATTTGTAAGTAAAATCCATCTATGAAATGATTTGAAATGAACAGAAAACTTGTACAGTGGTACATTTTATAGTTGGAAAAAATGGTCTTAAAGGTAACATATTTTCTACACATAATGCTTATATGGTATAATACTGCCACTGTTTGCGAAACTGTATAATTTTTTTGGTGCTTATGTTTATTTTGGATTAGGCTTTGTATATATTTGGCCTGATGGCATATCAGTACTCTATAAACAATGTTTGGAAATATCATGGTTATTGATAATGTCATAGCTTCAGCTAAGGTACTTTTTTCAATTGAAAAGCACTGAATTTTCTCTTATTTCTCCACAAAATCATATGTTGTGGTTTTCATTATAAGTGCCTTGATGAGGCACTTCTAATGAGTACCCACAACATACAATTTTGTGTAGAAATAAGAAAAATATTTCATGAATTATACCTCGTTATCTGGAGCTATGGAGTGATGTAATCTGCTGTGTATTTCAGCGCAAAGAAAGATCAGCTGGAAGATGCCAAGTCGGCTGAGGAGGGAGAAATGGCAGCAGAACAGGATGACGTAGATGAGTATGTTGCATGCTAAATTTATCCTTTAACCTGCTGAATTCAAATAAGACGTATCAGCAGACAGCATTTTATTTTTTATCTTCACCTATACAAAAAGTACAATAATAACAGCAATAATAACCACCCCATCATCACTGTATGCATTGTAATTTTAATGCTTTTGGTTAACCCTTAAAGTGCCAAGCAAAATTTGTAGCAGACGACATTTATTTTTATTTTTTTAATTTTTCAAAGAAAACAAGTCTTAATATTTTATGTGAACTGTCTGCCAAGCAGACGATTCACATGAAATATCAAGACTTGTTTTCTTTGAAAAATTAAAAAAAAAAAAAATTTCAAAATGTCGTCTGCTGCAGTTGTGATTGGCGCTTTAAGGGTTAAAAATATTAAGGGTATGGATACACTTACAGGGGCGGCAGTTGTACCAAAATTGTTTTGCCCCCTTTTGAAAAGGGATCTACTCTAAAAGGAAAGAATTTGCTCCACGGGAGCAAATTCTTTCCTTTTAAATGTAGACCCATTTTCAAAATGGGCTTGATGGACAGGAAGGCAAAAAGGAAGTCATTAAAGTTGTCTCCCTTGTAAAAATGGCAGAAAACCTACAAGGTGTATCCAGTCCCCTTAAGACTGCACCGTAAGTCTGCTCAGGACTTTAAGGCCCTTTATTGCGCAGAGCCTTTCATTATCACCATTCTATCATGTCAGTATGACTTAAATAATGTTGAAGGGGATGTAAAACACCAAATCATCTTCATCATCATCCTCATCATCATCATCATCATTTACCCAAAGTTTTTTGATACCATTCTAAATTTGAAATAAGTCTGGGCCCAGTTGTCTAAAACTAACGATATCGTTAGTTAACATATCGTTAAAACTTTGATCATTAAATATGGCATATACGCTAATATTTTTGCTGAAAGAATGTGAGTAGCTTTTGCATTAAACTACTCACATTTTTTCAGCAAAAATACCTGTGAATTAGATATTGTTCTTTCTAGAACAGTTAACATATTGACCACTAACAGGTTCGTTAAGCTAACGATGCTTTGAACAACTGGGCCCTGTTTTACTATTGTTTTTGTCTACAACTATGGCTGTATGAGTGGCAAACAAGGTAGACCCTGGTTAGATGCTACATTCTGCTGTGTCTGATCTGGGTCTGCCTTGTTTGCTGAAGCCTGTCTGTTTGAATACTTGGGGTAAATGGATATCTCCATAATTATGAAATTGATTTGTTTGGTACTTAGAATTATGTGTTAGATACTGGTTTGAAGTTTTACACATTCCTAGCCCCATTCAGTGGCCTTTAGGCAGAGGTTAGAGACTCAGAAGTTTGACGTCTGAGTTTTTGGATGAATGTCTAAAGCTTTTATTGCTTAAGCCCTACTTGGATTTGGTTGAAATTTGAACTGATGGCAGATACCAGTCTAAATTCTTACACCCAGTGACCACAAGGTCGCGGTCATGGACTTTGAAATTTGATATTTCAGTTTTTGGTTAAAGTTTTGTTAAGATCTTTACCACCTGAATACATATTGTATTGAGTTGTTACTGAAAGTAAGCCCAATCCCCTCAGTGACCTTGATCCATGGACCATTCAGATGAGTATGCTGTTGTTTGACAACTCTGTTTTCAGAAAAACAGGGCTTGAAAGTTCCTATTTGTGAGACAGTTTGAATAAAACGTCAAGTCCTGATTCTAATTCAAAGAAAAAAAAATAAACATTTGTCATCTGCTGATTGCTACCAGCAGATGAATGCTCTAAATGTACTTGTAAGCTGATGTCATTTTGATTTTTTAATTAATAGTTTGTTTTTTTTTGCATTTCATTTAGACTCTTGTTTGAAATTGGAACTTGAAATTTCATTCATATCATTTCACCTGGATATGATTGGAATCAAATGTCAAGCCTTGGTTTCAGAGATAAGAAAAGAGACTGTTTCTCATTTGTCATCCACAATTCTCATTTTGGCATTTGTTACCATTAGCACTCTTAATGCAGATTCTGCAATTACAAATTCATGATATTTTATTTTTTTTTTTTTTTGTTTTTGTTTTTTATTCTGAAAATAGGACTTTACATTAATATGAATGGTCTTCTTAGAAAGTGTTTGTATGAAATGCAATAAAAGTGTATTCTGGGGAAAAAAAACAAAAAACAAAAAAACCCCCAAAAAAAACAGAAAAAAAAAAAAATCAAAATGTTGTCTGCTGAAGGGTTTACACTGCATGCTTAGCATTGAGGTAGCTGGATGCTTAAGCTGAGAGTCCAAACTTTTTCTTATTTTATTTTTTCTGTGCTTTGAAATGCTTTGGTGGCTGCAGCTTATCCTAGGTTTACTGCTGAAAACACATTCATTCAGCTTATGATAAGTCATTTCGCTTCAGTAGCGTGAACAAATCCGATATTGATAATTTGATTTTAGGCAGGAATGACATCATCATCAGCATCATCATCATCATCATCATCATCATCATCATCATCATCATCAGTCCTTTAACCATTACAGCACCAGTCATTAAAATAAAAGACATTCTGAATGTTTTTGGATTGGTTTTGTTTTTTTTTTATTGAGAAAATAAAGGTAGCTTGATATTATTACATGTAAGTCATCTGCTAGGCAGACAATTCACATGAAATGTCAAACTTTATTTCCTACAAAGAAAAAGGCTCAGAATGCCATCTGCTGCTGTTTTGACTTTTGCTTGAAGGGTTAAAATTTTCACTGAGTTGGGATGGACAATAAGATAATTATCTTCATCACTATCATCATCCCTTGTTGGTCATTATGCACCATTGACCATTTTGCAGCACTCCACTGATATGTTTTCAACAGCCCTTTGGGACTATCAAATTTGGCATTGATGGTACACTTTCTTTTAATGGCCCATAAGATTTCATGCCAAATCCTGTCAGATACTTTCCTGAAGATGTAGAGCTCTTTCTGCAATGAAGATATTTCTCATACATGAGTGAGATTGAATATTTGTTCTGATAACTTCTTACTGCTCTGAAGACTACTTATTTTCCAGCATTTGGGTAGGCAGGTCCTAACTGGTGGACTGGTTGAAAAGTGGGCAATTTAAAAAGACTCATTTCAGGTTTTTAAGGGGAATGGGTACAATTTATGCAACTCTTTCAAAATTGATTTGGCTTCCTTCTAAATGGGGTCTGTTATAGAAGGAAAGAATTTGCAGTCCATTTCAGGAAGTTCTTGGTGTGCAGGAAAGAAACATGAAATCTCAAAAGTTATCTCCCTTGTAAAAAATGGTGGAAAATCTAGTGTCAAGTCAAGTCCCCTTAATGAGCAGTGGTTAATATGGTGGGCAAAACTGATGAATAACATTCTTCAGCCACATGCTCCAGCAAAACTGATGAATAAAATACTTAAGCCAGATATTTCAGCAAAATTCATATATAACATACCTCAGCCAGATACTTCAGCACAGCTGATGAATAACATACTTATGCCAGATATAACGGCAAAACTTGTATACAAAATACTTCAGCAAAACTCATACATAACATACTTCAGCCAGATATTTCATCAAAATTCATATATTCATATATAACATACTTCAGCCAGATACCTCAGCAAAGCTGATGAATGATACTTCAGCAGCCAGATATTACAGCAAAACTCATATATAACCTTCAGCTGATTCAAGAAGGGCAGTTGTCAGTTCTGGCAAAAGAATGTGCTCAGGTGCTGGTTAACCACTTAGAGGACAGCCTGCTCAGGAAAAATGTGGTTAGGTATACTGACTGCGCTCAAAATGACCCTAATTGGTTAACTGGGTAGTAAAACCTCAAAAACACAAACAAAAACTCTTCAGATAACATACTTCAGCAAAGCTTATGTATAACATACTTCAGCCAGATACTTCATCAAAGCTGATGAATAACATACTTCAGCCATATATTTCAGCAACATTCATATATAACATACTTCATTCAGATACTTCAGGAAAGCAGATGAATAACATATTTTAGCCAGATGTTTTGCAAAACATATATAGCATACTTCAGCCAGATACTTCAGCAAAACTGATGAATAGCACACTTTAGCCAGATATTTCAGTGAAATTCATGTATAACATATTTCAGCCAGATACTTCAGCAAAACTGATATATAGCATACTTTAGCCAGATGCTTCAGCACAACTGATACATAACATACTTCAGGTTGATATGTCAGTAAAACTGAAGAATAATATACAGTCAAACTTCACTGGCTCATACTAGGTAAGCTCCAACACCACGTTTTGGTTGAACTAACTTTCCAGTCCCGGCGAAATCCCCATTCATTTTAACTAAAATGCCACCCTTGGCTCGCACAATGATGGCTCAAATGCTTGAACCCCAGGACTGGTCTCTAGAGTGCATTTTCTGTGTAAAATACCACCGATGGCTTGCACTAACTACCTTGTTAAAAATCCCATGTTTAATCAATCAAGGTCACTCAGGCGCGTAATCAGTATCATAAGACGCTTTGATATTGACAAAGTGTCTTGCCTAAACAGCTGTTTACATAACACAGGTGTACATGGTTGGCACGAGCTCAATTAAGGTCGCCCTTTGATCATTGGTCAATTGATTAATGTTGAGAGGTTGTCAATTTAAGTTGACTGGCGAGAAAACGTGCCTTTTGCCATTTGGAACACCAAAGGAGTGGATCAGCCTGCGATTCTGAGCAGTCTAATCCAAATCTTCATTGTTCACTGCTTTGTAAGTATAGTGCCTGCGGTCATCAAGTTCCATATTTCAGGACTCTAGCAGTTTTAGAAGCAGAATAAGTTGGTTCGGGTCTTAGCCAATGGGAACTTTTCTCATGACTAGACTAAATACAGATCGTATCTCTTTTACAAAGTTTGCTTAATGTCCATGCTTGTTATTTTAATCTTTTCATCTTCTAAATAAAATTAAAAGACAGATTTATTATTGTCTTATTTTATCTCCCTGAAAGTGCGAAAGGTATAATAAGTGGCTTAAATTATAAATATACAGGGTCATCGCTATGATAGAAAATCATAGTACACAAAGATGGATCTTGCTGAGTTGGTCTTCAATGGCTCGAACTACCGTTCAGTCTAATTTTTTTCGGCAGTCCCGGCAAGTTCGAGTCGTCGAATTTCGACTGTACTTCAGTTAGATACTTTAGCAAACCTGATGAATAACATATTTCACAGAAAACATTATGATGGTTCATTTAATTGTATTTATTATATAACCAGCATAAGATTAAACTGTCCATGAATTAGCATTTTCATCCATATAGCCATGTACTTGACAGCCATGTACTTGACATAGGCATGGGAGTATAAGGGGACTCCAGATAGTTTTTTCTTATTTCTGCATGAAAACATTTAGAAAGCCTTGACTTGTACAAGCACAAATTCTTGGAATAAGCTAGTATGAAATTGAAATCAAATGTTGAATTTTGACCTTTGACCTTACAATGTACAACAAATAAATATCCATGGGAATTGGTTGAATTAGTGGTAGGTTGTACATTTTCCTGCACTCTTCTGTTTGTTCGCTTTATAGGCTGTATGTGACATGACATGAAACTTCAGATGTAAGATCAGTTGAATTAGCCTTTAGCACTTTGTGGGCCAATTTGGCAGATGACTTATTAATGATGGTTTAACATTTCATAACATTTCATAATTTTGCATGAAATGTCAGACCCTGTTTTCTGAAGAAAAAAAAAGTAAATAAGATAAAAAAATAAAAATCAAGATGCTGTCTGCTGAAAATTTTCACAGCATGTTAAATGTCAATTAACTACATCTTTAAATGTAGGGATAGAAGTAACAAACTTGCAAAAGACAGTGCCTTAGATATGATTTTAAACAATTGGGTGTCTTGGGCTATTTTTACCCACCCATTGCACATTAAATTTGGTATCAGGATTTTTCTTTTTGGTACTCTTTTTTGTTACTGGGTGCAAGAAATACTGTTATTTTGGTATTTACCCCATAAATTTAATTTGAATTGCTTTTTCAGGAATTTTAACCCTTGTCCTGCTGAATAAATTAAGATGCCACGCCCACTTCTAATTTTCAGCCAATCAGGTTACTTGATCCAGATTGTTGTTATAAATTTGCATACTTGATGGCAAACAGTGCAGATCCAGATCAGATGGCTTCTTCAGAAGCCAACTGATCTGGATCTACACTGTTTGCAAAAGAGGATATATCCGGGTTCAGCAGGACAAGGGTTAATTGGGTAAATACCCCAAAAAGCAGCTTATCTAAGGTAATGAAAGGAACTGAAGCAATTAAAAATGCCACCCTTTTCAAAATTGGTTGTGTCCCACTTCTGCATTTGGAAAGTTAAATAGGTTTCAACATTTCATGTAATTTGTCTGCTCAAATTTTTTTACCCAGCATGCTTAGTGTAAATTTGTGTGTCACATTTCCTTTTGCTATCCAAGTGTTTTTTGATGCAGCTTACTGTAGTCAATGTTTTTCTGTTTGTTTTATTAGGGAGAAGAAAGCTCCATTGTTGTCTGAGGAACAGACTGTTGAGACAGTAGATGAAGGGTAAGATTGAAAGGGGCTGGTTACACTTCGTAGATCTTATGCTGTTTATGGCAAGGGAGACAAATTTTGTGACTTCCTGTTAGCTTTTCCGCATATCAGTCCCGTCTGAAAAAGGTGTCATCTCTAAAAGGAAAGAATTTGCCCTAGCAAATTCTTTCTTTTCAGAGAAGACCCCTTTTCAGAAGGGGTGGGGGCAAAACAGTTTTGATAGAGTTGCCTCCCTTAAAAATACATCAATTCCCCTATATCCTATGATGTCATCACAGCAGCAGCAGATGACATTCTCAAAAGTTTTTTTTTTTATAATTATTATTTTATGAGAAAATAAGTCTTGATATTTCATTTGAATTGTTCTCTGGGCAAACAGTTCACATGAAGTTTGAACCCTTATATTCTTAGAAAACAGAACAAAAATAAATGTTTAAAAATGTCGTCTGCTACAGTTTTGATTGACCTTTGAGGGTTAAACAGAGTGAACACAGTTTTATACCAACATATTGTGACTGAAGTAAGTTTGATTTAGCTATGTATTGCTCCAGATATGAGAAGTTTTTTTTCCAGCCATAGTGGGGTGGTTGGATGGTGTGAAAGTAAGTTGTATCTTTTGTCACCGGGGCGTCCAACTGATATTGGCTTACAGTTGGGCTAGACCTGCTATCCTTGTAGCAGGTAAGGGTAGTGGGGAAATGTTTTTTATTTCTTTTGTTTCTTCACTTTCATTCCTGTTCCTCATTCTTCCCTGTTTGTCTCTTGTATCTCCTCTATTATCTCTTCTATCTCTTTTCTCTCTTTCTCTGGGAAATGACACAAAATGACCCACAAGGGTAGACAGGTAGTTAAACCCCAACACAATCAATTTTCCAACCACACAGTATGGATTGTTACTGGAAACATATTATGTGGTACTCATTAAGATTGCCTTGGTGTGGCCATTTCCTGTGAGTAACAACAATGTATGTAGCTTGGATTTGCATTGCTGATTGGGACCTGTTTTTCTTGGAGAGTTAAAAAGATAAATTACTCCTATTTACCTTCAGCATAGGCCCAGATCAGGGCCCGGTTGTTCAAAGCGTCGTTAGCTTAACGAGCTCGTTAAGGGTCATTTCGTTAACTGTTCTAGCGGATTTAATACACAGTATTCTGATATTTTTTGCTGAAAAAATGTGAGTAGCTTTTGCACTGCAAAAGCTACTCACATTTTTTCAGCAAAAAATTTCAGCATATTTGCGTATCACTTGATTAAAATTTTAACGAATTGTTAACTAACGACATCGTTAGCTTTGAACAACTGGGCCCAGGTTGTGTATCCACAGCAGCTTGGATATGCATTGCTAATAAGGGCCTTCAGTGTTCACCACTGCACTGCACAAATATGTTCATCTCAAGCTTACTCTAAACTGACATTGGCTAATATATGAATTTATTAAGTAGTAAAAACATTCTGTTAAAATTTTGTCAACTTAACCCTTCTCTTGCTGAACACGACATGCCCTGTCTTAGCAAACAGTGTAGATCCAGATCAGTTGGCTTCTGAAGAAGCCAACTGATCTGGATCTGCACTGTTTGGCATTAAATTTGTGAATTTCTGTCAAAAATCCAGATCAGGTAATCTGATTGGCAGAAAATTAGAAATGGGCGTGGTATCTTAATTTATTCAGCATGACAAGGTTTAAATGATCCAGGGCAGAGCATTTCTTACAAGATTGCATGTACACCCAGCAACGACTAGGATCAGCTTGTCTAGCCATGCAGTCAGATCAGAATCTTTGCAAGGCACTTTGTGGGTAGCCAAGTATCCATAGCATCTTTAGTGAAGACTCAGCCTGCACATTTCAGATTGTATGTTTACATGCTCAAGCCCAGAGGTTATAAAACTTGTTGAGCATGGAATTCGATCTGCTAAATCTCAAATTACTAACGACTGTAAATTCTTTCTTGCTGAACTAGTTGAGCATGAAAATTTCTCTGCTAATAAATATGAAAATGCCAACAACAGTTGGCATTTTCATATTTATTAGCAGAGAAAATTTCATGCTCAGCTAAGTTCGGCATGAACAAAATTTTTTATAATCTCGTGGGAGTCATTAGCTACTGTAGTTTAGTATAGACAACACAGGCTCTGATCAAAGGGTAGATGTATGGGCTTAGCTGGGCATTTGTTGTTCACATATGCAATGAGGACTATTTTCTGATGTATTAGCTCAAATATTTAAAAAAAAAAAAAAAAAAAAAATTATTATTTCTAACATTATAAAGCATGCTACGTAAAAAAACTGCAGCAGATGGAACATTGAATTTTTGTTCTCTCCAGAAAACAGTATTTGACATCTCGTGTTGATTGCCTGTCTCCTAAGGAGATAATTTGCAGTAAATGGCAGACCCTATTTTTGACAAAATTTAGAAAACTAACAACATTGTTTTGTCATCTGTTGAATTAAGGTTAAAGGTTAAAAGTTGAGTAACTTTAGGGAACTGGATCTTCTGTAGATTTTCTGTCATGTTAAACAAGTGAGACAACTTTGATGGCTTCCTATTTGCATTCCTGTGTACCTATCCTCTTCTGAAAGGGGTCTACTTTGAAAGGAAAGAATTTGCTCCCAGGGGGAGCAAATTCTTTCCTTTTAGAGTAGACTCCCTTTCAGAAGAGGAAGCATCTAGGTGGTCGAGTGGTTAATGGTCCTCACTTCTGATCAGAAGATCCTGGACCATTAACCACTCGACCACCTAGATGCTTCCTCTTCTGAAAGGGAGTCTACTCTAAAAGGAAAGATCCTGGGTTTTCAGCTCATGACTGTATGGTGGTTCACTGCACAGAGCCGTTCATTCTTCCACCAGCTCAAAAACACCAAATCATCATTTTCAGAAGGGAGCAAAAACAGTTTTAATGGAGTTATCTCCCTTGAAAATGTATTGGTTCCCCTTACAGTGTTATAACAGAGCAATTTGTTTTCCTCTTATTCAGAGAAAAGAAGACAGAGATGGAACCAGAAGATAAAGATTCGGAGAAAAAGTCAGCAACAATAGAAAACAAAGAAAATGAGGTTAGTATGTCATAGTTATTGGAAAGCTGTTACATTTTAATAAAAAACTTATCAGAAAACAGTTTTTATGGAGACTTGGTTTGCAGACTTAGTAATATAAAATTATGGTAGATGTCCTAAAAAATTTGAACACATTATTCCATGCTTTTTGGAATAAATTTGTTCTTTATGTATTTCTTTCTTAAAGTACTTAGCAGAATGGCAAATGGTGTAGACCCTGATCAGACTGCTCCTTCAGGAACAGTCTAATCTGGTTCTGCTCTGTTTGCATATAGCATAATATCAGTCACTTCAGTTTACCAAATTTTAAGACATTTGTCATAAAACTTAATTATCTGGGCCCAGTTGTTCAAAGCTAATGATGTCGTTAGTTAACGATTCGTTAAAATTTTAATCGAGTGATATGCAAATATGCTGAAATTTTTTGCTGAAAAAATGTGAGTAGCTTTTGCAGTGCAAAAGCTACTCACATTTTTTCAGCAAAAAATATCAGAATATTGTGTATTGAATCCGCTGAAACAGTTAACAAAATGACCCTTAACGAGCTCGTTAAGCTAACGATGCTTTGAACAACCGGGCCTTGAACTATTAAAAAAAAGGTTATGATTAAATACAGAAAGATTTTTAACAATAAATACAGAAAGAAAGGTTGCAATGAAGATGAGGATTTTGCTTGTGATTTTCTTTTGTTCTGATATCAAAAAGTCATTGAGTTTCGCTTTTATTTTGTGATAAATTTCATGCTTGTTACATGCTTGTTTTATTTTTGATGTGATGACTCACTGCTGAGTTTGAAGGTACTCTACTTGGATAGAACATGTTTCTATTATTCCCTACTGCGTCAGGGCAAGACTGAGGTTTAACCCTTCAGTGGTTTTGGCTGCAGATTCTTCCAGTCGGTAATCTTGTTGCAGTTTGTCTGTGTTTGTCAACTTTTACGTTTGTTCATGTCTTGTTTTTGCGTCTGTGTTCATATGTTACTCTATCTTTGTTCTTCTCACTTTCTGATGTCTTGGGAAGATTGTTTTGTGACCTTTTCTTCATTTCTTTTCAAGCAGTGCAAGAAATTCTGAATATCTAATAGAGATTAATGTAGAACAGATTACAAAAGCTTAAAGGTTTCACCTTTTATTCCCACAGAAATGATGTAAAAATAATATGTATTGACAGAGTGTAAAAAATAATAAAACTGACAAACTGATGAGTATCCTATTCACTAACTTCTTCAGCCAAACTTCTTTTCAAAGATGTCATAATTAGATCAGGAAATTTTTGAAAATATTTACACATTATTTGAAGTGGGCATTCTCACCACAAAATTGCAGTTTCTCTGCTTGCCTGTACAAAGTACAAGGAGTGCTATTGTAGTCACCTTGATCTGTGTTCCCATTCTCTTTCACGTTTAGGTCACACTGCTTAAAAGTTTTATATGCAATTTTTTTCTCAACTGCTTGTAGTTGGCAGTCACTTGTCAAAAAGCATTCATATTTGGAACATCGGTGCCAGGGAGGGTCTACTTTAATGCCATAGATACTGACTACAGGGTTCGTGCCCTGGGTAGAGCTAGAGGTCAAAATGTAGGACACCTTTGTTTTGTAAAGTATTATTATTGTTGAAGATCTGTATCCTTTGACAGCCAGGATGAATTTAGTTGATACTTGGCCAAGATTGACCTTGAGTTCAAGGTCATGGACTTAATTTTTTCTTGTGATGGACAAGCACATGTCCAAGCTAGATACCCTTATGCCTTGTTTAAAATTGCTTTTGGGTTCCATCTAGAAGCTGATAATTCTTTAAGCTTCTGGTACCAATATGTTTGCTCTTGTTTTTCTTTATAATGTTTCCTGTTGAATGAATTTTCATATTTCCAACCACACAACTTGACAATTAACCCATTTTAGACAGAATAAACTCTCCACACACTATATATTGTAAGAGGAGAATTCAATTATAGATATGTCAGGCCATATATGTAATTTAGATATTCCTAGAGAAAAACAGCTAATCTACTTGCAAACAGTGGAGATCCCTATCAGACATGGCATAATATGGTGTCTGATCTTGGTCTGCACTGTTTGCCAGTTACCCTTTTAAAAGTATCCAGACTTAAGTGAATTATTGTAAATGCACAAATACGTATGTCACACTTTTCTCATTGTGCGAAATATGTAATAAAGATAAACACTTTTGCTTCTCCATTCAGGCAGTATGAGAATTATTTGTATGAATTATGAATTACACCACAATCTCTTTATAACACGGTTCGTTATAACACGGTTTTGGATATAACACGGTTCAAAGATGGATCCCAAAAATGTATAGATTATATTGAAAAATGACCATAAATGGTCATTTTTCAGTATAATCTATACATTTTTGTTTGGATATAACACGGTTGTTTAACTAACACGGTTTATGCTACGGACCCCAACAACAGTGTTATAAAGAGGTTGTGGTGTAGTATTTTCGATGTCATAAAGATAAACACTTTTGGTTCTCCATTCAGGCAGTAAGAAAATCATTTGTATGAATTATGAATTAGTATTTTCGAAGTTCCAGATAAGAAGGGGTATTCGTATATTTTTCTTACATTTCTCCATGAAAACATATGATGTAGCTATTCATTAGAAGTGCCTCACAACATATTTTTTGTGAAGAAATAAGAAAAAGTATCAGTTCTTTTCATTGAAAAAAGCATCTTGAGCTTTGAATTATTCCAATTGATAGATTCATACAGTGTAAAATTAATTGTAAGAATTAATAGTCCAAATCCTGGATTCACATGGAACAAGAGTAAACGATAAAACCTAATTAATGTTTTAATGTGTTCTATTTATGTGACTGTATGACTTGTGTTGTTAACCCTGTACTTGTCAGCATGTCATGTGTGTCTTATATGTTTTTGTGTTTTTCACTTCAGGCGGAGCAAGCTAAATTGAAAAGATAAGTGCTCTAATTCTCACTTCAGGCAGTACAAGAGGAAACAAAATCTGAAGAAAAGAAAGATGAAACAGAAGGAGAGCAGAAAGGATGAAATAAACTTCTTTTTTAGAAGTGTTTTAATAATAATTAATAATTTTGTATGGATGGTTTGTTTGCCGATTAAAAAGAATCATTCCATTTTCATGGACATTCGATATACTACGTTATGATTAATTTAGTCACAATAATAAGATGTTGTTGAAGTATTTGAGTCAGTTTCTTGCTTTTTTGTTGAAAATTCCAATTCCCTGCTGAGGATTTTTGTCGGAAATTCCTGTTTGCTACAGTGGATAACTTATGCAGAAGGGATTATAAGTGGAATAAATGAGTTTTCAAGCTGTAGTGCTCTTCATAGATCTTCTGGAGGTGAATATGTGAACAATGCAATTTGTTTAAATTCATTATAAATGTAAGCAAAAATAATTCTGGACATACCCGATAATGTAAATTGTGTTGCAATATGAGAACATGTACCTTAACTCTTTCATCCCTGAGTTTCTGAAATGGAGTCTTCCATCTCTGAATTTGGACACATCCATTGGTGCAAATATGGGTTTCAGTCAGAAAAAAATAACATAATGGCAAACAGTGAAGATCCTGATGAGGGCTCATTATGAGCTGTCTCATCTGGATCGGCACTGTTTGCAAAGTACTTGTATTTATCTGCAGGGATGAAAGGGTTAAAACAGTCATGCCCAGCCAAGATACAGACTGATCTTTGGTCATTATCTCCCTTCTGCTGATTCAAGAAGGGCAGTTGTCAGTTTCTGGCGAAAGAATGTGCACAATACTGGTTAACTGCTTAGAGGACTAAGCCTGCCCAGTAAACGTGTGGTTAGGTAAACTGACCGCGCTGGACATGACCCCATTGGGTTGACTGGGCCGTAAAACCTCAACACAAACAAAGACTGATCTTTGCAGTCACTAGATGTTCTGTGGATAGCTCTGGATCCTATGTTTTTACAGGCAGACATTGCAGACTGTGCAGGCTGACCTGAGTCTAAGCTAAGGACACAAGTTTGTAGCTCCAGAAATGGCTTTTTTTTCAACCAAAATGTATAGATACTTTTCTTACTTCTTCATGAAAACATGTTGTGGGTTCTCATCAGAAGTGCCTCAAAGAGGCACTTCTGTTGAGTACCACATGTTTTTTTCCAAGAGCTATGCATGTTGAAAGGTACAGTTTTTCATGTTGCGGCTCACATGCTTGTAGCTATTATCAACAGTGAATTCAGGATGCTTGCATGTGGGCTGGAAAAGTGGCTAAATATATGAGCTAAGCCATAAGTAAAAATGTCTTCAGGGAATGTGAACAGCAAAGACCGAGATCAGCCTGCATAGCCTTATCATCAGTGAATACAGGATACTTGCATGTGGACTGGTACAGTGGCTTAAATAGATGTGCTAAGCCTTAAGATTAAAAGAAGTCTTCAGGGAATATGAACAGCAAAGACCCAGATCAGTCTGCATAGCTACATAGTTTGCTCATCATATTTCTAGAAAAGAGGCGTATCCAGATATTTTTCTAAGTTGTCCATGAAAACATATGTTATGGGTACTCATTAGAAGTGCCTTGGCAAGGCACTTCTAATGAGTACCCACAACATATGTTTTCATAGAGAAATAAGATAAATATCAGCACCTTATGTGGAGCTGTTAACTGCCGATTCGGTACTTTGTGGATGTTCAGTTTGATCTGGGACTTTACTGTATGCATACGTATGCCCAAAAGACCCATGTTGGTATGATATATTTGGAGATGGTTGCCTTTTGGATAATCTTGAGATCATTGGTGAATACTGAGGAATAATTATTCAAAGGGGAAATTTGCCAAGGTTGTCCTCAGAATGATAACATACGTATTGAGGAAGAACGAGGGATTTTGATCAGTATTTGTGGGTAAACTACCACTGCATTGTTTAGAAATAAAACTAATGCCTCTGTCATGTGTACAGTTTATGAGAATGATTGACTTGAATGTAAAAAAGAAAATTGTAAAAGGCAGATGGAAAATGTCACAACAAACATAGCTCCAGATAAGAGGGTATTCCGATAATTACGGTAAATTTCCTAAAATTTCAAAAATTTTATGCCCAATTTTTGCATTTTATGCAGTCATTTCTTAAAAAAAACTTAGAGGAATGGCATACAGGGTAGATCCTGATCGGACTGCTCCTTCAGGAACCATCTGATCTGGGTCTACACTGTTTGCATATGCCATTTTGTCAGAAACTTTGATGTACAAAATTTTAGGACATTTTCCATGTTTTTCTTATTTCTCCACAAAGATATGTTGTGGGTACTCCTTAGCAGTGCCTCTGCGAGATGCCTTTAATGAGTACTCACATAATATGTTTTCATAGATAAATAAGAAAAAGTGTCCTTATGTTTTGGTTGATCAGAACTTCTTCACCCTTGAAGAAACAAAACAAAATATTTTATTTTGGTTCTCCTCTTATCTAGAGCTATGAATTTTATAATTCTTTCTAATAGTTCCTGTTTTATTTAGTTTAGTTTTATTTTTCCTTTATTCATACAGTTGCCATAATTTGAGAAGAAACTGTAAAATGCCTTTTACAATAATTGTATGCATGTGACGGAAGGGTGAGTTGTTATTGTCTGATGTTGTTCCCGCAAATGTACATGTCATTTGATATTAGATGTATTTCATTTGCGTATAAAAAGGGACCAAGTCCACCTTTAAGCTAGTTTTATGTCCTTGTTACTAACATTGAATTTCTCGCTGATCATTAATGTCTTATGTCTCAAATGTTCTTTATTCTCAAGAGTATGGTGTGAATCAGACTTACAACCTGCATTGTGAGAAAATGTACTTTCTGATATGTGCACCCAGTGAAGACTCGACTCAGCCTGTGTTTCCATGCAGTACAATCAGAGTCTTCATTGTCTGCATGAAGGAACTTAGCATCCTTGGATATCCAAAATGTACCCAGTGAAGATTCTGATCACTGTGCAAATGTGCAGGATGATTTGAATGCATCATGATAACACGCCTATATAATTTTGACCCCCTTAAACTCCACTTTTGTAGAGTAAAACCGGGGTTTACGGGGTATATATTATTTTTCTTAGTTTGCTAAAAAACATAGATTGTGGGTACTCATTAGAACTGCCTCGCAGAGGCAGTTCTAATGAGTACCCACAATCTGTGTTTTGAGAAGAAATATGAAAAAATATCAGAATTTTTTATCTGTAAATTTTCCTTTTTTTTGTTTGTAAAATTTTCAATACATTTGAATAGGCATGTTTTTGTAATTCAAAATGTATCCAGTGAAGATTCTGATCACTGTGCAAATGCACAGAATGATTTGAATGTTTGATGGGAACACATCGGAAGGTATGTTTGCTGTTGTTGCAGCTCTTATCTTGATTCCAACACATTTGTCTAAAGACCCCAGCAATATTGTAACATTCATTATTTTCATTTCACTTGCATGTAAGGATAACCAATTGTCCAAAATTTGTTAAACTTGCAAGAATTTAATAATGAATAACTAATATCCAGAATTTACTTTTTTTTTTCTCTGGGTCATCATATTTTTCTCAATGCGTCGGTCTCAGTGAGGTTTACTGATGAGTAAATTTCAGCCCCAATTAGTACAAATTAGAAAATTCTGAAGGGGAAATTTTACCAATTTTTGGGCAAAAAATATACTAACTGCCAATTTTTGCTATTTCATTTTATTGATTACTGACTTTTTTTGCTGAAATTCAACTGCATACTGAAGTACCCCATTGAGGCCCTCATAGGTGAGTGATTTTCCTAACCCTTAAAGCGCCAAGCAAAATTTGTAGCAGACGACATTTATTTTTATTTTTTTAATTTTGTCAAAGAAAACTAGTCTTGATATTTCATGTGAATCCTCTGCCAAGCAGACGATTCACATGAAATATCAAGATTTGTTTTCTTTGAAAAATCAAAAAAAAATATTTCAAAATGTCGTCTGTTGCAGTTGTGATTGGCGCTTTAAGGGTTAAGCAGTTAGCATGCTGGGTCCAAATTCAAGCAGATGATGTTTTGAAATATTACTTTTCCCAGACTAAAGGTTTAAGATTTCATGCAAATTTTCTCTACAGGACATAGTTTACATGAATTATCAAACCCTATTTTCTTGGACAAATGATAAAAAGATATGTGGATCACCAATTTGTCTGCTCAATACACCTAGGCAGTGCTAACAGTTTATACATTTCCATTACTCATTACCTCCATTATTTATTTGCGTTAATAGAGTATATCAAAGTCTAGTCTTGTTATTATTAACGCTTAGCATCCTTGGTAAAAACTTCAGCAGACATCATTTTGAAATATTGTTCTTAATTATCAATGAAAATAGGGTTTGTCAGTTCATGCAAAGTGACTCCGGAGGAGCTAATTTGCATGAAATGCAAAGCCTTATTTTCTGGGAAAATAGAAAAAAAAAAAATGTTTTCATTTTGTTGTCTACTGAATTTGTCCAGAGAGAGTTAAATTTAAATGCATTATTATATACATGTAATATATATGATTTAAATACTGCTTTCTAGTCATAGCTTTAAATGCAAAAACTACTTCTGACAGGATAAAGTGTTTGTCATTTCAGGGGGCGGATCCAGGATGATTCTTGGGGGTTTGATTTGATCAAATTAACGTACTTACTCTATGTATTCAGACACACAGATTTGAGCAAACAGTGTAGACACTGATAAGATGCCACAGAATGTGGCATCTGATCAGGGTCTACACTGTTTGCCACTCATTCAGCAATTTTTCACACACAAGCAGTAAAATTGACTTGCTGAAGAGCTGTATAAGGTAAAGAGAAAGGGTGTGAATATTAAGGGTGAATATGGTATTCAGAATTCATCAAATTTATCCAAAATTTCCTATGATAATGAAATTTTGAGCCAAAGTTGGGTTCATCCTAAGCCCCAGAACTGCCTCTGAATTGGCCCCTGCATTTTATGTGCATTTCTATTGGAAATAATTCAGATAAGATACATAAGGGCTGCAATATAAGAAAATGTGTCTTATGACTTGTGTTAGTGAAGATTTACATCAGTCTGCACAGCCACACAGTCTAATCAGTTTTCATCCTCTGTCTGAAGAACCATTGGATCTCTGACTTCCATAACATGCCATGTGAAGACTTAGGTCAGACTTTGTGGATGTCCAGGCTGATCTAAAGTCTTCAGTCTGCACCCAATATAAGGTTCATACTTTAATATGCAGCCCATATCTAGATGGGTAGTTTTTCTCCTGAATTCTCCATGACAGTGTGTCATAGCTCCGGATAGGAGGGATATCCACACAAATATTGCTTTTTATTTCTCCACAAAAAACATGTGATGGGTACTCATTAGAAGTTCCTCACAGAATACCCACAACATAATTCGAAGACGTTAAGAAGGTTACAATATTTCTTTCTGTAAACAATGGAAATTTAGGTGCCATTGCTCGTATGAGCAATGGCACCTAAATTTGCATTGTTTACAAAGGGATCAAAGTTGCCCCTAAACAAGGGTTTCAAAAATATGTTTGAGTTACTACAGTCTTGCGGTCAACCCTCAATAAGTTTTGTTTAGAAATAAGAAAAATATCATTATGTTTTGGCTGAAAAAATGCCTTATCTTGAGCTATGCTGTGATGTGGCTATACATTAAAATTGTTTCAGCAAGATGGTTCTTTTGGGTACCCATGTATGTTGTAGGAAAATACCATATGCACTCTGAATATTTGGGCACTTTTAACTCATACCTTTCTTGTCCAAACCTTTGAATGATACAATCTGTTTCAGAGGTAAAAACCTACTTTCTGAATGGCATACAGTCAAGACCCTTATCTTATGATCTGATCTGTGTCTACATTTTTGTTCAGGTGTCTGTGTGAATACACAGGGTAAAATACAGTAAGAAAAATAACAGTTTTGGATAACAATATATCATCGTTTCTAGAGGTCTCAGTGCATGGAAGTATCATTCATAGCATCTCAAAAACACACCTGTATAATTTTGACCCCCTTAAACTAACTTTTAAGTAGTAAAACTGGGGTATACATTATTTTTCTTATTTTGCAATAAAACATAGATTGTGGGTACCCGTTAAAACCACCTCCCTCAGGATGTTCTAATGAGTACATACAATCTATGTTTTGAGCAGAAATATGAAAAATATCAGAATTTTTTTTATCTGAAAATTTTCCTTTTTTGATTGTAAAATTTTTAATATATTTGAATAGGCGTGTTTTCGTAATGGGTCCAGATACAGTGATAACAGAGATGATATTTTAAGTACCTTTTACACCAAAATATATCTTGTGGGTACTCACTGGAATTGCCTCAGGGAAATAGAATATATGTTGGTGTAAAAATACAAACCATTATCTTCTGAATACTCTCATTATCTGGACCTATGTAAAGTCAGTTTTAATCTAGTGACTGTGAATTTCTGTAGAGGTTTCTCTCTTGTTATACCCTTATTTTCTGACAGTGACAGATACATATTTGATGAACATTCTTGCACATTTACTATACTGTTTTTGTTTCAGTTCTAAAATTTCTCTATTCTACAGATGATTCGACAGGCCTCAAGACAAAAGCCTATCTCAAGGAGTATGCCAGTTATTCATGCTTTAGCTGGACCATACCCTGTGTGCAAGGTTGTTTTTTTTTAACCAGAAAGTATGGGTATTGACTGGTGATCAGGAGGTTGCAGGCTCAACCCCCATCTGGTCGGCAACATTTTTTCGTGGAGATTGATCATGATATATTTTCTACGGTCATTCTCTCCCATCGACTGATTCAAGAAGTGCAGTTGTCAGTTTCTGGCAAAAGAATGTGCACATAACTGGTTAACTGCTTAGAGGACTAAGCCTGCCCAGTAAAAGTGTACTTAGGTAAACTGACCACACTCGACATGACCCAATGGATTGACTGGGCTGTAAAACCTCTACACAAACATCTTACATTTTCATAAACACAGTAATATTTTCATAAACACAGTATAGGTTCTCATTAGTAACACACATTCAGTATTTTGTTTAATTACAAATCCCAAGGTTTTATTTGGGAATTCATACATAGTACCTTTTATATTTTTTAAATATTTTTAAATAACTTATAACTTGCCATCATGATTAAGTGCCATCCATTGATGAGAGTATCAGTTCTGGGGTTGGATGAGTAGGCCATTGCTACACTTCTTCATGAAAGTAATTTAACACATTCAGATTTCATTATTTACATACATGCCATAAGTTCACTATGACAGTCGGTGAGATCAATGAAAAATTTAAATGAGATTTCACAAAAATCTGTGAGGTTTTTTCTTGGCACCGTTTTTCATCGACTTTGGTTTATCCCAGTTTTTTCTTTAACTAGGCCAAACAAAACATGTATGGTTCTGGGTAATGTATAGAGTAGGAACAGGTTTAGTTTTTTATTTATTTTTTTATACAGAAATATAGAAAATTAACCTCTTAAAATACACAGTTTTACAATTTCCAGAAAATCTGAAAAATATCCTGGGTTTTTACTATAAAATTTAGGTAGGTTCATATTACCCTAAACACACATATTTTTTTATTTGGACTTCTGGTGTAGATATTGGCACAACGTTATCTCTAATTGACCCAGCCATCTTGTATAATTGATCAGTCGGTCTTTTATCTCCATTGTTTATTAGCTAATTAAGGGGAAGGGCCCATACACTAGTACTTGTAGTTTGAAAGAAAGGCATTCAGTAGCTTAGCATTTTGCAACAAGTTTCATGAAAATAGACCAATCTATAAGAAAGCTATAAAGTTTAAAAAAAAGATGGTAATGTGAGTCCAGAACGAGGCTGTGAGTTTATAAACTCACAATCAAAAATATCAAATAACAGCCAGTCTGATGCAAGATAATTTCAGTAAATGGCCAATTCATATCCCTTTTATTGCATATAATAAAAAATTACTGTTTTTAAGAGAAAACAACTTACCCTTATGCTTGAAAATAGCGATTTCTTATTTCGTCATGTGACATAACTGACAAAATTGTGGCCTCCGTAGAAAGCTGTTGTGAAATGTACAAAAGGCATATCTCCTAAACCGCTCAACCGATTTACATAAAATTTGTGAAAAAATGCTTGGCCTCTTTAGCCCCTTTTTACTGAAGTGACAGTTAAAGTTTGTGGGCCCTTCCCTTTAACTACTGTTCTCCAATAGAAACCATGACAAGTAATTTAGATACCTTTGCTTTTATCTGTACTTGTTATCGGCTTTTGTCTTGCACTCAGCAATATTCAAGTACCACACTGGGTACCAGTAGAAAAAAAAAATTACTGCAAAAAAAGGTGCCTTCAGAATTTGTTAGCAGAGGATTTTTCTGTTACATGAGTTTTACAATCACAGCGTGAGACCATGAGAAACATCAGATTTATGTGATTTATTTTTTTTCCCGGCGTGAGACATGACCTGTATGTATTTATTTCCAACACGCTCAGGATAACAGCAAAGTCACCTCTTAGCTTCGTCACCATGTTCCTACTAAGATAGATAAAGCACTTTTTTTAATCATAATGATTTCATATTTTTCTTATTCTCCATGAAAACGTTGTGGGTACCCCTTAGATGCACCTCTTTGAGGTGCATCTAAGGGGTAACCACAACATATGTTTTCATTGAGGAATAATATCTGGACATCCTGCTTAGCTAGAGCCATTTTAATCCATTTATGCCAAGGGACTCTTCTACTGCGAGTCTTTGGACAAATTCATTTCTTATATAGGGGGTATCTGGTTAGTTTTTATTATTACCACGTTTTGTAGGAATTTCTGAACTTTAAAGCAAACAGTATAGACCCTGATCAGACGCCGCATTCCAATTATGGGACACTAGGCTTAAATGGGTTAAGCCATGATATTTCTATTATATAAAGAAAAGGAGAAAATGTCGGTTGGTTATTAAATACCTCTTGACATACTTTTGATATTTGTGCAATATAAAAGATGAAAGAAATAACAAAACAAATTTAGGCCAGGTTTTAAAAAAAAAAATCTGTGAATTTGCCTCAGTTCATTGAACAGTGGGAGAGTCTATATTACTTAGACTTGTAATATTCTTCTTAAACACAGTCAATCTAATTGATCCAAATTAATTGGGCCATAAAACCTCAACACAAAGACCCAAATTAATTACACCTAATGATACACCAAAAGGATTATAAGTACATTAATATGGAAGGATTTTGAACCTTTGCGTAATTTGGTCCCTTATTTCATTGTGTATTTTCTAAAAGCATTATTAAATTTTTTTCTGCTTCATTTTGCTAACTCAGGGTAACGTTAAACTTAAGAAAAATAATTATGCTTTGTTGACTGTAATTGTTAGTATTTTAAAATTTGCAGAAACAAAAAAAAAACAACAAAAACAATAGTATATATTATTAACTATTTAGATTATGAGCCACAACATGTGAGGAAAGGTATCTTCCAACACGTGCACTCATTGAAGACTCAAATCATCCATCACGAAAACATGCCTATATAATTTTGACCCCCTTAAACCCCACTTTCATATAGTAAAACTGGGGTTTACAGGGGTATACATTATTTTTCTTATTTCTGCTCAAAACATAGGTTGTGGGTACTCGTTAGAACCACCTTGCTGAGGCAGTTCTAATGAGTACCCACAATCTATGTTTTGAGCAGAAATATGAAAATATTAGAATTTTTTATCTGAAAATTTGCCAGTTTTTGGGTGTAAAATTTTCAATATATTTGAATAGGCATGTTTTCGTAATGATATGCATGTACGCAGTCTGATCATTCTTCATTGTCGGCATGAAGAAACTGCATCCGTGACTATCCAAAATGTGCCCATTGAAGATTCTGATCAGACTGCACAAAGATGTAGGCTGATCTGAATCTTCACTACGTGCAGGCACGTGGGGAGCTGCATTTTCTGATGTTATGGCTGTTATTATTTTGTAATCTGCTTTTCTTGCCATTTGTCCAAAATGGGGACAAATGTAGTGTCTTATTGAGGGAAATGATTACACCTCCAAGGCAAATAACTTTGACGTGGAAATGTGTTCCTCCCTGTTCATTAGAGGATAGTCTTGAAGAATTAACCAATTTTTTCCTTTAAAAGTACAGTCGACTCTCGTTATCTCAAATTCCAAGGGACTCATTGAAACACTTCGAGATATCCGTACCTTGACATATCAGAGTTGAGAGAGTGAGGAAAACAATAAATTGAACAACCATATTTAACAAATGGTTATGTAATTTGCCTCCTGAAGTTAGAAATATATATATAAAATAATGTGGAAAAGAGGAGAAATTGCTCTTTAGGAGCAATTTCTCCTCTTTTCCACATTATTTTGTTACCTGTTGTCATAGTTTCATGTTAAAACAGGGACCAGATTTTCACTGCGGTGTAATTCGAAATAAGCGAGTTCGAGATAACGAGGTTCGCCTGTATGTCCCAGTTTTGAAAGATTAGATAGGCACATTCCCATCTGCAGAAATTCTCTCTTTGCAGCAAAGTCTTCTAATTGTATCTGTTCACTTTAAGCCTTTGCCCTTCACCCTGAAAATAATTGGGGCTGTGCTATGATAAAGATGTCTTCAGAGCATATGTGAACAGTAGAGATCCAAAGCCGCACAGTCAGATGAGGACCTTTGCTACATATCAGTACATTCATCAGTCTCCCAGAGAATTGTTAAGGAAGTATTTGGGGATTATTTTGGGATAATTTTCTCCAGTTCTCCCTAAAAACCTATGTTGTGGGTACTCATTAGATGCGCCTCATCAATGGCTTCTAATGAGCACCGACAACATAGGTTTTTTTATGGAGAAATGAGAAAAAATATCCCAGAATTATCACTAAATACTCCTTAACAATTCCCCTGACCACCATTTAATCTGTATGGGAACAGTGAAGACCCTGATCAGATTCTACAGATTCACAGGCTGATCTAGGACTTTCTTGTCTGTATATGACCTAAAGGCAATGTTTCACATGGCATGGCACAGTTTGGCTGAATATTCTTTTGTTTTGTTCATATGTTCTCTTACGGTGCAGTTCATTATGAAAACATGCCTATTCAAATATATAGAAAATTTCACCTCCAAAAACTGAAAATTTTCAGATAAAAAACTCTGATATTTTTCATATTTCTGCTCAAAACATAGATTGTGGGTACTCGTTAGTTCTAACAAATACCCACAATCTATGTTTTTAAGCAGAAATATTAAAAATAATGTATACCCCTGTAAACCCCAGTTTCACTATATAAAATTGGGGTTTCAGGAGGTCAAAATTACATAGGTATGTTTTCGTGATAAGACACAATTGTGAAGACTGAGAGCTCACATGATGTAAGAAGAGTCATTCAAGGTTATAGATGTGCAACCAAGTTCATGCAAAGACTGCCAAGACTACCATAATTCAAGATAAGATGCTTTTCCAACCAAAACATGCTGATATTATTTCGTATTTCTCCACATTAACATATGTTGTTGGAACTCATTAGAAGCACCTCAGCAAGGTGCTTCTTATGAATACCCACAGCATGTTTTTATGGAGAAATAAGAAAATATATTTATCTGAATACCTGCTTATCCGCAGCTATGGTTACTAAATCTTTGGGTCAGGTGTCATCTCTGTCGTATTATCTCTTGGTCTTCTGGATGTAAATATTACTTATGACATTTTGTTGATTTATTTTCTTTTATTTATCCCTGAAAATAGTACTTGATATTTCATAAAACAATCTCCAAACATTTGGTGGAAATTCAGGTGAAATGTCAGTTATTTTCTCGGGGGAAAAAATAAAACTTGCATTTCGCAGTCCATAAAGTTAGTCATCTTACTAATACAGTGAATAATCTATAGATATACTTGGATTGTACACATGATGTGTCAGAATGGTCTTCTGTTTTGAAAGCCAAGGACAACTGACTAATTGTATGTGCTTATTCAGACAGATGTTTACATGGGTATATTCCATGGTCATAGCAATTTTCAAGATCTTCCACTTTAATGAAAAATTGAAGAAAACAACATCATGGTGCTAAAGAAAACTAGCAGTTTTCCTTAATGTTGTTTTCTTTAATGTTTTACGAATATTAAGTTGAATGTCTTAAAACATTCCTATGATGGTGAAGTAAACATGATATATGTCTATCTTGTGTAGTCACATAAAATTTGCTTTATAGGAAACAATTTGACTTAAAGTGAGAATATCAATGAAAATTAAAACAACTTAATTTGCTCTCTTTTTATCTATTTTAATTATCTAAAAAATTAATGCATTTTTTGACATCTTGTCTCATCAGTATGATGAGTTGTCATATGAAATGCATTTTTTTGGTGATAATTAAGGCAAAAATAATGACAAAGGGTTAAAGGCTTGTTAAGTTTGTACAGATTACTTAGTTGAAACGGAACTTAACATTATATGTTGTGCTTTAATATTATGTAAATATGTACTTAATTTTTTATTTGTACTCTTTATATTGTTTGCATCTCATGAAATTCATAGTATAATCTTAATACTAAAATCCTTTTGATGCTGAAAATGAAAATTAAACTAATCTAACTTTGATATATAAACCTGTTTCACCAACTGGCACTTACTATAAATGTAACTCACCTAACTTTGGTACAATTCTGTTTTACCAAGTAGCATAAATTCATCTTAACCTAACTTTGGTACAGCCCTGATTCACCAACTAGCACTTTGTATATATAAGGTAGTTTCATAATTCAAGCACAGACAATTTAAGGCTTTTGTGAAAATTTAGCAGTTCCATTTCTCGTCTATCCTTGAAAGTGCCAATCACAGCAGCAGCAGATGACCTTCTAAAACACGTAATAATTTTTTTAGAGAAATAAGTCTTGCCATTTTATGTAAATCATCTGCCAGGCAGACAATTCAAATGTCAAGCTTTATTTTCTCCACAAAAATAAAAAAGAAAAAAGGATGTCATCTGCGAAAGTTTTAAATGGTACTTTAACCCTTAAAATGCCGAGAAAACCTGCATCTGAAAATGTCGTCTGTTTATGTCGTCTGCTGGATATTCTTACAAACTTTTCAAACATATTTTTGCATACAGGCAAACAGTGTGGACGTGATCAGACAGCTCCTAATAGTCTGATCTGGATCCACACTGTTTAGGAGCAGTCTGATCAGGGTCCACACTGTTTGCAAAAATGATTTAAAATCACAAGAAGATGACAAAGCAGATGGCAGTTGTTGTGTCTGGCAGTTTAAGGGTTAATAGTTAGTTAAATATATCACACTTATCTTAAGGGTTTCTAGTGTTATGCTTCAAATGGATTCTTTTTTACCCTTTATTTTGTCTCTTTCAATACATATTTTCTTTTTATTTTGTCTGGTAGCTAATTCGTTCTTTCAAGTTAGTGTTACGGGTAGCTTGACAAACCACTTTAATATATATGTTGATATTGCATTTCATTTCTTAGCACTCATCATAATGGCTTTCTGAGTTACTGTAGAAGATAGGCCATTCATCCCCTAAGTTTCTGATGTGGACTTTTCCACCTTTGTATTTGGATGAAACCATTGTTTGAAACAGGGGTCTTGGTCAAAAATTAAAACAAAGAGTGGCAAACAGTGTAGATCCTGATGAGATGACTCATTGTGAGCCATTTCATCTGGATCTAAACTGTTTGCAAAATATATGATTTTGTCTTCAGGGCTGAAAGAGTTAAAATAAATATTACCAGACTAGGTGTTGATCATGTTCCTGTATATTAACCAGTCTTGGTTTACAATGTATGGCATATAAACAGTCATGGAAATGCATTTTCGTATGTTATTCATTTTCCTTATTAACCCTATATAAGAATAGGTATTTACTGATAATCAATTTCATGCTTTTCTAATGACTATCAAAGTCACATACCCATACCACACATAACCCTTCTCATGCTGAATAAATTAAGATGCCACGCCCACTTCTAATTTCCTGCCAATCAGATTACTTGATCCGGGTTTTTGATAGAAATTTACATATTTAATGACAAACAGTGCAGATCTGGATCAGTTGGCTTCTGAAGAAGCCAACTGATCTGGATCTGCACTGTTTGCTAAGACAGGGCATGTCGTGTTCAGCAAGAGAAGGGTTAATACACCACAAATATTTTAACAGTAACAGCTGCAGCTCGTAGTGTTTTGAGCATAAAATGCATAAGAGTATTTATGTCACCCAGTATATCATTTTAATTAACCCTTCAAATGCCAAGCAAAATTGTAATGGAGGACATTCCAAATAGTTTTAATTAATGTTTTTGAAAAAAAACTTGACATTTCATGTGAATTGTTTGCCCAACACATAATTTACATAAAATGTCGGACCTTATTTTCACTAAAAAATATTTAGAAAGTATTTTCAGTACTTTAATAACCCTAGATATTTGGACAGACAGGCCTGAGCAAACGGTATAGACCCAGATCCACTGTTTGCCATACATACAGCAATATTCGAGACACGTCAAGAAGTAATAGACTTTTTCAACTTTTAGGACAAGTATGACAAAGAGTTAAGGTATCCCAATACTTAGGGTAAATATGGAATGTTGTCTTCTGCGGTTGTGACAGATGCTTTGAGGGTTAATCCTTAAAGGGCCAAGCAAAATTTGAAGCAAACGGCATTCAATTTCTTTTTTTTAATTTTGGCAGACGATTCACATGAAATGTCAAGACTTGTCTTCTCGGGGAAAAAAAAAAAAATGTTGTCTGCTACAGTTGTGATTGGCACTTTAAGGGTTAATATTACTAACGTTGTTTTGTTGTAGACTATATGCACTTGTTTCTGGAGCAAATTATCTATGTTTACTCTGATGCTTCTCTAAAGGAATTAAACAATAATGAATAGCAGTTTTTGAAACTAATTGATTCCATGTTTTCTTGTTGGCGTGTGTGGTTTGGAATAAAAAGTGATCAGCCTGTATTGATAAACACTTGAGTTAAGACAAGTAAAAAGATATCTTACTCACCTGCATAGACTACTAATGTTACCCCTAATATTTGGACACATATCTCCTTTTCATATTTACCCTAAAATTTAAGCAACCTATTAGACTACCAAGAGGTGTCAGATTAAAATATGGCCAGTACAGTGAAACCTGTGTAAGAGGGCCACCTTTGAGAGTGGTTGATGTGAAAAAGGTGTCTGTCTTATAAAGGTACATGTCATGTAATTTTGCTAGCAAAATTACATGACATGTACCTGTATAAGACAGGTACCTTTCCACACCAATCACTAGTCAAATTCAAAGGTGGCTTTCTTACACCGGTTTCACTTTAGTATAGATCTCTGAGCAGTTTGATCTGCATCTACACTGTTTGCCCAGGACAGTCTCTGTCAGACTTTTTTTAAAGCTTTGAATGCTAGGTAAAATTTTGAGCAGATGACATACTTAAACATTTTTCTTATTTTTCCCAGAAAAAAAGGTTTTGGCATTTCATACGAATTGTCTTCAGCAAAGCCAATTTGCATGGAATTTAAAATCCTGTTTTCTGGGAAAATAGGAAAAATATCATCAATTTGTTGTCTGGTGAATAAACCAAAAGAGTGGTAGAGGTTAAGTAGATTTATAACCAAATAAAATAATAATTCAGATAATAATTTGGAATAATGTCTGGACCAAAGCAGGTCTTTTTGGTACTCATTGGAATTGCCTCAATGAGACCTTACTATTGAGCATTTACTATAGATTTTGACAAGAAGGTTATCTTCTGAATAACTCATTATCTTCTGAGTTCTCCCCTTATTTGTAGCTATGGATTTATGTGGTTCCAGCAGCATTCATGCAGTCCACTATGGATTCTGCAACGTCTTGAAAGCACCATTAACAACAGTGGTAGATGATGTTAGATTTTTCTTATTTATCTTGTTTTTCCCTAAAAATATGCCATGACAAGTCACATGGAATGTCAAAGCTTATTTAATTTTAAAAGTAATGATAAAAAATAGAGTGTTGTCTGTTATAATTTTGGTCACTTGAAGATAGATTTTGAGCAGACACACAAGCTGATAAGAGACTTTTCACAGACGCAGGCGTGGATAGGTACCTCTTGGCTTGTCTTACCAACTTCCTCATTGTAGTGTTAACACTGAACTGCAGACTGCGAATTAATGTTAACCAGGTCATAAAGCTTTCAGTCAACTTGTGTCGTAAGCCAGTAACAAGTGTTAGTCATTAATTCAGATGTCTGTCTTTTATGTAAACCAAAAAAAAAACTGTTTTGCTTTTATCTGCGTGTGTGCTTATATGTATTTGTATCTTTCTATATGCTTTACAAATAAAACATTAAAAAAAGTGTAACTTTTTTGTTGGTTTCAATCCTGAATATTATCCAGCAATCTTACATAACCCTTTCACCCCTGAGTTTCTGAAATCAACTCTTCCATTTGGACATATCCATTGTTTCCATTAGGGATTTCAGTAAAATATCAATAACAGAATGGAAAACAGTATAGATCCTGATGAGACGGCTCGTTACGAGCCATCTCATTTGGCTTTGCAGTGTTTGCAAAGGTATCTGTACTGGTCTGCAGGGATGAAAAGGTTAAAAAGATTCTGAAAGGAATGACCCTTGGTAACAATGAACACATCACCAAAAATGTAAATAGCTGTAGTATTGAAGTTTTCTGGGCCAGACTATATGTAGCTAGCTTCAGCCAGCTCTACATCACGAAAACATGCCTATATAATTTCGACCCCATTAAACCCCACTTTTATATAATAAAACTGGGGTTTACAAGGGTATACATTATTTTTCTTATTACTGCTCAAAACATAGATTGTGGGTTCTCATTAGAACCGCCTCATCGAGGCGGTTCTAATGAGTACCCACAATCTATGTTCAGAGCAGAAATATGAAAAATATCAGAATTTTTCATCTGAAAATTTTCACTTTTTGGTGATAAAATTTTCAGTATATTTGAACAGGCATGTTTTCGTAATGAGAATGGGTTCAGTGATCACAAAGGTCCAGACTAAACACAATCACGAAGTATAGATAGAATTTCAAAGGGAGACATTTTACAGCTACCACATGGCACTGTCATCCACTGTAATAAAGATATATTCTAACAAAAAAGTGAAACGATAATACCCCATCACTATCATGTGGCGGGCAGACATCATGAAAACATGCCTATGTAATGTTGACCCCCTTAGACTCCACTTTTATACAGTAAAACTCGGGTTTACAGGGGTATACATTATTTTTTTATATCTGCTCAAAAACATAGATTGTGGGTACTCACCGAGGCGGTTCTAACGATTACGTAAATCTATGTTTTGAGCAGAAATATGAAAAATATCAGAATTTTTTATCTGAAAATTTTCATGTCTTGGTGGTGAAATTTTCAGTATATTTGAATGGGCATGTTTTCATAATGTGCCTGATGAGTGGCAAACGGTGTAGATCTGGCTCTGCACTGTTTACTCAAACCTTCGCTTTTCACTGTAGATGCAGCAATCTCCAAAGATTCAGTAAGCGTACAGCAAATACCTCGATAAACAGCGCGAAATTTGCCCATTAGCAATCCCAAACAAGATCTATATAATATTAATACATATACTAAGTTCGGTGAAAATCCATTGATATTAACTAAAGATATTGTCCGGAAAAGAAAATACGGACTGGCAGACATTGAATTTCACGAAAACTGGCCTGTTCTAAGGAGACCCAGTTGATACATACAAAGTCAAAGTATACAAAATCTTGCATATTCAGATTTACGTCATAGAAAAGAAAGAAAATAGTGTTCTAAACAGAATCAGAAAGTTTATTTTATCATCTGCATATGTAGCTAAGAAGCCAAAAGTGACACGGGGGCTGTTTTCTGCACTCAAGGGAGCATACACTTGTTGACTGCCTGAAACCAAATTTTAAAGTTCGCATGCAAACTGTATTTCAAATACACCTTCCCTTTTTCGATGTCATGTAATAGAAGGTTCATAGAAATAATTTGACATAAAAGAATGTCCGGTTTCTGATCCAGTATAGCCGCTATGATAAACTTGAAAGATAACGCTTGTTTAGGAAATTTTACGATATCATTTTGAATTTTACCAGACATCTTCCGGGTGTTCGTAGATGATTTTTCTATTTGATAATTCATATACAATTTTATAATTACGTAAATCATAAGAGTTCTTTGCATTTTTTATGTCCACAACTTTAAAACATTTGTTGACGGACTACACTCGGTAAGAACGTATGAAAACCAAACACAATAAATCGAGTAATTTCCGCAACCAAAATGTTCATCGAAATTCCATAAAGTACATGCCGTTTAAGAAAACGTGACAAGGTTTGTAAACATTCATTGCTCTTTTATATTTAGGCATCAACTGCACAGATTATTTGTCGTGAGCCGGGTGTTTTAGTATATACCCGTTTGCTATTCACTTTACATAAGTTACAGTTGCTTTGCAAAAATCGAAAGCAGTACCATGCAAAACGCATGCATTTCGCCAAAATGCAATTAGTATGGATTGCTATACAAAGGTTTTGTATCATGCAATATCCCGGCTTTATATATACCAAAAAAAAAAAAAAAAATCAGCTGTATATCTTTCCGATTGTAGGTTTGTGATTATTTGCAAGATATGAGAACCCTAAGAGTTATGACTCTTGAAAGGTTTAATACACCTATTTTAACATTACGAAAACATGCCTATTCAAATACACTGAAACTTTTACCACCCAAAAATGAAAATTTTCAGATAAAAAATTCTTATATTTTCCATATTTCTACTCAAAACAGAGATTGTGGGTACTCGTTAGAACTGCCTCATTGAGGCGGTTCTAACGAGTACCCACAATCAATGTTTTTGAGCAGAAATAAGAAAAATAATGTATACCCCTGTAAACCCCAGTTTTACTATATAAAAGTGGGGTTTAAGGGGGTCAGAATTATATAGAGAATTATATAGGTATGTTTTCATGATGACATACGATGCTCCAGAATAGTGCAATCTAATTCAGGACCATGTTCTTTGTTAGAATATCTTTACGGCCTAGAGTTTAAGAAATTACTATGTACATACAAACATATTCTGCTCTCTCATTACCTTAGTCAAAACTTAAACCTACATTTGGATTACTTTTTATAGAACTTGCTGTATCATGAGAAAATTTATCTTTAGTTCAGAGCATATTTAGTCAAAATACAGACTGAATAAAAAAAAAAAAAAAGACACTCGATTTCGCTAGAAGTAAGAAGTTAAGAATATGGAGAAAAATAGTAGTTGTAAATTCAGAAAATTTGTTGTTGCTTTTTTTTTTTTTTTTTTTTTTTTGCCTTTTATGCCATATCATAATCCGAAAATAAACAGAAGGGACTAACTGAAGAAGATACTCTGTATATTGTTAAAATTGTTCATGGTATATTCGCATAACATTTTCTGCTTAATGTGTTTTCTGCTGGCTTACAAGTTTGGACACTGGCTATTTAAAAAATAATGTTTCTCTACTGCTGATTATCGCGAAAAATGCATGGTGTTGGAGTACAGATTGCAAATTCTAACACCCCTGCTCATGGTGTTCCTTATTTGTATTTACATTTCTAACCGTGCGGTATCTAAGGTTAATTATATTAGCGGGCCCCTTTGTGGGCTGGGTGGCCTAATGGTTAGTGCACTCGACTGTCAAGTGGGATATCATGGGTCCGAAACCCCCTCGGGTCGAGACAATTTTCAGACCATTAGTATGTCTAGCTCATACTCGACGTGCCCTGGGTTGAGTATAAGGGGCGGCACTTGGTGACAGGCAGCAGCACCAAGTGTGCATGGGTGATCCATGAAAGCAGGGCTGTATAAATACATTACATTATTATCGCCGCTGCCTCTATGTGCCTCGGGTGCCTGGTAGCATTAAAAATCCGCACAACAACAGTTAGCGGGCCCCCGTAGCCTAGTTGATAGGAGACATGACTGAATCCATTAGGTTTGTAACCGCTGTGGTTCGAGCCTCGCTTGGGTCACATGTGGGAAAACTAAGCTCTGCTTACGGATGGTCAGATGGTTTTTTCCCCCCGCTTCTCCGGTTTTTGCCCACCTTTGATGAACGATCGGCTCGATATTAGTAAGGCAAAGACAATCTGTTAACATTGCAGTTCTTTTACCTTTTTTTTTACCTGATGAGTTTCTCTGCAGGTTATACCATTCAAACACATTCGTTTTACTTCTATCTTGTATTGTTGACATGTTCGAAAACACAGGCAAGTCAATAAACATACTGTACTTATTTTGCTGTTTTATATCTGTCCTCCTTAGGTCCATCTCGACACCCTAATTCCATGCGTTTTGCAATTGTTTCGTGAACACAGGATACAAGTTTTTATATTTTACATGGTTTTCATATTTTACATCCCTAGTCTTACACTTTGCTTTCGAACATGTCAACAATATAAGATGGAAACAAGAAGTAAAACGAATGTGTATGAATGGTATGACCTGCAAAATACTCGTCAGGTAAAACATTCAAAGAACTGCTATTTTCGTAGATCATTTTCTGTCTTAATAATGTAATTAATCAAGTATATGAATGTTTCAGCCAATATTATAAGCTAGCGTCCATAGTTATCAGGGGTGCAGCTCTCGCAACCGGAATATTATTGGTTTCCATTTGATAGCGCGTGACGAAATTCCTATGCTCAAATACCTTAGATAAAGCATGGATAGAAATTTAAAGACGAATAAGGAACAACACGAGCAGGGGTGTTAGAGTGTAGTTTAATCACGGTGACGTTTCCATTAGGCTCAATGGGAAAACGTTAACGCCATGTTAGAGTAAGGTGTTTCTTCCAGGACGCTATCTATACCACCAAAAGTAATTCTTTTCCGTTTGCCTTGTCTCACTAGAAGTCTCTCCATAGCACTTGCCAGTCCTTCAGTTTCCATGTGTTCAATCTCCGGAAAAGGACATAAAACGTCTCCCTTTTTCACAGTGTCTGTAGCATTGGGTGCTTCTCGTGCTATGGCTGTTGAGACGGCCTTAATTTTGTTCCAAGCCCCCGAGTGACTGGCTTTATCTATGCACTCTATCAATGCACCCAAATTATCTACAACAGACTTGGCATACGTTGTCAGTTCTGGTCCAGGTTTACTTTCTATTGTCTGAGCACTGGCACCGAATCTTTCCACTATTGCTTTTATATCTTCTTGACCATTCATCAGTGCAGCTTTAGATTTCTGCAGTTCTCCTTCACGAACATGCTCTGCTGCTGCATGACATACGTTGGCGAATACCATGCGCAGGTCATTTTTATGAACAACATTTAAAGCAGCAATGTTTCCTGGACTGATCCTTACAGCAGTCACATCTAATTTATTAATAATTTTCTCCTGCCAAAGTCTTTGTCCCTTGATGTTAGTGTATTCCACCCTCAGTTTGATAACTGTTTCGCCTTCATCTCTATTTTCAAGATTGTGAAGATCAACACATACACCTATTTGCCGTGAATGACCTGCTGGAAAGTCATACAAAAAGTAGGCTTTCTCTGCTTTAGATCCTTTTCCGGACAGAGTTCGTCTCATGCGTACCCTGCAAAAAAAATACAACTACGTAATGTATAAGTGTGGAGAGTATGGCGCGTCTGCAGCAAACACATGCGTAATAACATTGTTTCATCACTGTGACGCCGTGACCTCGCAGCGACACCGAAACGACGTTATTACGACGTTGTGTGTTTACTGAGTCATTATCGACGTTTCTTCATGTCTGTTGTGTTTATTTACTCTTTCTCTTGGTGTCTGTGGTAGGCTTTCTGTAATTGTGGCTTTTTCCGAACATGTTCTATGCTATTTGCGGAAGAGAAACAGGTGAACACGGAATATGGCAACTTCTTAAGATGTGAAAAGGGAAACACTTAAATTATCAAACAGGAAACTGAAGTTCATACAAACACTACCTGAAATCTTGCGTACATTTTTCGTCGACAAAAGACAGACTTTGGTTCAGTTCAATAAGTACAGATATATTCCAGGTGACAGCAGATTTCCTCAGCAACACGGGAATAAACAGTTCAGCCTCCGGGTCTTCAGCTTCCTTCTCGATGTAATAATAGGCGTCGCTGCTACAACTCTTTGACAACAGATAGGCTTGTTCTGAAACTTCATTTCCTATAATCAACAATAATTCAGCTTGTTATGACAAACTTTCCAGGAAAGACCACAGTCCGAGAGTACAGCCATTTCAAGGCACCGGATAAGGGTTTCTTCATTTATATTTTCATTGACACAAAGATCAAGGGTATCCTTGTAGAATCTGTGTAATGATAACGAAAAAAACTCACTTCTTAGTAAACAGAACGAACAAGTGAAAGGGAACCGCAACAGACGTAACACCTGGAAAACGGTAAAAGGCTTGGAATAAGATATGCCTCGGTCATTAGTCTTGCCACTGATAAGAGACTGGGCACAACAAAACCCATTAAAATGACAATAACTGATAGGCAGATAGAGGCCCAGGGCCCAGAAGGGTAAGTTAATATTGGCTTATTATCTGATCCATAGGTAGCATTATAGGAACACTATCAGTTATCCGCTCAAAATATTTATTGCTCTTCAGAAGGCCTCTTTACCACCCCCTCCCCGCTGCTGGGATCTCATAATCACCGCTTTATGCCATGTCTTTGATCTCTCTTGCATAACACCTAGGAATGGCAATAAAATTATTAGTGAGTGGTACCACTTTTCATCTCAGTTTAGCTATGTCTTTAAAAGCAAAACTGCCTCGGGCTGGGTTTGGGGTAGGGGTCCTAAATCAGGTTTTATGGATACTTTACCCAGTTACATATAATGGTTGACTGGGACAGAGGTTTTTGCAATAAGTTAACAGGGATATCCAAAGTGAAAATTCACTCAGACTTCTATGTACATATGAGTTCGCATTGTAACTAAGCGAGTTTTGTTAATTTGTATATTCCGATCAGACTGCTTTGTACTTTGTTAATCTGTATAACTTGATCAGAATACTGTGTATTTGAGGTAAAAAGATCAACAACAACTACAAAAAAGTAGCAACGTAATCACAAGTTTTGTAAATGTACTTGCAAAGAAACAAATATTTGATCACCAGTTATTTCCAATACGCACAGATTCGCGCTGATGCTGTTTAAATGTGTATTTTGCCGTAGTTCATCTTTATCACTGAATCCCATTATAAGTGGGATGGCTGTGGTGGAGTACGGTCTGCTGTCCTTGCAATAGATGGATAGAAAGGGGTACTTTTATTCATTTCTTCCCTCATTCTCCTTAATCTCTTTCTTTCCTTTCCTTTACTATAGCTTTTATCTTCTCCCTTTCTCTGAAGAAAGACGCAAAATGACCCAGAATGGTTGCCTTGCCATTAGCCGACAACACATTAATTTGTGAAACAGAAATGACTATTGGTATGCAACAATGAATGCAAATATATAACCTGTGCACAGATCTTTCAGAGCCCTCCAAAAGAAAAAAACGGCTATCACATGCAATTAGTCTGGTCACAGTATTGACTTAAGATTTTCAATTATCAAATAGCGTAAGCCCTGATCAGACTGTGTGGTTGGGTTGCGCAGGCTGGTCTGAGTCTATGCTGGTCGTGTATGTCATAAAACCAATTTCTGTTTGGAAGGGCTTATCAATGTATTGCATTTCTTGACCACTGCTGTGCATACATTATCAAAAGTGTACCAAAACGAATTATACCTGTGGTGATAACAGATATGGTAACCCACTGATTATTTGATTCGTCCATGGATGGAACCATCTGTCTGATGTTTTGTCGCACCTCGTGGACCAGCGCTCTGGACTGGGTTGTCCCGGAATTGATGTTTCCATCCAAAAACACGATAATCGAATTCTTCTTGGACAAATATTCAGACTGACTTTAAAAGTAAAGATATAATGGTAAAAAATGTGTACAGATGGTTACACAGGTCTTATTGTAATTTTTTTCGTGCACTGTTTCATATACAGATGGTTACAGAGCTCTTATTGCAGGTTTTGTCATGCGCTGGCTCATATACAGATGCTTAACCATTTCGTCCATGTAGACCAGAATAAAACACGTGCAAATAGTGTAGTCAGATGAGACGGTTCGTAACGAGCCTTCTCATTAGGATCTACACTGTTTACCACTTCTCTTCTTATTCTTACTGACACCCCTCTTTGCAGTAGTGAACATGTCCTAATTCAAAAATGAACGATCCTTTTCAGAGACTCAGGGGTGAAAGGTTAAGCTGCTTTATTTGCGAATCGTGAGAGTTGATGTGAGCTTGGTAGGGATGCACAGTACTTACCAAATATAACGTTGACTTCAGTAAAAATGGTTTAAGCCACCCATTCTCATTCCAATAAGTCTTTTCTAATGGCCGTTCCAATGCGGTTCTGTTTGTTCGTCGGTGGTTTCGTGTGTGACGTTTGTTTTGTCACTAACTGTTCCTCATCTATCCTTCCTTTGGTGCCTCTGGAAAGCTGAGCTTCGTGATAGTTGCATTTTTAAAGCACCTCTGCAGGAAGGTCTGCCAGAACCCGAAGTTTATAGCGACTTAGTCTATAAATTCAGAAGAGTCGTTGGTAGTGCTGATTTGTCGGGCCAGTTAAAATAAGAGAGCCAGTCATTACAAAATGAAAGGTTACATCTTAAGTGCTGAATTTTCGGAGCAATTCAAATAAGACTCTTAGTCGTTATAAAAAGATAAGTTACACCATGAATGCTGACTTTTTGGAACAATTAAAAAAGATTGTCATTCGTTTCAAAAAAGATAGAATACATTTTGAATGTTATTGGGTAAACGGCATGCATTGTTGTTAACGCAGTCATGGTTGATTACTCTGCTCCCCTCTTTAATTGCACATCGGCCACGGTGGCTTAGACGGATGCGCGTCCGACTGGTGATCAGAAGATCGTGGGTTCGATCCTCGCCGGGTCCGGCAACATTCTTTTGTGGAGATTGATCATAAAATATTTCCTATGGCCATTCTGTCTCTTACGCTGATTCAGGAAGGTTACTTTTCAGTTTCTGGCGAAAGAATGTGCACAAATACTGATTAATCCTTCTCATGCTGAATAAATTAAGATGCCACGCCCACTTCTAATTTCCAGACAATCAGATTACTTAATCCGGGTCTTTGAAATTCACATATCTAATGACAAACAGTTCAGATCCAGATCAGTTGGCTTCTTCACAAGCCAACTGATCTGGATCTACACTGTTTGCTAAGACAGGGCTTAGAGGACTAAGCCTGCCTAGAAAAAGTGCGGTTAGGTAACCCTAATGGGTTGACTAGACCGTAAAACCGCAACTCCATCAATCAATCTTTAATTGCATGACGGTGAGTTTGGACCTCAGACTAAATGACGGCTTTTTCCACAGTCTGTTTCAAAAGGTTGGCACCAGACTATTACTGCCAAAAAGAAATTTTGTAATAAGCATACTAAATGACTATACAAACCAATGCACGATTTTTGTGCAGAAAATATGCGGTTCTCAATAACAAATGTATCACTTGTTAACCCTTGTCTTGCTGAATAAATTAGGATGCCACGACCACTTCTAATTTTCAGCCAATCAGATTACTTGATCCAGGTTGAAGATATAAATTCAAATGCTGAATGGCAACAGTGCAGATCCAGATCCGTTGGCTTCTTCAGATCTACACTGTTTGCAAAGGCAGGGCATATTTGGGTTCAGCAGGACTAGGGTTAATAAAAGGAAAAATGATATTTTAAATAAACCTATACGAGGGATGTTCGAAATGAATTGCTTATTTCATTCTGTAGACTTCAAATTTCAAGTTAGCCCAAAAGTACTCATTTCATGCCCTCGAAGTACTCCCCGTGGCTAGAAATGCAAAGTTTCAGCCGATGTATCCACTTCTTGAAGGCGTCACGGTACGCTGATTTGGGCACAGTAATAAGGTACTGATGAATGGCAGATCCAAGTGCCTGTCGGGACTGGTATTTCCGCCCAGCAAGGAATGCTTTCAATTTCGGAAACAAAAAGAAATCACATGGGGCAAGGTCTGGGGAATACGGGGGGTGAGGCAAAACAGTTACTTTTTCTTTCTTCAGAAACGCCGTAACAATTGCGGAGGTATGAGCTGGGGCATTGTCATGTAGAAGACGGACATGTTTAAAACCAGTGGCAGGGCGTCGTTTCTGATAATACTTTTTCAGTTTCTTCAGTACTACGTCTTTGTAGTACTTTCCGGTGATGCTTTTGCCCTTTTTCACTGGCACTTTTATTGCGACTCCTTCACCAGAGAAGAAGATTGCATACAAAACCTTCTTTGTACTCAAAGATCGTTTGGCAATTATTGGGCGTTTACTGTGTTTAGTGGCCCAGATCTTATTGCTAACCTTTTTGACGGGTTCAAAATAATGGACCCAGGTTTCATCACCTGTGACGACATTAGCAAACTGCTTTTTGTCATATTTTGGAAACATTTGAAGCAACTTTTTGGCCACTTTAACCCGTTGCCTCTTTTGCTCGTCAGTCAACAGATGTGGCACCCATCTAGCAGAAATCTTTCTGACTTTCAAATGCTTCTTCAAAATAAGGTGAACCGTTGATAATGATATGCCTACCTTTCGTGCAATATCACGAACTGTAAATCTGGCATCTCCTTCAATGATTTCCTTTATTTTGGAAACGATTTCTTTACGAGATGCAGATTTTGGCCTACCTGATTTCGGTGCATTTTTGATGGATTCTACACCAGACTCAAATTTCTTTTTCCACCGCCGAACTGTGTCATAAGACACACAAGAAGGTCCAAAAGCAGTAGAAATTTCAGTCATCAGCTTCTTTAAAGAACAACCAAGTTTTGAGCGAGCTTTGATGTAAGCCCGTATTTCATCTTTTTTGTCGACGCTTCTACCAACCATTTTTACTGCAGTGGTCAATGACTGCGTGTATTCAAATGGCAAATTTTATGTCTTACACTTAGTCTAACATGTACATTTATACACCATTGTGTAGATATTGAATAGCCCTATACAGGTATGTATTGGTTTTTATCGTGCCCCACGTGGATATCGAGCTAGAGGACAATAAGCAATTCATTTCGAACATCCCTAATATTTATTTCTTATTTACATGACAACAGTCAGATAAACGACAACTATTTTAGATGGCATTTTAAACGTTGAACATTGTTGGGTGCCATTTTGATATTTTCAAATAAGGTCACGTAAGCTTAACGCTGATGATGTCATAGATAGACGGTGACGGAACTGAAGTAACTGGAAATAGAACAACAGAACAGCAAATGCAGAAAACATTGTTTTAAATGTAGATGTACCTAGTTTGCCTAAATTACTACTCTGAATAGGACCGTAATAATATAATGAACAGGTAAAAGGAAGACCTACTCTTTAGTGCCGTCATAGAAGGCTTTTAGTGCCATACGAAGACCGGCACTGAGGTTGGTTTCTTGAGACATCCCGCCTTTGTCAAACTGGTTTAACATGTCTATCAGGTACGGCTGTCAATTAACAAAATAATGACATGAGAAAACAGAATTCTTACGATACAACAACACGCGAATTCTCCGTTTTAACCCATTTATGCCTTGTGGAATATTCTACTTTAACTCTTTGGACAAGTCCATTTCATAAATAAGGGGTGTCTGGTTAGTTATTATTATTATCATTTTTTGTAGAAATTCCTGGAACAAATGCAAATAGTGTAGACCCTGATCAGACGCCGCTTCTGGGTCTACACAGTTTGCAAATATCCTTTTTCTGGGACACTAGGCTTAAATGGGTTCCACTAATGCAACACAAAGCGCATTTAAACACACAGTCACTTGCAAAGGCGCCTCAACAGCCTGCATGATGCGAGAGATATTACGGCAAATGGATTCAAATTCTATCAAAATTGTTTATATCTCCCTTCTGAAAAAGGGTTTACTGAAAAAGGAAGAACATTCTCATCTTGGGAGCAAGCTGCACAGACACTTATATCCGAACAGTAAGGGCAAATACGGCATTTCTGCAATATTCTATATCTTTCATGCTAGTTAAGCATAACGGAAAGACAGCTTATAACACCAGGTGCATGTATCATCGTCCATTACATTACCTACATTTTAGGTTATTTTGAGCAAAACAAATTATAATTTACGATTTTTACTTTTTTGGCCCATGTTGATAAACAAAAAGTCGGCTAGGTCCGAAACAACATTGCCTTCTTTCTCCTAATATTGAATTACAGTCTTTTTTCTCCGCGTATACACACTCAGTGACTCGGTCAACTTACACAACATGTGCATGTATCGTTATTGTGTCAAAATTTGCCTTATCATATCGCTTAGTATGCTGAGTAAACATGTCAGCCGTCGACAATTTAAATATTTTGCTTAGTTATCACAGAAACTATAAGTTAACATATATTCTTTGAAAAGGATTCTTTGAAAACAACGAATACAACAAAGAAATATACAGACTCGGTTGTATCGAATCTGTCCATGTGCAGTGATGAATTATATGATGCTCTGCATGTCCTCAAGCTCCGGGCTGAGCTGAACTCTGTTTTTAGTATTCACACGAACTATGAGTTGACATATATTCTTTGAAAAGAGATTCTTTGAAAGCAACGAATACATCAAAGAAATGAACAGGCTCGGTTGTATCCTGAGGTTGTATCTGTCCGTGTGCAGTGATGAATTATATAATGCTCTACATGTCCTCTAGCCCCGAGCTGAGCTGAACTCTGCTTTTAGTACAAATGAATCTCGAAACAAAAGAAAATATAATCTACTCTATGATGAAGTATGGGGAGACGTTTTTACGGCTGACTCGCGGCATTTAACACGCCATGTATATTCTTTTCAAAAGAGACACTTTTCATATAAATCTAACATTTATTCTATGTTGCAATAAGACAAATTCGTCATCTGCTGAATTTAACGAGACACCGGTACAGGTTTAAATGATACGAGTGATATAAATACATTATTAGTGCCAATATTAAGTTTCTGGACCTTTTGGTCTATTGAGGTCTAAAATTACATGAGAAAATAGAGTACCTGGGGGTCATGCGGGATGTTGAATTTTTGTCTATCCCTCGTCAACAGACGCGACCTTAAGTTTGTTTTTGCCCAAGGGATCGCCATTTTAGATTACTTAGAGATTACTTAAAAAACAACCTCAGTATGTTTCTATTTATTCTTTTGTTTTTGGTATTGGAGGAACGAACACAGCAGTTTTCCCATATTCTACAAGAGAAACGCAAAGTAAAGCGATCTGACAAAAGAATAAGTCAAAAATTAATCTTTTGGTTTTAGTCAAAATTTGTTAGTGCAGAAAAAAATACGGTTAAACCCTAATACACTGCACGTAGGTAAAAAAAAAACAAAAACAGTCACTATTAAGATTTGAGCCGCAACGTGAGAAAACTTACCTATTAGCATGTTAGCCCAACGAATATTCAAAGCAGCCTGTCTGACCAGTCTTCGTTGTCCGCATGAAAAAACTTAGCATCCTTAGCTATCCAATATGTGCCCAGTGAAGATTCTGATCAGACTGCGCGAATGCGCAGGCTGATCTGAATCTTCGCTGGGCGCACATGTCCGAAGATACGTTCTCTGACAATTCATATAATTGGCAATTCGGATGATCTGATTGGTAAAATAGCAACAATTATATTATGGATTCACAGAATACTCTAATTGATGACCATTACCCTTGAACTGGCTGTTATCTTCGTCAGCGGAAAGAATATCTCAGCCTCTTTTCCAAATGTGACAACGGCCGCTTCATCTCCATCATTTAAGCTTGTAATCAGCTGCTTGGCAAAATGTTTCACCTGGTAATCACAAGAACAGGAAAACCAAATGAGCGGCTGTGTCAGAGAACGTACCTTCGGACATGTGAGGCCAGCGAAGATTCAGATCAGCCTGCGCATTCGCGCAGTCTGATCAGAATATCCACTGGGCGCACTTTGGAAAGTGAAGCATGCAAAGTTTCTTCATGCAGATAATGAAGTCTCAAATCAGACTGCGCAGATGCGCAGGCTGGTTTGATTCTTCACTGGGTGCACATGTCAGAAGGTACGTTTTCTCACGTTGTGGCTTGAATATTACTTCATATAGGCGCAACTTCGTGTAAAAAATGGAGTTTTGACGTTAGAGGTAAAAGAGAAGTATGTGGTGATAATTCTGGGATATTTTTGTCTAGTTTATCCATACAAACATATCCTGTGGGTACTCATTAGAAACGCCTCGGCAAGATGCTTCTAATGAGTACCCACAACGCAAGTTGTTTAGTGGAAAACTGGAGGAAAATTATCAACAAACACTCACACCGGCCCATTAAACAAGTCCTCTGATATTCATAGCCGCATGTAGTTTCATTCACAGTTTTTGTGGACATGCACTTCAGGTTATTGTGCAAAGTTATGCAATTCCTAATAAAGATGTACCACTTATAGACAAAATATATTTTAAATACTATTTCATTTCTTCATATATATCGTTCGTCTGACATTACTGACAATGACTAATCCCAATCAAATGCGTAAGGTGTTATTGTTTGTGTGTTCTAAGATGGCTGATGAGGCCAATCTTAGCTCTTAACTGCCTGTTGCAGATAGAACAAGGGAGGTCTGAGGAAGAAAGCTCTGTTGGTGATGCTAAGCTGTGGCTTTCTGCTGTGCACGTTTCTGTTGGGCTTCACTGATTCTTTTTTGCTTCGTATTCGCCAGCACCCCTTCTTATGAGGCCTCGCCACTTTGTTCGATCCTGTGCAATCTGTTCCAACGACTCTGCGGTAAGCTGAAGTCTTTAAGGAAGGCTTTGAGGATGTCCTTGTATCGCTTCTTCTGACCACCATGTGACCGTTTTCCAACTTGTGGTTTTCCATAGAGGATTTTGTTTGGCAAACGTTCATCAGGCATTCTAGTAACATGGCCTGTCCATCTTAATTGTGACTATTTCAGAAGAGTATATACACTCTGCATCCCTGTTTTTTTTCCATAATTTCCTAATAACCCACTAATACTCGATGTGGATTTTGGCAGACGCTTGTAAGTAGAAAATTTACCTGTGTTATTATTGTGTGTCGTCCACCTTTTCCCAATTTATTCAGCATACTGACACTTCTGTCAACCAAGAGAACAATTCTGACACGAACTCGTGGCGCCCTGTGAACGTGGTCTGTACTCAGGCTTGTGACCACTTTTAACTGAAAAAAGAAAGAATATAATACACTCTTCAAGGAACGAAATTCGAACAGCAATGGCAGAGGGAATGTTCATGTACAGTTGACTATCGTTATCTCGACCTCGCTTATCTCGAATAACCGCTTATCTCGAAGTGAAAGTCTGGTCCCTGCCTAAACATGAAAATCTAACAACTGGTAACAAAATATTGTGGAAAAGAGGAGAAATTGCTCCAAAGGAGCAATTTCTCCTCTTTTCCACAATATTTTCAATATATCACGAATTTCAAATGTCCAATTATTTATATTTTTGTTAAATGTGGTTGTTCGATTTATTTTTTTCCTCAGTTCTACAATTCTGATATGTCGAGGTACCCTGTAAATAGAATCTCTGAAATTTCAGCCGAGGCACAGCATTTCCTACAAGATTGCATGTGCGTCCAGCGTTCGTCTAAAGAAAACTTGGAGGTTTGGCTAATCAGCGCAAAGTGATGACTCTGATCAGCCTGCGCATTTGCCGTAGCCCGGCTCATTTGATGTCATCTGAGGTGAAAAATAAGGTTAAATTGCCAAATTTATGTTGAAGCCCGGGCTTCAAGCTTCCGCATGTCTACGCCCCTGGTGACGATTGATATGGGTCTAAACTGATTTTTCCTATTTGCTTGAACACCTAGCGTATATTAACCCATCTATGCCGAGTAGACTCTTCTACCTTAGCTCTTTGGACTATTTAGGGGATGTTTTGTTAGTTTTTATCATTATCATATTTTGATCGTTATCATGTTTTTTTATCATTATCATCTTTTGTAGAAATTTCTGAACTTCTTGCAAACAGCATTCTGCGGCGTCTGATCTGGGTCTACACTGTTTGCCAATGCCCCTTTTATGGGACGCTAGGCTTAAATGGCTTAAGTAATATTCTTATATTGAAAAAAAAACGATTTCATGACATATAAGTTCCAAATCCTTCAGGGGAGTTATATCTAATGCAAACCTTTTAGACCTAGAGCAGACAGCGTCTGATCTGGATCTACATAGTTTGTCCAGGTTCAATTTTGGGACACTAGACATTAATAGGTTGAGCACTATGAATATTATTCAACCATGTTGTGTATAATCATGCTGTATGCTAAAATGTGTATCCGCTGTTACGTGTCTATGATGGGATGATGATGATGAGTTTGATGATGATGATGATGATGATGAGTTTGGGTTTAATGACGCGTCAACCCATGAGGGTCATTTGCGTCAAAATGGTACATCAGCTTGGTTTAAAATTGATAGGACTATATGATAAGTCATATACCTATGATGGGGACTGGATAGCCCGGTGAGAGTAGCACTCATCTCTGATGTAGCTGTTGCAAATCGAATCAGCTCATGTGGTTAACAACCAAATGAAAATATCAGTCGCAATGTACGACTGACATGTGTGCCCAGCATTCCCGCAGTCTGATCAAAATCTTCACTGGGCGCATTTTGGACAGCCAATGATGCAAAGTTTCTTCATGCCGACAACAGAGACTCTGATCCGCTGTGAATGTGCAGGCTGACTCGAGTCCATCACGAAAACATACCTATATAATTTTGACCCTCCCCCCTTAAACCCCACTTTTATATAGTAAAACTGGGGTTTACAGGGGTATGCATTATGTTTCCTATTTCTGCTCAAAAGCATAGATTGTGGTACCCGTTAGAACCGCCTCGCGAGGCGGTTCTAACGAGTACCCACAATCTATGTTTTTTAGCAGAAATTTGAAAAATATTAGAATTTTTGTTTGAAAATTTTCAGGTTTTTGGTGGTGAGATTTTCAATATATTTGAATAGGCGTCTTTTGGTAATGATTTGGCGCATGTCCGAGGATACGTTTTCTGACTTTGCGGCTTTGTGTAACGAAATAACTAAAACATCACAATCATCAACATTTACCATATTTTCCTCGGCTACACAGAAGTGTTGAAACCGGATGTCAGATTCTACATGATCTTCGAAGTCTGGGTCTCTAGAGGATACACGCCATGGTTCCTTGCGGGTCCTCATCTGAGCGTCGGTACTGTCGTCGTCTCTAACTGTTGTTGCAGGAGCTTTAAATGTTGCAGAAATCAGTAAACCAAACATTATGAACAATGACAGTTACATTGTGTAAATTCATACATAAAACACCCTTTTAAAAATTAGCACGGTTTCTTTGTTGCGGTATAAAATATGAGTCCGTTGGAAGTAAGAAACTCATCAAATAAACGAAAATAGCAGACTTGGTTTTATTGGGTACCGTTTTCGACCTAATTACCGCACATACCCCTATAAGCGCACAGCCAAGCAATAGCGTAGTCTTCAGATTACAGCCAGTGTACTTTTTACCTACTTCTTTAGAAAGGAATATGTTGTGGATACCCATTTGAATTGCATCGACTTTCGACTTGTCGATGCAATTCAAATGAGAACCCACAACACATGCTTTTGTAAGGAAAATCAGAAAAAATAACAACAACAAAAGCATCGCATATGTGTCATTTGATAAGGCCTTCGCTGGTCCTTTTTCTTTTAAGTGTACCCTTAGTATATAGGTAGGTACATATTTTACCACAAGTTTTCCCAGTATTTTTGATAAACCTAAGCGCACAGAGCGGTAATTAGGTCGAATACGGTATATTTATAAACAGTTATGTAACACGCAGTACTGCTCATGCTGCCTAGCACCAGGTTAAGTGATTTCCTATTTCAAATAATATGAGCTATGATACGACAAAAAAAATGAAAAATGATACCCGATATTATTTTTCGTACACTACGTACATAAGGTGCGAAAAATGATACCAAGTTTTCAGCGTTGCAATTATCGAATACCCACTTTTATTCACAGTTTGAGAAATTCATAAGTTAAGGAGGGCATTGACTTTAAGATGGTTATGTAATCTGGGGCACTGGTCACTGTCTATATCAAGATGCGGAGCCTCCAAGTTGCAGGGACGTCTCATGCTGGAGGAGAGTACACGCATCTAGGGTAAGTGCTTACTTCGTCTAATTAAAGTATTTCCGTCAACGAGACAGTCTCTAGGCACACATTATGGACAAAAGACAAAATGTGGTTTCAATATACCTAGACGTTTTCCCATTGGTATCATTTTCCGTGGCTAGTGGTATCGAAAACTGCAACTCTGAAAACCTGTTATCAATTTTCGTACGTGATGTACGAAAAATGATACAAGACATCATTTGTCGTATGCAATGTACGAAAAATGATACCGGGTGGCTATAGTAAAGATAGATACACTTTATGTGCTAAATTAAATTTCACTAAAACAAAAAAGCCTATACACGTCCATATATTTTATTTTAATTTTAAGTATATTGTGATATTAACCCATTTAAGCCTAGCGTTCCATAAAAGGGACATAGGCAAACAGAGTAGACCCTGATCAGACGCCGCTTCGATGTCGTCTGCTACAATTTTGCTTAGCGATTTAAGAGTTAAGAGTTTCATTTTTCTTTTAGCGTTACCTTTATCAGTTGACAAACTTGATTTCAGTGTGTGATATTTTGTAGCTGTTTGCTCCATGTCCTTAAAACTCCTCTGTGATCTGTCGACAGCTGAAAAATAAATAAATGTATTAAAACTAGTTCTTGAATGAAAGAGAATATTGTATTCTGTTGCAACCAATCTACCTTTCGAATCACTGGAGTGAACTTTGACATTATCACTAGATGCAAACTTCAGAACAAGGTTGACATTTAATGGATGCAGTCAGACTGCTGTTTAGAGGGATATTAGAAACAAATTTAATTTGTGTAATTATAATGAAGTTTTTATTTTTATTTTCCTTGCGATCATTGAGCCCATTCGGATAATTTGGAAAATGGACTTCCACTTAAGTCGGTCCTAGGGGTTTATGTAGCACTGCAAATTACAGTCGAACTTCAATGGCTTGAACATCTTTAAAACCATAGAAAATTGTTCGAGACATGGGTAGTTCGAGCCACTGAGGGTTAATCATGGCACCAGTTCAGGAAGCAAATAGCGATAATTTAGGGAAATCTTTTCGATTTTCTACACAATGATTGTATGTTGAGTGTACTCATTAGAATCGCCTCGATGAGGCGATTCTAACGAGTACACACAACATACAATTCAATGATAAGACAAAAAATCCCTTAATATTTGTTTTCTTGAGCTATTGGAAGGATTTTTTAGGGACTAAAAAAAGAGTTCGAATCATCCAGGGTAAACGAGCCATCCGGGTTCGAGCCATTGAGGTTACACTGTATATTGCTGCCATATGAAGAGTTTCAGTGAAACCGAGACTCCGACTTGTAATCTGTCATGTGTTCGGTGTTTCTACGGGCAATCCTATAGATTGCATTCGCTCTTGTCGATAACTGATCCATAAATAAACCTAGTCGGTCGCGACATAAAAGTAATCTGTCATGTGTTGGATGTTTCTACGGGCAAACCTATAGATTGCATTCGCTCATGTCGATAACTGATCCATAAATAAACCTAGTCGGTCGCGACATAAAAGTAATCTGTCATGTGTTGGATGTTTCTACGGGCAAACCTATAGATTGCATTCGCTCTTGTCGATAACTGATCCATAAATAAACCTAGTCGGTCGCGACATAAAAGTAATCTGTCATGTGTTGGATGTTTCTACGGGCAAACCTATAGATTGCATTCGCTCATGTCGATAACTGATCCATAAATAAACCTAGTCGATCGTGACATATAAGTAATCTGTCATGTGTTGGATGTTTCTACGGGCAATCCTATAGATTGCATTCGCTCATGTCGATAACTGATCCATAAATAAACCTAGTCGATCGTGACATATAAGTTATCTGTCATGTGTTGGATGTTTCTACGGGCAACCCTATAGATTGCATTCGCTCATGCCGATAACTGATCCATAAATAAACCTAGTCGGTCGCGACATAAAAGGCAAGAAAACTCATTCATAGCCAAGATACATATGCATTATACGCTCAAATTCTACTTAACCAACAGCCAATAACAGGCGGTTCTAACGAATACCCACAATCTGTTTGAGCAGAAATATGAAAAAAAATAAGATTCTTTTATCTGAAAATTTTTATTTTTTGGTGGTAAAATTTTTAATATGTTTGAATAGGCGTGTTTTCGTAATGGTAAGTATTCTTGATAAACTTAAGTACAAAATGCGGTAATTAGGTTGAATACGGTATAAACCAGGCCTTGGTGAGATAAGGAAGCCGCCTACAATACGTCAAGATAATACTTTATTTAGTTCTTCTGAAATGAAATAAACATGTTGCAACTGCCATAGGAAAAGGCCTTACACATAAAACCTTTCATTTGAGCAGCTAAGCCCCTACAAAGAATCTTACGAATAGAGACGTCATTCTTTCCTGGGGAATTACTTCTCTTTCTAATCTCATTGTTTTCATAAGGGCTAATTCCAGGCTGTCTTGTGTCTGAAATAAAAACAGGATACAGACTAGATGTATCACACACTTTTTCATGCATTAGCTTTTGTCGAAACAAGTTGTTTGAACACGAAGCATTCATTCTTTTCCAAGACTGTACCACATACTCTTGTGAAACTGGCACAGTTAAGATGGACAGGTCATGTTAACAGGATGCCTGAGGAACGTTTGCCAAAGAAAATTCTCTACGGAGAACTAGAAATGGGCAAACGCTCCTATGGTGGTCAGAAAAAGCGATACAAAGACACCCTCAAAGCATCCCTCAAGGATTTCAACATACCAACAGAGTCGTGGGAACAAATTGCACCGGACCGGACCGAGCAAAGTGGCGAGGCCTCATCAGAAGAGGTGCTAATGAATATGAGGCAAAAAGAATCAGGGAAGCCGAGCAGAAACGTGCACAGCGCAAAGCCAGAGTTAAGGCATCACCAACAGAGCTGTCTTGCTCTGACATCTGTTGTTCCATCTGCAACAGACAGTTTAGAGGTAGAATTGGTCTAATTAGCCATCTTAGAACACATAAACAGTAGCATTTCTCGCACGTGATTAAGATTGGTCATTGTTAGTAATGACAGACAAACTATTACCACAGTATCCTGGTGTAGTCGCAGCTGAGAGTACAGCACAGTTTAAGGACCCTTTTGAACTCCTTAATCAGAGATATACATTGGCTCTGGTGTCCTTCTTGTAAAGACAGTGAAATGTATGCTAAACCAAAGAGTTGTTGCTTAGTAGAGGGGCTGACTTAATACAGGTTTCACTTATTTTCCATTTACATGACCTGAAACCCCAGCCTTTAAATACATGTGATTGCTTAATACAGATGAGCTTCAAGACAGATTTGACTGTATGTCTAATGGCCCATCCATACTCTTCTTTCATGTTTTTTCTACATATTTCAAATTTAGCCACTCACTCACTTGAAGAATAATGATCAGAAATTGATCGACTGAGTATCGAGAAACAGAGAGATAAAAGACATTTTCTGATTTGACCTTTTATTTGGACACGCCCACTGTTCGAATGGGTGTCAGTCATACGTCAAGACCAGAATGGCATATAGTATATCTCGTAATAAACCGTCTTCTCTGGGTTTACACTTTTTGCAAACATATCCAATTCAGTGTGCATGGCTACAAAGGTTAATGTATCAATATACATGTCACATTGGATCAAATGTTAAGCCATTGTAGTCTGGAGACCTCTAAAAGGGTAATTGGCAAACGGCGCAGATCCAGATCAGACGCCGCAGAATGTTTGCACTGTTTGCAAATAGATCAACCATTTTTCTCTAGGAAACTTTTAAATGACAAAGCCTGACATACCTAAAACCGAAAATAGAATCTTCCAATATATGGTGTGTGTGTGTGTGTGTGTGTGTGTGTGTGTGTGTGTGTGTGTGTGTGTTCATTCAGTCTACAATGGGTTAAACAAGTTTCTTCTGTCGAAATTCAGTCCTCCTAGAAGATACTTAAGTACGCCAATATGGATAACGGCCAATTTATCTTAGAAAAAAAAAACACCTTTAAAATAAGCAGTTATAATCCATGTAAATGCTGTTCGTTTAATCTTTGTCGTTAGGGGTCTACTATAAAAGAAAAACCAACTGCTCCAAGGGGAGCAAATTCTTTTCTTTCAGAAAAGAACTTTTCAGAAGGTATACAAAAACAATTTGAAAGAATTACCTTCCCTGAAAATGTATACATTCCCCTTAAATGGATTGATAAATACAGTTAAATAATAAGAATAGTAGAAAATAAATAAATTATGCCTACCTTCTGGCTCAGGAAACGCTGATAAATTAGCTGATAAATTAGCATATTGATCTGCGACGTTTTTTCTTTCCAAATATCTGGAACCTGAAAGAGTTCAATACTTAACCCTGGTCCTGCTGATCCCGGATATACCTCTTTGCAAAGAGTGCAGATCCAGATCAGTTGGCTTCTGAAGAAGCCAACTGATCTGGATCTGCACTATTTGTCATTAAGAAAGTGAATTTGTATCAACAACCTGGATCAAGTAATCTGATTGGCTGAAAATTAGAAGTGGGCGTGGCATCCTATTTTATTCAGCATGACAAAGGTTAAAAGGACACTTGATACACCTGGAAGATTTTCCGCCATTTGTAAAAAGGGAAACACTTTTGTGACTTCTTGGTTGCGTTCTGGAACGCCGAGTCCGTTCTGAAACGGGATTTAAAAGGAAGAATATGCTCCCAGTTGGATCATTTTATTTTCTTAGAGTAAAACGCTTTACAGAAGAGGACATAATCAATTTAGACAGACTTCTCTCGCTTGAAAATGCATCCATTCCACTTAAATTTGACATTACGAAAACATGCCTATTCAAATATACTGAAAATTTTACCACTAAAAAATGAAAATTTTCAGATAAAAAAAGTCTGATATTTTTCATGTTTCTGCTCAAAACATAGATTGTGGATATTCGTTAGAACCGCCTTGAAGAGGCAGTTCTAACGAGTACACACAATCTATGTTTTGAGCAGAAATAAGAACAATAATGTATACCCCTGTAAACCCCAGTTTTACTATATAAAAGTGGGGGTGAAGGAGGTCAAATTATATAGGCATGTTTTCGTGATGAGGTAAATAATCAAACAGGCAAACAGCAAGCGAAAACCCAGAGCAGCAGAAGTCAGGAGAGACTTTGTAGATTTTCCGCCGTTTTTTAAAGCGAGACAACTTTTGCTAACAGTTTATGCATTGTGCATTTAACACGAATGACTGTTGTTACCAGGAATAATTGGACAAGGAGTAAAATAGTTTTCATAATTTGAATAACTACAGACCCAGTAAGCATTCTACATAAATCTATAGCGGGCCGTTATCGGCCCGTCAGGGTAGCTGACGAGCCGATAACGGTCCGCTATAGATTTATAAAGAATGCTAGCTGGGGATAACGTTTAAGAATTATTATTTTTATACACAATAATGGTAATATTAACTAAAATTCTTTTGTTTTGGACATTAACGCTTAGCATGCTGGGTAAAAATTCAGCAGATGACAGTTTGATATAATTTTCTTATATTTTCCTAGAAAATAGACGTTGCTATTTCATAAAACGTGTATCCTAAGGACAAATAAGAGTCACATCACCAATCTGTCCCCTGCTGGATTTGCCAATAGGGCGCTGAAGGTTAATTATGGCTCGCATTGATTTCAGGTAACAATATGAAAAATGAAGGCCAGATCAGTCTGCGTGATCAGTTGCATAGTGAAAATTAATAGAGTTTTATCACGTCTCTTAATTTGTCTTTTCTGTTTCTCCTTAGCATGCCCCCATCACGAAAACATACCTATATAATTTTGATCCCTTTAAACCCCACTTTTATACAGTAAAACTGGGGTTTACAAGGGTATACATTATTTTTCTTAATTCTGCTCAAAAACATAGAATGTGGGTACTCGTTAGAACCGCCTCATCGAGGCGGTTCTAACGAGTACCTACAATCTATGTTTTGAGCAGAAATATGAAAAATATGAGAATTTTTTATCTGTAAATTCTCAGTATTTTGGAGGTGAAACTTTCGATATCTTTGAATAGGCGTGTTTTCGTAATACCATGTTTGCAAACGCGTGCGCGTGTTGCGGCGTGAGGGAAAGGAGAGAAGGGAGTGTGGTTTAGTGAGGCTTAGATCATACGATCGTATTTCCTCATTTTCGTGCTATGTATCAAGTGAATGATAACAGCTACTAAAATAAAACCCAAACAAGCAAGGTATCCATGGCCTACCGTTTTCATCTACATTGAGCTTCCATCCTTTGGTATGAAACAATTCTGAGATCGCCTCCAGCTGATCCCCTGTGACTTGGATGGTGTAGACACTGTCTGTCATCTCTCATGATAAAGTTCCGTCCTAGAAATGGCAAAGCCTATTTTCTGGGAAAAATAAAACAAAAATATGTCATCAATTTGTCGTTTACTGAATTTGCCCTGAGAGCAGTAAAGATTAAAGTACTCATGGCATACTTGATTCAGACGCAAAAGATTTTAAACAACGCCAAAACTTACAGTATGAAAATATCTCTTGTAGATTACGTGTTCACTAATTTTTGTAACAAATTTTCAACTGAATCATAGATTGACTTCTATCGCATTTTCGCACGGATCTGTTACACCTTAACATCTTGAAGTTTATTAAACCATTTATTAGCATCACGGAAACGTGCCTATATGATTTTGATCCTCTTAAACCACACTTTTATATAGTAAAACTGGGGTTTACAGGGGTATACATTATTTTTCTTATTTATGCTCAAATACATAGATTGTGGGTACTCATTAGAACCGCCTCGGTGAGGCGGTTCTATCGAGTACCCACAATCTATGTTTTGAGCAGAAATATGAAAAAAATAGCTGAGTTTTTTTATCTGAAAATTTTCAGGTTTTGGAGGTGAAATTTTCTATATATTTGAATAGGTTTGATTTCGTAATGAGAAATAAATTATTGCACTTACCCTCTAAAAGTATCAGCACTCTCAGATCATGTATTTATTGTATCTTATTTGCAAAATCTGTTCCTCTTAAATCCTTATTCAATTTAATTTCCCTTATGTACTTCCGCCTGGTATATATGAATTGGATTACTACACACCACCCCAGTTATTCATAATTTAACCCTTAAATCGTTTAGCAGAACTTGAATTGTAGCAGACGATAAATTATTTTGTAAAACCATTTTAAAGAGGAAATAAGTCTTGGTATTTCATGTAAAACGTCGACGATTCAATGAATGTAAAGCCATGTTTTCCCTGAAAAAAAAATCAAAACGTGTGCTGCAGTAATGATTTGGGTTTTAAAGTTAATTCAGGTATTACGTTTTAATAAGGAAGTTTTAAACAGTCACTGTGATATCTGTAGCCTTACGTCACTCTTTCTTTAATTTATTGATTTGAGTTGAACTTTTACGGCTCAGTCAACACTGTTAAGGTCTTGTCGAGGCAGTCAATACTCAATTTTCCTGGGCAGGATTAGTTCTCTAAGCTGAAGCGATTAACCAGAAGTTGTGCACATATTTACGCCCGTCACCAACAACTGCCCCTTTTGAAACAGCGGAGGTGCGAGAAATACCACAGAAATGATTTCATGATCAATTTCCACGAATATATTACGAAAACATGCCTATTCATATATATTGAAAATTTCACCACCAAAAAATTGGAAGTTTTCAGAAAACAATTCTGATATTTTTCATATTTTTGCTTTAAACATAGATTGTGGGTACTCGTTAGAACCGCCTTACCGAGGCGGTTCTAACGAGTACCCACAATCTATGTTTTTGAGCAGAAATAAGAAAAATAATGTATACCCCTGTAAACCCCACAGTATAAAAGTGGGGTTTAAGGGGGTCAAAATTATATAGGTATGCTTTCGTGATGTAAAGCTGGGATTCGAACTTGCGACCCCTGGGAGTACAGTCAAACTCTTTCTTTCGTCAACTACTCCAACTGTGCAACAGGAGTTGGCCTGCCTCTCACCATGACTACTGAGACCTTTTTCTTGGCAGTTAGTGTCAGTATACATAGGAAAAGTCAGAAGTACACACTTGGATGAAAGTTATAATTTGTGAGTAAGATACCACCGAACTCGGGTTTTTTCAGTAGTATACACACGGACAGAAAGTTAGTGTGTGTCAACTGTATACACTAATGAAAAAAGGGTCGTGTCTGATCGTTATACTCATAAGCAATAATAAGCAAATGAAAAAAAAAAAAAAAAAATATACCAATAACATACTCACGAATAAAGGTTAGTTTGTACAATTAATATACAGATTCTAAGATTCCAACAAGCTTGTAAAAACGACGTCAGTCACATAGAGTATTTCGCCGTACCAGCGAGGATGTATGTCCTACATGTCATCCAATGACCCTAAATATTGTATAAGGATTTTAATGAAAAGTAATAATTTACAACATTTTCCCATAGCTTCTTTGTAAGACTTAGAATTGCGGCGCTTGATCGAGGCTTACTCTGTTTATAACTTAACCAGTAGTATTACCGACACATCAAAAGGTGGCATCACGAAAACACCCCTATATAATTTTGACCCCCTTAAACCCCACTTTTATATAGTAAAACTGGGTTTTACAGGGGTATACATTTATTTTCTTATTTCTGCTCAAAACATAGATAGTGGATACTCATTAGAATCGCCTCGCAGAGGCGGTTCTAATGAGTACCCACAATCTAGTTTTGAGCAGAAATATGGAAAAGATTAAATTTTTTTATCTGAAAATTCTGTTTTTGGAGGTAAAAATTTCCAATATATTTGAATAAGCGTGTTTTCGTAATGTATACTCAGCAAGTATTCAGCTTAAATCTATATCAGACCGTCATAAGCCAACAGGTAATCCGTCTGGCCGATAATGGTCCGACATAGATTTAAGTGGAGTAGACGGTGATTTAATGAAAATCGTGCTGTACATTACATCACAAAAAACATGCCAATATAATTCTGACCCCCGTAAACCCCACTTTTATACAGTAAAACTGGGATTTACAGGGGTATATATTATTTTTATTATTTCTGTTCAAAACATAGATTGTGGGTGCTCGTTAGAACCGCATCGACGAGGCGGTTCTAACGAGTTCCCACAATCTATGTTTTGAGTAGAAATGTGAGAAATATCTGAATTTTTATCGGAAAAGTCTATGTTTTGAACAGAATTATGAAAAACATCAGATTTTTTTTATCAGAAAAATTTCATCTTTTGTTGGTAAAATTTTCCGTGTATTTGAATAGGCATGTTTTCGTAATGATTAGCCAATTTTCACTCCGTGTTTGTTTCTAAAGCTTTTTATTAACCCTTGTCCTGCTGAATAAATTTAGATGCCACGCCAACTTCTAATTTTCAGCCAATCAGATTACTTGATCTGGATTTTTGCTACAAATTTACATACTTGATGATAAACTGATCTGGATCTACACTGTTTACAAATGCAGGGTATATCCGGGTTCAGCAGGACAAGGGTTAAAATTCGTTTTTATTTTATCACTGAACTTGGAATCGGTCTGAGCACACTAGATTCAGGACAATTATGTATATGAGCCGCAACGTCCGAAAACGTACCTTGGGCGAAGATTCAGACCACAATGCTTCACTGGGCATGAAGTTTCTGATCAGGCTGCGTGGATGCGAAGGCTAATTTGAGACATTGTCAGGCGCATATGTCCGGAGGTATGTTTTCTCACGTTGTGGCTCATATACTTATAACTACTGGATCCGAACCCCTCCCGGTGGGCACACAACGTTCAAATAACGTCGATTCAACGTCAAGACGTTGAATCGATGTTATTTGAACGTTGTGTGCCTGTTGGACTGTTAGTATTTTCTGAGAGTATCCTTTGTTAGGTCTTTCAAGACTTTTTGGTATTGTTCCTACTTAGGCATATCTCGATATGATGACAATGACTTTCTATCCAGTTCTACTTTGCTTGCTTCATCTCCTTTCGCATCTTTCTGTTTGTCGCTTTGTATTTTTTCGGACCCTACTGATTCCTTTTTCTGTCTCTTGAGTTCTCTTCTTTCATTACGGAAGTCAAAGGTTTCATTTGTTACCCCGGGCTTCTTTTTGCGACGTTGATTGCCCAGGACTTCATTGACCATGTCAACTGAAGTTTACTGTTGTAGACTCGAGGTCAGTGTTTTCAACATGAAGCATTATCAGTGGTTCTCCAGCCCCCTTAATTTGCACGATGATGAATTGGACAAGATTAAATGAAGACCACTTTCTACATCTGCATCGGAAGGGTGGAAGCCTGACAACTATGCCTTTAGTCGGTCCCACCATGGTGTAACTGGTAGTTTCGTTCTGCTATGTCAATATTGCTTTGGTATCCACAATTTGTTTTGTTTTTCAAAGACTTGTGAAAATTGAATATGGAGATACCCAGGAAATATAAATACGGTATTCAACAGTCTTGGAACTAACAATATTCAAATATGTCAAGGTTTGACCCGAATAACAACAGTGTGACAAAGCTGTTTTATTTTATTGTTTATTGTGTTTACTTCGCCAGTTAATTTTCATTGCAGCATATTCGTACCACTGCGAGTGCTGACATATATCCGTACCACAACGAGTTCTGGCACACATACGTATCACCGCGAGTTCTTGCACACATACGTATCACGGCGAATTCTGGCACACATACGTATCACAGCGATTTGCGGCCGCATACGTACCACCGCGAATTCTGGCACACATACTTACCACAGCGAGTTATGGCACACACCCGTGCCACAGCGAGCTATGGCACACATACGTACCGCCTTGAGTACTTACATACATACGTATCACAGTGAGTTCTGGCAAACTTACGTACCACCGCATTTTCTGGTACACATCCGTTCCACTGTGATTCTGGCACACATCCGTACCACCGCGAGTTCTGGCACAATCCGTACCACCACAAGTTCTGGCACACATCCGTACCACCGGGAGTTCTGGCACACATCCGTGCCACCGGGAGTTCTGGCACACATCCGTACCACAGCGAATTCAGGCAAACATACGTACCACAGCGATTTCTGGCACATATCCGTACCACCGCGAGGTCTGCTAACATCCATACCACCGCGACTTCTGGCATACATACGTACCACCACGAGTTCTGGCACACATCCGTACCACAGCGAGTTTGGGGACACATACGTATCAAAGCGAGTTCTGGCATATACCGTACCACCGCGAGTTCTGTTAACATCCGTACCACCGCGAGTATATCCCTATGTTTTCATTTACTCTGGCACACAGTAGAATTGCCATGAGTACCCGTCTTTATTTATCAAAGTGATTAATTTGATTTTTATGTTTTAGCTTTGTTGCATTGACTGAGTTGGGAGCCTTTATGCGAATCGAATTTTTATGTATTTCTGTATTAAGAGTAGTATCGGGACCCAGGGTGAAGTTGGCTGGCCGTGAAACTGCTTTAAATCCTTCGGTGGTTTATTCTACTGACCGTTCTAAGGCGGTGGCCCAGGTGTTAGTCTTATTCTTTGTTGCTTTGTGAGTTATTCTACGAGGCGATTTGTTTTAAGTGTTGCCTTGTGTTATTTTGTTCTTGTATTTTTCAGTCCTTTTAGCATTGCGATTACCTCACTTGGGGAAGAGAGAGCTAATCTTAGTGCTTTTCGTACGTTTGTTTGATTTGCGCTTGTTTGGTTTTGTCTATTTCCTCTTCCTCTTCGTGTCTGGGATGGGCTGTGGCTTGTGATTGTGGCACTCCCTGGTCTTTTCTCTTACCTTTTTTGTCATGATAATTTTTCTTATTGGTTTCACTAAATCTTATTCAGTTTTTTTGTATATTGCATGCGTATAATTAAGGAAATGGTAAACGTTTCTTAGAATTTTCCATTCATATTAACAATTAGTTTGGCCCACATTTATTCATAAGGCAAAAGAGCATGACCTCGAAATGCATGTGAATTAGAACGACCTTACGTGTAAAATTGGACAAAACTTTCTTGACTGTTTAAATATGTTTCAAAAGTGTTTTCTGATGACATACAATATTAAATACAGCATACAATTTCAGTGTGATTTCAATACAAATATGGAGTTATTATCCATTGACTTAACATTGGCAAAAGTTTACCTTTTTAAAGTCGCCTGCTTCATCTTTACGCAGTTGATTACAGTGAAGCACTCACCAAAATGAGGCAGAATCAAAGATACTATGATACAAATGAATTTCATAAGAAAAAGTACAAATGTATAAATTAAAATTCAGAATTGGATGGACCTTGCAGGCTTTTGTCTTAAGGGTGCAACATATAATTATACCAATCTAAATAAAATAATCAAATTTAATGGTAGAGAATAGTCCCAATGGACCAAGCGAATAAATAATATTAGCACTATATTGAAGTATAGAGTGACGCATTACGGTCTCACCTCCACAAAGGCACTGAACAATAACTGACGTGATCATATCATGTAAAAGGGGATCAGCTGGAAATACAGAACAAAACAAAAGGCAATAAACAGAAGACTTTCGGAGTAGGTATTTTTATTTATAGTTTTAATCTGCTCATGAAAGATGATGATTGTACTATACAGTGGCACAATGAACTTCCCAGCTTTTGACTGGACAATATGATATGACGTATAACTTTTGAACTTTTTATTTGTCAAATTGAATGATGTATCAGTAGAATATGACGTAACAGATTTCAAGGAGAAAGAGAAATGCCGCCATTTAAAAAAAACTGTCGGGAAGCAAGATAAATATGCGGTGTTTTTTAGTATTGCACGGCCCGAATTTCGGCATTGCCACCGGCTGTAAAAGTGCTTTATCCCCCCCGGTAGTTTATTCTACTGACCGTTCTAAGGCGGTGGTCCTGGTGTTGTTCTTACTCTTTGTCTTTGTAGCTTTGTGGTTCCCGCATTGCTTTCTGTTTTGTTTTCTATATGTGTTGTGATGCTAGCATTGTGGTCACCGTCTTCAATAGCTACCCAATTTGCTTTCTGTTTTACTAGTTGTGTTGTGATGCTAGCATTTTGGTCATCTTCAACAGGTGCCCATTTTGCTTCTGTTTTACTAGTTGTGATTAAGAGTGGCATAGGGACCCAGGAAGAAGTTAGTCGGCTGTAAAAAGTGCTTTAACAAAAGTCACAAATATTGCCTTTGGAAACAAAGAACACATTACAGATAGAAAATGGGAGCCTCGGTTTTATTGAGACTCTTCATAAGCAGTAATAAAATTTGCTTACGCCCGCTAGCATATACATGAGCAGAACTCCATTTTCAAAGATACCACAATGAGCCCAGTGATCCCAAAGGAAATGAAAATATAATCTGCAGTATGGTGATGTAGGCGGCCCCCGGTAGTTTATTCTACTGACCATTCTACGGTGGTGGTCCTGGTGTTAGTTTTACTCTTTGTTGCCTTGTGGGTTTTTCTACGAGGCGATTTGATTTAAAGCTAGCCTTGTGTTATTTTGTTCTTGTGTTTTTCAGTCATTTTAGCATTGCGATTACCTTGCTTGGGGAAGAGAGAGCTAATCTTAATGCTTTTCGTACGTTTGTTCAATTTGTGCTTGTTTGCTTTTCTCTGTTTCCTCTTCCTCTTGGTGTCTGGGAAGGGCTGCGGCTTGTGACCAAAGGTGAAGTTGGCTGGCCGTAAAAGAGCTTTAACCCCGCATCCCCGCCGCCCCCCCCCCTCCAGTGGCTGTAGCCTGGATATTATGCGGCAGACTGCATGCCAAGTTGTCAACCCAACTATTGTTGATGGCTATGCTTCACTCTTTAATTTCATGACGGCGGTTCGGGCCTCAGACTCAATGACAGCCTCTTTGTAAAACATTTAACCAGTGGGTTGGGGCTTGACGATATGTCTTTGGCTTAGTCCGCCGTGGTTCAACTATTGGTTTTCATTTACTCTGGCATACAGTAGAATTAGCCATGAGTACTCGTCTTTGTTTATTATAGTGATTAATTGATTTTTATGTTTTCGCTTTGATGCATTGACAGATTTGGGAACCTTTATGCGAACCGAATTTTTATACATTTCTGTATTAAGAGTAGCATCGGGACCCAGGGTGAAGTTGGCTAGCTGTCAAAGTGCTTTAAACATCCCCGGTAGTGTATTCTACTGACCGTTCTAAGGCGGTGGTCCTGGTGTTGTTCTTACTCTTTGTACTGTTTTTTTTTCTATATGTGTTGTGATGCTAGCATTGTGGTCACCGTATTCAATAGCTGCCCACTTTGCTTTCTGTTTTACTAGTTGCGTTGTGATGCTAGCACTTTGGTCACCTTCAACAGCTGCCTAGTTTGCTTTCTGTTATACTAGTTGTGATTAAGAGTAGCATCGAGACCCAGGGTGAAGTTGGCTAGCTGTAAAAGTGCTTTCACCCCACCCCCCTTCGACGGTTTACACTGCTGACCGTTCTAAGGCGGTGGTCCCGGTGTTGGTCTTAATCTTTGTTGCTTTGTGGTTTATTCTACGAGGCGATTTGTTTTATGTCTTACCTTGTGTTATTTTGTTCTTATTTTTTCAGTCCTTTTAGCATTGCGATTACCTCGCTTTGGGAAGAGAGAGCTAATCTTAGTGCTTTTCGTACGTTTGTTCGATTTGCGCTTGTTTGAGTTTGTCGGTTTCCTCTTCCTCTTGGTGTCTGGGAAGGGCTGCGGTTTGTGACTGTGGCACTTCCTGGACTTTCCCCTTACCTTCTTTTTATTCTACTGACCGTTTTAAGGCGGTCCTGGTGTTAGTCTTACTCTTTGTTGCTTTATGGTGTATTTTACGAGGCGATTTGTTTTATGTCTTACCTTGTATTATTTTGTTCTTGTGTTTTTCAGTCCTTTTAGCATTACGATTACCTCGCTTGGGGAAGAGAGAGCTAATCTTAGTGTTTTTCGTACTTTTGTTCGATTTGCGATTGTTTGGTTTTGTCTGTTTCCTTTTCCTCTTGAAGTTGTGTTATGTGCGATGACCAATATTAAGTCTGTTTAGCCTGCTCCTATGCAATCTAATCAGGGTATTCACTGTTCGCATTTTGTTTTTGCGACGCTCAGAGTAAGTCGAAAAAATAAGCATATAGTCTAAACAAGGCATTTAATGTTCACATGAGATTTCTATGGCTCTCACTAGTCGAAGAGTTTAAACACCAAGCGCATTCAATGCCTTTACAATTCACATTAAGTTTCTATATATCTTGAACTAAAATGAGATTGATAATCAAATTAAAATGATCCGTAGGTTGATATCAGCCTTCAGTAATCGGAATGGGTTTCAAAGAAGATGGGTGTACGGGAAATTTTACTTGTTTCATCTATCATCAAGGTACTGTAGTACCCGAGAAATGTATATCTAAGAAAACAGCCGTGCGCGGCTGTAATGGCTGGTTTAACACATTGTTGCCTCAAACTGCTTGTTTTAGTAGAATAATACATAATGTTTCAAATGTTGAAAAAAAAACTGTTTACATGATATGATCTTTAATGATTGTACATATTAGGTTCTTACAGAAAAGAAAGTTACATACGTGTTATGATTTACTGTATAGTAAATCATGCAAAAACTGCAAATGCCAAGTCACATAGCATCATAATATGAAAACGGAATGTATTGCATGTGCTCAAAATCTTTATTGGTCAAAAGTAACCATTAGTTTGTGCACAGTTATGACTCTTGAGAGGTTCACATGTTCCAAAATAATGCAATCTAATTAAAAACATGCACTTTGTCAGATTATCTGTACGGCCTGGAGTTTAAGAATTTACTATGTAAGAACATATTCTGCTCTCTCATTACTTATGTCACAATTTCATTTAGATTGCTTTTATAGGACATGGTTTACCATGTGAAAATTATCTTTAGCTCAGAGCATATTTAGTCATAAGGCTACTTGATTCACACTGGAAAATACAGACTGTGAATAAAAAAGAAACTAGACAACATACAGACATACACACAGTGAGAGATTGACTTTACAGAAGATTTAAGAATATGAAGAAATAAAAATGTGAAACAATAATACCCCGCAACTATCATACGATGGGCAGATAACTGTCAAAATTTGACGAAACTTGTCCAAAAGCAATCCCAAGTAATATATCCACACTATCAATGCATACACCAAGTGTGTTGAAAATCCATTGATATTTACTAAAGTTATCGACCGGTGAGACGGACGGACGGACGGACGGACAGACACACTGACGTCTAAGGTAGAATCATAAGACCCCGCCACCATCATGGGGCTGGGTGTAGAAACAGTAGTGGTAGATCATTTGGTTATCTACTTGTTTATGCGATGTATTATTACAAAAGTAAAACATAAGGGACTGGATTATGTGTTATAATGTCTGTTTAAAATTGTTCATGGTATATTCACATAACCTTTTCTGCTTAATGCGTTTCCAGTCGCTTACAAGTTTGGACACAAATTTTTACAGTGTTTCTTCCAGAAAGCTGTCTAGACCACCAAAAGTAATTCTTTTCCGTTTGCCTTGTCTCACTAGAAGTTTTTCCATAGCACTGGCCAATCCTTCAGTTTCCATGTGTTCAATCTCCGGAAAAGGACATAAAATGTCTCCCTTCCTAACAGTTTCTGTGGCATTGGGTGCTTCTCGTGCAATGGCTGTTGATACGGCCTTAATTTTGTTCCAGGCCTCCGAGTGGCTGGCCTCATCCATGCACTCTATCAATGCACCTAAGTTATCTACAACAGACTTGGCATACATTGTCAGTTCTGGTCCAGGTTTACTTTCTATTGTCTGAGCACTAGCACCGAATCTTTCCAACATCGCTTTTATATCTTCTTGACCATTCATCAGCGCAGCTTTAGATTTCTGCAGTTCCCCTCCGCGAACATGCTCTGCAGCTGCATGACACACGTTGGTGGATACCACGCGCAGGTCATGCTTTTTAACAGCATTTAAAGCAGCAATGTTTCCAGGGCTCATTCTTGCCGTAGTCACATCTGCTTTATTAATAATTTTCTCCTGCCAAAGTCTTTGTCCCTTGATGTTAGTGTATTCCACCCTAAGTTTGATAATTGTTTCATCTTCAGGGATAGTTTCAAGGTTGTGATGATTAAGATCAACGCATACACCTATTTGCCGTGAATGGCCTGCTGGAAAATCATACAGAAAATAAGCTTTCTCCGCTTTAGTACCTTTTCCCGATAGACTTCGTCTCATGCGTATTCTGCAAAGAAAAAAATACAACCGCGTAATTTATAAAGGGGACTTTTTCGTTTCCCCATCAATCACACAACGTTGTAATAATGTCAGGACGTCTGAGTGACGTAGAAATGACGTTAATATGAAATTATGTGTTTACAGGGTCGGTATCGACGTTTGTGTATGTCTGTCATGTTTGTTTGCTCATCCTCTTGGTTTCAGTGGTAGGCTATGTTCTATGATTGCGGTAGTACCTGAAGAGCTTCAGTACTATTTTAGAATAAAAACAAATAAACATCGAATACAACAGCTTCTTAAGATATGAAAAGGGGAAGTAGACACTACAATCCTGAAACAGGAAACTGTGCAAAAAATCTAAGAGGTTGCCTTTGGAAACAACAAACTCACAAAAGAACGAAGATGGGAGAATTTATCTTAATAAGTCTCTTCATACACAGCAATGAAGTTTTATGGCCGACACACGGCACTAAAAACCAGCTGCAGTGAAGAAAAACAAAAATCTAAAAGGTTATCTTTGGAAACAAAAAAAAACAAACAAAAAAAAAACAAAACAAAAAAAAAAAAAAAACAACAACAAAAAAAACAACAACAACAAACAAACATATAAGAAAGACAATAAGAGACTTGGTTTTATTTAGTCTTTTCTTATACAGCAATGAAGTTCATACTAAGATGTGTGAGCTACGAACAGTACCTGAAATCTTGCGTACAGTTTTCGTCGACAAAAGACAGACTTTGGTTTAGTTCAACGAGTACAGATATATTCCAGGCGACAGCAGATTTCCTCAGCAATACGGGAATAAACAGTTCAGCCTCCGGGTCTTCCGCTTCCTTCTCTATGTAATAATAAGCGTCGCTGCTACAGTTCTTTGATAACATATAGGCTTGTTCTGAAACTTCACTTCCTAAAATCAACAATAAATCTTCGGAAACCATGTTTGGTATGACAAAAAAAAAAAAAAAAAAAAAAAAAAAAAATGGATATGTCCAGCCATTGAACGGCGCCGGATAAGGGTTTCTTCATTTTTATTATTTCACTGAAATGTTATGGCAAAAAAAAAAAAAAAAAAAAAAAAAAAAAAACTACAGCAAGACGATGGCGTGCCATCGCATATTTCCCCGCGCAAGCGCCATCTCATATCTCCGTGCACATCAAAATTTCAAATGCGTTCCTCCAGTCTTCATCCATAGGGCTATTACCTGTGACAGTTTCAAGGTTCTAGCTTAAAAAGCCTAGGAGTTGTGTGACGATAAAAAAGGACCCAAAATCTTAAATTTTGACCTCTAGTGACCCCCAGACATGCCCCGGGGTAAAATGTTTGCACTACTGTATTCTACTTTTTATTACCTTTGATTTGATATGCAACAGGTCTGTTTGTACAAAATTGATTTTGGACCCTTCGGGGCCACACCCCCTGGTCCTGTCCCCAGGGGGTTACATCAAAATTCTGAATGTGTTCGTCCAGCCTTCATCCATAGGGCTATCGCCTGTAAAAGTTTTGAGATTCTAGCTTAAATGGTCTAGGAGCAATGGTGTGACATTACAGATGGACATACCGATGGGCGGACGGACGGTATATCACAATATCCCCGCTTTTTCTTCGAAAAGCGCGGGGGTAAAAACAAATGTTCCTAGAAAACAGAACGAACAAGCGAAGAGGAGCTACAATAGAAGTATCACTTTAGAATGGTCAACAACACGACCCTTATCCGGATGCCGTCTCTGTTGCACATAATTGTTGACTATGTAGACTAGAACAGAATTAGTTTTCCCACAGATGAACGTGACGTTGCGGCCCCCTTGACTTTGTTTTATCATATAATATATGTTGTTTCTGCTGCTATTTCATTGATGATGGGGAGGACTCCTACATGGGCCGAACGCCTATTTGAAACTTGGAACTAAATCAGAATTAAGACGAGATTTCAATCAACGAAAAGCAGTTTAAGCCCTCAATCCAAGGTTTTCTAGCTTAAAACTATTTAGTCTAACCACTCGGTAATTTTACTACTGACCATGCTAGCATTCTACATAAATCTACAGCGGGCCGTTATCGTTATCGGCCCGTCAGCTACCCTGACGGGCCGATAACGGCCCGCTATAGATTTATGTATTTATCTATGTCTGCATTTTAACTGAGTGAGTTGGTTATTAATCTGTATTGTTTGATAAAATTCCTGTGTATTTGAGGTCAAACAGCAAGTCATTTAATCAGACATTTTGTAAATATTTATGTATCGGTGTACAAAGAAACAACTATTTGATCAACTGTAATTTCCAACATACACCGATTCTGACTGACATTGCAGATGAGGTTTAAATGTACATTTGGCTGTTTAGGTAATCACTTTTAACACTGAAACCTAATATATGACCGGTGGGTATGGTGAGGTAAGGGCCACTTGAGCTTTTATCAGGTAGAGTAAAGGATCATGCTTTCATTTTTGTCTTCCTTTCTCTAAGAGACAGCGCAATATGACCCATCTTGGTTGATGTATCGTTAACAACCGATTATATGTTAAAAAAGGTAAGAGAAAAGTCCAGGGAGTGCCACAATCACAAACCACAGCCCTTCCCAAACACCAAGAGGAAGAGAAAATCGACAAAACCAAACAAGCAAAAATCGAACAAACGTACGAAAAGCACTAAGATTAGCTCTCTCTTCCCCAAGCGAGGTAATCGCAATGCCAAAAGGACTGAAAAAAAAAAACAAAAAAACACAAGAATAAAATAACACAAGGTAAGACATAAAACAAATCGCCTCGTAGAATAAACCACAAAGCAACAAAGAGCAAGACTAACACCGGGACCACCACCTTACAACGGTCAGTAGAGTAAAAAAAAAAAAAAAAAAAAAGAAAAAAAAAGGTAAGAGAGAAGTCCAGGGAGTGCCACAATCACAAATCGCAGCCCTTCCCAGACAGCAAGAGGAAGAGGAAACAGACAAATCCAAACAAGCACAAATCGAACAAACGTACGAAAAGCACTAAGATTAGCCCTCTCTTCCCCAAGCGAGGTAATCGCAATGCTAAAAGGACTGAAAAACACAAGAACAAAATGACACAAGGTAAGACATAAAACAAATCGCCTCGTAGAATAAACCACAAAGCAACAAAGAGTAAGACTAACACCGGGGCTTTAAAGCACAGGCGGGTTTAAAGCACTTTTACAGCTAGCCAACTTCACCCTGGGTCCCGATGCTACTCTTAATACAGAAATGACTATTACTGCTGATTCCTAATAAACCATTCAGAATAAACTGATGTTGCTGTGTTGTATAAAACAATAACATATGCTTTATTTTCGTAGCATTTTTTTTTCAGATAAATGTTTGTGAATAAAATGTGTTCCGGCAATACTGCCGTATTTATTCTAGGTATTATGACGGATTTATTGGAAAAGAAGAAGTGTAGATCCTGATTAGACGCCCTAACAGAACGTGGTGTCTGATCAGGGTATGTACTGATTGCCACTCACCCAGCAGATCTGACACATTTTTCACGTAGTAAGTTTGACATTCGAGGCCCAGTTGTTCAAAGTGTCGTTAGATTAACGAGCTCGTTAGTGGTCAAGATGTTAACTGTTCTAGTAAGTACAATATCTAATTCACAGTATGTTTGCTAAAAAATGTGAGTAAAAGCTACTCACATTTTTCAGCAAAAATATTAACGTATAAGCCGTATTTAATGATCAAAGTTTTAACGATACGTTAACTAACGACATCGTTAGTTTTGAACAACTAGGCCCTGAAATTTTAGAATAAGTATGGTACAGAGTTAAGGCGTCTCAGAATTTTGGTCAAATATTTTGTATGGTCTCGTTTGACAACCCGCTGTGCACACATTTTAAAACTACACACGAAAAACGAAGTACACGTGTATGTACAAGAACTGACTATACCTGTGGTGATAACAGATATTGTAACCCACTGGTTGTTTGATTCATCGGTATTTGGAACCATCTGTCTGATGTTTTGTCGCACCTCGTGGACTAGGGCTTTGGACTGGGTTGTCCCGGCATTAATATTTCCATCCGAAAACACAATAATCGAGTTCTTCGTGGACAAATACTCTGACGGACTTAAACATAGGAAAATGATAATCAAAAAGTGTATAAATAGGTTAAAAAGTGCCAGTTCATAAATTTTATGCAGCATTTTTTTGTGAATAGTGATAGCTGGTTTGAGCTGGGTAGGGCTGTACAAAGCTTAGCAAATGTAATGTTGGCTTGAAAACAGCTCTTCGGCTTTCATGGTGACTTAGTTTTATGGTTCCGTGTTTCCTCTGTTGCAGTTCTTCTTTAATCATGCGTCTGTGGCTTTATTTGCAGGGTTTGCCAGTACATCACAAAAACATACTATATAATTTTGACCCCCTTAAACCCCACCTTCATATAGTAAAACTGGGGTTTACAGGGGTATACATTTTTTTCTTATTTCTGCTCAAAACAAAGATTGTGTGTACTCGTTAGAACCGCCTCGCCGAGGCGGTTCTAACGAGTACCCATAATTTATGTTTTGAGCAGACATGTGAGAAATATCTGAATTTTTATCGGAAAAATCTTGAGTTTTTTGGTGGTGAAATTTCCAATATATTTGTATAGGCATGTTTTCGTAATGAGGCTGCGTTTCGGGAATGTGGCTTTTCCTGGATATATTCACTTATATTTCGATCGGTTTTCGGTAAAACTGAGTTTTAAAACCATTAAAAAAGATTGTAAGTGGAGAATAATGAAAGAGCAATAAACATACTAAATGACTAGCACTAGCCTAATGCACCATTTTCATGGACACGCATTTCAAGTGCTCATGCAAAACATTATGCGGTTCTCAGTAATAATTGTACCACTTATTAACAAAAGAAAAAAAAATATAATAATTTGAATATACTATTATTTTTCCCTGGCAACAATCAGAAAATCGCCAAACTATTTTAGGTGGCATTTTCAACGTTGTGGTTTTGTTGGTTGCCATTTTGATGCTTTTAAATCAAGTCACGTAATCCAAACGCTGATGACATCATAGGTAGACAGTGACGGTATTGAAATACTTATAAGTAAGTGGTTGGTATAACAATATAATATCAAATGCAAAAGACGCTTTTTAACTTTAGACACAGTACCAAGTTTGCGTAAATATACTGTGAATAAGACTATTGTAGAATAATGGTGAAAACACCTACTCTTTAGTTGCGTCAAAGAAAGCTTTTAGCGCCATACGAAGACCAGCACTGAGGTTGGTTTCTTGCGACATCCCACCTTTGTCAAACTGGTTTAACATTTCCATCAGGTACGGCTGTCAATGGACCAAATAATGCAATGGTGAGATACATGTATTCTTATGATGCAACAACAGGGTTGCTTTCACTTAACTGAAACATTCGCGGTTACTTGCAATTTATAGCAAACTTGCCGTTCAGTTGTGACAGTTTTCGGTAGACGGCAGCGAATATGCGCAAACCGTTTGACACAACCAAGATGGCGGCCTATGCAAATAAATGTTTTGTATGCTTGTTCGTAGCAAAACACATGGAAATGTTTACTGGGCTGATATTATACATTCGACTCCTTATAAAATAAATAATTATTGATATAAGTTATTCGATCTAATATCAGGTCTCGCCAACGAGAATAGTGGCTACTGTCTAATTTGAGGTCATCTAAGACGTATATAAAATAATCGTTTAAAATATGCAAACTAGTTTGGGGAAAAGCTCCCGCGAGTAATTTGCTTTATTGCAGCCCAGGAGAATTCTATTTTTTTTAAACTAATACAACACAAAGAGCATTTAAATACACAATCACTTTCAAAGATGTCTCAATTGTCTGCAGGATGCGAGAGATATTACGGCGAATAGATTCTAATTCTATCAAATTTGTTCATGCCTCCTTTCTGAAAAGGCGTTTACTCAAAAAGCAAAGAGCTTTCTCACCTTGGGCGCAAACTAGTATTGACAATTACGGCATTTCTGCAACTTAAGAATAGCAAAACACAGCTAGCTGTTACACATAACTACAGGAAGAGGGGGTATACACATAATATTTTTCTTATTTCTCCACAAAAACATATGTTGTGTGTACTCATTAGAAGCGCCTCGGCGAGGCGCTTCTAATGAGTACCCACAACATATACTTTTGTGGAGAAATAAGAAAGATATCAACATTTTCGGATGAAAAAAAAGCACCCTATCCGTTGCTATGGTTAAATACCGGCTAGATACGAAGACATAGTGCCTTCCTTCTCCCAATACTATATTATAGACAGTCTTTTTTCTCTGATTATTCATACTCGGTGACTCGGTCAAATTAGCACATATACTTATACAACATGTTACATGTATCGTCACAATTTGCCTTATCATATCGCTTAGTATGCTGAGTTAATATATCAGTCAACGCCAATTTAAAATAGTTTGCTTAGTTTCCACAGAAACTATAATTTGACATATAATATTTTCTTGGAAAAGGGATTCTTTGAAAACAAGAAATACTACAAAGAAATGAACAAACGCAGGTTCGAGTCTGTCCATGTGCAAATTATGTGATGCTCTACATGTCCTCTAGCCCCGGGTTGAGCTGAACTTTGTTTTTAGTATAAATCAATGGCCCCAAAAGGATAGAAAATATAATCTACTCTATGATGAAGTACGGGTAGCCGTTTACGGCCGACACGCAACACTTAACATGCCAGGTATATTCTTTTCAAAAGAGAAAATTTGCATACAAATTTATTACATTTATTCTATGATGCAATAAGACAAATTCATAAATTTGTCATCTGCTGAATTTAACGAGACACTGGTACAGGTCTAAATGATATAAATGATATAATTAAATAATTAGTGCCAATGTTAAATTTCTGGACCTTATGATCTGTTGAGTTCGAACATTACATGAGAAAATAGAGCAACCGTGGTCGTAAGGGATATTGTATATCCCTCGTCAACAGACGCAACCATACATTTGGTTTGCCTAAAGGATTGCCATTTCAGATAACTTAGAGATTACTTAAAGAAACGACCTCAATTTGTGTCTGTTTATACTTTTGTGCTTGGCATTGGTGGAACAAATACAGCAGTTGACCCATATTCTGCAAGAGAAAGGCAAAGTAAAGCGATCTGACAAAAGTAAATCTTAAGTGTTTAGTCAAATTTATAAGTGTAGAAACAAATGCGGTTAAACCCGTAACACAATCCACGTAGGTAAAAAAAAAATCAGTCACTATTAAGATTTTAGCCACAACATGAGAAAACGTACTTTCTGACATACGCGACAATGAAAATTCAAATCAGCCTGTCTGATCAGTCTTCGTTGTCCGCATGAAGAAACTTAACATCCTTAGCTATCCAAAATGCGCCCAGTGAAGATTCTGATTGGACTGTGCAGATGCGCAGACTAATCTAAATCTTCGCTAGACGCACATGTTCGAAGGTACAGTTTCTGACGTTACGGCTCATATCACTGGCAATTCAGATGATCTGATTGGTTAAATAGCAACAATAGTTTTGTGGATTCACTGAACACTTCAAGTGTTGACTTTTACCCTTGAACTGGCTGTTATCTTCGTCAGTGGAAAGAATATCTCAGCCTCTTTTCCAAATGTGACAACGGCCGCTTCATCTCCATCATCTAAGCTTGTAATCAGCTGCTTTGCAAAATGTTTCACCTGGTAATCACGATGAATATATTTTATATTGTGCAACATCGTGTTGTTAAAGAGGAGTATTTGCTGATAATTCTGGAATGTTTTCTTTTATTTCTCCGTAAAAACGTACGTAGTACTCATTAGAAATGCCTCAGCGAGGAGCTTCTAATGAGTACTACAGCCTATGTTTTTTATGGATAAAAAGAGGAAATAACTATCGCAGAACCATCGCCAAATACACCTCCTTTATAAGGAGCAGTGAAATATCCATATCAGCATGTAATTTCATTCACAGTATGTTGTGAACATGCGTTTCAGCTTCTTGTACAAGTTTCAGCAAAGCTGTACCATATTAGACAAAATAATATATTGAATATACCTTTTTTTCTTTGTAAACAGGCAACACTGAAAAAATAACAATTAAATTTTACTAGTTTAAATAGTGTTTGATTGACAAAACCTCAAGTAATAATATTAATAATGCTAATAATAATAATCATGACTGTTCCCAAGTGGATCGGTGCGACTATTTAGAACGTTCAGTTCATCTTTCGTCTTGAAAAAGTCTTGAACTTCTATTTTTAATTTCATTATCATGTGAGTTATACTGTGTGTGTATTACAATTTAGGAGAAGGGCCGTAACTAATGTTGTGTGAGTACTTGTGGCCCGACCCCTTTGCATCATTTATCTGCAATAAAATAGATTAAACTAATAATCATAATACTTTTAAATGTTGCTACATACGTAATATAATTCTTACTATAATCATTGATGTTGTTATAGTCAGCAGACGTAGTAGTTTTAGGATTATTATCTTCGGTAATATTATTATCATTATTAGTAGTAGAAGTAGTTGTAGTAAAATTATTATTAGTGTTATTTTATATACAATTATCATAATTACTAATTTGGTAATTACTATTTTTATTTTTACTTTTGTTATTGTCATGTTTCACCATGTTATTGGGGATTGTGGGTTTTGTCTGTTCAAACACTAATCAACTAGTAAAATTTACCAGTTATATTATTTTCAGTGAACAGATAGATAAACTCTGAAGTATTTTGTGATGCTTTTTAACCCATTTGACTGAAGAGCCCCAAAAGGGTAATTGGCAAACGGTACAGACCCAGATCAGCCGCCGAAGAACGCGGTGTCTAATAAGGGCCTACATTTCTTGCATTACATACAGGAATTTCTCTAAGACATAATACTAATAAAAACGAAGCGGACACCCTGCTTTTGGAAATAGACCGGTCCAAAGAATTGTGGTAGAAGAGTCCACTCGACGTAAATGCGTTAACCTTGGACGCCATTTTGCTATTTTCGAATATAGTGACGTCAACCTGAAGTTGTTGATATCATAATAGGACCTTGGCTTTCTTTTATAAATTACCTAGAAATAGCTGGATTATATGACATTACAAATACAAACAAGTACAGACAAAACAAATATTATTAAACGTAGATACAGCCCCTAGAATATGTGTAAAGAATTTTCACACTCTGACCAGGGTCCTTCATTCTGTAAATGGCAGATTACACATTATCCAGGCCTTCTTATTGCAAAATGCACGTGCAGTTTGCATTTGCTTTAACTCTCAGCAGACGACAGAAAATAGGCTGTGATATTTCTGGCAGATTGTCTCCTAGACAATTTGCATGAAATATCAAGGCCTTTATTTTGGGAAAAAAAGAAAATATCAACAGTTCATCGGCTGCTGACTTGCCCAGAGAGTGGTAAAGGTTAAGCATTCTTTTTGCATATCAAACGATTCTATAGTCACATCAAATCCTTTTGGCCACTTTGTATGTACGCTGTCTGAACAGAGCATTCATTATCCTCATACAGACTCATTGGATACATTGTACACTGTATCAACAGAATATGAAGGCTGATCAGACTGTGTAGGTACGTAGATGATATAAATGTGCGCATTTAACTATGCTTGCAACTTTTAGCATAATGCAACGTAGTTAATGTATCTAACCTAAGTACTGGTATAGACAAGTCTGAGCAAACCCTGTAGACAAGAGCAGACGCTGCAGAACGCGGCGTCTGATCCGGAACTACAATGTTTGTCAAACATCCAGCATTTTTAGACACACGTTCGGACAAGCATGGTAAGGAGTTAACCCTGACCCTAACCCTAACCCTAACTCTACAAACCGTAACCCTACTAACCTTAACCCTAACCTTAACCTAACCCAAAGCAGGACCGTTCCTTTAGATATATTCGAACGTTCTGCCAAAGATGCAGTTTGGCTGCAAGGTATTACCTCTAGTGAATTTAGTTGGGGCTTGTCGATATATCTTTGGCTTGGCCCACCGTGGTTCAACTATGGGCTTTTCATTTACTCTGGCATACAGTAGAATTAGCTATGAGTACTCGTCTTTGTTTATTATAGTGATTAATTTGATTTTTGTGTTTTCGCTTTGATGCATTGACTGAGTTGGGAGCCTTTATGCGAACCGAATTTTTATGTGTTTCTGTATTAAGAGTAGCATCGGGACCTAGGATGAAGTTGGCTAGCTGTAAAAGTGCTTTATACCCCACGGTGGTTTACTCTGCTGACCGTTCTAAAGCGGTGGTCCCGGTGTTAGTCTTACTCTTTGTTGCTTTGTGGTTTATTCTACGAGGCTATTTGTTTTATGTCTTAACCTTGTGTTATTTTGTTCTTGTGTTTTTCAGTCCTTTTAGCATTGCGATTACCTCGCTTGGGGAAGAGAGAGCTAATCTTAGTGCTTTTCGTACGTTTGTTCGATTTGTGCTTGTTTGGTTTTATCGGTTTCCTCTTCCTCTTGGTGTCTGGGAAGGGCTGCGGTTTGTGATTGTGGCACTCCCTGGACTTTTCTCTTACCTTTTTTCTTTTTTAGAAAATTGAGAGTTATTAACGTAGGAGGTTATGTTTTCAAAAAGGCACATAAACCACAATGACTGTGTAGAATTTATGTTTATTGCAGCCATTGTTTGACATAAGCTATGGGTACAAACTACATTCATGAAAGCAAAATGACTAACTATTGGCATGTTTTGCTTTGAATTCTATTTCAAACCATTAATACCCGATGTGGACTTAGGCGAACGTTGACTTTGCGAATAATGGCGCCACAGAAAGTGTTTTCCAAAAAAAAAAACAATAAAGTTTGTTAGGTGTAGTTTACTTGAGAGATGTGCATGGTCTTGCAAATGCTTTCATCAAAAAATCATTGGAATCAGGCTTAGGTGAAGGAAATGGCGTCCTTTATGTATACTTCTATGCACTATGGCCATCTTTGCTCACGTCACTAGGTGCATTATGGAAACATGCCTATTCATATATATAAAAAAAAATCACTTCCAAAAATTGAAACTTTTCAGATAAAAAACTATGAAAATATTCATAATCTGCTCAAAACATAGATTGTGGGTACTTCTAACGAGTACCCACAATCTATGTTTTAAGCAGAAAAAAGAAAAATAATGTACACTCCTGTAAACCCCAGTTTTAAGGCGTTCTAAGGCGCTGGTCCCGGTGTTAGTCTTACTCTTTGTTGCTTTGTGGTTTATTCTACGAGGTGATTTGTTGTATGTCTTTCTATGTGTCATTTTGTTCTTGTGTTTTTCAGTCCTTTTAGTATTGCGATTACCTCGCTTGGGGAAGAGAGAGCTAATCTTAGTGCTTTTCGTACGTTTGTTCGATTTGTGCTTGTTTGGATTTGTCGGTTTCCTCTTCCTCTGGGGTCTGGGAAGGGCTGCGGTTTGTAATTGTGGCACTCCCTGGACTTTTATCTTACCTTTTTTTTACTATATAAAAGTGGGGTTTAATGGGGTCAATATTATATAGGCATGTTTTCGTTATGTTTAAAACTGTCCTGGGTGAAAGCTACATACTTAGGAGCACCAATGTAAACAATATCCTCTATAGAATCTGCAGTCTGATCAGTATCCTCGCTGACCACTTTATCGATAGCAAAAGATGCAATATTTCTTCAAGAGGACAGCGAAGACTACGGGCTGATCTGATTCCTCGCTTGGTGCACATGTCAAACGTTATTTTCTTCTTAAGTTGTGGCTTACAGGCAAAAAAAAAAACACAAACATGAATTAATTTCACCTTTGTAATTTTCGTGTGTCTTCCATCTTTTCCAAGTGTGTTAAGCATACTACCACTTCTGTCAACCAAGAGAACAATTCTGACAGGGACCCGTGCAACCCTTTGAACATGATTGGTACTCAAGCTTGTGATCACTTTTAACTGGAAAAAAAAAAAAAAAAAACAAGAAAAAATATTTACACGTTAACGTCTAAGTCCCGCGCAAATTTTGTTCATGTTTACATAGAGATATGGGACACGGGTATACTAAAGTTTAATAAATTGTCAATGTAACAGGTAAAAAGAACAACTATGTGATTCTTGAATGTTTGCTTTTTATTAAGCTTTATCAAATTTCTTGATTGAAATGAAAATACAATAGACATTAATCTGTTTATAACACAGATTGTTATAAGACTTTTTATATTTGCCGGGATCGTCACAAACCGACGATCCCGGCAAATATAAAAAGTCCTTATGAGCTAATCGAATAGTCTGCCATATGTAAAAATCAAAAGCTATATTAAGAGACCGGCGCCGGTCAATAAAACACTGTCTTCAAGGAACTTGACAGTCAAACAAGAACGGTTAATGGGGAAAGGGGTGTTTATGTATATATCAATCTATTCTCCTTTCAACATCTTCCGTAAAGTAGTTTGCTGCCTGACGCTTTACATAGAAATAATAAATTTGCAAAATTTTGTTATGATTTAATGTAAAACCTTTTGTCGTAACTACCTTTGCACTAAAAGTTTTATTCTATTCAGTGGTTTAATAAACAACCGAAATTTACATTTTTCCATATTGAAAATGTCTGAAATTCATACAAAATTTCATAGGGTGGGTTATTTTGATGCAGTATTTCAACAAGTTCAACTTGTTCACAATTTCTGAAATTTTCACAATATTATTATGGAATATCAATAATTTAAAGTCCGTTATGAAAAGCGAAAAACATTTGCTAATAAAATTTTTTCTAAAAATCCAGTAATATTTACTATATAAACCGCATAGATCAGACACATTTTGGCCATAAAATTATTTTTACGGTAACTATTCGAAAACAAAGCAGAGAAACAGAAAAGATCACAAATTGTCAATCAGAAATGAATATTTCCATTCAAAATAAAATTACAAGCAATAAACATCTTCCTAAGGATGTCGAAAGCACAGTAGAGCATGTAAACCGTATCTATCCTAAATATTTAGACACCTTAACTTCTAACAAAATAAAGTCAAAATCAAAGTATCCAGGAAATGCCACAGCCACGACACACAGCCTTCCCGAGGCATAAAAAGAAAGATGAAGAACAGAAAATGCCAAAACAAACGCGACATATGAAGAAAAAGGTAAGAGAAAGGTCCAGTGAGTGTCACAATCATAAACCGCAGCCCTTCCAAGACACCAAGAGGAAGAGGAAACAGACAAAACCAAACAAGCACAAATCGAACATACGAAACATACGAAAAACACTAAGATTAGCTCTCTCTTCACCAAGCGAGGTAATCGCAATGCTAAAAGGACTGAAAAACACAAGAACAAAATAACACAAGGTAAGACATAAAACAAATCGCCTCGTAGAATAAACCACAAAGCAACAAAGAGAAAGACGAGCACCGGGACCACCGCCTTAGAACGGTCAGTAGAGCAAACCACCGGGGGTTTAAAGCACTTTTACAGATAGCCAACTTCACCCATGGCCCCGATGCCACTCTTTATCACAACTGGTAAAACAGAAAGCAAAATGGGCAGCTGTTGAAGGTGGCCAAAATGCCAGCATCACAACATAACTAGTAAAACAGAAAGCAAACTGGGCGGTGACCACAATGCTAGCATCACAACACAAACAGAAAAAACAATACAAAGAGTAAGAGCAATACCAGGAACACCGCCTTAGAACGGTCAGTGAGTAAACTACCGGGGGTTAAGATCTGGAACAGAGGAACCACATTAGAATGGTCAGTAGGTAAACTACTAAGGGGTTTAAGCAGTTTTACTCGCGCGAAACATCACCCTTAATTCTGATACATCTCTAAATTACAAATATACAATATGTTAGGTCAACATAAGGGTCCCCTACGTCACTTGTAAAACATCATTGTGAAGTACATATTTACAACCTGTTGATGTGTCTAAAATTGCTCTGATTAGTTCTGCGGCGTCTGATATGGGTTAACAGCGCTTTCTCCCGAATATTTAGCATATATTACGGTGCTATTGGCAAATTCAGCAAACGTCGAATTGATATTTTTCTTATTTTTTCCCAGAAAAAAAGATTTAACATTTCATGCAAATTGTCTCCTAAGGGGACAATTTGCATGAAATGTCAAATCCTATTGTCTGGAAAAAAATAAGACAAATATTACCTAGCATGCTTTGCGTTAAGTAAAATTCTATAGTATTGAGAAAACTTTACGCATCATATATGTTCCAAACCTTCAGAAGACTTTGGTTTACTGTCTCTTTATTATTTCTTTTGCAGAAATTCTTTTCATTTAATGCAAACATTTTAGGTCTAGTCCAGACGCCGCGTTCTTATCTGGATCAACATTGTTTGCCCAGGCCCCATTTTCTTGGAGCTAGACATTTATTGGCACTGGTTAAGCAATATGACTGTTACAGAATCATGTTGAACGTATGCAGGTTGTATGCTAAAATGTGTGTACGCCGTTACATGTGTGCTGTGGGAACTAGATAGCCCAGTGAGTTGAGCTGTCTGGGCCCAGTTGTTCAAAGCATCATTAGCTTAACGAGCTCGTTAATGACAAACTCGTTAACTATTGTAGCTAAGGTATTTTCAAATACATTGATATTTTTTGCTGCAAAAATGTGAGTAGCTTTTGCAATGCAAAAGCTACTCACTTTTTTTTCAGCGAAAAATATAAAGGTATTTGCCATATTTCAAGATAGAAATTTTAACGTCACGTTAGCTAAAAACTTTATCTTTATTAAGTTTTGACCTACTTGGTCCTGATGTAGACGTTGCTAATTCAAATCAGCTTAGGTGGTTAACAATCAAATGAACGTGAGCCACAGCGTAAGGAACCGTACCTTTGGACATGTGCGCCCAGCAAAGATTCAAATCAGCCTGCGCGTTCGCACAGTCTGATCAGAATTTTCATTGGGCACATTTTGGATAGCCAAGGATAGCCAAGGATGCAACGTTTCTGTTTGCTGACAACGAACTCTGACCAGCCTGCGCATCCACGCAGAGTGATTTGAGTCTTCGTTTTTCGCACTTGACCAAAAGTACGTTTTCTGACTTCGCGAATCATATGCTAACGGAGCTAATTTTGATATAACGAAAATCACCAGAGCTTCACTTTTGTTTCAAACTGCTAACTTCATGCCTTACTGCTGTTAAAAACATTGGATTAGATACTATGATACTGTTTACGAAAGGGACGGAATTAACTATTTTTGGTCAATTAAAAATTCCAATGATGTTCTCAATAAATTTAAATCTAAAAACTTTCAGGCTTCTAAATTGTTTATATATGATTTTCCCACACTATATACTACATTACCTCATAATCTTATTAAAGATAAACTTATTGATTTAATTAACCGAACGTTTATTCGGGAGAATACCCAATATTTGGGTTGCAACGAAGAATGTGCTTTTTTCACTTTTGATGAATACAATAATTACAATTTATGGCCGTGTCAAAAAGTCTGTGATGCCCTTGTTTATCTTTTGGATAATATTTGTATTAGATTTGGAACTTAACTTTATAGGCAAACTATTGGTATTCCTATGGGAACTAATTGTGCTCCTCTTGTTGCAGATTTGTTTCTTTTTTGTTATGAGAGAGATTTCATGAAGTATCTCTCACGTGAAAATCAGGCTGACATCATTGAGGCTTTCAATTCAACTTCAAGATACCTTGATGATTGATGAAATATTGACAATATTTACTTTGACCAAATGGTGGACCGCAAATACCCTACAGAACTCCAATTAAACAGAGCAAATTCTTCCGATACCGAGGCACCTTTTTTGGATTTGAATATGTATATCTAATGGTACAGTTACCACCAAAATTTATGATGAACGGGACGATTTTGATTTTGATTTAGTCAATTTCCCTTTTCTTGATGGCGATGTCCCCCGGCGTACCTCATATGGCGTTTACATATCTCAGCTTATTAGATTCGCCAGAGCTTCTTCAAATCTTAATGACTTTAACTACCGTAATAAAGCCCTTACTGCCAAACTTCTTAGGCAGGGCTATCGTTATTTTTAACTTCGTAAGGCGTTTTCGAAATTTTATCGCAGTGCCTTGGTAGAAAAATATAGCGTCAGTCAGAAAACACTTTTGCAACAAGGTATATCAGAACCAGAACTTTACGGTGACTTAGTGTACAGATTTAAAAAAGATTGTAGGTAAATCTAACTTTTCGGAACAATTAAGAAAACTTATTAACCGTTATAAAAGAATTGGCTATAGCGCAAACTGCACGCCTAGTTGTCAACCCAATCATTGTTGATGGCTATGCTTCACTCTTTAATTGCACGACGGCGTTTCGGGCCTCAGACTCAATGAAGGCCTCTTCGTAAAAACTTTAACCAGTGTGTTGGGGCTTGACAATATGTCTTTGGCTTGGCACGCCGTGGTTCAACTATTGGTTTTCATTTACTCTGGCATACAGTAGAATTAGCCATGAGTATTCCTCTTTGTTTATTATAGTGATTAATTTGATTTTTATGTTTTCGCTTTGATGCATTGACTGATTTGGGAGCCTTTATGCGAACCGAAGTTTTATGTATTTCTGTATTAAAAGTAGCATCGGGACCCAGGGTGAAGATGGTTAGCTGTAAAAGTGCTTTAACCCCTCAGTGGTTTACTCTACTGACCATTCTAAGGCGGTAGTCCCGGTGTTAGTCTTACTCTTTGTTGCTTGTGGTTTATTCTACGAGGCGATTTGTTTTATATCTTACCTTGTGTTATTTTGTTCTTATGTTTTTCAGTCCTTTTAGCATTGCGATTACCTCGCTTGGGGAAGAGAGCGCTAATCTTAGTGCTTTTCGTACGTTTGTTCGATTTGTGCTCGTTTGGATTTGTCTGTTTCCTCTTCCTCTTGGTGTCTGGGAAGGGCTGCGGTTTGTGATTGTGGCACTCCCTGGACTTTTCTCTTAGCTATTTTTTATACTGATTTTCCCAGACCGTAGTTCTCATTATCATATTGTCCGTAAAAGTAATTAGAATAAGTGCTCTGATACTCTAAGTTTCACGAAATGATCTCATTGAGGTTCTGAAGAATCTGCTCACTCAGTGTGAAAGAAAAATACATGCTTATCATAAAATACATAAAAATACAAATATACCAAAACACCTTTTCAAAAAATTAGAATATAATCACTATTTAATTCATAACAATATGACCTCCCTTGACCTAACTTAGCTACGTAGCATAGTTAGAAAATTACATACTTGGGCAATATTTTCTTCTATAATATTCTATTGCACAGTCCTCAGAAGCATTTTATAAAAAACAGGGGCAGCTTAATTTCTTTTGGAAACGTTATTATCAGACAACAAAACTTAAGGTTAAAACAAAATTAGTTCCGTTACATCACGAAAACATGCCTATATAATTTTGACCCCCTTAAATCCCACTTTTATATAGTAAAACTGGGGTTTACAGGGGTACACATTATTTTTCTTATTTCTGCTAAAACATAGATTGTGGGTACTCGTCAGAACCGCCTCATCGAGGCGGTTCTAACAGGTACCCACAATCTATGTTTTGAGCAGAAATATGAAAACTACAAGAAATTTTCATCTGAAAGTTTTGATTTTATGGTGGTAAAATTTTCAATACTATTTGAATAGGCGTGTTTTCGTAATGACACCTTTTTTTGCATCATGATTATCATTTACCATATTTTCCTCTGCCACACAAAAGTGTTGAAGATGGATGTCAGATTCCACATGATCTTTGAAGTCCGGGTCCCAAGAGGATATACGCCAGGTACCTTTGCGGATTCTGATCTGAACGTCGGTACTGTCGTCATCATAGACTGTTGTTGCAGGAGCTTTAAATGTATTTGTTATCAGGCCCCGAGGTTATAAAACTTTTTTCACGCTCAGCTCAGCTGAGCTTGAAATTTACTCTGCTAATAAATATGGAAATGCCAACAATAGTTTTCATATTTATTAGTAGAGAAATTTTCATGCTCAGCTATGTTTAGCAAGAAAGAATTTGCAGTTGATGGTAATTTGAGATTTATTAGCAGGACAAATTTCATAATCAGCTGAGTTGAGCATGAAAAACATGTTATAACCTCGAGGCCAGCAAACCAAACATTCTGAACAGTGGCTGTGTTATTGTATAAATTCAAGCCAAGACGTTTGTTGGATTTGTTTTGCAGTTGAATAAAAAACAGGCGCTTAAATAATAAAATCGTGGTGACTGGCCATAATCAATATACATGTACAAAGAAAAAACAAAACTCAACTGTTAAAATATCATGTTACGCGTATGTGTGTAGTCTACTTTAACCCTCATAATGCCAATCACAACTGCAAAAGATGAAATTTTGAAATATATTGCTTTATTGTTCAGGGAAAATAAGGCTTGTCATTCGCTACAAAAGGTAGGTTACAACATGGATATTCTGCGGCAAACTGCATGCATGCTTGGTTGGAGTCTGACTATCAATGTTTGTAGAGGGTGCCTGGTATCATCGTCTTTATTTTCGCTTCATGGATCTCCCATACACGCTTGGTGCAGTTGTTACACCTTGTTCACAAACCACTAGAATCTACCGTTTTTTTTTTCTAATTTGCCTGGTTAGATATTTATTTATGGTATAAGGAAACTATATGAATGTCTCGTAAATAGTAATGTACAATTACACATGTGTATAATAAATGCTTAAATACAAAAGAAAATCAAGTTTCTAGTTTATATTTAACCCATTTATGTCCAGCGTCCCATAAAAGGTACAATTGCAAACTGTGTAGACCCAGATCAGGTGCTGAATAATGATCAGGCTCTACACTAGTTGCGTTTAATATGATATTTCTATTAAACATAGTAAAAAAGAACAAACTAACCAGTCACTCTTTCTATCGGAAATGGACCAGTCCAAAGAGTTATGGAAGAAAAATCCACTCGGCATAAACGGGTGGAGAAAACAGGAGTCCATTATATGGCGAAAAGCTAACCTGAATCTATCTACCAGTTTTGTTCACATTGCTTTAAAGGTTGTGGACAATATGCCACTAAACGGAAAGAATATGCTCACTCACAAGGCGAGAAAATTATTTGATTTTAGAGGTGACTTCTTTCAGAAAGAGATTGATGCAAAGGAAAACAAACAGGAAATAAACGTCTCCCTTGTAACTGGTAAAAACTATACCAAGTGTATCTGGGCCGCGTTAAGCAAAAAATATGTCTTCGAACATTCGCAAAATGCATAGATTCAGATTCATACCACGCATGCGCAAAACCTCATCCGGGAATTTACCATTCATTGATACCTTCTCTAATGTTAAATGATGGCGGTCAGCGAAGGCCCTGATCAGACTGTGCAGTATGATCTGGGCCTTGGCTGTCCGCAAATGCCCGAAGACACCTTTTCGCAGGGCGCGACTCATATATTCCCGTTAAACTTTATTTTACCTACATAAGCAACATTTCCACTAAAATAGGTTCAAATCACTTCAGTGTTATGGATGACATTTAAAAAGTGTTAATGCCGGTCGGAGGCGCCGAAAGACAAGGAGAAGAGGATAGATTTGGAACAGAAATATGACGTTCACAAAATTTCATGAATTTTTTCTTGTGATAAAAAATTTCTTAATCCTTAATATGTCAATTATAACCACAGCAGACGATAATTTTTTATTTATTTTTTTATTTCTTAGAGCAAATAAGATTTCACATTTCATGAGAACCATATGCCTAGAATCATATGAAATGCCAAGTCTTATTTACTCTGAAAAATAATGAAAAATCAGAATGTCGTTTGCTACAATTTTGTTTAGCGCTTTAGAAGTTAAGAATTTCTTTTTTGGTTTAGCATTACCTTTATCAGTTGGCGAACTTGACTTCAGTGTCTGATATTTTGTAGCTGTTTGCTCCATGTTCTTAAAGCTCTTCTGCGATCTGTCTACGGCTGAAAATAAATAAAATGTGTTAAAATTCAAAGACTCCAACTGCGTAACATTTGCATTTTTTTGCGAAATTGCTTATTAAAAGAGTCCAGTGATCTTTTACTCTAAACGTAAACCTTATGCTTTTCCAAAACAAACTTACATTGTAACTGTATTGTCTTTATCATCATCATGCATCTCTTTTCTTTTTCTTCTTTTCACTCATATGGCATGTACATGGCCTGAGTTTGTCTTAATAAAGAATATTGTATTGTATTGTTAAAACTAGTTCTTGAGCGAAAGAGAATACTATATTCGTGTAGCGTCGTGTAGTACTATAGCAGGTTTAGGCAATAAGATATGTTGTTGACTTGATCAAAATACAGTTTTTATTTTTATTTTCCTTGACATCACCGAGCCCATTCGGAAAATTTGGAAAATTGAATTCCGCTTACGTCGATCCTGGTGACGTATGCAGCACTGCAAACTACATTGCTGTCCTAAGAAGGGTCTCAATCATTACGAAAACACACCTAGTCAAATATACTGAATTTGTACCACCCAAACATTAAAATTTTCAGATAAAAATTTTCTGATATTTTTCATATTTCTGCTCAAAACATAGATTGTGGGTACTCGTTAGAACCGCCTCATCGAGGCGGTTCTAACGAGTACCCACAATCTATGTTTTTGAGCAGAAATAAGAAAATTAATGTATACCCCCTGTAAACCCCAGTTTTACTGTATGAAAGTGGGGTTTAAGGGGGTCAAAATCATATAGGCGTGTTTTCGTGATGGAAACCAAGTTGCCTTCCCTGGAAGTATCAATTCCTCTTTATTTCTGGTACTTAAGTCTTCTTAGGTCCGTAGGGTATTATAAAGTCGTCTTTTCTGACTTGATAATTTTATGACATAAAACTTCTTTTTCAATATTGCTCGAATGCAATATCTTCAGCAATTACTTTTCCCCGTTTTATATCAGTTAACATTTTTGACAATTATTTTGTTCGTCTCTAATAGCTTCAGAAAAATATAAAACAAAAAGAACAGTTGGCTGATTTATGTGGTACAACGTTGTGTTTATACTTGAACCGTCTTAAGAAATATGACTGACAGTTGGGCGTCCGTAAAACCAGGTTCCTTTCCTTTTAGACAAGGTTCCTTTCCATAATTGGACTAGCCTGCAGTAAAGCACACAGAAAGTCACAAAAGTCGTCTTCTTTTGTGGAAATGGCCGAAATTTATACATTACGAAAACACGCCTATTCAAATATATTGAAAATTTCATCACCAGAAACTGAAAGTTTTCAGATAAAAATTCTGATGTTTTTTCATATTTCTGCTCACACATAGATTGTGGTACTCATTAGAACCGCCTCATCGAGGCGGTGTACTCATTAGAACCGCCTCATCGAGGCGGTTCCAACGAGTACCCACAATCTATGTTTTTGAGCAGAAATAAGGAAAATAATGTATACCCCTGTAAACCCCAGTTTTACTGTATAAAAGTGGGGTATAAGGGGATCAAAATTACAAAGGCTTGTTTTCGTGATGCCAAGAGGTCTACTCTAAAAGGAAATAATTTACTCTTTTCTGGAGCATTTTGTCTTCCTTTTAGAGTATACTTCTTTTAAAACGAACGTCAGAAAAGGTATCGCATAAGCATCATTGAGGAATCCTATCATGAATTCATCTGCTTAATTTTCTTTGAAGTGTGTCCTTATTAGGTGGATGTTTACTTCACGGACTTCCAGTAAGTTTGAAAAACCTAAGCACAGTTAGGTTGAATACGGTATGAAGTAGTCTTTAATGCTTCAAATAACACTTAATGTAGTTCTCACAAATTGCAATAAATGTGTTGCAAGCTGCCATGATACAAAGCTAACTTATGAAATCTTTGATTTGCGTAGCGTTCGGACAAAGCCCAATAAATACTCTTACGTATAGTGACACCATTCTTCTCAGGGGAATTATTTGTCTTTGTAATCTCTTTGTTTTCATCAGATTCGATTCCAGGATATCTTCTATCTGAAATATAAACAGGGTACCGACTAGACGGATCACACGTTATTTCATGCATTAGGATTTGCCGGGGCCCGAGAAAGTTGTTTTTCATGCATTAAAATTTCCCGGGTCCAGAAGTTGTTTAAACATGAGGTCGCTTGCTGGGTATTCAAATATCTTTCTAGGGACCCGGCAAATGTTGATGCAACAAAACAAACATGTGCAATCGCTTGTCCTTGTATTTTTATATGAGCCAAATCCGAGATATTGTCGTATTTTGTACTTGCATACAATTACGTTGATGTCAACAAAAATGAGACAAAGTGCTGATCCAGGAAGGCAATGTTATATTATGTAACGTTACGTAAACAAGCTACGGCCCATTTGGAGGCTATCTGAGCGAAACAGCCAGTATTAATAACACATGAATCTGCCCTTTCGATATATGCATTGGTATTTAGGCAGAATGCGCCTTCAGCATACCTTGGAAACATATGTAGACGGTGGCGAAACACTAATAATGTGGAGAAATGCTAGATGAATTGCAATGGCTAGCGCTGAAAGCGGGACGACAGCGGACCCCTCTATCCTTCTATAAGATTTATACTACCGCGTTACCATACCATCGATGAAGTAAATAAGAGGAACTAACATAAGAAGATCCACATCAAGCCCCCAACGCCAAAGGGAAAGACAGAAAAATACCCTAAAGCAGCCACAAAAGTAACAGACGGCAAGCAGAGTTGGTAACTCTTTCCCAAAAAGGTGGGAAATCTGTAACCCAAACTTAACTGAATTATCAACTGACACAATTATTAAAAGAAAAAACATCAGAAAGTGAAACACTACATAACAATTCACAAAAATGTACCACAATGAATTACTTGCGGGAAGAGTTGGGGGTGGGGGGAGGCGGGGGGGGGTGGGGGAGGCGGGGGGGAGGGGGGGCGGGTAAAGGAGAGAAGGTGCTTAAGCTAGTTTTACGGGGTTCCCAGCCCTCGCCTTCAGCAGCTATAATGGTAAAAACATATATTTGTTCGGTCCGTGTGAGGTCTTCTAACTAATCCATGAATATTTGAATACATTTGAAAATCTGAACGTTACTTACAGTGCACACGGTACCTGTCCTGTAAACTTGTGTTAAGTAAGCACTTAAGGGAAATCCAAAGAGTGGCAGCATAAGATAATTGCTGACCTAATACAAGTTAAGAAAGAGTGGCTGCATAAGATAATTGCTGACCTAATACAAGTTAAGAAAGAGTGGCTGCATAAGATAATTGCTGACCTAATACAAGTTAAGAAAGAGTGGCTGCATAAGATAATTGCTGACCTAATACAAGTTAAGAAAGAGTGGCTGCATAAGAAAATTGCTGACCTAATACAAGTTAAGAAAGAGTGGCTGCATAAGATAATTGCTGACTTAATACAAGTTAAGTTTCACTTATTTTCCATTTACGGGCCTGAAAAAATGGCTTTTAAATATGTGAAAGCCTTTAAGACAGGTTGGATGTGTTGTAACTCCCTTTCTATGTTTGCTAAATATAATTTAAAATTTAGCCACTGACTCACCTGAGGTAAAGTAAAGAACAGGTTTGATGTTGTCTAACTTCCTTTCTGCGTTTGCTAAATATAATTTAAAATTTTGCAACTGGCTCACCTGAGGTAAAGATCAGAAGTTGATCCTCTCAGTATCGAGAGACTGTTTGATAAAGACAGTTTCCTCTTCGTAAAACTTTAACCAGTGGGTTGTGGCTTGACGATATGTCTTTGGCTTTCCCCGTTGTTGTTCAACTATTTGTTTTCATTTACTCTAGCATACAGGAGAATTAGCCATGAGTGCTCGTCTTTGTTTATTATAGTGATTAATTAAAAATTGTAGGAAAATCTAACTTTTCGGAGTAATTCAGAAAATTTATCAAACGTTATGAAAGAATTGGCTATAGCCTGGATATTATACGGCAGACTGCATGCCTAGTTGTCAACCCAATCATTGTTGAAGGCTACGCTTCACTCTTTAATTGCACGACGGCGGTTCGGGCCTCAGACTCAATGACGGCTTCGTAAAACTTTAACCCGTGGGGCTTGACTTTATGTCTTTGGCTTGGCCCGCCGTGGTTCAACTATTGGTTTTCATTTACATTGGCATACAGTAGATTTGCCATGAGTACTCGTCTTTGTTTATTATAGTGATTAATTTGATTTTTATGTTTTCGCTTTGATACATTGATTGAGTTGGGAGCCTTTATGCAAACCGAATTGTTATGTATTTCTGTATTAAGAGTTGACTCGGGACCCAGGGTGAAGTTGGCTAGCTGTAAAAGTGCTTTAACACCCCCGGTGGTTTAATGACCGTTCTAAGGCGGTGGTCCCGATGTTAGTCTTACTCTTTGTTGCTTTGTGGTTTATTCTACGAGGCGATTTGTTTTATGTCTTACCTTGTGTTATTTTGTTCTTGTGTTTTTCAGTCATTTTAGCATTGTGATTACCTCGCTTGGGGAAAAGAGAGCTAATCTTAGTGCTTTTCGTAAGTTTGTTCGATTTGTGCTTGTTTGGATTTGTCGGTTTCCTCTTCCTCTTGGCGTCTGGGAATGGGCTGTGGTTTGTAATTGTGGCACTCCCTGGACTTTTCTCTTACCTTTTTTTTTTACTCTACTGACCGTTCTAAGCCGGTGGTCCCGGTGTTAGTCTTACTCTTTGTTGCTTTGTGGTTTATTCTACGAGGCGATTTGTTTTATGTCTTACCTTGTGTCATTTTGTTCTTGTGTTTTTTAGGATTTTTAGCATTGCGATTACCTGTCTTGGGGAAGAGAGAGCTAATCTTAGGGCTTTTTGTACGTTTGTTCGATTTGTGCTTGTTTGGATTTGTCGGTTTCCTCTTCCTCTTAGTGTCTGGGATTGGGCTGTGGGTTCTGATTGCGGCACTCCCTGGACTTTTCTCTTACCTTTTTCTGAATTGGCCTTTCCCTTTATATGGACACATCCACTTTTGCAAATGGATGTACCACTAGGCTTTACGACAAACGGGATTACTTCAATTTTCCCATTATTAACTTTCCATTCCTGAGCAGTAATATCCCTTCTGCACCAGCAGACGGCGTTTACGTTTCACAGTTAATCCGTTATGCAGGAGCCTGTTTAAATTATCAGGACTTCATGGAGCGCTGAAAAGTGCTTTGTTTTTGAGCCAGGGGTATCATAAACCCAAACTGGTAGCAACGCTTAAGAAGTTCTACGGGAGACATCATGATCTGGTCAATCCCTACAACGTGGCAGTTTCCAGAATTATTTCTGATGTGTTTTGCCAGTGACGCGCCATAAGTAGACTTCCCAAATCCCGGACATACGCTTCTACCGATATTTCCTTCGTTCAGGCCTACGGGCATGGTGGGCGAAGCTTGCTTACCAAGTAATACTTACTATCCGCGGACGCCTGATTACACCCTTTATTCTGGGGTCCATGTCTGTTGGTCTGAACATTCTGATTCGTCATTCGTTTATGGATTTATGAATTTGGATTACGGCTTAGGTACCATGACCGCAACTTCTCAAACATCAATACCAGATAGCAAACAGTGTATCTTGTAATAAGTCGTCTCCTCTGGATCTACACTGTTTGCCAAGGCTTCCATTTTCTTTTTGTGTGCAGGGTTGCAAATGTTAATTTATCATCAATATACATGTAACATTTGAACGAATGTAAACAAGCTTCTTCTTTCGGTTAATTTATCATCAATATATATGTAACACTTGATCGAATGTAAACAAGCTTCTTCTTTCGAAATTAAGTCCTCCACAGAAAATACTTAACCACGTTCATATGCATAACTGTCAATTTATCTAAGACAAACATTAAAAATGGATAAAATCAGTGTAAAATGTTGACTTATCCTTTACCGTCAGATCGGTGACTTCGCTTTCACTGGTTGTCAACCAGTTCTGCGGAGGAGTCAATTAAGAAGACTTGATACACACGGTACACTATCCGCCATTTTTAAAAGGAGACAACATTAGTGGTTTTACTCCATTCCTGCACCAAGACTGTTCTGAAAAGGGATCTAGTCTAAAAGGAAAGCGTTTGCATTTGGGAGCAAATGCTTTCCTTTTAGATTAGACCCTTTTTTCAGAAGGGAGGCAAAACAATTTGCAGAGTTACCTCCCATGAAAGTGTACTCGTATCCATTCTCCTTGAATAAATCAGTAAAAAAGTAAAATAAAATAATATAAAATAGTAGCAAATAAACAAATTACGCCTACCTTCTGGCTTGGGAAACGCTCGTATATAAACATATTCATCTGCAACATTTTTCCTTTCCAAATATTTAGAACCTGAAAAAGTTTAATACATTAAGGTGACTAGATGCAGCTGGTAGATAATCTGTCGTGTTTTAAAAGGGAGGCAACTTTTGCGGCTTCCTGATTGCGTCCTGGACCATCAAGACCCTTCAAAAATGGGTCTGTCCTAAAAGGCAAGACTTTGTTCAAAGGGGTGGGGGGGGGGGGGGGGTGAGATTCTTTCCTTTGAAAGTAGACCCCTTCTGTCAAGGAAATCAGAGAAAAGATGTCGTATAAGCATCGCTGAGTAGTCCTATCATGCAGTCGTCTAATTATCTTTTGTTTAAAGTTTGCCCCTACAACCCTACAAGGTAGATGATTTACTACGCTGTTTTTCATGAAACTTGAAAGCCCTAAGGGCACAGTGTTGTAAATCGATCAAATACAGTATGAAGTATTCAAATCGAGGCAATACTTCATCGTTAATGCGTCAAATAATACTTAATTTAGTTCTCGCAAAATGAAATAGACGTGTTGCAAGCTGACATGGGAAGATAGATTCATGAACGATTTCATTTGAGTAGCATTCGGACAAAGCCCCTATAAAGAGTCTTACAGGCAGTGACGTCGTTCTTCTCGGACGAATCCCTTCTCTTGGTTTTCTCTTTGCTCTCATCGGGACCAATTCCAGGATATCTTGTGTCTGAAATAATAATAATAATAATAATAATAATAATAATAATAATAATAAAAAAACAAACAAAAAACAAAACAAAACAAAAAACACACAAAAAACAAGGTATCAAGAAGACGCATCACACGTTATTTCATGCATTAAGATTTGCCGGGTCAGGAGAAAGTTGTTTTTGTATGATTCTATTTTATAAGTCTCACATAAAAGTCCGAATAGCATATAAGTCGTCGTATTTGGTACTCCTATATGATGTCGTTTTTCACGAAATCAAACAATACATTAACGAAAAAAACTTAAGATAAAATTCTTACTCCAGGATGGCAATATTACGTATATCACGTAACATAGCGGAGACACGCTACTACCCGTTTTGGGGGAATTTAATTAAAAGCATGTTCAAACAACACGTGACTCTGCCCATTCGACCACGTCTTAATTCAGGTATATGCATGAGTATTTATGCAACACTAGCCGTGTTGGCGAGATGTCCTGCGATGCCAATTTTCACGGGAGGGCAAATGTCCGGGGGCAACTTCCGTGCACCCTACTTTTCAGCCGATGATTTAGTCTACAAAGTACTAAAGTTTAAAATGTAAATGGGACAGAACACGTTTTTGAAACTTAAGGGGCCTTAATACACACCGGGTAGAGTAACCATTTTTTAAAGGTAGGCATTTCTTGTGGCTTCCCCTTTCCATTCCTGCATACCAAGCCCCTTTATATAAAAAAAAAAAGATCTACTCTAAAAGGAAAGAAGGGAAACAAATTCTTTTCTATTACAGTAGACCCCACGTCAGAAGGGATGCAAAATCAATTTGACAGAGTTACCTCCCATAAAAGTGTATCCATTCTTCTTAAATAAATTAATAAATGATAAAAATGATAACAACATAAATAAATAACGCCTACCTTCTGGCTTGGGTGATGCTTGTAGATAAACATATTCATCTGCAATATTTTTTCTTTCCAAATATCTAGAACCTGAAAGAGGTCAATACTTTAAAGGGGACTAGATATACCTGGTTAGATTTTCCGTCATTCTTAAAAGGGAGACAACTTTTGTGACTTATTGTTTGCGTTCCGGACCACTAAGAGATCTACTCTAAAAGGGAAGAATATGCTCGCAATTAATTGCGAGCATATTCTTCCCTTTTAGAGTAGATCCTTTTCCAGAAGAGGACACAATCAATTAAGATAGAGTTATTTCCTTTGAACATCCATTCCCCTTAATAATAATCAATTAGGCAAACAATAAGTGAAAACAGAGCAGCAAAAGTCAGGAGCCACATTTGCAAAAACGTCTCATAGATTTTTGCCATTTTTTTAAAGGAAGACAACTTTTGCTAAGCTTTTATATGGTGCACGTTTAGCACAAACTGTTTAGAACATTATACTGTTGTCAGTAATAATGGTCGCGGAGTAAAAAATATATTTTTTTTTGAATAATTAAAGATAACATTAATAGTTATTTCGCTCGTATTTTGATAAAAAGCAATGGTGAAATTCGATTAAATAAGTCTGCTTTACGACAGACTCTACTCACTGGACATTAACGCTTAGCATGCTGGGTAAAAAATTCAGCAGATGACATTTTAAAATATTTTTCTTACTGTTTTCTAGAAAATAGGCTTGACATTTCATGCAAATTGTTTCCTAAGGAAAAATAAGAAACGAATCCCCGATTTGTCGCTTGCTGAATTTCCCCTGAGGGTGCTGAAAGTTAAATATAGCTCGCATCGACCTCAGGAAACCATGTGAAAAATTAAGGTCCGGATCAGTCTGCAGTCTCATTTGCACAGTAAGTTTTAACAGAGTGCAATCTCATCTCCTATTTTGTCTTTTCTCTTTCTCCTGTGTATGCATCCGTGTTTACGTGCATGCATGTATGTGCGTGCGCGCGCTCGCTCGCTCGCTCTCGCGCGCGTGTGTATGTGTGTGTCTGTATGTGGCGGCGAGGAAGAGTTTTGGAGAAGGGAGTGGTGTTTTGCACTGATTTGAACATATTTTCGTGCGTATGTGTCAACTGAATCAGACTAAAACCAAAATGGCCTACCGTTTTCATCTACATTAAGCTTCCATCTTTTGGTATGAAACAATTCTGATATCGCCTCCAGCTGATCTCCTGTCACTTTGATGGTGTAAACACCATCTGCCATCTTTTATGATAAAGCTTCGCCCTAGATTCAGAACCAAAGCATTACAATTATACATATAAAAGTATATAAACGCTACGCATACTGGAAAAAAAAATAGCTGACGCTTTTTTGAATACATCACGATAACATGTCGATATAATTAAGACCCCTTCTAACGAGTACCCACAATCTATGTTTTTAGCAGAAATAAGGAAAAATATGGGAGTTTTTTATCGGAAAATTTTCAGTTTTTGGAGGTGAGATTGTCTATATATTTGAATAGGCGTGTTTTCGTAATATGCTGCTTGAGTGGCAAATAATGTTTTTCTTATTTTCCCCAGAAAATAGGCTTTGAGTTGTTTTCTGTAAATTGTCTTCTTTTGGAGACAATTTGCATAAAAAGTAAACATATAAGTAAAGATATCCAGGAAATGCCAGAATCACCAAACACAGCCCCCCTCCAGATGCACCAAAGGAAGGAGAGATGAACAAATAAGGACACTACAAACGCCACATATTTTAACCTTAGCACAAAAAGCAATAACTCCTTATATATTTTAATGGAGTTATTGACTTTTTTTGCGCTAAGGTAATGATATTAATATGAAATCACAGACGCACAAACTAAGAAGAATTGCAACAGAGGAACTGCCTGGGAACGGTCAGTAGGAAAACTGCTGAGGAAAACTTCTTAGACTAGTTCTACTCGCGCGAAACCTCGCTCTTACATTACGAAAACATGCCTATTCAAATATATAGAAAATTTTACCTCTAAAAACTGAACATTTTCAGATAAAAAAAAAACTCTAATATTTTTCATTTTTCTGATCAAAACATAGATTGTGGGCACTCGTTGGAACCGCCTCGGCGAGGCGGTTCTAACGAGTACCCACAATCTATGTTTTGAGCAAAAATAAGAAAAAATAATGTATACCCCTGTAAACCCAGTTTTATTATATAAAAGTGGGGTTTAAGAGGGTCAAATTATATAGGCGTGTTTTCGTTATGATTCAAAGTCTGTGTCCTGAGAAAAATAAGAACACTATTATCACTTAGTCATCTGCTGAACTTGCCCATAAAGTGGTAAATGTTAAGAAACTATGCTAGTTTAGACGTTTCGGCATTTACTGGCTTCTTATGACTTACAGAACTACAATTTTCTCCCTTTCACTTAAAAGTCATTGTGCTTTAAAATGCAGACTTGAATTTTGAAGCATTGATGACTCTACAGTGAAAGAGAATTAAACTTAGTTCTTGTTATTGGTTTAAACGCTTCAAATACATTACGAAAACACACCTATTCAAATATATTGAAAATTTCACCACCAAAAACTGAAACTTTTCAAATAAAAATTCTGATATTTTTTCATATTTCTGCTCAAACATAGATTGTGGGTACTCGTTAGAAACTCCTCGCCGAGCTATTCTAACGAGTACTCACAATCTATGTCTTGAGCATAAATAAGAAAAACAATGTATACCCCTGTAAGCCCCAGGTTTACTCTATATAAAAGCGGGGTTCAAAGGGGTCAAAATTATATAGATATGTTTTCGTGAAGGTTTTTACATTTGGTGAAGTAGTTGAGGCGTTATTATCAACCCTGATATTTTGTCGTAAGGTTTTGTATTTGAATCCTGCTATTGACGAAATATTAAACGTATGACACCGTCTATGGGATGCCCTTTTCCCAATTGTATATATTTCTATAACAAGTAGATGATTATGGATATCAAACCTAAATTTGGTGACATCACAAAATAGCGCTTTTTGAAATACATGTACCTGTGATTCGAAATATTGATATCACAAATTTATTTTGTGATATCATAAAATACCCTTTTTAATACACAACGTATTTTGTAATGTCACAAAAATGCACTTCGTGATATCACAAAATCGAATTGCTATATAAAATGTAATTAACACAAAGCAGGGAATATATATAAAAATCAACTATCGCTAAGGTGCATGACCCGCCTCATTCTTGCTGTGCCTCTACTTAGCCTCGGGCTTTTGGCGATTCATTTGGCTATATCTTTTCAATGTCAATGCTATACGATATTTTAAACAAGTATACCATATTGTAAATCACCTATGGCTATTTCCATATTTTAGCCTCGGCGGTGCCTCGGTCAGTGGAAATTGGCATTTGGCAAGTCCATTGGTAGATCTTGTCGGTATCAATCTATGTGCGAAAATTTATCAAAATGTTTCTAAAATTTTAAGAGTTATGTGTATTTTTGCTAACAGTCACATTTTGGTCATGACCTTCCCTCGGTCAAGGAAAAGTGGCATTTGACAATTCCTTCGTCTGGATCTGATCGATATTAATGTGTATACAAAATTTTATCAAAATATCCCATATGGTGGAAGACCTACGGGGATTTGCATATTTTTACATGTTGTTTGCATCGGCGTTGCCTTGGTCATAGAAAATTGGCATTTACCAAGTATAAGCTAGATCTTGTCGGTATCTATCAGTATGCCAAAAATAATCAACATCTTCCCAACAGTTTAAGCGCTATGGCTATCTTTGCTAACTGACCACGGACGGACGGACAGACGGACGGACGAACAGATGGACTAACAAGGTGATTACAGGGCATTATTCAAAAGTCAACCTTTCAATCGGTGGACGTCTACGGGTTGTGGAATTCCCTGGGATGTAAGGGGTATGGTCAATTCCACAATATTTGCCAGGTGCCTGGGCAAGAGTAATGTCGAAGAAAACTGGCATTTTGATAAGTTCATTTCTTTGATCTTGTCGATATCTGGCAAGTTCATTGATTAGATCCTGTTGATATCAACCAGTAAGCCAAATATATCAAAATATATCGAACAGTTTCATATTTTCACAGTTTTGCCTTGGCGAGGCTATTTATAAAGAAATCTGGCATTCGACAATTTTCTCGGTTAGGTCTTTTCAGTATCTATCAATATGTAAAATTAAACAAAATATTCCCAACGGCTTGAGCGTTATAGCAATTACCATATTTTGATTTTTGTTTTGCCTCGGCGTGGCTATTGATAACTATCTATAGAGAAAATCAGGGCCCGGTTGTTCAAAGCGTCGTTAGCTTAACGAGCTCGTTAAGGGTCATTTCGTTAACTGTTTTAGCAGATTTAATATACAATATTATGATATTTTTTGCTGAAAAAATGTGAGTAGCTTTTGCACTGCAAAAGCTACTCACATTTTTCAGCAAAAAATTTCAGCATATTTGCGTATCACTCAATTTAAATTTTAACGAATCGTTAACTAACGACATCGTTAGTTTTGAACAACTGGGCCCTGGCATTTAACATTTTACTGGTTAGGTCTTGACAATATGTATCTGCAAGCCAAAAAATTATCACAATATTCCAAGCGGTTAAAAGTAATAGCAATTTTCCCAAACTAAATACGGACGAATGGACATGCCTCGGTGAGGCTATTTATGAGAAAATTTGGCATTTAACAATTTCATTGGTTAGATCGTGTCAATATTTATCTGCATGCCAGAAATTATCAAAATATTCCAAGCGCTTTAATAGTTAAAGCGATTTTCACAAACTGATTACAGATGGACGGACATGCCTCGGCGAGGTTATTTATTAAGAAATCTGACAACTGACATTTTCATTGGTTAGGTCTTGTCAGTATGTACCTGCATGTCAAAAATTATCAAAATATTCTAAGCGGTTTAAAAGTTATAGCGATTTTTAAAAACTGATTACGAACGGACGGACGGACGGATATGGTAATTATAGGACAATCCTCGTAAGTCCTCCTTTCGGATGATTTTAGTGCGGGTCGAGTAATAACGGCAGCTAGTAATCGTACATCGAACATTGTTTCACTGTCGTCGCCCCGAATCAACTACAGTGATGCTGCTGCTACTGATGATGATGATGGTGATGATGATACGTCCACAAGAAAGTATTAAGCATATTATATAGATAGGTATAATCCTTGCAAATTAGTTATAAAAATATGTCAGTGGAAAATCAGTGATGATGATGATGATGATGATGATGATGATGATGATGATGATGATGATGTTGTTGATACGTCCACAAGAAAATATAAAGTATTTGATATACGCATGTATAATCCTTGGTAATGGAAAAATGTGTCAGCAGAAAATGTCTAACTTTGTCCGACTTACGTGCAGTTGGCGCGAAGGTTATTAAGCTATGTATTAGAAACTAAATTATAGCACATACCTCCTCTAAAAAGTACCAGCACCCTCAGAGCATCCGTTATTTGAGTCTCATTCTGCAAAATATAAATAAAACGCACTTTATTCCCTTTAAACTCTTTCAAATTTTATTCAGGTTTCCTTATTTACTTCCGCCTGGTGTGCATTAATCGGATCACTACACAACACCCCGGTTATTCATATTTTACTCTTAAATGCTTGGTAGAATTTTAGAAGGCGGCATTCTATTCTATTAGCATTATTTAGAGAAAATAAAACTAAGCATGTCGTGTGAAACGTCTGCTGGACAAAGGGTTCACAATAAATGTAAAGCCTTCTTTTCTCTTAAAAAATAAAAGAAAAAGAACAACAAAATAAGCAAGTTGCGCATTAAGGGTTAATTCAGGGTATTTTTTAAGGAAGTTTTAAACAGTAACTGTGGTATTGCTGTCAGCCATGTCATTAGTTTTTAGTAAACTATGCAAAATGTGTCATCGTAGTTAGCCTGAGCTTCACCATGGCCAGTGAGTATTTTTCTTGGCAGTTAGTGTCAGTACATATAGGCAGCAGTCAGGCGTTGTCAGGATTACACACTTGGACAAAAGCTATAGTGTTTGTCTGACAACAGATAATGTGTGTGTTTATGATGGGGTTTTACGGCCCAGTCAACCCAATGGGGTCATGTCGAGAGCGGTTAGTTTACTACATTCTACTAGATAGGCTTTGTCCTCTTAGCGGTTAACCAGTATTGTGCACATTATTTCGCTAGCCTGTCCTCTAAGCGGTTAACCAGTATTGTGCACATTATTTCGCTAGCCTGTCCTCTAAGCGGTTAACCAGTATTGTGCACATTATTTTGCTAGCCTGTCCTCTAAGCGGTTAACCAGTATTGTGCACATTCATTCGCCAGAAACTGACAACTGTCTTGAATCAGCGGAAGGGAGAGAATGACCGTAGAAAGTATTTCATGATCAATTTCCACGAAAGAACGTGCCGACCCGGCGGGGGTCGAACCCGCAACATCCTGATCACTAGTAGAACGCGCATCCAACTGAGCCACTAAGACCGGCAATAATGTGTGTGTGTGTGTGTGTGTGTGTGTGTGTGTGTGTGTGTGTGTGTGTGTGTGTGTGATGGGGTGAAGGGAGGGCGGGGGGAGGGGCGGGCATGTCATTAATATACTCAGGGAGAAAAAAGAAACGTGCGTTTATAATATACACTTGGACAAACGTTTGTATTTTAGTGACAAAAGTGTGCGCGCACGCTTTTGTGTTCATAAATTATTTTATGTATTATAGATAGAAGTCGGACACAAGTTATAGAATATGATACAAGATAGAACACAAGTTTTGGCAGCAGTATACACACGGACAAAAAATAATGTTTGTCAACGATATATACGCAGAGAAAAGTTGGTTTTTGCTTGATAGTTACAGATATGGGCAGTAATAAACAAAGGGAAATAACGTGTATTTGTCCGTCATATACTCACAAATAAAGGTTAGTTTGTACAAATAATGTACAGATCCACACAACTTTGTATGCGAGTGAATTAATAATATACAATGTACATACAGACTGTGATGTATCAGTGAAAAAAAATGTACACATTGATAAACCTTTGTGTAAATGATACACCTTGGCAAAAGCTAGTATTTGACAATAAAAAATAAGGCTATAGCGTTCATTGTTATAGCTTACATATGAGCCGGGGAACATCATACTTACAAGTTTACATGTACACCTATCAAAAATTCAGAAAAGCTTGTGCATTCTGATCAGTCTTCCCTGGCCGCATAAAGATGGGTTTTTAGCTACCTTTTAAACGCACAGGGAAGACTCTAATCAGACTGCGAGGAAACGCAGGCTGATCTGAATCTTCGCTGGACGCACAATTATGTAGGAAATGCGTGTGTCCAGGCTCATATGTAATATTATTGATATCGCATAATTACGACATGATAACGCCAATGTTACCCCATTGTTCAATCATGGTATGAGGGCAACATTAAAACAGTACCTTGTACATAAACAGCCGTTGGTTTATGCCATATGATGATACAGGGATCAAACATGGATTTTCATGCGGGAACATTCGCCAGGTCCCGAGGCAAGTATTTTAAAACAAATACAAATACAAATCTTTTATTTACTAATCAAAGCGCCCAAAAGGGCAGAGTAATTAAACAGTGTAATTTAGTACAATGACTACAATGATTGGATTGATTTGTATACAAAGATCACGCAAACTCACATAACCAAACAAAAAAAAAAAAAAAAAAAAAAAACAATAAAAAAACAACAACAAAAACATAACATACATTCTAACACTGCAAAAACAACTATCAGTAACACCCAAGGAGCAACACCTCACCTCTCAAGAGAATGAGATAATAAGAGAGAGAGATAGAGAGAGAGGGAGAGAGAGAGAGAGAGGTGTCCAAGTCCAGGGATTAAGATGACGATGGCATGATCAGTATCTCATTTCTCTCACTAAACAATATCAATAATAATTTACTAATGCTCTGTATTACATAAGGATCTTCTGAGCTCATTAACCAAATAAAGACTTGATCTGGTTTAAGCAACGATATGTTCTTATACTTTAAATAGATATCACTTAAAATCGTTGATCTTTTACTATTCATTTCCGGACATTCTTATAAAAATGAATTCCTTCTTCGTCTTCTATATTACATAATTTACATATTCTGTTATCTACATCAATTTTATAATAACGCTTACTTTCCATTTCTAAATCATGTGATGCGGTTCTAAATTTACATAAAATTTCCCTTTGTTTTTGGATTAGTAAATGTAGATATTTTTCTTGCTGTATGTTCGTTTTAAATGTTCTGTAGGTCCTTATATAATTACCAGTGTTTTGTTGTTTTCTTTCATCTGAAAATAACTGTTTACACCACACCTTATCATAAATAGCTTTCAATTTGTTAATAATAGTACGTTTAAATTTAGCTTTACTTAAAGAAAATTATCAGTATTCAAAAAGTTTGAAATAGTTTGGACACATCCTAAACCGAGGCCTCAGGCAGAGGTTTTCAACACCTTCCGAGGGATCTGGCAAATGTTAATGCATTGAAAAACTATGTTTGATCGTTATTATCACATAAAAATTGAAAACATTTGCTACATTTCGCGTTATTTCTAGCACTAGTTTGTTTCGCCTTTTCACCAGTGTCTCGCGAACGCACTTTCCACCGACTCCATGTATACTCGTTCCGGAACCAGGCAGTAAACATCTCGTAATATCAGCTGATCGCTTTCAACTATCATAGTGTTTGATCGTTATTATCACAAAAAAATTGAAAACATTTGTTACATATCGCGTTATTTCTAGCACTAGTTTGTTTCGCATTTTCACCAGTGTCTCGCGAACGCACTTTCCACCGACTACATGTATACTCGTTCCGGAACCAGGCAGTAAACATCTCGTAATGTCAGCTGATCGCTTTCAAATATCATAGCGTTGCGGATTAAATCGGTGGCCCAGGTACGAGTATATTGAAAGCTGCGCATTAACAGCGCGAGAATGTCCTTGTTAACATATGGCTTTTCGCCGGTTAATGCATGGCTGTTAATAGCGTACCGCACTGCTTTCTATGCAATAATAAAGAATCATACACTTGTCTCCACTTTATATGATATTTATTAACCTTGTTACATGTTGTCCGCATTTGGTCGCCTAACCCCGCACAATTTGGAAGAAGTTTACCGAATTTAAATAAAATGGACTTAATTATAATAAGTCCACAGAAAGGCCCCAGATTTGTGGAAAAAGAAAAAAAAAATAGTCCTGTATTTAAGAAAGATGGCCCATCAGACCTCTCTAATTACAGACTAATATCGCTTTTGAAAACCGAAGGCGAAGTCATGGAAAAGGTTGTGCACAAGTATGTCTTTTATTCTTTTTCGAGACTGTGATTCTTACAACACTGCAGTCTAGCTTTGTCCCAGGAGATTATACCGTGAATCAACGTCTAGATATTTATAATACATTTTGTAAAACACTGGATGATGGCAAGGATGTCCGTGACATAGTTTGACATAAACAAGACTTTAATATAGTGTAGCACAAGGGTCTGATATATTGTTTGCAGAAAATCCTAAATCCTGTTAAACTGGTCCATTCATTACCTTAAAATCAGACAACAAAGAGTTATGTTACCGGGAGTCACTTCCATATATACTTAAGTTAAAGCAGGTGTCCCTCAAGACTCTGTACTTGGACTTTTATTATTTCTAGTTATATAAATGATATTGAAAAAAGTATAAATTCTACTTTTAGGCTTTTTTTCCCGGATTACACTAGTCTTAACTTTATAGTTGAAAACCCAGCTGAAGCGGCTGATAAACTCAATGAAGATCTCTCCTTATACATTCATGGGCATCTAGATGTTTGGTTTCTTTTAAACCTTCAAAATCAGAATTTCTGCTTTTATCTAGAAAAACAAACCATACCATCCATCCGTCTGTATGGACAATCAACAAATTTCCGAGGTTAACAAACACAAACACTTAGGGCTGAATTTTTCTCATGACTACTCTTGGCATGAACACATTGAAACTGTTAAATCACAAGCCTGGTCCCAAGCGAATATCATGCTTAAGCTGATGTTCTCACTACATAGAAAATCTTTAGAAACTATGTACAGATACGGTATGGGACAAATGTACCCAGCATGATGCAAACAAAATAGAAAATAATCCAATATGAGGCCGCACGGATAGTAACCAGCGCCACCGAACTTGTTTCGATTAATGCGCTTCTTGAAAATACAGAATGGAATCTCTTGCACATAGACTTATAAAAAATAAATGATTATTATTATAATAAATAAGATGCAAGATAGACTTTGTCCCAAATTATTTATCAATCTAAGTTCCTTGTTCTATTGGCAATATTTCTTCTGATAATCTGTGTCATGTAGAAGGTACCAACCATCTGAGAGATTTCGGATGGTGTCATCATTCACCATCTCGAAAACATACCTATATAATTTTGATCCCCTTAAACCCCACTTTCATATAGTAAAAGTGTGGTTTACAGGGGTATACATTACTTTTCATATTTCTGCTCAAAAACATAGTTTGTTGGTACTCGTTAGAACCACCTCGCCGAGTCGGTTCTGACGAGTCCCCACAATCTCTGTTTTGAGCAGAAATATAAAAAAAATATCAGTTTTTATCTGAAAATTTTCAGTTTTTGGAGGTGAAATTTTCTATATATATGAATATGCGTGTTTTCTAAATAACTCTGAAATGGGAAGAAACTTATCAGTCGTAGTTGTGTCGCATGCATACACTCTTTAAAATTATTTCGTTTTTATTATTATTATTATTTAATTTGGTCTTTGAATTTGTTCCAAAATTAGTACCGACAATCCATTTGAGCTAATACAGCTAATGTCACCCATTAATCCTCATATTGGATGATGTGAAAATTTCAGCTATTGCCAAATGAACTGGGGCACAGAATAATTATCTACATAAGAAAAAAAAAAAGAGCTAGGGGCCGATTCTCTTAGAGCTATTGCCCTTTGTAAAATTTCTTTGTGCAGTATAAGAGCTTGTGTGCACATTATCTCTTTAACCAATGGCTGCAATTTTAACAAACTAATACAGGTACATCATTAGGACTGGGGAAAGAAGTGATTAGATTATGGTGACCTTGACCGTATTATCTAAAGGTCACTACATTGTACAGACTCTAAAAGTGAGCATTGTGCGCACTTTGTTTCTTAAATGGATGTTCAGTAATTTATGTGGACATATTGATATCAGTAAGAGGTATCTTCATAATAAAAAGTAACGGCTAGGGGCTAGTTCTCTTAGAGTGATTGCCCTTTGTAAAATTTCTTAATACAGTATGAAAGCTTTGTCTCTTTAACCAATGGCTGCAATTTGACCGAACTACTGTAGATACATTATTATAACGGGGAAAACAAAAAAGTTTAATTTTGGTGACCTTGACATTATTTTCAAGGTCACTCCATTGTAAAAACTAAAAGTGTCAGCCTTGTGTGCACACCCATTCCTAATATCTTAAAAATGCAGCAATGCATGTTCATCAATTTATGTAGACATATTAATATAGATAAGTAGTACTAAATCAGAAAAAATAAGGGGTAGGGGCCAATCTCTTAGTTATTGCCCTTTGTAAATTTCTTTATGCAGTAAAAAAAACAAAAAAACGGTTGTGTGCACATTATCTTTTTAATCAATGGCTTGAATTTGACCAAACTAATATAGAAACATTATTATAAAGGGGGAAAGAAATGATTAGATTTTGGTGACGTCGACCTTGTTTTCAAGGTCACTACATTATAAAGACTCTAAAAGTGAGCCTTATTTGCACTTTTCCTAATATCCTGAAAACGCAGCAATGGATGCTCGTCGATTTGTGCAGACGCATTGATATTAATACGATGCACCAACATAAGAAAAAGTTAAGGCTACGAGCCAATTCTCTTAAAGTTATTGTCCTTAGTGAAATGTCTTAATGCAGTAAAAAACATGTGCACACTATCTCTTTAACCTATGGCTAGAATTTGACCAACCTAGCACAAGTATATTATTACTATAAGGGGAAGAAGTGTTTAGATTTTCGTGACCATGGCCTTATTTTAAAGGTCACCACATTATAAAGACTTTAAAAGTGAGCTTTCTGTGCACTCTGTCTTGGGATCAATAGATGGAATTTGACCAAAATAGCACAGATACATTACTGGGATCTGAAAAAGAAGTGGTTAGATTTTGGTGTTGATTATCTCATTTTCAAGGTCAAACCAGCACTTTGTAACTCAAATTTTTGATAGCAAAAAAAAAAAAAAAAAAAAAAAAAAAAAAAAAAAAAAAAAAAAAAGCTTGTGTGCACATTGTATCTTGAACCAATTGTTGGAATTTTACTAAACTAGTATAAATACATCACTAGGACACGGGAAAGAAATGATTAGATTTTGGTGACCTTGACCTGATTTTCAAGGTCATTACACTACAAAGACTTTAAAAACAAGCCTAGTGTGCACTCTATCTCATGAACAAATAGAAGGAATTTGACCAAGCCAGCATAGATACCTCATTGAGATGAGATGGGGGAAAGAAGTGATTAGATTTTGGTGACCATGACCTCATTTTCAAGTTCACACTGGCACTTTGAAACTCAGTTTTAAAGAAAAAAAGATTATGTGCACAGCATTTCTTGATTCAGTATCACACCGGCACTTTGAAACTAAATTTTATAGAAAAAACCATATGTGCACACTACCTCTTTAATCAATGATTGGAATTTGAGCAAAACTGTTTGAAGAATACGTCATCTTAAGCCAGTTTTCTTTACTGATCATTACTGTGCGCGGGAGCGTGAAGGGGAGTGATTGGGGGTGTGGGGGTGCGGGGGTACTAATAAGCATTGCTTATTGATTTGTTTTCATTTTTTATATATAAAGATGCTATTTAAACACGGAACAGAAAAACATTGATAACATTTTTGCAGATCTGCATCCATGTTATTAGCAAATTTGATACAATAGGTTCTATCCCAGTAAGCATTCTACATAAATCTATAGCGGGCCGTTATCGGCCCGTCAGGGTAGCTGACGGGCCGATAACGGTCCGCTATAGATTTATGTAGAATGCTAGCTGGGTAACCTCCTGCCCTGGGTATCTGACTCATGACGTGGCTCAAATAAATTACGATGCTGCTTAAATCACCTTATCATGACCGCGTGTACAGCTCTTCTGTGCGTAGCGCAATGCTCCATGCCAGTGAGACTTGGTCACTGACAAAGCCAAACCTACAACGTACAACGTCTGCAGCGGAATGACAGGGCAATTGTCAGACAGATCTGCAATGTCAAGCCGAAGAACATTGTCACCATCAGGTCCAATGAGCTAATTGCACAGCTTGGCATTGGAGCTCTGAACCGCATGTATGTATGTGTGGATATATATATATATATATATATATATATATATATATATATATATATATATATATATATATATATATGTGTGTGTGTGTGTGTATGTGTGTATATGTGTGTAATATATCATACATCTTCTCCGCAACACACAGTGTTATTACGTTTCAAAAGTTGTAGTGTATCTGGAAGAATATGTTGTAGAATTTGCTATGTTATATATAATTGTACTCTCTTTACCATCATGCATGCGTATATTGTATTCTCGTGGGCTTTCTAGCCTTTTGGAACTTTGAAATAAACTTAAGTATCTATCTATCATATATACCTTTGAACCAATAGGATTTTTAACACGGTTTTCAGCATTATTTTTGTCACAACATCTTTAATTTAAAATATTTGAGATTAGAGGATTGTCATCTTCAACTGTTTGTTTGACGCAAAAATGACTATGCTTAGGTCAAAATATAACGTAGGTCATCCATGAATTATTAAACCCATTATGAAAACATGCCTATTCATATATACAGAAAATTTCACCTCCAAAAACTGAAAATTTTCAGATAAAAAAATCCGATATTTTTCATATTTTTGCCTAAAACAAAGATTGTGGGTACTCGTTAGAACCGCCTCGACGAGGCGGTTCTAACGAGTACCACAATCTATATTTTGAGCAGAAATAAGTAAAATAATGTATTCCCTGTAAACCCCAGTTTTACTATATAAAAGTGGGGTTTAAGGGGGTCAACATTATATAGGTTTGTTTTCGTGATGCGGACTAATGCGGATAGCCATCGAAATAATTAGTTCAGCAAATACTGAATATAGCGTAACATCGTTGAGATTAACTTGCGTTTGAATTTCATTTCTTTTCTTTTTTAAGTGATCCATATTGATGTTTCCTTACCTTTTTTCAATCTGATATTGAATTATAGTAACAATCGCCATAAGTCAGCAGAGACATGAACTAGAAACCCTTCAATAATCGGTAGTAAAAGTACTGCGACTTAACTGGAAGCTGTGAATGGTCGTTCGACTGCATGTTTGATCTCATGTAATACAGGTAAAATCCGATAAAGAGAAGCCTCCTCTATTATCATCAACTGGCAATGGGACCCGTTGTTGCACATGGCAAAACTCATACAGTGCAAATAAAGTTATATCTTTTAGTAGAGTTAGATACATGCGCAAGGACTTTATATCATGTGTCCACTGTCCACAGCATATAAATTATATGTTTCCACCTTTAGCTTCTATTATTAAAACATTATAAATCGCCAGATAGATTTTTTAGGTCTGCTTAGTATGGAATTACCCCTCAAATTTTAGGGCACAAAAACTCCATTTGATAGATTTTTTTTGTGGTTTGTGGGATAGATGGCTCCAGCCAAAGGTTAATTCTTCGCAGAATATTATTCAAATCTGCCGGTACCTGGAAAACCCCTTTTGGAAACCTTCTCTTTTCAGGCTGCCTTTTTAGCCAGCTGGGATCTTCCTACATAGAGGAGAAATGTAAAATTTTATAAGAAAGAATGAGCAAAGTTTTTATACGAAATGTTTTACCAAGACCCCGGCGCGTGTTCATGTTTTGTGTCATGTTTTTCGTCTCGCTTTTGTGAGCTTTGACACCATTTATGATAACATTGTGTACTCGTTACCATTTTTTTCTAAATCGTAGCAAAATAAATGCACATCAACACTCCACCGATCCCCTCCTCCCCCCCCCCCCCCACACAAACCCCTACCCCTACGCACTGTCAGTTTGTTGCTCAGTAGTAACAATGCTCAAAATGCATAGCGCGTTGGCGTTTTATTCGCTTTAATGATAAAGTGACTTTTTACGCTTTTTCAACTACACCGCCTTGTATGGTAAAGCACGCGGAATAGCATCTGGCAATTGTTCTGTCGCAGTTGACTAGAGTTCTGCCTGTCCACGCCAGACCATATGGCACTGTTGGCAGCGCGCCTGACTGCAGATCCAGGGGTCGCAAGTCGACCACATAATTTTCGTGGAGATTATTTAATAATTTTACTGCGATTTTCTCCCTTACGCTGATTCAAGAAGGCCAGTTGTCAATTTCTGGCAAAATTTAGCGCACAAACTAGTTAACCGCTTAGAGGACTAAGTCTGCCCAGGTGGGTAAAGTTTGAATAGGTTAAATGATCGGCTCGACATGACCTTAACAGTGTTGATTAGGCCGTTAAACTCCAAATCAAATCAAATAACCAGCTATGCACAGCTCGCACAGTCTGTTTTCGACCTGGATGAATCGGGTTAATTTGTCAGAGCGGGAGCAGTTTCATAATTTTATTCATATATTGTGTTTTTGTAAGGAATTAAAATTTTCACCTTTTCTTTTTTAGCTCAGTGGATGGTACTTTAAGGGTACATTACTGTCGACCTCTAGCTTGCATAGTTATTGAGAAATCTTTGACGAAACATTTAATATTGATCTATATGGAGAGAAAGAAAGAAGGAATTAAAAAAAGAATAAATAAGGCCAGGAAGTCAATTGTGTATTACATGATACAACTAATAATTGTTGTCTACAATACCAAGTTTTAGGCTTCTAGTGTGCATAGTCCCTAAGAAATATTTGACAAAAAATTAACATTGGCCTATATGAAGAGAAATAGGAAGGAATCAAAAAGGAAAAATAAGCCCAATGAGCCAATTGTTTGTTACACGATACAAGTAATCATTGTTGTCTATCATACCAAGTTTCAGACTTCTAGCTTGCTTACTTCCTGAGAAATCTTTGACGAAACATTTAACGTTAGCCTATATGGAGAGTGAAAGAAAAACTAAATTAAAGAAGAACAAATAAGCCTGGAAGTTCCGTGGTCTCTTATACAAGATACAACTAATAATTGTTGTCTTCCATACAAAATTTCAGACTTGTAGCTTGCACAGTTCCCGAGAAATCTTGACAAAAATTTAACATTGGCCTATATGGAGAGAAAGAAAGAAAAAATAACAGGAATAAATAAATCCAGGAAGTCAATTGTCTCTTACACGACGCAACTAATCATTGTTGTCTACCATACCAAGTTTCAGACTTCTGGCTTGCAAACTTGGATGAAAAATTTAGCCTATATAGAGAGTGAAAGAAAAAGTAAATTTAAGAAGACCAAATAAGTCTAGAATGTTTATTGTCTCTTACACAGTACAACTAGTCATGGTTGTTTACTATGCCAAGTTTGAGGCTTCAGCCTTGCATAGTTCCTGAAAAATCTTTGACAACAAATTAACGTTGGCCTATATGGAGAGAAGGAAAAACGAAATTAAAAATGAATAAATAAACTTAGGAATTTAATTGTCTCTTACAAGATACAACTAATCATTGTTGTCTACCGTACCAAGCTTCAGGTTTCTAGCTTGCGTAGTTCCTGAGAAGTCTTTGACGAAAAATTTAATATTGGCATATATAGAGAGAAAGAAGGAATTAAAATAAAATAAATAAGCCCAGGAAGTCACGTATCTCTTACATGATACATGATACAACTAGTCCTTGTTGTCTACAATACTAAGGTTTAGACTTCTAGCTTGCATAGTTACTGAGAAATCTTTCACGAAAATTTTAACATTGGCCTATATGGAGAGTGATAGAAAAAACTAAATTTGAGAAGAAAAAATAGCCTGGAAAGTTCATTGTCTCTTACACAATACAATTAGTCGTGGATATTTACTATGCTAGGTTTGAGGTTTCCGGCATGCATAGTTTGTTATGGCGAAAATTTTAAAATGGATTAATCTTTTGCTTATCTACGCCTCTGAACAGAATGAAGGAAGAACAAAAAGAAGAAAGAAAATAAAAGGACTGTTTTGAACTGAAACAAAATATCTAGTAACTATGCATCTGTAAGCATGATATAAACAAAATCAATTCACCAGTTGCTGAGAAATTTCATATTTGTATTTACTTAACTGCATGGATTGAGAAAAAAGTAAATCGATAAGCAGAGGAAGAAGAAAGCTGTCATATTATAATTTCTGTCATACAGTAGAGAACATCATGCTGGATCTGCATACCAAGTTTGAAGACCTTAGCTTGCATAATTGCAGAGATATACTTATTAGAAGCGTGACGGAAGAATGGGCAGGTGTGAATCAGTATACCCCCACTTATTCAAAGCGGGGGGTTATATTGTAATCCCTGCTTGTGTTTGAAGAGAGTTTTCCTGAATGGAGGGGACAAAGACTGCATGCAGTAGGATTATTCATACAGCCTATCGGACGTTTCGATTTGTTTTGCACACGTAGCTCCTCGGTAAGCACAGCCATATGTCATTCTGTACCGAGGAACAAAAAAAAAAAAAAAAAAAAAAGATGCGAAAGGCCGGCGCAGGACGAGTCCGAAACGTCCAACAGTATGCAAATGTGGTGTCACATGATAATATGGTCGCGACCAACGAAAAACAGAGATTTTCTAAAGAACATAAATTTGACCAATGATGTTTCTTCAAAACCGATCAAAAGTAAGCTTGATTATAGAGCACTAACCAAAATTGGCCTTATCGCCCGACATTGACGGACCATGCAATAACCAAAATTGGTCTTATCGCCCAACATTGACGGACCATGCAATAACCAAAATTGGTCTTATTGCCCAACATTGACGGGTAGTGCAATAATAATAATAATAATAATAATAATAATAATAATAATAATCTCCCAGAGTTAAAAAAAAAAAGAGACAGTTTGCATGAAGTGTCAGATCCTACTTTCTCATCAGTTTGTCATTTGCTGAATTAGCCCATGACATGGTAGGTATTAATACCGAGTAAAATAAAATAAAATATCTTTATGCAAATTTGTCGAATGGTTAAAGACATTTTTGTCATCTCGTGGCTCATAGTCGCAATAACATTTGTTCACATTATATTAACACTTAGAACGCTCTAGGAAAAATCAGCAGACAACAAATTCATGATATATTTTTATAGTTCCCAGAAAACAGAATTTGACATTTCAAGCTAATTGTTTCCTAAGATGGCATATCTATATATATTTATTATATTATCCAGAAAATATGATTTGATATTTCATGCAAAGTGTCTGCTTAGTCGCCCCTGTTTATTGGGAGATAAAAAGAGAGAAATATTTCAAAGTACCGTCCTCTGAATTTTTTGCCCAGAGTGTTAAGCGTTAATTGGCCACGATACGTTAATTTGGCCACGGTACACGTAAAAAGTGACAGAATAGATTTTGTCTTAGCGTCGTTTATTTTCTAAAGAGTGATATTTGTCTGTATTTTTCATAAAATACACAAATCCTGTTTCGAAAGCTATCCACTGAAATAGATATACGTTGATTCTGAATTTTCATATAAACCTTTACTTTGTTCATTCAAGCATGTCATCACCATAAAGTGCAGCTGTATATAGGGCGTTGATATTCACATACTAATGGATTAAGGCTGTCATATACTGTTATAAATACTTAAATATGTGTAATTTGAGCCATAACGTGAGAAAACATACCTTCTGACATGTTCGCCCAAACAATACTCAAATCAGTCTGCTCAATCGCGCAGTCTGATCAGAGTCTTCGTTGTCCGCATAAAGAAACTTTGGTTCATTGGCTATTTAAATTGTGCCCAGTGAAGATTCTGATCAGACTGCGCGAATGCGCAGTCTGATCTGAATCTTCGCTGGTCACACATGTCCAAAGGTATGTTTTCTGACTTTGAGTCTCAAGTCTGTGTAATTTCAGTCTACCTGATAAATAAGAGAATGATTTGAAACACGCAGAGTGGCAAGAAGCAACAAATGTGTTGTCTTTGATCGGATTACAACATATCGGAATTAAATAGATCCGCACACTGTCAACTGTGACCTGGGTTATCCCAGACCTCTGGACTGACACAAGGTCGCGATCATTCAATGGATAACACATCATGGTCCTCTTCAAGATAAGACAGATAAATCGGTCCATTTCCGAATGAAGAAAAGTGTTCCATCTACTAGCTTCCGCTTCAAGTCAAGGTATGATCAAAATTTCTCTGTTTTTCTTTTTTTTTTCGTTAACTTCAATGAAATATTTATCTAAAACAAAACTTCCGCGACTGCACACAACGCTTATACATATTTTAATTATGTTAGAATACCTATTTACCAAACGATGCTGTGTCTAAATGTTGCTGGATGGGTGGCGGGCGGTGTGGAACCTGATGGGACACGGTGTATCTGGATCTACACAATTTGCCCAGACCTGCCTGTCCGAATACATTCGATGGATTCGGTATCAACGATATTGTATGGCAGTGTGTTGTAAACTGTTCAGGTTCAATTGTCAATGTCTCGCATGCATTTCATACTAATATTTCTCTGTGCACCTCTTATGGCCTATTCTGTATGGATTGAGCGAAATAAAGTTATATAGAAAATGAATCTTCTAAGCTATGAATAGATTAGACACTTTAAGCGCTTTGAACTGGGCCCCGCCAATTGAAAATGTGTCTTCGAACACGCGCAAAATGCACAGATTAAGATTCATCCCGCGCATGCGCAAAGTCTCATGAGGGCATTTGCTTTCCATGATACTTTCTATAGTGTCCAAAGATTATGTTAGCGGGCAGCGAAGGCCCTGATCAGACTGTGCGGATGTGCAGTCTGATATGGGCATTCGCTGTCCGCATATGCCCGAAGACACGTTTTCACATGACACGGCCAAATAAGTACCCACAACATGAGGACACGTACCTTCTGACATGTGCGCACAACGAAGTCTCAAATAAGCCTGCAATGTAAAAAAAAAATCCCGTAGATTTTACGGTAAATACTGGGAACTGGCTACCAACGACTTTGTCGTAAATGTTTACCGGGGCCCGTAGAACTTTTGCAGGAATTACCTCGTAGGATGGGGTAAAGATGTATAAGCTTAAGATACGGTGCGTTAGCACACATCTCTACCTTGGCATATACGTTACCTGCCTTGCCATACAATGTCCTACCATGAGTAATTATTACTGTAAGTAATCTACAGGCGCCCGTAAAATTTACGGTACATGTACTGGCAGCCAGTTGCCAGTATTTACCGTAAAATCTACGGGATCTTTTTACAATGTGTGTGCATCGGCGTCTGACCAGAGGCTCCATTGTCTGCTTGAAGAATTACGTTACTGGGGCATCCAACTGATATTAGCTTACAGTTGGACAAAGCCTGCTACCCTTATAGTGGTAAGGGTAGAAGGAGAATGTTTTTATTTCTTCTGTTTCTTCATTCCCATTCCTGTTCCTCTTTCTTCCCTGTCCCGCTCTTTCATCTCCTCTACTATCTCTTCTATCTCTTTTCTACCTTTCTCTGCGAGACGACAAAAATGACCCACAGCGGTTGACGTGTCGTTAAAACCCAACACAATAAAAAAGTCTGCATGAAGAAACATTGCATCATTGGCTATCCAACATCACGAAAACGTGCCTATATAATTTTGATCCCTTAAACCCACTTTTATATACTAAAACTTGGGTTTACAGGGGTATACATTATTTTTCTTATTTCTGCTCAAAAACGTAGATTGTGGGTACTCGTTAGAACCGCCTCGGTGACGCAGTTCTAACGAGTACCCATAATTTATGTTTTGAGCAGAAATATGAGAAATATCAGATTTTTTTTACCTGAAAATTTTCATTTTTTGGTGGTAAAATTTTCAGTAGATTTGAATAGGCATGTTTTCATAATGAAAAGGCACCCAGAGAAAATTCTGATACGCCGTCTGGTCTGAATCTTCGCTGGTCGCACATGTCCGAAGGTACCATATTCTGGCGTTGTGGTTAATATACTTTCTTAGGGAATATTTATCCGGGCATCCCTTTTATCCAATGCTATGTATGCTATGAATTGTTCGAACCCTTTGTTATCTGAAAAAAAAAAGATGAAAATTGGCAATTAACTACATCAGTGAAGACACATTTATGCCGTATAAGAAAAGCTAGAAATATTAACCCATTTATGCCTGGTGTCCATAAAAGGGACAGTGGACAACAGTGTAGACCCAGTTCCGACGCTGTATTCTGCGGCGTCTGATCAAGATCTACATTGTTTGTATTAAATACAGGAATTTGTATAAAACATGGTATTAATAAAAACCAACCAGACACCCCTTCTATTGGAAAAGGACCGTCTACTTGGTATAAATAGGTTAATGTACCAGTCATTAATAATCCCCGTCCCTACTGGGGGAGGAGGGGGGGGGGGGGGTGCGGGGCAGTGTTTGAGATTCCGTCTTAGAAAGCCAAGAGTTGAGTTTGCTTTCTTAGTGATCTTGTTTATATGAGATCCCCACTTCAAATCTTCGGAGAGTGTAATGCCGAGATAAGGGTTTTCTGGTACTTGCTTTTGGATATGGTCGTCGAGCTGATAGAAATGTGATGACTTGCTGTTGATGCTCATAATGTAGCAGTTCTTGGCATTGAACCATTCCCATATCTTGGCCCAGAATTCAAGTTGCTGGAGGTCCTTCTGTAGTGCTATGTGGTCACCGACATTTGTAATGGGACGATATAGGAAGCAGTCGTCTGCAAACAATCTGACTGTTGACTCCACTGAGAGGTCGTTTATATGCCATCAGAATAGGAGTGGGCCAAGGACAGTGCCTTGAGGGATCCGGAGTCGATGTAACTGCATCCAATTCTTCACCATCAACAACTAACCCCATTTTCCTGTTTGTGAGAAAGTCAGTAAGCCAGTCGTTGATCTTACCATCTACCCCTTATAGCTTCATCTTGTGGAGGATCTTCTTGTGCGGAACAGTATCAAAGGCCTTGGAGAAATCGATAATCACCATGTTGTTTGGGCGCATTCGTCAAATTTCCCAAGGATGTCATGCACTGTTGTAATCATTTGAGACTCTTAAGAGTAGCCAGATCTAAAACCATGATTGAGGGATGTAAGGATTTTGTTTCTTTCGATGTGGTCTAGGATATGTTTGCAGATGAAGCATTCCAGGAGCTTATAGGAGACACACGTCAAGGATACCGGTCAGTAGTTCTCGGGTAAGTGAACATTCGCCTTTTTTGAAGACGGGGGCTATGTTTGCATTCAGCCAGTCACTGAGGAATTTCCCGCCGTCAGTGGAGTGCTGAAAGATGGTACGCATTGCTGGTGCATATTGATGGGCACAGGTTTTCAGGATGACGTTGGGGATGAGGTCTGGTCCACATGCTTTGTTGACCTTAATGTTGAGGAGCAGCTTCTCAACTCCATCCACTGTCACATAAAGAGGTGGTATTGGTTACCTCCCCCGCTCCCTGGTGTCTGGTGGGGTCATCCATAATAGTAAAGTTATAGTAAAATCCCTGCTAAAAGACCCTGCGCCACGCCTCCCTTCTCAGACAGGGTTGACAATAATGCCGGACAACAAATGAATGGGACGATTTCTTGCCCTATCCCATGGATGCTCTTCGTGAAATTTGACGAAATCTCGGTTTTCGCGAAAAGTTAAATCCCGGATAAAAAGGCCGGCTATTTCTCCCGGCTGTTTTTGCGGGAAATTAAAAACCCGCACATTTACGGCACTGCTGGGACACATTGGAAGAAGAAAATTTAACAAGGGACAATAACTCCAAGAGAATTAGCCCCTGGTCCTTATTTTCTCTTATGTAGATACACCTTATTGATATCAATGTGTCTGCAGAAATTGATGAATATCCGTCACTGCGTTTTCAATATATTAGGAAAAAAAACAGCGTCGCGGACGGACACACGCACGGACAGACAGACGGATGGACGGACAGACAGACGGACGAACGGACAACGTGAAAACAGTATACCCCCCCTCAAACAAAGTTTGCGGGGGGTATAACTACTGATAAAGTAAATAACTTTACAGGCTGATAGCTAACTGGCGAAAATGCAACGAACCATGTGTGTTAGTACGTTATTGACAATGCAACGGTGCATGCAACTATTAAGTTATGACGGACTTATCTACATTTTCAGGGACTTTGGATTGGGGAAAGAAACATAGGGCTATAATTAAGGACAAAAAAAGGTAAGAGAACAGTCCAGGGAGTGCCACAATCACAAGCCGCAGCCCATCCCACACGCCAAGAGGAAGAGGAAACAGATAAAACCAAACAAGCGCAAATCAAACAAACGTACGAAAAGCACTACGATTAGATCTATCATCCCAAAGCGAGGTAAGCGCAATGCTAAAAGGACCGAAAAATACAACAATAAAATAACACAAGGCAAGACTTGCGAACCGAATTTTTATGTATTTATGTATTAAGAGTAGCATCGGGACCCAGGGTGAAGTTAGCTAGCTGTAAAAGTGCTTTAAACCCCCCGGTGGTTTGCTCTACCGACCGTTCTAAGGCGGTGGTCCCGGTGTTAGTCTTACTCCTTGTTGCTTTGTGGTTTATTCTACGAGGCGATTTGTTGTATGGCTTTCCGTGTGTCATTTTTTTCTTGTGTTTTTCAGTCCTTTTAGTATTGCGATTACATCGCTTGGGGAAGAGAGAGCTAATCTTAGTGCTTTTCGTACGTTTGTTTGATTTGTGCTTGTTTAGATTTGTCGGTTTCCTCTTCCTCTTGGGGTCTCGGAAGGGCTGCGGTTTGTGATTGTGGCACTCCCTGGACTTTTCTCTTACCTTTTTTGAAACAAATCTCCTCGTAGAATAAACACAAAGCAACAAAAAGTAAAACTAACACCGGGACCACCGCCTTAGAACGGTCAGTAGAATAAACCACCGGGGAGTTTTAAGCACTTTTACGGCCAGCCAACTTCACCCTGGGTCCCGATGCTACTCTTAATACAGAAAGACATAAAAATTAGGTTCGCATAAAGGCTCCCAACAATACAACAGGCGCGACCAACGGCATAAGAAATAATGAAAGTACGGACGCGACCAATAAATACGTAACCCAATGACGTAATAAATGAGGGTACGACGGACTTGACCTATGACATGCTTCCCCACTTACAGAAATGTCGTCCCGAATTTAACACTTGTATACTGCAGGCATTACGTTAACATGGAGTCGAAATTCGCGACACTGTTATTTCTAAAATACAAAACAGCAAAGAAGACGCGCAGCAAGGTCTACAAATACACGACATAGTCCACAAATGACACCAAGAAGAAATGAAATAAAACATGACGGACATTACACACATAACAAACCAAACTAAACAAAAACAACAACCCAGCCAACTTCCATGCCAGACACGGCCTACCAAATGCAAAAGACGTATAATACAACACGGACAAACCTCACAAAGTTTCACAGAACGAACAACGGAAAAAGAACAATGGTATTAGTCTTATTCTTTGTTGCTTTGTGATTTATTCTACGAGGCAATTTGTTTAATGTCTTACCTTGTGTTATTTTGTTCTTGTGTTTTTCAGTCCTTTTAACATTGCGATTACCTCGCTTAGGGAAGAGAGAGCTAATGTTAGTGCTTTTTGTATTTGCGCTTGTTTGGTTTTGTCTGTTTCCTCTTACTCTTGGTGTCTGCGAAGGGCTGCAGTTTGTGATTATGACACTCCCTGGACTTTTCTCTTACTTTTTTAGACTAAGACAATAAATAACACGCAATGATGATATTACTACACTAATAGTTCATAGAGCAGCGATGCGTCACGTATTGTAAACATCTCCAAATAAAGTATATGTAGCACATCCAACGGAGACGAACGTTATAAAACGGACGTTATTTCTAAGTACAGTATTGCGCAACGACACAAAAAGCATTCATTTTCATGATAGTACAATTTATTAATGTTAGTGTCACAAACAAAATGTGTGGTATCCCTGATGATGACGTTGTTATAAAATGAATAATTATATTATTAACATCCACTTAATCATATAGTTAAAAACAACATATTCTATCGCATACTTGCTGCTAGATATATGTACATTAAATGTGTCATACAGTAGCAATATACGACATGTATTAGCACAGACGAACGGCATGGTACAATACATTGTTAAAACAGTCTTTAGTCTGGTCCAATTGTCGTCTGTAACAATAAAACTGATGGTGTTTATATGTTTCTGAACAACAGTAATTATAGTGTGGATGAAGACAATGATTAATAGCTATAGAAATAGGATGGATAGGGTACTTAGAGAAGGGCAGGGACCTAAACAGATGTGAGGAGAATGGCGCTAAGGGAATTTTTACTAAACCATAACGAAATATAGTAATGAGGATAAATATTAACTACCCTGCTTAAGCACTTACTTTGGCGGTAACCCACAGTTCCGTCTCTATAAGGTTCTGACCATTGTGTTAGACAATTACCTGGTTTTATGCACCCCCCACACTGGCGCTATATATAAACAACGTCCTGTGCCTCTGCTGTCAAGACATGCTCATTGCACCTAACCTCCCATTCCACATCCTGCATCCATCTTGGCGGTATTCGAATACGATTACCCCTATGAACTTGTTTCTTCTCTAATCTGTTGATTTCGGGTCTTCTTTCTTCATACTGTTTTAATTTCCTTCGTGCAGGAATAATATACTTTTGAGGACACAGTTCCCTTTTTTGATTCCTTATCTGTTGTGGATAAATTGGACCGGTCTGAAGTGTCTGTTTCTGTTTCTGATTCTGACTTTCTTTTCATTTTTCTCTTTCTTGGATGATTTGGCACCTCTGTTACCATTGGACAAGGCAAACCAACAAATGGCAGTAGCATATGTCTATGTAAGAGTTTGCAAGGAGAATTTGAATGCTCCTTTTGAACTATATACACAGGAATATCTGGCAACGGTTGCGATTTTACCACGTATGGATGCTCCTCCCATTTGTCAGCCGGTTTCTGCCTTCCTTTCAGTCCTACTTTTCTTATTAGAACTCGATCTCCAGGTTCTAGGGATGGCATGACGCACCTTCTCGTCATAATATTTCTTTGGTTTATTTCCCGCTACTCTCGCTTCTTCACTGAACTTCTCATATACTTGCTTGAGCTTCTTCTTTAATTTGTCAGCGTAGTCCTGGTGACTTTTTACTTTATCTTCTGTTGATGTTATTCCCAAGAATGCATCTATTGCAAGTCTTGGGTGCCGACCGAACATAAGATGAGTATCCCGTACTATCATGTGCAGCAGAAATATAAACATGAGTCAGTGAGGCCACGTGTGATTTCCAATCACTTTTCTGTTGCTCATTGAGTGTGCTGAGCATGTTTAACAGAATTTTGTTAAACCTTTCTACCATCCCATTCCCCACTGGATGATACGGGGTGGTACGTGTCTTCTTAATGCAGGCTAAATGGCATAGCTTCTTATTAAGCCTTGACTCAGAGTTAGCACCCGTGTCACTATGGATTTTAGATGGAAAACCATAGTGTACGCAAAATTTTTCAAATAACATCTTTGCTGTTTTTCTTTTAATTCCACTTGTTTTTCTGGCACAACCTGGTCGTCGTATTTAACTACGCGACACTTACGGGGTGACCTGACAGTTTCTCTTATTTTAAATCATTTATTAATATGATGCTGTTAGGACGCCAGTTACAGGTATACAATATTTTTCTAATTTCTGCTCATAAACATTGATTGTGGGTACTCGTTAGAACAGCCTCTATGTTTTGAGCAGAAATATGAAAATATCAGAATTTTTTAACAGAAACTGTTTATTTTTTTGGTATATTTGAATAGGCATGTTTTCGTAATGATATTGAATAAACATGCCGATAGCCAGGAAAGGCCACAATCACGTGACACAGTTTTCCCAAGACATCGGATAAGGGTTTTATTAACTCGTGAATGAAATGATCAGTCGAGGCACAGTATTTACTACAAAAGAGCATGTGCTCCCAGCGAAGACTCAGATCAGCCTGCGCATCCACACTGGTTGGTTAGAGGCTATGCTGTCCGCCTTAAGATCCCTGACTGCCCATATAATCCCGTGCGAAGACTAATAATTTTCTGAGTCTTCGATGAGCGCACAAGCACTTTTGTTGGAAATGCTGTGTCCCGGTTCAAATGACCATATAAAAAAGCACTTTGTCAAAATAGAACTACCAAACAACGATAGTACCGACAAACGAAGAAAAACTGCATCAGAAGTACGGTCAACAGCAAACCTGTTTGAAGAGAGGGTTGGGGAGGTAGCGGAATGGTTGGTGCTTGAACCTGATTTAATGGGCGTCCATTCTCGCCTTTCATCCTGATGCAGTTCTAGCCACATCTATAGTGGATTTTTTTAATTTTTTGTCATGAATATGACTTTTATTTCATCGAATGAAGCGAAAAAATGTATATTCCATTCGTGGCAAAGGCCACGAATGAAACATACATTCATTCACATCACAAGATGAAATAAAAGTCATATTCACGACAAAAAAAATATTTGATATATAGAAAAAAGGTAAGAGAAAAGTCCAGGGAGTGCCACAATCACAAACCGCAGCTCTTAAAAGGAAGCCAAAATGAGTAATAACATTTCTCCAGAGTATCTATCTTCGCTTGTTCCACAACTTGTTGATAATACGACCCATTACGGTTTGATGGACGCTTCTAATATACCCCTGCCACTAGCAAGAACGTAGCTACACCATAAATCATTTTAGTTTCCAGAATTGTTTCTGATGTTTTGCCAATAACGCGCCAAAATAGACTTCCCAAATCCAGGACATACGCTTCTACCGACACTTCTTCGTTTAGGCCTATGGGCATGGTGGGCGAAGCTTGCTTACCAAGTAATGCTTACTATCCGCGGACGCCTTATTACGGCCTTTATTCTGGGGTCCATGTCTGCTGGTCTGAACATTCTGATTCGTCATTCGTTTACGGATTTATGAGTTTGGATTATGGCTTAGGTACCATGATTGCAACTACTTCTCCCTTCTACCACAAGATTATGGAATGATCTTTGCCCTGAAACGATGGACGCGCTTACTTTTACGAGTTTCAAGTATCAAATAAATAAGAACATACAGAAACCACCTCGATGTTTTATAGTTGGTGATCGATTTGCTCAAATACAACACACACGTCTTAGAACTTCCTGTAGTTCTTTGAACTATCACTTGTTTTCTAAAAAATATAATAAACGACTCATATTGCCAATGTGGTTCAGCTGAAACTACCAAGCACTACCTTTTCGAATGCCAGAGATACAGTCAACTACGTCAAGAAATGTTAAACGAGATCAAAATACTGTACGCCTAGTTTGGATTGTTAACTATTTGGAGACGACCATTTAAATCACAATTGTAATTCTGATGTTTTTTTTTGCTGTGCAGAAGTTTGTATTTGAAAGTCAACGTTTTAAGTCTTGAGAAAGTCTCTCTCTCTCTCTCTCTCTCTCGTCGTTATATGTACATGTATATTGGTTTGAACTAATATTTGAAAGCATCATTAATAGTTATTTCTTTGTAAATGTCGCTGGTTGATTGTAATTTATATTATACAGGGAAACAGATTCGTATAAGCCTTTTGGCTTCTTTCTGAATCCCATCATTTATTGTCAGTATTGTATGAATATATGTAGAATTTATTCAAATAAATATGTTTAAACCAAGAGGAAGAGATGTTAATATGACATTCTGTCAGGGAGTCTAATGCGCAGTTTTGCCCCTTGGCAATTAAATATCAAAGCCGCATAACAGCTGAAAGATCACTGCCAAAGAAAGTCGCTAACAAGTGTCTTTAATTAGAGAAACAAGTAAAATGCTGCTTAGTTTAGTTCAATATATCTAAAAGTATATTTTACTCATTAATATCAAAATATCAAAACAAAATGTAAACAGTAAATGTAAACAAAATGTGAAGAAAAGTTGTTACCAAAGTTATATAGTCCACAAGTGAAAATATCAATTTTTACATTTCACTGGTGAAAACATCATTTTTATGAAATATGCATTATATTTGAGTATGTTTTCTTTATATTTCACTAATTTGTATATTATTGAATTGTATATTAAAATTGTTACCTAGGTTTTATCAGTGGTTCAATATAGAAAAAAAAACAAGCAAACAAAAAACAAAAAAAACAAAACAAAAAACAAAAAAAAAAAAAACAAAAAAAAAAACAAAAACAAAAAAAAAACAACAAAACAACAACAACAACAAATATAGACTTAAAGCACTAAAGTACTATTCCAATTTGTAGCTAATGTTATTTTATTTTTAAAAGAAAATATGACTATATATGAAATGACTTAATTTGTTGTAGCACTCTGGGTAAAATTTTCAGCACGCGACATGTTGAAAGAAAGATTTTTCTCATTTTTCCCCAGAAAAAAGGTTTTGATATTGTATGCAAATTGTCTCCATTGGTGACAATCTGCATGAAATGGCAAATCCTATTTTCTGAATATATATATATATATATATATATATATATATATATATATATATATATATATATATATTTGCCGTCTGCTGAGTTAGCCCTTAGTCCAGAGAGTGGAAAATGTTTTAATTCTGTACACCTTAACTCTGAAAAATGATAGTAACTTTTAAATGCATCTAAACGGCTGCCAATAGTATTTTAACCCATTTAAGCCTACGTCCCATAAATGGACATTGACAACTTTGTAGACCCTAATCAGACGCTGCAGAACGCGGCGTCTTATCAGGGTCTACAATGTTAGCATTAAATACAGGCATGTCTATAAAACACGATACTAATTTCAACTAACCATATATTGGAAATGGACCCCTCCAAAAAGTTAAGGTAGAAAAGTCTAGTTGGCCGAAATGGGTAAAATATTTTAATTGCAGATGCTAACCTATGCTCAAATACCCAGTATGAATATGTTAAATGAATTCGTACTGTATGGGTTTTAATATTTAATTTGATCGATTTACCATTATCGATATTTTCCGTACAACTGTCAGTTCAGTCACTGACCGTGTCGATGACCTTAATTCAATGTATTTTATTTTCTGAATACCTTTAGGACGTTTTCGTGTTAGTCTGTGTCGTTTTTTTTACAATCGTTATTTACACAAACTGTATTTTCGAATAATATTTCTTTTTATAGCAGCATAAAATGGACTAATATATATTAAGAGTAATTTAATGCATTAAGAAATGTAAATATACTCGTAGATTTATGGTAAATTGATGTACCTGAACAATTTTGTTTCCATTTTGCAGAGAGAGGTACCTTTGACAGACTGGCAGTGGCCTGAAATGGGGACCCGCTTCCCCCTCCTTTGAAGGAAGGCAAACATTTCCGTCAGAGTTATTTTCCTTGGATTTGATCCATTTTCCTAACGGGGAATATATACTCTTTCATGAGAAGCAACTTTGTCGAAATGGTTTTGCCTCCCTTCTGAAAAGGAGTCTGCTCTAAAAGGAAAGATTTGCTCCTCATGTGTGCAAATTCTTTCCTTTTAGAGAAGACCCTTTTCGGAATCGACTTGGTGTGCAGGAAAGCAAAGAAAAAAATCACAAACGTGGCCCCTCTTGTGAAAATGGCGGCTTAACCCTGGTCCTGCTGAACCCGGATTTGCCCTGCATTTGCAAACAGTGCAGATCCGGATCAGTTGGCTTCCGAAGAAGCCAACTGATCTGGATCTGCACTGTTTGCCATTAAGACTGTGAAATTTTATTAATAATCTGGATCAAGTAATCTGATGGGCTGAAAATTAGAAGTGGGTGTGGCAATTTATTCAGCATGACAATGGCTAGTCTCCAGGAGTATTCATTCTTCTTAGTTTAATGTATTTCTTGTTCAGAATGGAAGGGACATTGACAGGACAGAACCACTGATATAGTCGAGTATTTGAAGAATGGAGCTTTACAAAAAATTTCCAAAGTTGACTACAGTGTGGTGTTTTCTAGAAGTTATGTTATATGCAGGGCAGATCTACGGCTGGTCATCACTTCTATTTATTCTTAAACAGGAAGGATTTTATCAGAATCTTTGTGACCTGAGATCACTGGGTAATAATGTTTCATTTCCTTTGTCACAAAATATTTCACAGGACAAGAACTATAATGTGAACAAAATGATAAGGTATACAGAGCCACATTATATGAATTTACAAAATTCCGTGCAAAAAACTGGCAATAATATCTCAATTTACCAAAATTATTCAGATCTAATAACATTACCTACATCGTCTATCAAAGATTTTGTTAAAACGAACAGTTTTACTAAACCATTGCATGTATACGATCATGAATTCAGTATTACGAATTCAAATTACTTGACAGAGAGCCCGGTTACTTCTGAAAATGTAAATACTAGTAACGCGTCACTGTCAGCTGTAAATAATAAAGAAACTGGTGGAATAAATGGCTGTTTCGATCAAGATGCGAGACTAAACTTGTGGTTTTCTATTGCTGTTTGTTTCGGATATCTGATGTGTGCCTTTTTAGGTCCTTTGATTCGGAAAATTGGAATGCGGTTATACAGGCTATTTTTCATGTAAGTTAATCCTTTAAAGCACCACTCAAAACTGTACTAGACGACATTATATTGTGTATATTTTTCAAAGAATCTATGGCTTAGAAATATCAATAGGTAATCAAATAGCTGTGTTCAACTAGGAAGACTGATTGTGTGCCTTACAGCAGCTTTTAGACGCATCTATAGGTAATGAAATGAGACTACACTTGACATGTACGTCCAACGAAGATTGAAATCACTCTGCGCATCCGCGCAGTCTAATCAGACCGTTCTCCGCATGGAGAAAATTTGTATCATTGGCTATTCAATAAGCACTTAGTGAAGATTCCGATCAGACTGCGCGAATGCGAATGCTGATCTGAATGTTCACTGGACGCACATGTTCAAAGCTAATTTTCTAATATTGCAGCTCAAACAAATTTCAAGACGAGTATAACGAGGAGTTTAGTTATTCGAAAATTTAGAACAAATACGCATCAGGCACAAAACGTTGAAATAACGTTGATTCAACGTTGGCTCAACTTCAAGACGTTGAATCAACGTTGAATCGACGTTGTTTTAACGTTGTGTTCCTGCTTGGACGGTGATACATAACACAGATTTTGAAGCTATTGACATATTTATTATCAACCCATTTTTCAAGGATATTAGATTTATATGTAGTTTACTGAATGAATAAATACAAAAGACGACACATAAGGAGAGTTTGACCTTGATCATTCAAGTAGAAATATTCAATATGCAATCTTATACTTAAGTACCCCAAAGCGTAAGCCATAACAGCAACAGACGACATTTTGATCTTATTGTTTTTTTTGTATTTTCAGAGAGACATTAAGGCTTTCTCTTACCTTTTTTGACATTTCATGTCAATCGTCTGTCCAGCAAATCTTGTGTTCTTTGAAAAATATTAAAACATGATTAGAATGTCGCCTGCTACAATTTTGCTCAGCGCTATAGGGTTTATACATAGATTTATATGTGTTTTCAATGTCACCGAATACAGATTCATTGTTGTTTTTTTTTTATTATAAAAGCAGTCTCTGGCAACGATCGTATCCACAAGGTAGAAGTTTCGATCTGTTTAAAACGACATTTGCAATTGTTCGAATGGGTATTTCCACACTAAAAAGTCGAATTTTATTGGTATTTTCAAGGTCTTACCCTGATTAGTCTAAAGGACAGACATAAGCAAAAACAGTTTAGACCCAGATCAGATGTCGCGTTTGATCAGGGTCTACACTGTTTGCTACTCACCCAGCAGTTTTAGAAATATCAACAGGTGATAAAATGCTTTTGTTCCAATTTTAGGACAAGTATGACCGAGAATTAAGGTATCTGATCATTTAGGGTAAACACATGTATAGAAAGAGTCCAGGAAATGTTATGATCACAGAGCAGAAGCCTACTAGTGGCACCAACAGGAAGAGCAAACATACTTTGGTAGATAGTACAGATAGCAAAAACTAAACATCACGAAAACATGCCTATATAATTGTGACCCCCCTTAAACCCCACTTGTATATAGTAAAACTGGGGTTTACAGGGGTATACATTATTTTTCTTATTTCTGCTAAATATATAGATTGTGGGTACTCGTTAGACCCGTCTCGCCGAGGCGGTTCTGACGAATACCCACAATCTATGTTTTGAGCATAACTATGAAAAATATCAAATATTTTTATCTGAAAAATTTCCGTTTTTTGAGGTGAACTTTTCTATATATTTGAATAGGCGTGTTTGCGTAATGTAAAGTTAAGCAAACAGAAGGAGGATAGACTAAACACAACAAGACAAGGAACAGAACAAAACATAAAAAAGCTCCGCAGCGAGCAGCCACAAGGCCCTCATGAAACAAACAATACCTTAAAACTATTTGCAGTAGAAATCCTTGGCGGAGGAAGGTGGCGGATGGGGTAAACCTTCACCTTAAGCTCAAATGTTATAAAAAATACAAAGCGATTGTTCGGCACATCACAGAAAAACGTGAAAGTCTTTAATTATTGTGATGAAACAGGAATGAGGGCTCATGGCAAACATCGAAGAAACTAAAGAAAACCAGTGCTTCAATCACAGAACAAAGACATAGCAGCAAGTATCAACCTTCTAATGAATATGACAATACAAAGATTATGAACATGTGAATGTTTTCCGACAATTACATCACAAGACATCACGAAAACATGCCTATTTTATATCGACCCACTTAAACCCCACTTTTACATAGTAAAACTGGGGTTTACAGGGTATACAATATTTTTCTTATTTCTGCTCAAAAATATCGATTATCTATGTTTTGAGAATTAATATTAAAAAAATCCTAGTTTTAAATCTGAAAAAAATTCAGTTTTTGGGGGTGAAATTTTCTATATCTTTGAATTGGCGTGTTTTCGTAATGTAAAGCTAAGCAATCAGAAAGAGGGTACACTAAACACATCAAGACAAGGAACAGAACAAAACATGGAAAAGCTCCGCAGCGAGCAGCCACAAAGGTTACTCAAAGAACAAGAATAAACAATGCCTTAAGACTGTCAGCACAAAACACCGTTGGCGGAGGAAATTGGCGGATTGGGTAAATCTTCACCTGAAGTTCAAATGTTGTAAAAATGCAAAGTGATCGGCACATCACAGAAACCCCCCCCCCCCCAAAAAAAAAGAAAAAAAAAAGACGTGTTAGTCCTAAATCACTGTGATGAAACAGGGATGAGGGCCTAAGGCAAACATTTTTGACACTGGTAGCCAGTACTAAAGAAAAAAAAAAACAATTTCAATCACAGAGGGCCCGGACAAAGTTATAGTATCAGGCATCAACTTTCTAATAAATTTAATAATACCAAGATTAAAAACATGTGAATGTTTTCCGACCAATACATCACAAGGATATACTGAAATTTCAATATTAAATATGGAAATCACATTCTATGGCATGGTCATTAACAATTCGTCGCTTTGTTTTCTTTTACAGTGTTATATATGTGATGGGAACACTTTGTCTGAGCTTCGCTTCTCCAGGTAAGTATTAACCCTTAAACTGCCAATCACAACAATTGTCGTCTGCTTTGTCACCTGTTTGTGATTTTAAAATTCAATTCTGCAAACAGTGTGGACTCAGATCAGACTGCTCCTCTGGGTCCACACTGTTTGCCTGTATGCAAAAATAGGTTTGAAAAGTTTGCAAGAATATTCAGCAGACGACATAAACAGACGACATTTTTAGATGCAGGTTTTCTTGGCGTTTTAAGGGTTAAACTACTGGTTCACGTATACCGACACTCGATAAAACGACACAATTAGTCATAATGATAATTTGACTGGCATGAAACCTTCGCTCAAGAAGTGGCAGTTAATTATGCAAAAACACTGTATTTAATCTTTCAATATATATATATATAATGTGAGAACCGCCTCACTGATGGGATTCTAACAAAAATCAAAAACATATGTTGTATGTGTATGAGGCGATAATTACAAAACAAGGGCTTTCTTACATCTCACATTCTGCTCATTAAGGATTCTTTACAACGGCAAATTCATTTAAATGGCAACATCTTTGGGAACAAATGATGTCGTTGTAAGTAGGGTTCATGTCCTACTTCATGTACCATGTTTATAGGAGCAGGTTTACTGTTTCTGTATTTAGTACACTGCTTCAAATTATTAGTTCTTCTTTTCATTTTTACGAGACTGTATTTACGTAGAAAATGTGAGAATTGGGAGAAAAATATAAATAATAAACAAAAAAGCGGATTTTGTTTTTGTGCAAAGAAATAGCACTGTTCAGACTTGCACTGTCAGTGAGGTCTGGTGTATGTCTCTTTTTCAAGAGTGTATAAAACTGCTCCCACACTGTGAAATAATATCAACACAATGTGATCCAAGGCTATTGATATGGCTTTGGATTACGTCAGGAATAATTCTTTAGACAACAAATTCGTTTTTTTTCTCAGACTCCCTTTCTGTTTTGAAATCCTTTTTAAACCCCCCCCCCCCCCCCAAAATTCAGAAGTTGATAGGAAAACATCATGAGTTATCGAAAACTAAGGAAATTTTGTTCTTTTGGCTCGCCAGCCATGTTGGCATCAGGTAATGCGGCTACTTATGTAAAAGCAAAGGCCTCACTCGATCTAGATATTTCAAATCTCAAACGCCCATGTACGGATTCTAAACTTTTCATCAACAGGTACATCTTATCCAAATGGCAGATGTCATTGGACAGAGCGCCATTCAAAAATCTACATGAAACTTAACCGATTCTTGGTAAAAATACCATTTATCGATCGTTAATGCGAGAAGAGGTGGTTCTTACACGTCTACGTATAGGTCATACTAGACTTACACATTCTTATCTACTCAGCCACTTTGTATAAGCTGGAATGAATCTTTTATGGTGAAACACTTTCTGATCGACTGCATTGAATTCTCTCATGTGCGACGTCACTTTTTCCAAACAAATGACTTGAGATACTTATTTTGAAGATATACCAGCTGATAACACACTTATGTTTTTAAAATACAGTCGACTCTCGTTATCTCGAACTCCAAGGGACGCTATGGAACACTTCGAGATATCCGTACTTCGACATATCAGATTTGCGGAACTGAGGAAAACAATTAATCGTACAACACCTTAAACAGAATGAATATGTAATTTGACTCCCAAGCTAAGAGATATATTGAAAATATTGTGGAAAAGAGGAGAAATTGCTCCTAAGGAGCAATTTCTCCTCTTTTCCACAATATTTTGTTGCCTTCTGGTAGCTCTCTGTGTTTAAACAGGGACCAGATTTTCACTTCGAGATAAGCGGTTATTCGAGATAAGCGAGTTCGAGATAACGAGAGTCGACTGTATATCAATCTTTTTAACAAAATATAACTACTTTAATTTTTAAATTTGTTCTAGTTTTACATTTGTATGCATATATGACTTATCATTATAGCCGTTACATTAAAGTACCAAGTTAGTACACCATTGTGACGCAAATGACCCCAATGGGTTGATGCGTCGTTAAACCTGAACTCACCATCACCATCAAGACATCAAGACGATGTGAATTATACAAGTGCATAGTAACTGATTTAAAAAAAAATCAAATAATTATGCTATGTTTCCTTGGTCTAATAAGTTACAATTCTTCTGTTTGATCACAAAAGTATTTTATAAAATGAAATACTTCAAACTATTGCTGGTAATGACATGTTCCCGACAAATGATTGACTACTGCTAGCAAAAGGCGTGCTGTTTGATTACATAGTATTATCCAAGTTTATGTTAGTGATCTCTGAAATCCTACATTTGATGTAACAAGATTCTCATTCGTCATTGGCAGTCACTTTTTAGGAGACTGACCATTTGGTAGCCTTATTGACTATTTGTAATAATAAATATCTCATTCAATAGGGCAAGGTCTTGAATATATGAAGTTTATTCAGCCTTGGTGAAGCAAGATGTGTAAGTCGCTGCTAGATATATAATACATCTCTTTATCCTTCATATATCCTCTATATATTGAAGTTAAACAATAAAAGAGCTAAAATGTACTGATAACATGAAAGACTGATATCTGAGCTACTTCAGATGTAATAAAATTCACAGGATCTACACTTTTGTTCCAAACTGTTTTTCCTAGACTATTGTTCAATAATTATATTTTTCGTATAATGAAGGAGAATTAGTGTTCTGCTACTCAAGGTGTCATGAAAATAGTTTATAGTTTTAACGGGATTCTGAAAATTCTGCACCATTGTGGAAGAACATAATTATCATAATATATATATGGAATACAAATATTTTAGATTTTAGATATTTTTCACTTTATAATATAATTGTCCCTGCATCCCCACATCCTCCCCTCTCCCGATATAACTTAGCTATCTAGCCCAATCAGCAAACCTCCTATTTAGACAATGTTCTCTATTTCCAGATAGCAAAAAGTAAGTTTATAATAAAAAGTGACTGCGGTACATGCATTCATTTAAAGACTTTTCGATTTCAGTTACTCCTTGGTTGATATGTCCAGGTCTGTGTTTGATCAGCAGTGGTGGTATGGCATTGTATGCTACACATTTACAGGTTTGTTATCTACCTTTATTGTAGATTCAGTTTGCTGGCTATTTTGTTGAATATTTGCTGCATGACTGAATAAGACCTGCAAAGTTTGCCTATGCTACTTTATTCTCTTTACATGCCTTTATCCATTACATTCCATAAGAAAAGCGTTTTACGTGGCATGTATTCGTTAAATGTAACAACCAAATATCCAGTCTAAATTTTATTTACGTCAATCAGTGGAACAGTTTATTTTAGTTATATTCATGTACAGTCTATATAGACTATAGCCAACAAGCATGCATGCTGTGCATGTAGCCGGTGCTAATTTACTTGTGTTTTAAAACTGACCTTTAATATTCGTATAAGAGTAGTCCATGGCGAAATCTGCTGCCGACTGTATACATTTGGCATGAATTGCCTCTTCAGGAAGTCCGACGCTTGACAGGAGGGATGATGTATAGGGTGGAAGCTGTCATCTGGTGGCGTCAATACAAGGCATTAGAGGACTTTGCTAATGTAATCTAGAGACAATAAATGATATTTTACAATGAAATATCCACCATGCTTAATTTAACGAAAACTGCAGGTCAATACTTGTAAGAGCGTTCATAGCGCTATAAGTATGTAAGATTTCCATCTTATTTTGTTGTTGTAATGTTGCCAAATGTTTGCTAGTACGGTCAATGTATTTTTTATCTCCCTCAGTTTTGTGCCTTTTCAGATTGTCTCCCTCAATTTTGTGCCTTTTCAGAGAGAGAGAGAGAGAGAGAGAGAGAGAGAGAGAGAGAGAGAGAGAGAGAGAGACCTGCTGGCGAAATGTCGTCGGGGTGCTTAGCTTTTTTCCACGTATTTTTGTTAAATATCATTAATGGTCAGTTGGACTACCCCTGCAAACTAGCCAACATTTCCTCTATCGTTTCGATTAACTAAACGCCGCCCCCGAAACATTTGGAGAATTCTCTGTAGAATGGGAATCAAGTCTCGGCCGCAGTTTCAGCAGATAAATGCTTAATGTACTAAGCAACCAACCCTCTTTAGTGCAAACAAACTTGACATTGTGGTTATCTTTGTGGCTCTCTTTTGTTATTGCTTCATATCACCATTGCGCCCATTGCTTTATTTCATCACAGTGTTTTTGATTATATGTTTTTCACTGTGATGTTTACAGATGAGGTAGACGATCCCTATGCGGACCAAACATGTATTTGTAATTTGGAGTTGCATCAGAATTTAACATGCGGTTTCGCGCTTGTAAAACTAGTTCAAGTTTATCTGACCATTACCAAGGCGGATCCTTTATTGCAGTTTTTCTTTGTTGTGCGTCAGTGGTCTTATATGTGGCGTTTGTTTTGTCATTATTTCTTCCTAACCTCTCCTTCGTTTGGTGCCTCGGGAAACCTGTGCTTCGTGATAGTGATATTTCCTGGGTCTCTACACTTAGATTGAAAGCTTTACTAAACGTTGTTCAGATGAGAATGATACAGACACGAGTTAATCTTGCCATCATATAATTGCTGCAACAGTCGTATAAGAGCTGTATTTTAGGTGAGCCAAGGTGCAGACATCGGCAACAAAACTTTTACCAAATTTGCATTCAAATATAGAGCAAGTGATTTATTCAGTAAAGTCATCACAGCAGTCATTAAAACTAAGGGAATACCTATACAGACATATATAGATAGAAACATTTATCAGTTGTTTTGTTCGTGGAATACTTAGAACTGCGATCGAACTCATGGCCTAACAATTTGAAAGAACGGCATGTAGATCTGTAAACTTATTGTAATCAAGCGATTTTTGTCGCGTCAACATGTCCTTGTAAAGTGTACCACCATTTAACCCCGCCATACGAGTATATTGAGAACACAGGAGTATTCAGTGGTAAATTAAGAAATTTGTATCTTTAAATAGAAAGTAAGGCAATGATCAGGAATTGATACAATTGAGTCCTCCGTGAAATCACCTGACCAGTAAATGAAACCAAAATCTGACCAACCAAACTAGCTTACCAGTTAACGGTTAATGTTATTGCTCAGACAAACATTATTACCTATGTACTTTTTCATTGATAAATACAGGTACGAATGCAGTTTTGATTGACACATACCGGTATCACGATATTGTTTGTCTAAGGATTTACGCATGGGCGTGGTTATAGCCTTCTGACGGAGGAGTCAATTACCTAACACCTTCCGTCCAAGATAGCAAGGGGAAAGAAGGATGCACTTAAAGCAACTTCATTACTGCTTATGAAGAGTCTCAATAAAACCGAGACTCCCATTTTCTAATCTGTAGTGTGTTCTTTGTTTCCAAAGGCAATCTTTCCCAGCTAGCATTCTACGAAAACCTACATCGGGCCGTCATCGGCCCGTCAGCTACCCTGACGGGCCGATGATGGCCCGATATACATTTACGTAGAATGCTGACTGGGTTTTTACGTTTATTTAATTTAAACCAGCTTTTCAATTTGCTTGTTGCTACTGGTTCCCTCTTTTTTTACATTAATTCATCCAGATGTGCATAATAACGGGATTCTTCCTGATTACCTATATTGTATGGCGTATATGCCATGGCATACTCACCTCTGTATTAGCTGGGTATCAAGATGAATATTTTACATTTTTTTCCAGTGTTAGATATTTTGTGGGTCTTATTACAAACGCCGCTATGCTCTTGTGGCGAAATGAGAACAAAATTATATCAACAGTTTGGCTAAAATGGCTTATCTACAGCTATGGATAAGAAGAATACATTATATGGCTAAGAAGAATGCATACAAATGGCTAAGAAGAGTGTCAACTTTATGTTTCTTGGTTCGGTGTATTTTCAGGTTTCTTTTCTGTTTCCTACAGTACAGTCTACTATCACTGCTCTGTTTGTTGGAATGTATGATATTTCCAGCATTGTTCCACAGCTAGTTAAGGTACTGTATTTATCCTGAGTACGAGTATTTGGACACCTTAATTACTTTGTATATGTACCAAAATGGTCCTTAAATTTGAACAATTTGTTTTCAGAGCATGACAAATTACGGGAATTTTGTCACAGTAAGTTGTCTGAAAACACTGAGTTTAAGATTACAAACATTGGAAAAGAAAAAGTATTAAAGTATCTTACAAATATGGATGTCAGCAAAGCTACAGGCACTGGCAGCATTGGGCCCAAACTACTGAAACTTGCAGCATCATATATAGCTGATGATATTACTTTCATTTGTAACCACAGCATAAATAGTTCTACTTTTTCTAATAAATGAAAAGAGGCTAAGGTGTCTCCACTTGATAAAAATGGTCCCCAGGATGATGTCAATAATTATCGTCTAATTTCAATTCTACCTGTAATTGAAAAGCATGTGCATGACTGTCTTTATGGCTATCTCCATGAAAAACAATTTATTACATAAAACTCAGTCAGGCTTTCGAACACAACATTCCTGTAAAACTGCCTTGGTACATATGATTGATTCATGGTTAAATGCACTGGATTGTGTTAAAATGGTAGATGTTGCCCTTGTCGATTTCAAAAAGGCTTTTGATCTAGTTGATCATCAAATTCTTTTGTCAAAATTAAAATTATATGGTATTGATAATGAATGCCTAATGTGGTTCAACTCCTATCTTACACACAGACAGCAGCAAGTCTTTGTTAACAATAGTAAGTCCAGCTTTGAGACAGTCATTTATGGTGTTCCACAAGGCTCGATTTTAGGACCACTTTTGTTTTTGCTTTTCATTAATGATTTACCATTATACATGGGTGATGTTTCAGCTGATCTGTATGCTGATGATACTACTCTGTATGACATTCAAAATTCTCTGGAAATCATTGAACAGATCTTCAGTCTTCTCTGAATCAACTTCATCTTTGGTGTAAAAGTAATGGTGTGCTACTAAACTCAAATAAAACTAAAGATATGCTGGTCACTACTAATCAGAAACGTCAGAGATTAAATTCTGCCAGTCTTCAACTTCACTACATGGATGAAGCTTTGAACATGACTTCTAGTGACAAAATTTTAGGTGTCTTTGTAGACAATAATTTAATGTGATCTGACCAAGTTAAGCACTTAACAAAGAACATCTCATCAAATATATGGTTGCTGTCAAGAATTAACTTTATCACAGGCTCACTGCATTCAATTCTATAAGTCGTATATCCAACCAACATTGATTTCTGTAACATTGTGTGGGGAAACACATGCGAGTCTAATAAACTGAAATTTTTAGGCTACAGAAACGTGCATGTAAAATCATTCTCGATTATAATGTTGACAGTTCCCATGAAGCAATGAAGTCTTACAAAAATTTTGTCATTCTGTAATCGTTTGTTTCTCAGAAAAGCTAAGTTCATGTTTAGAGTATATCATGACAAAACACCACCATCTCTAAAAAGTTTACGTTAAGAAATGAAGTGAATACATCTGTTTTATTAAGATCAACTGCATCAGGATGTTTTGTCCCACCTCAACCGAGAAAGGAATGCTATAAGCAAAGTATGACATATTCAGGCTGTCTGATATGGAATAGTTTATCCAATGATGTTAAAAGTGCACAAACACCTGAGACTTTTCATAGCAGATGTATAAAATGGATAACACAATAACTGATACAGTCAAGAAGTATAAAAAACACTGGAAACTAGTTTCTCGGTCCATCCATGACACTATATCTATGGTATTTCATTGAATATATATATATATATATATATATATATATATATATATATATATATATATATATATATATATATATATATATATATATATATATATATATATAATGTAACACTGTGTGGGGAAACATTATACATTTTTTGGCTAGCTATGTTGTCAGCATTTTCTCTCATCAGTGTGTGTCTGTAAATTACTTACTTGATTAACATTATCTTAGTAGTGTAGGACAATATATTACACTTGTTTTGTATGCATATGTACATTTTGTATAATATTTTGAGGGCCTCATGGACGTTTAGCCATATTATATGCTAAATGTTGTTACCCTCGTTAAATAAAGTGTTTACTTACTTTAATACATGTTGCAGTGGCAAAAGCTGCCGGATTAGTGGCAAACAGTGCTGCGATCTGCAGTATCTGATCTAGGTTTACACTGTTTGCTAATATCTGTCTGTTCAAATATTTTTAAGAGAACAGATAACATGTTATCTCTCTTTGACGAGACAGATTTCATATTGTCTCTCTTTGAGAAAATCAGGCTTTTTTGACTTTTAGTTTATTTTACTGTAGCTGGTGTTGTGTCGTGTGGCGGCCGTAAAAAGTCTCCCCGTACATCATCATAGTGCAGATTTTATTTTATTTCCTCTGGGAACATTGAGCCTATCCTGGTTATTTTGAAAATCGAATACGGCTTAAGCCGGAGCTAGGGGGCGTATGCAGCCTCGCAAATTACAGTGTTGCATATGAAGAGACTCATTCAAACCGAGTCTCCGATTTTCGTGATTTTGTGCGTTCTTTGTTTCCAAAGACAATCCTTTTTGACTTTTATTTTACTCTTCTGTAGCTGGTTTTGTGCCGTGTGGTGGCCGTATAAAGTCTCCCCGTACACCATCACAGTGCAGGTTTTATTTTATTTCCTTTGGGATCATTGAGCCCATCCTGGTTATTTTGAAAATCGAATACCGCTTAAGCAGGCGCATGCGGGCGTATGCAGCCTCGCAAACTACAGTGTTGCATATGAAGAGACTCAATCAAACCGAGTCTCCAATTTTCGTGATTTTGTGTGTTCTTTGTTTCCAAAGGCATTCCTTTTCGATTTTTATTTAATTCTAATATTAAATATTTCAATTCTGCTGCTAGACACCTTATTCACTGCTTGATATTGATAATTTTTAGTTTGAATAAATGATTGATAAAACTATCCTACCGAACTACAGTTAAAATAAAGCTAATTCTTTTGATATCGAAGCACCTTTGTTCTGGATTGGAATGTACCGATATCAAAAAGTAGAATTTCTTCACAAAAGAACAACGACACAAATACAAAAAAAAAAAAAAAAAAAAAAAAAAAAAAAAAAGACAAACAAAAAGAACATAAAAATAAAAAAAACAACAACAACAAAAAAAAAACAACAACAAAAAAACCCGGCAAAGATGATGATTTTTTATTACATTAATTTTAGATCGTGATAGTCCTCGATCTCTGTCGTATGGGGTATACATATTTCAACTTATTCGTTTTGCAAGGGTATCTTCTCATGTAATTGTTTTAAAAGTTGGAATAAAGACCTTCTGCTGAACTTCTTACATTGGCTATCGGTATTATAACCTCCGGAAAGTTGTTTTAAACATTTTACCGCTGACACTCCGAATTAATTTATAAATGTCAGAGTCAGTTTTTGGGTGACCTAGTTTATAAATTTAGGACTTACTTCGAAATTCAAATTTTGAAGAATCCAGAAAAAAAATGACCCGTTAAAGGATAGGGTATTAACTGGATATTAATCGGCAAACTGCCTGCGTAGCATGTAGCTCAATCACGACGATGGGTCTGGTCTCAGACCTAAAAAAGGTAAGAGAAAAGTCCAGGGAGTGCCACAATCACAAACCGCAGCCTAATATACCTAATATGAAACAAAGGCACTGAATTGCCAACCTAAATCTAATATGGAACAAAGGCACTGAATTGATGCAGACACACTCGGCGTTCTTTTTTTTCTGATACGCATAAGATTTGACAGCAGTTTGTTTACAAAGAAAGTTGGCCTCACGAGCCGGGGTCAATTGAGGTCACGTGATATGTTCCGTATTTTGTTTTTATTTGCATTTTTGTAGTTTTTGCTTAAAGTCAGAAGAGCTTAGAGTTTGTTCAAAAGCAACTTTAAACAGGTTTATCAATAATTATTACTCATTGTTTTGGCTTATTAATTATTTATTGGTTTGCTTACCATGATTCTTAGCGGGTGAACGAGATATTACGAAGTTTGCGAAGAGATTCAACACGAGCTTTGTGTACTTAAGTATGTTTGTCAGCCTCTGTACAATAATAAAAACACTTTGTGTATTGCTACTTTTAGAAGGTGATGGCCGCCGATGTTACGTCGTTGCTCGTGCCTTCTGTGGTTCGACTTGTAGTTTTCTATAGCTCTGGGCCATCAAAACTAACGATGTCGTTAGTTAACGCGTCGTTAAAACTTTGATCATTAAATAGGGCATATATGCTATTATTTTTGCTGAAAAAATGTGAGTAGCTTGCAAAAGCTACTCACATCTTTTCAGCAAAATACCTGTGAATTAGAAATTGTTCTTAAAAGAACAGTTAACACCACTAACGAGGTCGTTAAGCTGACGATGCTTTGAACAACTGGGCCCAGGCTGCCAGTCTCTGAAGTGAGTGCGACGAGTCCTCATCATTGTTTCATCACCGTGATTTTTTTTGTTTTGCACGTATTTTTTCTGTGATGTTTTACTGATTGAGTTTGGGAGCCTCTATGCGAGCCAAACAATAATTCTGTAGTTTTTACATCTGCACCAAAGGTAAAGTGTTGGTACAAGTAAAATCAATTTAATCCCCCAGTAAGTTTTACTAATGACCGTTCTAAGGCGATGGGTCTTGTGTCGATCGTTCTTTGAAAGGTTTAGTGGCACCAACCTCCTTGTTAATTTCTATTTGTTTTCTAAAATTGAAGTCACCCAGCTGTATAACTGGCCACTGTTTTGATTTCTTGTCCTGATGCTAACATTTCGGTCGTCCACTCCAACAGCTGCCCACTTTGTTCTCTGTGTCTTTCTGAGTATGCTTTGTTCATACTGTGTTTGCCTATATGCAAGTCGAACATACAACATTGAACCTAAGGTAAAGGTTTGCTACCTGAAAAATAGATTTAAATACCTCGGTATGGTTTACTACTGACCGTTCTAAGCACGTGGTTCGGGTATTGCGTGTTCTTTGTGTGGTCTTGTGGCTATCCGTTGCAGGGCTGTTTTTCAGGTTTTGTCCAGTTGTTGTCTTGTTGTATTAAACGGATCCCGTCTAGCATTGTTATCACTTTGTTGGGGAAGAAGATGGCTTGAATATTGTCAGACTTGGTTTGTTTGTTATTCCTGTGGGTGAATGTGGCTCTGTCGGATATCTTTTATACTATTGTTCTATTACGGTAGCTTTTAAAATGTAGCATTTGTGAATTCAGTATCATATTTTTGTTGTATACTTTCCGCTGTTTGGCTGCATTATGACAATAGTTCCATTTATTATAACCTGTATAGAACTAGAGGTTTTCACAAATTTTACAGATGTTTATCACACTTTGTTAAACGTTTCCACTTTCGCTGAGATTGAAAGACCATTCAAAGTCTTTTTATTAAGTTTGACAAAATGCAAATTCTCTCTGTAAGAAAATGATAGAAAGTCTGCCAAACGCATCCTTTCACCTGGTAGAAGCTATTACTTTAAAATATTGTAAATACCTTAAAGAACTTGGTCCTTATACGTTTACCGTACTTCTTTAAATTCTGAAAAAAAAAGAAAACTTTTTGAGGCGGCTTTAAATTGCTGACCAAATGGCAAACCGTGTCATCTAATCAAACTTTACAGTTAGGAACAATTTGATATAGGTCTACCTTATCTGACAAGACTTGTTTATCAGAATATCTGGGGTAGTACTGACCTATGTAATATTTTATATCTTTCTAGATCGCGTATGAGAACGGCGTATCGAGACAGATATCTTACATGGCTCTGGCTATTCTTCATATTGCCCTAGTAGGAACCAGTACATGTTTTATTCTACCCGAATTGAGAATACAACCTCCTACAATGGACTTTGCTAGAGAGAAAGACAATACCAGCAATAAAGATGAGAAAGAAAGTTTTATAGATGATATGGCGAACAGGGGAAGTGGTAATGAATGCTTTAGTGAACAGCACGCTAAAGAAGTTGAGTATTGGATCGAATACTTTTATATTATATTGTAGGATAATATCATTTGAGTTGGGGCATAGCATTTTCAACAAGATTGCGTGCATGTTCAGTGAAGGCTTAGTTCAGCCTTCGCATCCGCAAGTCTATTCAGAGTTTCTGCAGGGCATATTGTGTGTAGTTAAGGATACCGCACGTGTTTAGACGGACAGCGAAGACTTTGATCAGTTGAGTGTTCTCTGGATGCACATACAAATGTGTAGGAAATGCTGTGCCCCGACTCATTTCCTTTTTGCGGGTACACTGAAACGAAATCGCATAAGTTATCTTGATTTTATATAACTAGGCCGCGCCAAGCGAACATTGTAAGAATTTTTCAATTATAAAATGTATAGTTTTCATTGAAGTTTACCTTCTTAAAAGATTAAGTGTGACCTCTATGAAACATAATATTCGAGAAGCGTTTTGCAAGGATAACAATCTCAGTGGCACGACGATATTTATGCAATAGTTACTGTATATATGTTTTAGTTTACGTCAATGTAGATTGCTGAAGTGTCTTATTAAGCAGTGTATCTGAGAAGTATACATGTTTGTAAAGATGGCCAGTCCGTAAATACAACAGCTAACTTAGCGCGCCAAGTGAATGTTCTGAAACGAATCAAACCCCAGTTGTTTTTGAAACATAAAGCAAAACACCTTATTTTCAAAATGACGTGATTTTGTCAACATGGCTTAGATTGTAAACGGTGTTTTATCAGTAAGAAGTCAATCATCATTCAGTGACACTAGCATCATATAATGGCATTAGCATTAAGGCAATAGTGTGACAACAAAAGAATACGAAGAGTTTTCTTGGATTACGGTACCTATTGACTACCACCAATATGAGAAAGATTCCAGGAAAACGCTCGCAAGTTTTTTTGCACCTCTTAACGACATTTGTGTCCTTTTTGACGAAAGTTTTTCTTTTACAAGATCCCACTCCTTTTTGAAAGATTCTGAAGATGCAACTACCTGACTGTAAACACTGTCTCCCCTTTAAACATCTTTCAGGCTAATTAATTTGTCTTTAGGCGGGGTTTACAGAACATCCCTCTAATTAGATAATTGCAGTAGATAACTGGCTTCTGGTTCATGTGATAGACAGGTTCATTGATAAAACCCAGGCATTGACAGAGTAATCGTTTTCATTTCCAGACGACACATCGCCAACATTGAGGAAGACAATATTTTCTAGTTTCTACGTCCTACACCTTTACTGGATGTCTGTGAAATGTCTCAGATTTGTCACATTTATTGGTTTTCTGAATGCTTGGTTGGCATCTCTCTTCAACAATAACAAAGAACAGGGTAACCCAGCTAGCATTCTACGTAAATCTATATCGGTCCGTCATCGGCCCGTCAGCTACCCTGACGGGCCGATGACGGCCCGATATAGAGTTACGTAGAATGCTGACTGGGAATCTACTTTCTTCTATTTTTTTACTGTACCATCTTTTAAACTGAACATGTTGGTAATATGTCAACATTTCAAAATATTTTGGAAGTTCCTTTTTGTACTAGACAATTCTCTTAACATGTGTCTGACTTTGGTTAAAACATTATCAAATTGTAGGTCAGGTACGATCTTAAGATTAATAAATCTTATGTCTCCATTAAATATTGGATGCCAAAACGTTACTTTGAATAAAACATTTTGTAGTACCCTATATTAGAGTGTGTCGGTTTTTGAAATCCAATTAGTGAACTCCAAAAGCAAAACTGCCATTTCATTCGAACTCATTTTACGGCAAGCGAAATAATTAACTTAAATTTTGCTGGCATGCCATTGTGGAAAAGTACCATCAAGTGCCCACAAAGGGGATAAACTCGGCCATGTTAGGTTTGAGCGAAAATCTAGTTTATTGTGTGACGCTTACTGAATTTAACAAAACTCTGATCTGCATTTTGTGATGTTTGCATTAACAATGTTTTGTTCCTTTTGTGCATGAGCTGGGTGCTGAAGCTAATACATTCTATATCGGCCGTCGTATTGGGCTTTGCTCGGGTGCTCTGCGACCCTAGATTACCTGAGAAATCTATCATTTAAGACATGCAAAAAAAAATCCATATTTCAGTTAGAGTATCGATATTTTTTTGCTTTATCCAGTGCATTTCGAGCTGGGTATGTTGTTTCTTCCATATATGTTTACGTCTTGAATACTGAATGAACAATTATTTGCAATGAAAACCAATTCTTAACACAATGTTTGGTTTTTAGGTAGGCTTGTTCAGACGTTGATATAGAAGTAAACATCTCCGATCTTAGAATGTACATAATTTACATTCTCCTGTTTTGCAAATGGTGTTGTTGTTACGAACGATTTGAAACTCATTTCTGATTATTGAATTCCATTTCATTTCAGAAAGTCACTTTCTAGGCGCATTTTCCTATATAACTGCAGGAACGATAATTTCAGGTGTGACAGCTGGTTTATTGCATGACCATCAGAGAAGGAAATATCTAGGTAAATAAACTGTGATATTTGTTTATTAACACGAACTCATATTTTGATAACTATATACAGCAGCTTGGCAAAAGATGTTTTTGATTATGTTCTTTTTTTCTAGAACGTTTCCATGGTTCATGTGAGTAGTTGACACATATTTTTCTGGTATGTGTGGTGCAATTGTAGTTTCCAGGTACATGCTTATTTCTATATTAATCTTCCAAATTACTCTAAAACCATAACCTGTACAGTATAACTCATAAAAATATTTGGTAAAAAAAAAAAGAAAGAAAAAGAAAAAAAAATAGTACAGGAATATCCATCGTTTACTGAGAATGGAACAAACAGAAAATGCATATTTCGAGTCTAATCGGCTCAATAATTATTTCCTCTTGATTCACACTCATGCTCTAGCTATACATCTTTATTTTAATAATTTTTGAATAAACCTGTGAGATGTGGCCAATACACTCTAAATGTATGTCATGTTAAACAAGTACGATTCTTTAGAACGGATAAACTTTTAGTGGAGACCTCTCTATCAGATTTGTTTTGCTCCTCTCCCTCATCCCCGCTGAAAAGGGGTATGCTCTATAAAGAAAGGAATTGCTCGCCTTTTGGGGCGGTGCACAATTTTTCCTATCAGTTGGCCCCTTTCCAGAAGGGGCTTGGTGTGTAGAAAAAGCAACGGAAAGTCATAAAAATGTCTGATTTGTAACAGGTATCGGGTAACAAGCAAATGTATCCTGTCCCCTTAATTATCTCATCGTTACCAAGTATGATCGACTTTAAAATGTTAAATTCCACTCCCGTTTACAAACAGATTCTAAAAGGAACCACCCTTGAGAACAATAAAAACATAAACATAAATGAAAATGGCTGAATTGCTGAAGTTGTCTGGACCAGACTAGCTATTCCACTCAAGTAGGCCTCACCAGTGACCCTCATATAAATTTTCAAAAATCCTGGAATGGGCTCGATTATCATAAAGGGCAAGAAAACATTATAGTGCAGAACGGGAAGATGTTTTACGACTGTCACACGGCACTAACTTCTCCATTGGTTTTGCCTTTTTTACGCCAGTTTCCTGATGAATTGACCTTGATAAGACATCATGTTTTCTATACCAGCCTGTGAATTCTTGTAATCTTTCTTGGCATAGACCGTACGTGGACAGTGGTAACTACTACATGGCTTGAGATATAGTTTTGAAAGTCCACAGATGCATTCATCATGACCTGAGGCACTTGAAATGCTTACAATGTTACAATGAGGAATACAATATATTGGACAAACCCGACGAGCACATTTCTATAAAATAAATAAAATAATAATAATAATAATAATAATAATAATAAAAAACTAAAAAAAAAACAAACTAAAACATGCAACAATTTTCTGTACCGATATTTAAAGTCTGTTTCAGCTCTTCTGCGTTCATGTGACTGTACTTTTACATCTGGGCCCAGTTGTTCAAACCTAACGATGGCGTTAGTTAACGTATTGTTAAAACTTTGATCATTAAATATGGAACATATGCTAATATTTTTGCTGAAAAAAATGTAAAAGCTACCCACATTTTTTCAGCAAAAATACTTGTGAATTAGCGATCATACTTACTAGAACAGTTAACGTTTTGACCACTAACGAGCTCGTTAAGCTAACGACGCTTTGAACAACTGGGCCCAGGCGTTTGTTTGTCCTTATTTACTCCTCATCTCTCCTTGTTTGGTGCCTCCGGATGGCTTTGCTTCATGATTATGGCATTTGCTGGGTATCTCACTTATATTTTTGTGCCAAAATGTATCTCCTTACATTGGCTTCATGCTAGCCTATTAATATTAGGACAGCTAAACTCCGGACTATATGTGTAATAGAAATCATATGAAATATCCATTTTTTCCTACCTGTTCATGTGTCTAAAATCTGCTGGGTGGGTGTCAAACATTATATAACGTATTTTCACTGAGTATTCTGACGAACAGGCTTAATCAAATTGTTTAGATCCGGATGAGTCGTTGTTTATTCTGTCTAACGCTTAGTGAACAGCTTTTAGACACATTAGTAAGCAATGCGAAGGACTTGTTAAAATTGCGTGTATAATAAGGAGATAAGGGTTCGAATACTTGTTGGTAAATATGGTAAACTGTGTTTTCTTGTTATTTACTGCTAGTCGAGACAGTTAGTCGCAACATCAGAAAACGGGCCTTTGGACGTGCGCCTAACGATGATTCAATTAAGCCTGCGCCTTCGCACAGTCCGATCAGAATCTTCAAATAGCAAAGGATGCAAAGTTTCTTCAAAACTCTTATCAGAGTGTGCGGAGGCGCACGCTGATTTGAGTCTTTGTTTGCTACACGTGTCAGAAGGTACGTGTTCTCACTTTGTTGCTCAGATCGTGTCGGAGTACGATTCCATACTTGATACATTGATATATTCCAGGAAGTAATGATTTCAGACGAAAGAGAATGCCGATAATAGTACCTTTTGTGGTGACGTCATCCATTTCAATTGCCTGTACATCCTTTACACTAGTCAAACATGAGGTGTCGCTTTATGCCAGTTTTATACTCTTCACCCTGTACAGAACATATATTTATTCATATGAAGTTACCTTTATAAATGATGCGTAAGTACTCTTCAACAGGGCCCAGTTGTTCAAAGCTAACGATGTCGTTAGTTAACGATTCGTTAAAATTTACATCGAATGATACGCAAATATGCCGAAATTTTTTGCTGAAAAAATGTGAGTAGCTTTTGCTACTCACATTTTTTCAGCAAAAATATCAGAATATTGTATATAGAATCCGCTAAAACAGTTAACGAAATGTCCCTTAACGAGCTTGTTAAGCTAACAACGCTTTGAACAACTGGGCCCAGATGTTTAATGGTTTTTTAACTTTAATGCTTGGACATATGTTTGTGCTAAAGTTTGAAACAATCTGTTGGACTGCCATGTGATGTCACGTTATCTGCATTAACAAAAAAACAGTATATATACGGATCGAACATTTTGATCTGTGTCTTCACCCGTTGCTCAGTCCAGTCTGTCCTCGGCGAATGATTGTTATTTGATGTGCTGCGTAAACAATAATGGGCTGTGTAAGGGAACTCTCTACAAACACGAAGGGGAGTCTCTGCTGAGAACAAGACTTATAATACCAGCCGCGCTATCAGCAGGCGATCGCTTATTGTTATGAGCTACTAGCACTCCTGAATCTAAACTATCCTGGCTTTTAAGTTTTACTAAAATCGCTGAGAGAGACATTGGGGCGGGGTGGTGTTGGGGTGGATGTAAAGGATTTATACAGGTATGGGTTAATCTTGCTTACATGTAAGTACTGCAACAGTGGTATGAAATATGTTATTAAGTGTCTAAATGGGCAGCCAGCCTTAACCCATTGTAGTCGGGAGACCCGTAAAAGGGTAATTGGCAAACAGTGCAGACCCAGATCAGACGCCGCAGAACGCGGCGTCTGATCAGGGTCTCCACTGTTTGCAAATAGTTCAGCCAGTTTTCTCTAAGAATATGTAAATCTCAGCCGGACGTACCTAAAATTGAAATTGGACTCTTCTAATATATAATGTTGGACAGTCTATTCAGTATACATTGGATTAACAAAGTGGTTTAAAGATGGTGCAGTGTAAATTTGGGCCGCGTCAAGCGAAAACGTGTCTTCAATGCTGACAGGGCATATGCGGAAAGGGAAGGCCCAGATCAGCCTGCTCATCCGCTGTCCACTAACAGAATCATTGAATACTATCGAATGTTTCATTGGAGAGCAAATGCCAGGATGAGACTTTGCGTATGCGCAGGATGAAGATTAACCCAAGTTGCTGAGGAGGGGGTGGGGGTGGGGGTGGATTTAAACAGGTATGGGTTAATATTACTAACATGTAGGTACTGCAACAGTGGTATGAATGACTAAATGAGCAGCCAGAATATACTATAGAATGTATAAATGATGAGAAAACGCCCGGATGAGACTTTCTGCGTTCTTGGAATGAATCTGAATCTGTGCATTTTGCGCATGCTCGGAGACACATTTTCTCTTGGCGCGGCCCATTTAATCTTGCTAATCTGTAAGTACTGTTATTAAGTGACTAAATGAGCAGCCAGCCTTTACAAAATACTATCGAATGTATCAATGGAATGCAAATGTCTTTCAGACTCCTTATTCCTAAACGAATAGACATTTTATTATCTAAGAAAGGATTAATAAATTGATATACGGTATTAATACAATCATAAAATATGGCACCTGACAGCCTGTAAAAGTTCAGTTAGTCTCTCGTTCTTGAACTGGATCAAAAATGAAATGATTTTTATCGTATCTCTGAATTAATGTTGAGGAATGTGGAGCCTTTAACAAAATGGTTTTAAAGATGCTGCATTTATATTTAGGCCGCCTGAAGCGAAAATCGGTCTTCAGGCATTTGCAGATAGGGAAGGTCCAGATCAGCCGGCGCGCCGCCCAGTCTGATCAGGGCATTCACTGTCCGCTAACAGAATTATTGAATACTTTTGAATGTATCAATGCAACTCAAATGCCAAGACGAGACCTTGCGCGTGTGCAGTATGAATCTGAATCCATGCATTTTGCGCTTGCTCGAAGACACATTTTCGCTTGGCGCGGCCCAGTTAATCCTTGCAAAAGTGAAATATTCCACGGAATCATCTCAACAGCCTTTAAAATTGCGACACCATTGCAGATTATGAAGGAGGTCGTATCTTGTGTTTATTTGCACATGCTTACCAGGGTTATTCTGAAAACTTTACTGTTATACACTGATATGAGGATTTAGCCTGTAGCATTATCATCGCTAACGAAAGCCATTAGAAGATGATTGAGAAAGTGGTTTGTTGAAAAGTCAAGTGAAATTTTATATCGTCGGTGTCCAGTCTAGCAGATGATAAAATAATCATTTCCAAATCTTTACTACTTAGAGCATTATTCATTTACATCAATTATCCTTCAGCTGCATTCCACAGTTTTCCAAAAATAATCCTGGCGATTTTATATGTTTAGGGGTGGGCTTGAAAGCAGATATATGAGTTTAGAGTTTATTTATTCACAAAATCCATAAGGCTATAAAGCCCATCAGGATACAGTATATACATATATTGATGGCATAAGGACAGTGTTACATGAAGTTACTAAATTCATATCATAGTATTTAGAATAACATGACATATCAATAATAAGATAATAGAAATAATAATAGATGACATATCAACTGCGCACTCGTGGAGAAGGTGTGTCAAACTGATGCTAAGCAAATAAGTAATGTAAAATTCAAACAAATAGGGCATCATCATAAATTATTCACCTTTCTAGTGTTCTTCACAATAACAAGCAACTGTAAAGTACACATCATAAGTGTAGTATAAAGAAATGGCCAATATCTGTTTGGACAGAAATGCATATACATTCTCTATGTCAAAAAACAGCATTTTGACGATTGAAAATGCATAAGTATATGTAAAATGATATATATAGTACCTTACTTAGAAACATAGAAATGTTACACATGTCTCTATGTCAAAATCAGCATTTTAACGATATGTATATAATTGGTATATACATGTATAAATCAGAACCCTATTTCAGTTTCTGCATTATAGCAGTACTAAATATGATCTCTTCAGAAGAGCGTATACATATTCATTTCCAAAAAAATAATTAACCAAGTGTATGGTTGGTGTGCTTCAATAATCCTTCGAACACCAATACAGGCGCGTGTCTTGCCTCCCAAACAAGTCCACACGCCGGCATTAGTCTAGTATTACGATAATAGCTACATCCCAGGACGCCATCTTGCCGAAACGAAAAAAAGAGTGGAGTCCAAGACGTATATAACAAAAACCAGTAAAACATACATATATCTAAGTGTACCCATACAAAATAAATGCATATATGCAACAGGCATACACATATACATACGTAAATATACAACATATATATATATATATATATATATATATATATATATATACATACACACACACACACACACACACACACATATACATATGCATGCGCCAAAATACTGCCCGATACTCGCTAAATTTTTATTTTTATAAGCTAGGTTCGTGTGCATATCAATACCCGTTTTAAATATATTATGTTAAATGTCCATGCTATATTAAATAAGAGTAAAATTTTCATCATTATTATTATTATAAGTAGTAGTAGTATTTATTTATTTATTAAACCCAGAACACACTGTATAATCACGTTCTACCCATATACAAATATAAACTGATAAATAATCATGCTCTATTGATATCAAATACTATCTAATAATTTTCTATAATTCTTTTAAACAGAACACTGAATCATCAAATTGAATGGTCGCATTGACCTGTATATAGGAATTCTGTTCGTAATTTGAAGGAGTGAAAAATGTAGCAACATAATTTTCGAATACAACTTGTATTTGATGAATTAAATAACTCTAGAAATTTAAACATGTTTGGTCTGCTCCAAAATATTTTGAAATGTATTTCTTTCTTAAATCTTGATATAGCGAACATTCTAAAACAAAATGATATTCGTCTTCAAGAACATGACAAACAGTAAATTTTCTTTCATTAAATGGGACAGGAACTGGTTTCACCCATCTACCTGATTCTACTTCTAGTCAATGCGATGACATCCGCAATCTACTTAAAGCTTGAATAAATTTACTAAAAAAAGTAAGAGAAAAGTCCAGGGAGTGCCACAATCACAAACCGCAGCCCTTCCCAGACCCCAAGAGGAAGAGGAAACCGACAAATCTAAACAAGCACAAACCGAACAAACGTACGAAAAGCACTAAGATTAGCTCTCTCTTCCCCAAGCGAGGTAATCGCAATACTAAAAGGATTGAAAAACACAAGAACAAAATGACACACGGAAAGACATACAACAAATTGCCTCGTAGAATAAACCACAAATAACACTTAATTTATCTAAATACGGTTGTAACAGAAAATTTGCAAATACTTTATATAAAATTAGCACGTGATGACTCTTCTAACCATGCCCTCCAATTTTGTATAAAAGTATCTGTTAAACGCTGTTTTAATAATGATATAAAACTTTTAATGTTTTCGACACCTTGGTACATCCAGACCTCATAAAAACCCAACGATAATAAAAGATGACGAACAAGAGAAACCCAGTTCACAGTATTTGGTACCATATCAAAATCATTGAACATTTCTGTATATATGATTTTAATATATTTCCTATCATCTGACAGTAAAATTTATCATTAATAGATAACGTTTAGTTTGATAATTTGTCCTCCCAAGTTCCCCATACGCAAAATCATTCTGAGTTGTTTTCTTAACCCCTAAAATACGCTTGCAAAACTGTAAATGAACTCTTTCGATAGCATTTGATTGTTTAAAGCCCCAAACTTCAGATCCATAATTCAATAAAGGCGTGATTAGTTTGTCAAATAACTCTGGTTTATGTCTTGGTGTCAAGAAAGTAAACTTATACAAATATTTATTCATTTTAAAAATTGCTTTTTGTGCCTGTCCAGCAAGTGTGTTTTGAGCTTCAACAAAAGACCCCCCACCCAGAAGTAAACACGATACCGAGAACTTTGAATGTATTAACTATTTCTAACGCTTCACCGTTGTAATAAAACACCAAATTTCTAGATACCATACCGCCTTTCCTAAATACATAACTTTAGTTTTTGAAACATTAATTTTTAATTTCTATCGTTTGCAATAATCCGACACAAGATCTAAACCATGTTGCAAGTCTTCAGCACTATTAGCAAAACTACAATATCATCAGCATACAATAACATAAAAATCTTAATCATATTAAGGTATATACCTTCTATACCTGACATAACAAACTGCTCTTTTATATCATTTAAAAATAAGGAAAATAATATATATGCTTCTTGTGAACTTTTCAGCTCAACTCTTTAATGTAACAATTTGCTTATCATGAACAAAAGTTATCATGTTTTATTTGAGTCAAGTGAACCCACTATTTTGCTTTCACACATAATATGAAACTGAGGATTTTGGACCGGGTTGGTGGTATATTTTTACCGTGAAATATGTGAGTTTGCTCTGAAAACTTTGTTGAGAAAAGATAGGGTGGCACCCAGCTATTCACTCCAATCACTCCAATCAGTACATAGCCACCATTTGTTTTGCATTTACGCAGGTCTTGGCCAGGGTTTTAACACAGTTTAGATCATTCAAAACGTACACTTTTTACTCAAAAGGCAATGGGACCGATGGCTGGTAGTGTATTACTGATTTTTACAGCGGCTGTCTGTGAAGGTTGGTTGCTGTCATTATTCGTGTGTATTTGCTGCTCTGCGCGAGAGCAAATTCTTTCCTTTTATGGTTGACTACTTTTAAGAAGGATTCATGCCCTGTCTTTCTGAAAACTGGACAACAATGAATGCTAGTCTGATTATGACATTGTACTGCTTACCATGCAATAAACAATGTATTTGTGCTATTACAATTAACAAGTCTAGTCAATATGAAAATATTAAAGGGGACTTGATACACTCGGCATATTATTTGCTTTTTTTTTTATAAGGATCACAACTATTATGACTCCCTTTTTGTTGTGCTGCACACAATTCTCCGTCTTAAAAGGGTCTTCTCTAAAAGGACAGAAGTTGCTCCCAAGACTAGACTCCTGTTTAGAAGCTGTATTTGGTATGATGTTTTGGCTTCAACGTGTATTCGTTCCTTATGTACATTTGATGTTGTTTATGTTTTCAGATTCCCGTTAAATTATTTCACAGAATTGTATGGAATTTTGTCATCTTTCGTCGGCCTTACGGGCTTGTTGCAGTACGCCTTATTTGAATGGCTGGAAGCTTATGATGGCGCTTTTACCCATGTAAGTGTAGTAAATACCATATTTACACTAAGTATTGGGACATTCTATCGCCTTAATATGCTTGTCCTAAAATTGCTACTGCCAGTTGGTGTGTTGAAAATATTGCTGGAACAGTGGCAAACAGTGCAGATTCTGATCAAAATGCCGCGTTCTGTGGCTTCTGATCTGGCCCTACACTCACTGCTGAGGTCTGTATGTCCGAATACTTAGGATAAATACGGTATTTATGTTTAGTGAAACCTTTATCTGTAATATCAAAGTTGTATAATGTTTTTATCAATGCACGACAACTCAATATATTTACATCAATATTATGTGTTCATTTCCTTTGAATCTAACTAAACTGACTGGTTGTGTGACCTTAAATAAATTTATGCACAAAAGAAAAATGCTATTGGGCTTAAGATCATTTTTTGTACTGGGAGAGGCGGTGATTGTAAACCGGTTTCGATAACAACAGAAGACACAACTGTAAATGTTGCCAGGAATAAGGATAAACAATGTACGTTTTGTCTCACATGCACGACGGTTCTCATCGTATGCCCACATTAATGGTAATATGTTCACTTTCAGGATGGGGGGCGGGGGCGAGGGAGTAACTCTATCAAAATTATTTATTTTGCCTCCTTCCTGACTAGGGATATACTTTAAAAAGAGCAAATTCTAGCCTTTTAAAGTAGACCCATTTTTCAGAAGGAAAGCAAACGGGATGCCACAAAGTTGTCTCCCTTGTGAGTGAAAGACAATACCCATTAGAAGTAAAAGCGATGCCTTTATCAAAATGTGTAACTTTTTATTTTATTTCATCGGCTTTGAAACGTAGAGGAATGTAATAGTTTTCCATATAGAGAAAAACATTTAGCCGCAATATCGGAAAACGTACCTTCTGATATGTGCACCCAACGAAGATTCAGATCTGCCTGCGCATTCATGCAGTCTGATCAAAATCTTCACTGGGCGCACTTTTGACAGCCAAGGAGTCACAGTTCCTTTGAGCTGACACTGAAGACTCTGATCATACTGCGCGGACTTAATTCTGTCCAGCTAATCGCATCAAAAATTATGAAATGAAAAAAATGGAGCCACTTAGGGCAGGCAATAATAATCACGCAATAGCCTCCAAAAGATACCAGATAAAGAGAGACAAAACAATACGAATAAATGACCCCTGTTTCTATCGCAGCATAATCCCTCTGACCTTTGTCTTCTAGTGTTTTAGGAAGGCTGAGATCTGCGATTATAGGCATTTTTACAGTCAGAGGCCAAAAGTAATTCCACAAAAATATTATCTCATAGACTTTAATGCATTTTAATGTTTACAAGACACTTAATATTGTGTAACATCGTAGAGAAAATACTGATATTCTGTAATAATTGGACAGAAAATGATGCATGCCCAAAATATATGACTTTGATAAATATTGGCTATCTGTCTTCTCGGACACAACAATTTAAATTAAGGGGAATTTTTAAAAATGGCAGATTTCCATTGACGTCAATGTTGATGTCGCTCAAAAACTGCCCAGATTGTCTTACGCAAAATTTATTTCTTTGTCTATCAAGTTTGCATAGAGAAAATCCAATGAGAATCACAATATATATATATATATATATATATATATATATATATATATATATATATATATATATATATATATATATATATATATATATATATATATATATCATCCAGCTTTTAAATGATGTGAACGTTATAAAGATGTAAACAATTATTTATATTATTATCATTATTTTTGTTAACATGAGAATGCATTTAACTCTATGGGATTTTTGACACTGTGGAATTACTTTTTGTCCCCGACTATATTTGTCTATTACTTTTGTTTGCTTAAATCTAATATATTAGTTTCATTATTATTATCGTCTATTATTATATGTAAAAAAAAAGAAAAAAAAAAAAAAAAACAAAAAAAACAAACAAAAAACTTGAGACCTCATCGTTGTTTCATCTCTGTAATTTGTTGATTTTTTTGTGTTCTCGGAGACGTAGCACTGATGAATTAGGAAGCCTTCATGTGGACTGAACATATTATGTGTCTATACCGCGGCAGAAGTTAGGGCGAGGATTGTGGCAACGTAAAATCAATTTAAGCCTCCCCCCCCCGCCCCCCAGTGAAATACTTTTCACTGACCGTTCCAAGGCGGTTCTTCTGTCATGGTTTGTTTTTGTTATAATTCGTCTTTGAATATGTGTGTCGCTTAAATCTTTTTGTTTTGGATATCCATTTTGCCACTTTGTGGGAAAGTAACAGTCCGTTTGACTTTCTGCTAGTGATGTTTTCATTAGGGTCCAGTTATTTCGTGTTTGTGTTTCTTTCCCTTTGAGGTGTGGGATAATTGTATCGATTCATGATCATTGCCTTCCTTTCTATTTTGAATTTAGCCAAAGCATGAACAAACCTACACAATATCATTGTTCGAAATATTGAATGCTCAGAAAGAAAGAATAAAACACTAGTGAGTCAACTCTTTATATCTAAATGACTCCATTATCGAAGTTCTTAATGAGTTGACTTAGAAGTATGATATCATTATTAGTTGCCTAAATGTACCGACACACGTGGCTCAGCGAACAATTTCGAGCGACAATACCTCTAGATAAATGTAGTATTTAGGTAAACATTCTTCAAAGAAATGTATATTGTAAGTGCTTCCTAGGGACACTTCGCATACACACATATACCTTAATGAAGACATAAAATACATAACCTTTAGGGTTGAAAATCATCTGGAATAGAGCTCTAGTAGACCAAGATTAAGTTTTGTCGGTTTCCTCTTCTTCTTGGTGTCTGGAAAGGGCTGCGATTTGTGATTGTGGCACTCTCTGGACATTTCTCTTACCTTTTTATGATCACTGAGTGCTTCAAAAAGCACTTTTTGACACAACATGTCCAAATGGGTATTCTCATATTTTAGCGTAGCTACGTAATAAATTCGTAAGAAACTTTAGGAAAAATAGTATAGCGGACGCCAAAACCATCCTGCACAGTGATGCAGACTAATGAAAGCGTTCGCCAAATATTGTATGTTTGAACTTCTAAAGGCTTGAACATAGATGACCAAAATGTTTATCCCGATGTATTGGAAAGGATGTATTTCATGATTGTGGCATTTTCCAGATATCTCCTTTTCTTTTCTGCAAGGTTGACTGCTTGCGGGAGTCTCAATTTTAAACTACATGCAAGGTTTTACTGTTTTTAGGAATTTCACTGAATTAAAATCCATTCACGTATGGACTAAATAATTGCGATTACTTCGCTTGGTGAAGGAAGAGCTAGTCTTAGTGCTTTTCGTACTTTTGTTCGATTAGCGCTTGTTTGGTTTTGTCTGTTTCCTCTTCCTCTTGGTCTCTGGGAAGGGCTGCGGCTTTAACTGTGGCACTCCCTGGGCTTTTCTCTTACCTTTGTTTAAATAAGATCGCGTAAAGTGCAGATATTACGTATGAATTAAATAAATTAGCGTAATGTATACATAACTGTTCCAAAGTTTTGATTATTTCCAACATTCATATCTAGGCTCAGAAAATACACGTATTAAAATTAAATATACGCTAAATATACCTGGTCATCTTGGCGTATTGTATAAATATAGTATCGCTTCTGAGTTTGCTATGTTTTGCCCTGCTAACTTATGTGACATTTACTTTACAGGTAAGCATATTTCTTCTAGTTTTGGAACTATCAACACTGTCTCATCCTTTCAACATATGGTACCAATGTCGCAAGCATAAAGATGATTTGAGTTTTTCATCAATTCAAGAGAGAACTATATACGCCGATTCTGAAAACTGTTATCTACAAAAGACTGTGTGAAACTAAACATTCGAATCACATCAATAAACAACTCTTTGGTATGCCGTTTATCTCTCACTGGACGTTCAACAATCGACAAATTAATGATATTTTCCTTATTTTGTTCCCAGAAATTAGGATTCTGTGCGTGTTGGTTTGCATGTCTTTCATCTTCCTCTTGGTGTTAGAGATGAACGGTGACCTGTGCATAACATGTCAAATCCTTTTTTTCTAGGAAAAATAAGAAGACATAATTTAGTGTGCCGTCTGTTGAAAATTTTACCCATCGTACCAAGCGTTAAAAATCATCCGGATATACATGTGACTATTGTCGATATGCATGTCCAGTCTACGGCAGCAGGAAGCGAATGTTACTACAGCATGTCATATTATAATTGTTTGAATGTTCACATTAAATGTTTAATTTCAAAGTGGGATAATCTTTACTTTGATAAGTTCTGGTAACTTTAATAGCTACCATAGCTCAAATCAAAGGAGGTCTATAGAGTTCGAATCCGAATGCGATGTGAGCTACTAAAATAACGTCATTTAATTCCACTAGCGATCAACGTCGGTCGAGAGCACCGTTACTCGGGTAGCAAGGTAGCGATGATCATTTTAAGATATGTATTATCAGAATAGCAAATATTTAGAATAATTGCTATATTATGCGTTCTGTTGTGTATTGCTTTTCATGTAACAATTCTGTCATGGTTCAGACGTATAGACCGAAAAACGTTTTTTTTTTTGAATGAATTTGTACAGAAGAATGAGAAGAATCAGTATTAAATTCTGAGTCTGATTTGATTGCTGGTGACACACGTCTTAGTGACAGTCTTTATACAAAACCCCCGTGTGAGAGCATTAGATTCTAGATTACACCAGAAAGGTGAATCTGGTGACTGGAAAGCTAACTGCACCACGCTCTGTCAAAAGACAACATGCGCTCTTATATAATATGTATCTAACATTTTTAATTATGCGCCATATCTGTTGTCCTGACAGTCTATTACAGCAACAACTACAGTTGTTCATTTGGCAAGGCGAGTGCTGATCTAATTATTATACATAAAATAAAAGTCAAAAAGGATTGCCGTTGGAAACAAAGAACACACAAAATCACGAAAATCGGAGACTCGGTTTGTCAGAACTATAGTAGCTACTGAATTCGAATCGAAATCGGCCTCACTTTCTGCGGTGATTAGCTTTTGTTTACTGTCTTTGAAGTCTCATATCATTTGACTTTGGATTACCCGTTATATGAAAATGCAACTTGCAAGATTGCTTACACAACTGAGCCTATGGTTGAGTGATGTGTTGCTTTCAAATAAATCCAAATGAGTTCAATGATCCGATCCCAAATATGATTTACACTGACATGAAAAATAAACATAGAAGAAAATTAAACCAAGTTTTCTTGTATAAGATGTGTTCTTGCTCCAAAGGGCCATTTCTCCAGCACGTATATTTTCCATTGTAGGATAATTAAATTCTAAAATGAATGGTAAGGCGTTATGGTGTCCGAATCTTTAGGGTAGACACGTCAGTAAACGCGGAATTATGTTATGTTCCAAGAAGTTATTTCTGTTGCAGTTCCTCTCCGTTTTGTTTGTTCTATTTCTTCATAGAGATAGAGTATTGTTTGTTATGTCATTTCGTGTCATCCCAACATACGTCGTGGTCTTTAGAGAGCTATGTTCTCTGACCGCGGTCTTTCCTGGGTATCCTTATATTTACAATATTTATATTGTGCTTTTTGTTTATCATCTTCATTTGTATCTTTTCTTTCATATGAGCATGTCCATTAATTTTCCACCATTATTTGCAAGGAAGACGTTCATTGCGAAAACATACCTATTCAAATATACTGAAAATTTTACCACCAAAAAATGCGATGCGGTTCTAACGTGTACCCACATCTGTGTGTTTGAGCAGAAATAAGAAAAGTAATGTATACCCCTGTAAACCCTAGTTTTACTATATAAAAGTGGGGATTAAGGGGGTCAAAATTATATAGGAATGTTTTCGTGATGATTTGCTTTCCTGCACACTAACATGCTTCTGAAAAGGTATTTACTTAAAAAAAAAGATTTCTCCCCTTTGGACAGAATTATTTTGTTTTAAAAATACCTTCTTTAGAATAAAGCCAAGAACAATTCTGACAAAGCTGCCTCACTTAAATTCAAGAAATTTCAGAGGTAATGAAGATACGTAGAGTATTTACTAAAGAATACGTAAAGCATATTCACAAAGAACTTTAAGGAATCTTCATGCACTATTGGTAACGAAATAGGGTAAGTGTTTTCCTCTATTGCAGTTCTTCTTTTTTCGTGTATCGGTGTTTTCACCTGCTCTTATGATGATTCGGGAAGACTGTTCTTCGCAATTAACCAGCATTTCCTGTGTATCTTTAGTTTCGTAAATGTATTGTTGTTGAAGAATCAATTCCTTTTATTCGACAGTTGCGTCCAAACTTGTTAATAGACTTCCAAAAATATTAATATTTCGGAAAGAAGTTTTTTCATAGTCTTTTTTGTCGCAGTAAAGGGGACCACCCCAAATAAGTATTCCTTCTCAACAAAATGACGTGCACCCAGCGCACTCAGATCAGCCTGGACATCTTCCCAGATCAGTTTTCACTGTCTACACATAGAAACCATAGGTTCTTAGCAACCCATTGAGTGCACAGCGAAGACTGATCAGACTGGGCGGATACCTATTTTGATCTGATTTTTCCCTGGGAACCCGGTCATTTTGTTGGTTTTGACATGCGCTGGCTAAATTAGGGTAAAAAACCCGTTTAAATCAGCTGGCCGAATATCTTCGAACCTACTGGCGGTGGTCAGTTACTAGAGAGTCCGGTTTGCGTCCGGGAGATTGTGGGTTCGATCCCCGGCCGAGTCATACCAAAGACTTTAAAAATGGTATTAGTTGCGCTTTCGTTTGCGCTCAGCATTGAGAAAGCAGAATTGGTCGGTCCGGTGTCAGTATAATGTAACTGGGTTGAATGTCACTTCATGTGTCTGAGGTGTGATATATCAGTGAGGCAGCACTCTTAAAGTGAGCATTGAGCTCCCTGTCACATCCAGACACGGTCGCGATATGACTGGAAGAGTGTTGAAAGCGACGTTAAGTCTGAATAAAGTAAAAAAAAAAAAAACCTTGAACTTTTTCTTCAGGTTGAAATCTGTCCGATGGATTAAAATTTAATGTCATAACCGCACTTGCGCGGGTCCTTTTCTAGTATTAAATAAACAAATTAAGCATTATATTTTTAAGCAGTATTATTTAAAATACTGATAGCTTATCGGGGCTGCGTTCACTTGTGACAGTTTTCGGCGGACGGTTGCGAATATTCCCAAACTATTCTCAAGCTGTCTTTTAGCACAACAAAAATGGCGGCCTATGTGAGGCAAACTTTTGTATGCTTGTTCATAACAAAAGAAACAAGAGGCTCATGGGCCACAATTCGCTCACCTACATATTTGCAAATGCCATGCAACAATCTTCCAGTATTGCCACAGCAACTGAGACACACATCTGACCATACTATGAAAAGGTCAAAGGTCATCCTAGTTTCATAATTTTAACAAACTTGGTAGATCTTGAGTCCGCGATGCTGTATACAAAGATTAAACCTCAAAGCTTTCTTAGTACTGGAGAAGAAGATTTTTAAATGCTTTTACCATATATGGGCACTCCTTCGACAGAATGCCCCATGTGAAATCTGGTAAAAATTGGTCGCATGGTTTGAGAGAAGAAGAGGTTTAAAGATTTCAAGGTTTTATACCTGTATATAGCACAGGGATTAGGGCAGATAACCCACAGGGGGCAAACTTGTTAATCCTAACTAAAACGTTTTACTACTTAAATAATACATTGTAAGTTTCAGCCATAAGTCTTAAATACATATTGAAAAAAAAAAAAAAAAGATTTTTTAACTCCCCCCCCCCTCCCCATACAAATCTATAGAGACACACATTTGACCTTGCCGTAAAATGGTCAAAGGTCAACATATGGTCATCATTTGAATAAACTTGGTAGAGCTTGAGACCTCAATGCTGTATGCCAAGTTTCAGCCCCAAAGCTTTCTCGGTTCTGGAGAAGAAGATTTTCGACAAGAGTTTTTTTTTACCATTTATGGACATGGCGGCCATCTTGTTCAATTGCGCGGAACCATTTAAACAAATTAGCAATCAGAAGATCCCATGTGAAATCTTGTGAAAATTGCTCAAACAGTTTCAGAGAAGAAATTTAAAAAATACACAATTTTATACATGTATATAGCCCTGTGGCAAGGGCAGATAACCATCAAGGGACACAATTTTGATTATATCTAAAATGTTTTACTACTGTAATGACACATTGTAAGTTTCAGCCATTAGTCTTCAATACATTCTGAGAAAATGACTTTTCAACATTTTCCCCATACAAATGCAAGGGGACGCAAATTTGACCTTGCTTAAAACGAACAAAGGTCATATTTGACCTTGAGTCTTTGATACTCTATACCAAAATTCAGCATTGAAGCTTTCTTGGTTCTTGAGAAAAAGATTTTTAAGTGTTTCTACAATATATGGGCATGGCGGGCATCTTGTTCGAATGCGCGGAGCCATTTTAACAAATTGGCAACACCCTTTTTACAGAAGGTCCCATGTAAAATCTGGTAAAAATTGCTTAAGCGGTTTCAGAGAAGAAGACATTTAACAATTCTACACAATTTTATACATGTATATAACCCAGTGGCAAGAGCAGATAACCCTCTGGTGACAAAATTTTGATTATAACTAAAATGTTTTACTACTTTAATCATGTATTGTAAGTTTTAGCCATAAGTCTTTAATACATTTTGAGAAAACGACTTTTCAGTATTTTCCCCATATAAATGTAAAGGTACGCAAATTTGACCTTGCCGTAAAAAGATCAAAGGTCAACCTACAGTCATTATTTGAACAAACTTGGTAGTCCTTGAGTCCTCAATGCTATATACCAAGATTCAGCCCCAAAGCTTTCTTGGTTCTGGAGAAGATTTTTAAGTGTTTTTACTATATATGGGCATGGCGGCCATCTTGTTCAATGGTACGGAACCCTTTGAACAAATTGGCAATATCCTTTTGACAGAAGGTGCATTGTGAAATCTGGTAATAATTGCTCAAGCAGTTTCAGAATAGAAGACCTTTAAAAATTACACAATTTTATTCATGTATATAGCCTAGAGGCAAGGGCAGATAGCCCCCAGGGGAAAATATTTTATTATAACTAAAATGTTTTACTATTTAATCACTCATTGTAAGTTTCAGCCATTGGTCTTCAATACATTTTGAGAAAGCGACTTTTCAACATTTTCCCTATACAAATGCATAGGGACGCAAATTTGATCTTGTCGTAAAAAGGTCAAAGGTCAATCTAGGTCGATCATTTGAACAAACTTGACAAATATTGAGTCCATGATGCTATATACAAATATTCAGCCTTGAAACTTTCTTGGTTCTGGAGAAGATTTTTAAGTGTTTTTACCATATATGGGCATGGCGGCCATCTTGATTAACGGACCGTGGTCATTTGTACAAAATTTTCAATCCCCCCATTTAACAGAAGGCTCCACTTGAAGTTTGAAGAAAATAAGCCCAGGGGTTACAGAGGAGAAGTTGTTCAAACGCGTGGACGGACGGACGGACGACGGACGGACGGATGACGACGGACGACGGACGGAAAGTGATCACAATAACTCATCCTGAGCCTTACTCAGGTGAGCTTAAAAACGGAATTTACTGGGTAGATATTATACATTCTATTCCTTATAAAATCAATAATTATTGAAATAATTTATTCGATCTAACATTAAGTCTTGTCAACGAGAATAACTGCCACTTATTTGACAGTGTAATTAAACAGGAATGGGATAGATATATAGTAAGATAAAGGTATGCAAAATACAGACACAAACATGATCACCCTGCATCCATTTTTTCCCATTTAGTACAATGCCTAAAACTGTCGTAGCGGTTTTTCTGGTCTCTCCAGTTACAATATGAAACAATAGATAGAAAAATACTAGATATTATTTGTACGCCTAGCGGAAACTTAGTTAGGCATAATCGCTCCTTGGATGGACAAGTATCAACGGATCCTGAGACGGTCAGGGAAGACTTTGATGAGACTGTGCGGATATGCAGGCTGATCAAATCATTCGCTGGGCCCAAAGATCATTAGGTATATCGTTTTACACAGCGACACAGACAAATGAGGGACGTACTTTTATGTAAAATGACATGCATCAGTACTTCAAATATATACTTTCACAGTATGAAGCGTTATAGCGTGTGTGTAACGCTTAGCATCCTTTGGACAAATTCAGCAGATGACAAATTATGATAGTTTGTTTTTATTTTCTCAGAAAAAAGCTGTGACATTTTATGAAAATGTGAAGACAAATTGCATGAAATTTCGAAGCATTTTTTCCTGAGAAAATAAGATAAAAAACATTTCAAAATGTCGTCTTCTGAATGTTTACCAGCATGCTAAGAGTTAAAGATAAATGAATATCTGTGTGACAGCATATAAAAGGGAAAAAGTATTTGTATATCAATTAATATGTTTTAGTGAAATGGAACTTTACAAGAGATTTCCCACACTGACGATAGTATGGTGTTGTCTGGAGGTGACGTTGTATCCAGGACAGATATACGGGTGGTCATCACTCCTGTATATTCTCAAACAGGAAGGATTTTATCAGTATCTTTGTAATGTCAGTGGCACCATTCCATACCCATTATCAGAGAAAAATATAATAAATTTTACAGCCGTTCAATCCGCATATGGGCGAACTAGCGCACCAGAGACCAGTAATCTTGGCTCTTCACAGCGTTCTTTAGACTTTAATTCTCCACCCTTTTTTAATACATCTACAGAAACATCACAACTATTTACAAAAGCTGTAAATAATGCTGATAATGATTTCTATAGCCACAGTTACAACAACCAGAATGAGCATCAGCTTGTCAAATACAGAAGCAAAAACAAAAGTACTATTTTAATGGACGGTGAAGGAAAAAAGGCCGACGTCTCTCGAGGCTGTTTCGCGCAGGAAGCAAGATTAAATCTATGGTTCTCTATTGCTGTTTCCTTTACATTAATCACGTGCGCATTTCTTGGACCTGTGATCAAGAAGTTTGGAATGCGATATTTTAGACTGCTTTTCATGTGAGTGTTACACAGGCATGTAAGTACTGTGAGTTTCAATGTATTTCTTTACTGCAGTTCATCGTACATAATAAGGTAAACGTACGTACATATTTTCTTTTAAAATGTATAAAAGTCTATTATGTGTTTGTCATACTTACTTCAAAATAATACACATGGATATATAGGGTTAATGCACCGATAATGTTGAATAGTGTCCCTCGCTTAGATACGCTAAGATATCAACGGTCGAGAGTAAGCTCGCGGCCTTTGATAACCCAACTTGGTAATATATTCACCAATATCAGTGCAATAACCCTATATAATATATTTCTATCTGTAATGTGTTCTTTGTGGTAACCTTTTAGATTTTTTATTCTATGAAAGTTTGCGTCCTTATCCGTTGTTTATATCCTCAAACGAGGCATTTTATTGTCTTAAATGCAGAACCTCTACAAATGCATGACACGCATTTGTAGAGGTTCTGCAGTTAAGACAATAAAAAACGTGGCGCGACGTTTTTGCCCTAAAACATTGCCGAAGGGAAAGTTATGTAACGGTAACATTCGAAGGCATCCGAGTGAGTGTTCTAATATCGAGTGATATCAACATACTTGCTCCTTCAATTTTATCTCTCATTTTAATCAGTTTGTATTTACAGCTATATGGTAATAAATGATACAATCTAAATTGACAGGCTTCGCTACCAGTCTTGAGAAGCATTATGGGGAACACAAACTTACCGGATATGATGTGAAACAGTCGAGGCCCAGAAAGATTATACACCTGTGCGTATGGGTGTTTCACGTCTTGCCAATAATCAGATTCTTCCATATTCAAAGTGTGAAATACCTCTTTGGCATTCAGTGGGTTGCTTTACAAAGTAAATAAGAGTACTCAAGAACTGATACAATCGGGTCCGCACCAAGCCCTTAACACCAAACGGGAATACAGACAGAAACACTAAAACAGCTACAAAATGAACAGACGGAAAGCAGAGTTGGCAACTTTTCCTGTCCCCATCCCCGTCCCCCTCCACCCCCCCCCCCCCAAAAAAAAAAAAATCTTAAAACTATGATTTTCATGAAACAAGTTTTGGAAAGTGTGATGCTTTGGAAGCAAGAAAGCATTAAAAAAGTAAATAAAAAACAGACTCGTCTTTACTAATTCTGTTCATGAACAGCAAAGTAATGTGCAATTCTGTAGGCGTCACTCAGCGATGGTTAAGAGCATTTTCTTTTTCAATTTAGTCAAAATGATCAATTATCTAAAAGAACGGACAAAATAAAATTTAGTATAACTGGTATCGCAGCATATAAAACTGCCTTTTTATGGGCATATATGGACAGCAAAACTCATATTAGTTCATGTTAGTATAATCTGATCAGGGCGCCCTCCGTCCACTCATAAAACCATTGGATATTGCAGAGAAGGTCAAAATACAGTTAGTGACTTTATCAGATTGTACGAAAAATTGCGACTAAATGTTTCCGATGTATCCCTTCAGCTAACGACAAAATGTGTTACTATGTATTGATGGTAATTAGCCCAGCATGGGCCAAACTTATAAGACAACTTAAGTCTTTTTCATATTGTCTAAAACAAACGTTATCTAAAATAGCTTCATTAATCTTTGTTAAGGGCTTAGCGAACTGGTTTATACTTAAGTTGTTAAGAATCTTTGAAAGCTAATAAAATACCCTTGTATTTGCCAAAAACCAAGTCATACTCTTGTATTTGCCAAAAACAAATCAAGACAGTGTTTTGTTAAAAGCCAACATTGGGGTCATTCGTTAGTCTTGTCTTCTGAAGTATGTCTGCTCAAGTACTGCGAATGTAACATCTTAAGCTTATTCAGCGTTGACGTTAATACAGTGCAAAACAGGCATTTATTCGAAAGTACTTCTAAAGTGCTAACACATAATATAAACAGGCAAATGAGCAGTTCTTGTTCTTAGAAAAGTATACATAGGGCTTTTGACTGATAAGTTTCCTTAAGTATGATTTACTTGCATATATAGATAGAAATCTTTTCTCGTGCAGATAGGGAAAACAGAAATGAAAAAAAAAAAATCACCATCACAACATAAAGTCTTCTGAATGCTCCAAAAGTAAATGAGGCTCGTAAGCACGAATTGCAAACAATACTTGGACTTTAAACGTTGGAAAACAAACAACATATTGGATCCACAAAAGAAGCACCACCACTGACCGGTTGTAAGAGGAACAATAAATATACAAAATCCGAGGAGTGTGAAAAGTTTATATCTGTTCCGTTGCTCACTTGATCTTATCTATGTTTCGCATCATGTCAATGACTATTAACATGATATTTTATTGTTTTAATACTGCATTTTGTTTGCGTCAACTGTACAGCCGCAGTTTATGATCTAACAATTCTCTTTTTTTTCAGAGGTATTTATGTGATAGGGGCTCTCTTTCTCGGATTCGCATCCCTAGGTATATACTGAATTTTCTTGATTTTCTATCAATTACTGTATTTTAAATATGTGTATTAGATATCAAGACGGCCATAATTATAAAGATAGTCCCTTAAAGAAATAAATGAGCTTGGAAGTATACTAAGGCTGCATGAATGGAGCTTCCTATAATACTAATGTCTGTTTTGCTAGTTTGACAAGTATTGTATTTACTGGGCTTAATGCAGGGGTTAATTTTAAGACTGAATTGCCTTTGTACGTTCTTTTGCTCCACCCTGATCACAGCTGCAACAGAACGATATTTTTATTTGTAGTTTCCATAGAAAATAAAACGTGGCGTTCCGTGAAAATCGTCTGACTGCTCCTTCTAATTTTGCTGAGCGCTTTAAAAGTTAAGTTCCGAGTGTGAGCCTTTGAATTTGATTGCTATGCCAGAGTGACTGTGCGCTTGTTTCTTAGACAGAGTGAAAAAAGAAAACGCATGTACATGTAACTGAGCTTTTGACAGAATGGGCATTATTTAACCTTTACCACTCTGGGCTCAGTAGACGACAAATTGATGATATTTTTCTTATTTTTCCCGGGAAACAGAATTTGACATTTCATGCAAATTGTCTCCATTGGAGATAGTTTGCATGAAATGTCAAATCCTATCTTCTGAGACAGATAAGTAAAATATTTTAATATGTTGTCCGCTGAAAATTTTCCCAGAATGCTAAGCACATGCACATGAATCTCTTTCTGAAAAGAGAATTACTCTAAAAAGAAAGAGTTTGCTAGCTGTCCTTTCGTTGTCTAATTGTTGTGCTGAGTAGACCCTGTCAAGCGTGTGGCAACCTGGGCCCAGTTGTTCAAAGCTAACGACATCGTTAATTAACGTACATCAAGTGATACGCAAATATACTGAATTTTTTTGCTGGAAAAATGTGAGTAGCTTTTGCAGTGCAAAAGCTACTCACATTTTTTCAGCAAAAAATATCAGAATATTGTATATTGAATCCGCTAAAACAGTTAACGAAATGACCCTTAACGAGCTCGTTAAGCTAACGACGCTTTGAACAACGGGGCCCTGGTTGGGGAAGTCGGAGCCGGTTGCTTTACGTTTGTTTAGCTTATGATTTGTGGACTGTCGATGATGGTTTATTTGCGCTTCCTCTTGGGGTCATTGGTAGGCCATGTTCTCTCTGTTTGTGGTCATCCTGGATATCTTCTATTCTATTCTATTTTTCAAGTCATACAGTTCAGCTCAATATCAGGTCGTTTACCTGTCAACTATGTAATGAGAGAACATACATACTAGCCGCAACGTCAAGAAACGTACCTTTGGGCATGTGCGCCATTAGAAGACTCAAATAAACCTACGCATGCGCATAGTTTGAGCAGTGTTTTGGATGTCCAAATAAAGAAACTTTGCATCCTTGTCTATCCAAAATGCGCCCAGTGAAGATTCAGATCAGACTGCGCATGCGCAGTCAGATCTGAATTTTCACTGGGCGAACGTGTCCGAAGGTACGCTTTCTCATTTTCGGCTCATATATAGATCTAGTTTGTGAGCCTATAAAGTACTACGATTAAATTGAATCCTTGTGTTACAAGATTCTTTAAATCCCAAGACGCATTCATCCTTATCTTTCTATCAGTATTCATTGATTTTTACAACATAATCAACGCTGCAGATTTTTATAGGTAAATATCGATAATCTCATTTTCACCGCGAACTTTGTTTTCATTGAATAAATCCTCGTATCAACACATGCCGCAAATTCACCTTTGACCCGGGTGAGTTGTTCTGTCTTGCGGTTAAATCGTTTAGCTGAGAGTAGATCTAGAATGTATATCCCTGGTTTAGCTGTTGTGAATATGCACCTAGTTACTTCTGTACCGGAATGGAAGTACAAAGGCAGATATTTTGATTTGTTTTTAATTGATTTATTTTTATACACTTTCATTACCCTAAATATTCGGACAAACTAATTCTTCACTATACTTGTCCTAATTTTTGACAACAACAACAACAACGACGACAAACAAACAAACAAAACATCAAAAACAACAACAAAACAACAAAAACATTCGACTACCTTGTGGTCAATGAAACAACTGCGGGATGAGTGGCAAACAGTGAAGCCACTGATCAGACGTCACGTTTTGTTGCGTCTTATCGGGATCTACACTGTCTGTCGGGCTGTCTGTCCCAATACGTAGGGTTAATAAGGTATATATATATATATATATATATATATATATATATATATATATATATAAAAGGATAAACAAGTGAAACCAACTCTACAATCACCTGTTAAGGTAATGCGCTGCAGCTTGTGCGTATAACAATAACAATTCGGACTGTCTGTATTCAGTCTAAATAATTCTAATACATAAATATCTGGACCCAGGTGTTCAAAACTAATGATGTCGTTAGTTAACGTATCGTTATAATTTTGATCATTAAATATGGCATACATGCTAATATTTTTCTGAAAAATGTGAGTAGCTTTTGCATTTGCTAAAGCTACTCACATTTTTTTCAGCAAAAATACCTGTGAATTAGATTTTGTACTTACTACAACAGTTAACATTTTGACCACTCACGAGCTCGTTAAGCTAACGATATTTTGAACAAATAGGCCCCGTTGTTTTCAAATAAGAATCTGCCATTACAATTATATGTGTGTCGCAACGTAAGAAAACGTACCTTAAGCAATGTGCGCCCAGCGAAGATTCAGATCAGCATGCATATTTGCATAGTCTGATCAGACTCTTCACTGTGCGCATTAAGGATAGCCTAGGAATCAAAGTTTCTTCATGCGGACAACGAAGACTCTGATCAGACTGCGAGGATGCACGTGTCAGAAGGTTGGTTGGGAGCACGTGTCAGAAGGTACGTTTCCTCACAATGGGCTCATATGTTGTTCTTTTTTCAGATTTACCCTGGCTAATCTGTCCAGGGCTCTGCTGCATTGGCCTCGCTGGGATAGCCTTACATGCCACCAATTTACAGGTTCGTAGTTTTTGAACGTACACTGCCTTCAACCGTAAACATTATATAAGTTTATAACCGTAAACTCATTATATATTCTCACTTGTTTCTCAACTGACGTTTAAAAGAAAAACACACACTTATAAAGCAAATCTCTTTCTTAATGAAAGTAGTTTTCTTCTTAGACGAACGCATACGTGTACATTTAGGTTTATGCTTCAAGTTTACAAAATAATGTGTTGCAAGGTCTGTAAAATTGAATTGTTAAGTACTAACAAAGATGGCACACTTCACCGTTTTCGGCACCTGAGTGTGGTAAGGCCGGCTTTGCTCACAGACTATATTTCTAATTCGCAGATTCCAAACTTGGACATGGATTTTTTTTATTAAAATTGTTTTTTTAATGTGTATATGGTGTAGAGTCATTGCCTCTGTAGGTTTTCATTTCAAAAACTGACGTTACCTAGAAAAAAACCTAGTCATTAACATGACCATTCGAGCAAGCAAAAGAAGAAGAAGAAGAAGAAAAAGAAGAAGGACAGCAAACCCTTCGTAGACAACAAAAAGACGTACCAGGCAAATACAGTCGAACTTCAATGGCTCTAATATCTTCGGGACCATAGAAATTTGTTCTAGACATGAGTAGTTCGAACCTCTGAGGGTTAATCATAGCGCCAAGTTAGAAGGCAAATGGGCATATTTTTTTAGGATTGTCTTTGGTCGCCTATAAACTAATGGTATATTGAGTGTACTTATTAGAATTGTCTCGAAGAGGTGATACTAATGACATTATACATTTTCAATATACATTTTCACGATAAAATAAAAAGCTGTTTATACTTGAGCTATGCTAAGATTCTCGTAGGGACCAAAGTACAAGTTCGAATCAGCCACGGTAAGAAGCTAATGTAGATTCTAGAAGAAATGACACTTGAGAGCAATGAACACACTTACAAGATTGTAAACAGCTTAAGTATCAAGTGTTCTTGGCCAACAAGCTAGATCTGATACCATGCTTTCACAACGGTGCCGCCATTCTGACTTATAGTAATATAGCCCTGCTGATGTTGATTTTATTCCCTGTATTGCTTATAGTCAGGTTTCTCATTTCTCGCATCGTGCAAAACTACATGACTCTACTATCGAAAAGATATACAGCTGATTTTTTTCGTGTATATAAAACTCTTGTCGCGTTTTTGTTGAACGGCATGTATTTCATGGCATTTAGATGAACAGTTTTGTTTGCGGAAATTACTTCTTATTGTATTTGGTCTTCATACTTTCTAACAGAGTGTAGTCCGTCAACAAATGTTTTAAAATTGTCGACCTGACAAAATTTGCAGAGAACTCCCTCAGCATACATTTTAAAGACTTACATAAGTATAAAATTTATTATATAAGAATTAATCTAATAGCAAAATCATAAGTACGAACGTCTCGAAGGCGTCTGGTACAATTTAAAATGTGTTGATAAAAACGATATTGTAAAATTTCCAAAACAAGCGTTCTCTTACAAGTTTATCGTAACGACCGTATTGTATTAGATATCGGAAATTTTTAGTGTCAGTCCATTTCTATGAACTTTTTAATACAAGACATCGAAAAAAGGTATGAGGGTCCTGCAAAAAGTTCTGTCACTAATAGGCTTCTTTAGTTTTATCCCAGGTATATTTTAAAATGCTTCACCGTACTTAAATGGTGTGTTGAATAGCTAACGATACCCGTTTATTTCCTGCAAATTGCTTTCCAACTGACCGAGTTATTTCAAATTGAAATAGATGCAGTCATATACACTGACCAATTTACTTGTTACAATAAGAAACGACCGAGCAAAGGATGGTCAGGAGCCCACCTTTTACATGACAACTTCTTCTCTCATAAGTGTGAGGTTGTTAAGTCTTTTTTGGCTTCTGAAAAGGTGAAATTTTTAAACCATCCACCTTATTTACCTGACCTGAGTCCCCGTGACGTCTTTTTATGTCCAAGGCTTAAGAAAATGCTTTCTGGAAATAAGTGTACGTCTAGAAGTTCTCTTGGCAGCGCTATTATCAGTGTCTCCAACAGATACCAAAAGAAGACTGTTTATATGCTTTTCGCGACTGGGTAAAAAGGTTACAAAAATGTGTTTCAGTAAAGGGGGAATACTTTGAAGGTTTGTAATAAAAATATGTTTGATAAAACGTAGCACTGAAGTAATCCGAACCCAGTGACAAAACTTTTTGCAGGACCCTGAGGAAATAGGCTAGAGGAAATAAACCAGGGTATCCTCTCGTGCTTCAGTGTCACTTTTTGCGTCATAGTTGCATGTGCACATGAGAAAATAAATATTCTGGTTTCTTTTTTTAACATTATTTTCTTTTTTTTCTATGACGTTAATCAGAATACACAAGATAGTGTATACTTAGAATTTGTTATGTATCAACTTGGCCTCCATAGAAACATGCCAGTTTTCGCGAAATGCAGTATATATATATATATATATATATATATATATATATATATATATATATATATATATATATATATATATATATATATATATATATATATATATATAATTTTACAATGTTTCCATTTTTAAAATGCATTCAGAAAGTATTTCTGTCAGGTTAGCCAAAGTCATCAAAAGTTTCAATCCTAAATCAAATGTTCAATGAACAAATTATCAACTTACGTAAACTCACGTCACGTGATGCGACGTCGCGTCACATGACGATGTTAATAAGTAACTATGCAACAGTCCTGAAGAGCTGATCGAAAGGTGTTGACACATTTTTAAACATTGTTGTAATTAAACGAAAAACATATATATACAGTTGTTTTATATATTGTCTTCCAATATCAAAATGAATTGTATATCTTTCCGAGTGTAGAGTTAGCATTTTTTCTTATATTGGAGTCCGTGCTGTTAATAATAGAAAATACAGTGCATTAAGTAAAACAGATAAAAGACCATCGAACCAGCTGCAGTCTTGCAAGAAACCTGCTGGCTAATATAACAAACATATGCATCAGCAAGACCTTGACTAAATCTCATATGAGGTGCTGGTAGATGTCTTGATGTTTTCGGTCCTTTCAACAATGTTTTAGTTATATCGGGCCGACGTTGTTTACTTGTACAACTTTGCTTTCATATATTCTCTGTGCACATCCAGTGTCTATAAATGGAACAGGGATTTGAACCTGCAACCAAGCTCTATAACCAATAGTCTCATTTGTGTTATGTCGAGTCTTTTAGGGTTATGTTCCGTTATTGTTGTCGTGCCTAGGCATTTCCATTTCTACCATGTTAAGGGCAGATTAAATGAACATCCATGACGTTGCTGTCTAAATACAATTTTTGCACAATTTACTCAACCCCAGACACTTCGAGTATGGTGTTTATTTTTACAAATGATCTGACAATTCCCTGGCGGGAATCCTTTTTAAAATCACAATTTCCAAATTTTGGTCAGGCAGTCGGATTTATGATGTGTTCTGATGTTTTAATGGTCATTTGCTGTGACTGTGGTATTTCATAGTACTCAAGTTCTACTTTGTTTTTGAGCGCCAAAGGAGTACTTCTGTTTGACGTTTGACAAAAGTGCAGTACGATAGTACAGTAACTGCCGAGTATTATGCAAAATCACTTTTCCAGCTGCGAAACGCAGTCTGTGAACGAAAAAGCGATTATCTATCTGCAGGAATCTGCAGGAGTTTTCTTAAGCAAATCAATGCAACTGGTCACAGTTACAAGGTTTCAATGAATGATGTAGAGTATAATGGGTATATCTCCATTATAAAGGCTAACACAACCATTGGCAGCTTACTGCTACATGTATAATGACCAAGTCCTAATGTGATTTCGCATTTTTAGGTCAACAGCGAATGTTTTAAAGAAAAAAAGTTACAATCATCTTTTTTTTTCTTGCTGGTCCCTGACAAGTAATAATTGGTAAGATTGTTTATCGTATCTAAAAGTAAAAGAACTACCCTACTACAAATATATACTATCTTTATTTCAGGTCTCTTTCCTCTTTCCAGCTGTACAGTCTACTATTTCAGCTCTCTTTGTTGGACTGTTTGACGTCTCAAGCATTGTTCCACAGCTGGTTAAAGTGTGTACTTTTTATATTGATATTGTACGTTTGGTTCACGTAAACACACTGAAATCTAACATTTGATTGAGATGATTATGAAAACTAAACGAAATTAAAAACGTTGTTAGGGATATCATCACAAAAACATACCTATATAATTTTGACCCCCTTAAACCCCACCTTTATATAGTAAAACTGGGGTTTACAGGGGTATACATTAATTTTCTTATTTCTGCTTAAAAACATAGATTGTGGGTACTTGTTAGAGCCGCCTCACCGAGACGGTTCTAACGAGTACTTACAATCTATGTTTTGAGCAGAAATGTGAAAAATATCAGAATTTTTATCGGAAAAATCATGAGTTTTTTGGTGGTGAAATTTCCAATATATTTGTATAGGCATGTTTTCGTAATGAAAATTTTAAACTAATGTGCAGCATATATATGTATCTGTTTTTTGCCTTCATGAGAAGCACTAAACACCAAAAGGTTTGAAAATGAAACGGATGAAATAAAAGTGAAGAAAAGCCAAAACGTAGTAAGAATAGCTTACCGGATGAGTGGACAATTTTAGGTATTGCAACTTTGTTTTAGAAATTTTAGAGTGGAAACGACGAAGAGTTAATTAAGTTAATGCCAGCACAGGAGTGCTGATAGCAGTAACAAAGTAATGAGTACTGAGCTGATGATCCCCTACACAAGTAGCGATATTGCCGCATTCGCTGTAAATCGAGCAGTGTAAATTGAAGAAAATGGGTATTATTTGACTGTGAAAAAGAAATAATGCAACAAATAATTAACATTTCGCTTTTAAATATGACGGTAAAATATATAAAATGATAGCCGCTGTAAGAAACATCTTTTTAAAGAATTAGTTCTCAAAATATAACGGCGAAAATTTCACAATAATTGGAGCAGAGAAAGGCAATCAAACAATTCATCTTTGACAGGCGCTTAAAAATCATTTTGCTATATATTTGCATGCATATATTTTTTCAGTGCATAATTGAAAATAAAAGTTAGATGCAAATAGCAATGGTTTCTGATAAGGCTACATGAACCCTCCCTGTAACATTTACGCCCTAAAACCGCTGTCTCGTTATATCAAATGCACAGTAGTACTATATATTTCTTTTAGATTGCTTTCGAGAATGGAGTGTCAAGAACGATTTCTTACATGGCCCTTGCAATACTACATATTGCGCTGGTTGGAACAAGTACGTGTTTCGTCCTACCTGCTCGGAAAATAAATCCTCGGTCAGTGAAAAAAGATCTGAAAAAGGAAACCAGTAGAAATCAACATGAGACAGAAGGCTTTCTGAATGATACCATCAAGAACGAAATCGGTAAGCACAGTCATTGGTAACAAATCTTCTGAATTGCAAGATAGAAGATCTTCAAATGTTTCACCATGTGTTTTATATGTTCACACCTTAATAATCAGTCTGATTTCTGTCTGAGAAGTAAGTATGTCGATGTCATTCTCTCTGTGGAATAGCTATCTTTGCTTATGATGCAGGGTTCAAATATACATTTGCCAAACGATTCAAATACCTTAATAATCATTCTGATTTCTGCCTGAGAAGTAAGTATGTCTGTGTCATTCGCTCTGTGGAATCGCTACCTTTGCTTATAATGCAGGGTTCAAATATACATTTGCCAAACGATTCAAATACAAAACTGATTATTTTATGACACGAACATGACTCGCGGATGTTGCGAAATACAATCGAGATAGATAATTCTATTTATTTTATACCCATAAAAGACGCCGCTTTAAAACTGAAACGTTTCACACAATGTGATCCGAAAAACCGTAACAGGTTACAGTTCCGATTTTTCTAGAACCACACGTAAGCAAAACTTTCGAAACAATTTTAAAATTGTAGCTCACTACACAAATATACATGTAGGTTTCGACACAGATATTCTGCGGCAAACTGCATGTATCGTTGTTTACCCAATTATGGTTTAAAACTTTGCTTCCTTATTTAATTGCATGACGGTGGGCCTGCTCTTAGTTTAAAAGACGGCTTCCACCTCAATCTGGATCAGATGGCTGGCATCTGAGTATCAATGCCTATGATCGGGCCGGGCCTATCGTGCACCTGTTTGGGTCATTGATGACTGTTAATTGGCAAAATGTAACTAGTCTGGCCCAGAAACTTGATACTTCAGTTGTTTTCAGTTTTTATGTCGATTTATTATTATTGCATAAAAAGCAGTGTCACACGTTATTAACAGCCGTGCATCAACCAGCGAAAAACCGTGTATTAACAAGGCAATTCATGCGCTGTTAATGCACGGCTACGCAACTTTCAATACGATCGTACCAGGGCCACAGATTTGCTGTCGTTAAAGCGAAATGTAGCAAATGTTTTTAGTTTTTATGCAATAATAGCGATCGAACATGGTTTTTCAATGCATTAACATTCGCCAGGTTCATTTAGAGGTGTTTGAAAACCGCGGCCTCCGGCCTCGGTTTTCATCACCTCCTTCGGGACCTGGCGAATGTTAATGCATGAAAAAGCATGTTTGATCCCGACATTCACAATGTCCGTTCCATTTAGAATCTCTTTGTCTTCACTACAGCTGGGGTCAGTGTTGTATGGTGCGATAAAACGTCTTCTCGTTATTCACTACAGTCTATATTTTCGGGCCTTTGTTATCATCAACGCTCATTCCGGGATCTTTTGAAAATTTATGTGTGGGTCTCTGCTGAGGCCTAATTGGCCGAAACTACCTAGTCTGGCACTGAATTCATAACAGTTTAGCTTTCTTTAGTTTTGTGCGTGTATTCATTGCTCTCAAGATCCATTCAATTTAGAATCAATTTAAAGAATGTGTTGGTCTTTTTGCCCGCCATATTTTGTGGGACTTTGATGTGAAAAGTAAACTTTATACACGGGAAAGAACATTTTTGTTTAGTTTTATGAATGTATTCATTGCTCTCAAGATCCATTTAATTTAGAATCAATTTAAAGAATGTATGTTCTTTTTGTCCGCCATATTTTGTGAGACTTTGATGTGAAAATTAATCTTTATACACGGGAAAGAACACAATGTAAGTTTAAACTACAGGAATTGTCCTGATCGTGGGTACTCCACTGTCTTCAATCCATAAATTTATATATACAAGGCGATGCAGGGTATGATTTCAACCCATAACGAAAACACGCCTATTCAAATATATTGAAAATTTTACAACCAAAAAACGGAAAATTTTTCAGATACAAAATCTGATATTTTTCATACTCCCTCTCAAAACATAGACTGCGGGTACACGTTAGAACCGCCTCGCCGAGGCGGTTCTAACGAGTACCCACAATCTATGTTTTTGAGCAGAAATAAGAAAAATAATGTTTACCCCTGTAAACCCCAGTTTTACTGCATAAAAGTGGGGTTCAAAGGGATCAAAATTATATAGGCGTGTTTTTGTGATAAAAAGTTTGCTATATAAGCCGTAATGTGAGATGACATGTGCATCCAACAAAGACTCAGATCAGCCTGCGCATCCGCGCAGTCTGATCAGAGTCTTCGTTGTATGCATGAAGAAACTTTACATCATTGGCTTTTCAAAATGCGCCAAATGAAGATTCTGATCGGAGCGAATGCGCAGGCTGATCTGAATCTTCGCTGGGTGCACATGTGTGCAGGTACGTTTCCTGTCTGTCTTGCGGCCCAAATTTATTATTGATAACAAGCGGTCTATACAGAGCCAATTGTTCTCAAATTCTTGCTAAACAACGTCGCATTTTTCCAGGAGGCAGATCGGAGACACTGAAAGAGGTGATCTTGTCTAGCTACTTCATCCTACATGTGTTCTGGGTGGCTGTGAAAGTTCTGAGATTCGTCACATTTATTGGATTTCTTAATGCATGGTTAGAATCTGTCTTCAGAGGTAGTAAGGAAAAAGGTAAATAATAATTGAGCCACAACGTTGGAAATCGTACCTTCTGACATGTGTACCCAATAATCTGATTGGATAGTCTGATCAGGGTCTTCGTTGTCGCATGAAGAAACTGTGCATCCTTGGCTATCCCAAAATGCGCTCAGTGAAGAGTCTGCGCGAAGATCAGAAGCTTCACTGGGCGCATTTTAGATAGCCAAGAATGCAAAGTTTCTTCATGCGGACAACGAATACTTTCTGTCGGACAGCGCGGATTCGCAGGCTGATTTGAGTCTTCGTTGGGTGCACATGTCAGAACCTACGTTTTCTCATGTTGTGGCTCATATAAATATATGGGTTATTCGTCAGAAATGGAACAAATTAACCTTTGTCATGTTGAATTAATGAAAATGCCACGCCCACTTCTCCCAGCCAATCAGATGACTTGATTCACGTAGTTGATACGAATTCATATACTTAAAGACAAATAGTTTAGTTCCAGATCAGTTGCTTCTTCAGGCCCCAAATGATCTGTATCTGCACTGTTTGTAAAGGCAGGAAATATCCAGGTTAAGGAGGACCAGGGTTGATATGGTTAACACAATGGGTTCAGTTGTGCGAAAGTGGAAGATTAATGCATATGCTTAGAACTTATCAAAGCGTTCAACCTTTGTCTATCATAAAAATACACAAAATAATATACTGTTTAACCACAATGGCTCGAACATTTTTGGGACCATGGGAATTTATTCGAGACATGGGTAGTTCGAGCCAGTGTGGGTTAATCATGGCGCCAGGTCAGGAAGCAAATGACGATAAATTTAAGGTTTTTTTTTATCTTCTAGACAATAATGGTATGTTGAGTGTATGTATTAGAATCGCCTTGATTAGGCGATTCTAATGGGTACACACAACATACAATTTCATGATAAGAAAATTTCCTTAAAATTTGTTTTCTTGAGCAATCGGAAGAATTTCGTATATAGGAACTCGAAAAACGAGTTCGAATTTGCCATGGTAAATGAGCCATTGGTGTTCGAATATACCACAATGGGTCCAATGATCCCAAAGAAAATGAAATATAATCTGCACTATGGTGACGTAAGGAGGAGAGACGTTCTACCGCCGCCACACGGCACTAACACCGGCTGCAGTGTAGTAAAATAAACGTCAAAAAGATTACCTTTGGAAACAAAGAACACACTACAGATTAGAAAACAGGAGTCTCGGTGTTACTGCGACTCTTCATAAGCAGTAATGAAGTTTGTAACACTGCTTAAGCCCTCTAGCGTATACATGAGCAGAACTCCATTTTCAAATATACCACAATGGGCCCAATGATCCCAAAGGAAATGAAATATAATATGCACTATGGTGAAGTAAGGGGAGACGTTCTACCGCCGCCAAAAAACCCGCATCGAGAGGACACAATGCTGACAAAGAACAAGCAACAACAGAACCACTGCCTTAGACCGGTCAGTAGTAAAACTATGGGGTGGGGTTTAAAGTCCTTAACTGTTCGTGCGGCTGCGCCTGCAAACTGGGACAGTCGCAGTTTGCACATGCGTGCAGTCTTGTTTTGCTTCATTTTTCGCGTGTGTCACTTAGTGCGGCGTAACGATATACACAGATACATGGTTAATCTCTAGTGTTATGGCGCTTTGATTAGTCTTCACAACAAATCATGTTATCAAGTATAGTACAGACAACCTTCTTTATACCGACACTCGATACAACGACAAAATTCGTTATAATGACAATTTGACTGTCACGAAACCCTCGCCAATTAGTCACACATTATGCAAGAATATTGTGTTTAATAGTTTAAAAAACGTATGTTTTCGATATTTGTTAGAATCGCCTCGCTATTCTAACAAATATTCAAATCATATGTATTAAGCACAAAACAAGGCCTTTCTTACATGTCTATCTGTTCATTTAGTATTCTGTACTACAGCAAATTCATTTTAATGACAACGTCTTTGGAAACAAATGCTGTCGTTGTAACGAGGGTTCACTGTACGTGTATAATGAATGGAGTAATAACATCAGAAAAAGTACCTTGGGACATGTGCGCCCAGCAAAGATTCAAATCAGCCTACGCATTCGTACAGTCTGATAAAAATCTTCACTTGGCATATTTTGGATAGCCAAGGATGCAACGTGTCTTCATGTGGAGATAAAGAAGACTATGATCATACTGCGCGGATGCGCAGGCTAATTTTAGTCTTCGTTGGGCGCACATATCAGAAGGTACGCTTTCTCACGTTACGGCTATTTTATTTTTATTTCAGAGAGTCATTTTCTAGGCATGTTTTCCTACATTACTATGGGAACAGTGATATCGGGACTTACAGCTGGTCTGCTGCATGACTGTCAGAGAAGGAAGTACATAGGTAGTTTTCACATATATACTGGGTATCTTTGGAACATCTAAATATTGTGACACATTAACTCCTCACCATATCTGTCCTAAAATTTGAACAACTCCATTTTACTTCTTTCTTATGTAACTAAAATTTATTTGAGCGGCAAAGAGAGTAGACACTGATCAGATGCAGATAATTTACCTGAGCTGCAATGTCAGAAAATGTACATCCGGACATGTGCGCCCAGCAAAGATTCAGTTCTCCCAGCGGATTTGTGCAGTATGATCAGAATCGTCACTGGACGCATTCTGGTTAGCCAAAGATGTAAAATTTCTTCATGCGGACAACGAAGACTCTGATCAGACTGCGCGGATGCGCAGTCTGATCAGAGTCTTCTTGGCCGCACATGTCAAAAGGTACGTTTTTTCACTCTGCAGCTCATCTAGATCAACCTTCCATTTCAGGAGATAACGACTTTAGAAGACGGAGAATGCCGATAATCCTGCCATTTATCGTGACAACGACAATTTCCGTGGCATGTACTCTCCTCACACTAGTAAAACAAGAAGGAGCGATATATGTTAGTTTCCTTCTGTTCACTATCTATAGGGCTTACATTTTCTCGTATGAAGTTACGTTTATAAATGATGCGTAAGTATTTACTTTACTCTTGGGTAACAGTTTACTTCTACTTTTAAATTTACCGCCATCTTCTAAAAAGGAGACAGCTTTCAACTTTCTGTCTGCTTTCATGGAGACTAAGCTCCTTTAAATGAGAGCACACTACGAAAATAAGCCTATTCAAATATACTGAAAATTTTACCACCAAAAAATGAAAATTTTCAGATAAAAATTCGGATATTTTTTCATATTTCTGTCAAAACATAGATTTTGGGTACTCGTTAGAAAGGCGTTGGCGGGGGTGGGGAGGTGGGGTGTAGAGGGGGAGGGAGTAAAGGTGGTAAAGGTGAAGGTCAATGTACGCGAGGGTTAAGTGTCGCACTTTTCATTTGGGTTGTAAAAACATTCAGGTCATGTTTATATCTGTAATTGTATTTCCAAATTATACCGTAGTCCTTATATTTTGATGTCAATCATTACACTGCCCCAGCAAGCAATATACTCCGCTCCACTTTTACCTATGATAAAGGAAGGGAATCACAAATCCTATGTTATATGCGTGCACTTAGATCAGTATTAATTATATATCTTCCATTAATAACTATATTATATAGGTATAAACATAACCTTGTCCCGTTACTGTGGATTTTAGTTTCATTTCCTTTCTATCTGGTTTAAACAAATTTTATTTCAAGAAATACAATGAATATACATACCTGCACATGCACACTAATTGTCTGTTTGACAAAATTCATATGGGAACCAGAAGCCTCGATCAGGTCAGCGGTCAAGGTTATATTATTTCCCATATATAACAAATCAAGCAGTTGTTCCAATGCTGACATCATATAGGACTTTTTCTACCCATTTTCTATGGCCGCGGGTTAAAATCCATTTTACTGAAAATTAATTTTATTGATATAATAATTTTGTAAACACACACACACACACACACACACACACACACACACACACACACACACACACACACACACACACACACACACACACACACACACACACACACACCTAATTCCGACACCAGTTTGAAGTCCGTTTATTTTGCCGCGGTAATTTGTTCTTGATGAAATAGTTCGGTTGTGAGTGATATAATCTAACCAGAAACCGATGTATTTACCATAATGGGCTGTCTCTCTCTCTCTCTCTCTCTCTGTGCGTGTATGTGTGTGTGTGTGATTGGCGAAATAATAATAATAATAATAATAATAATAATCCAAAGAATTCTTATGAACATATCCAAAGACGATTTTTTACTTACGGTGACAGTCTCAGTTCTAATTACGAAACACTGACCTCGTAATGTTAAGGGATTTGGAGCGCTTACCACTAGACTGGTCGTAAACAAAGGCCTGTAGATATTGCTCAGATTGTATGCTCCTGATCCCGGTTTATGACGTGTAGAAACTCACTGATCCTGATAGCTTATTTGACTTGGTTGAGTCTCTGGTTACTCTCTGTTAACTACTTTTGCCTTCCTCTCAATCAGAGACATAGTTAACGTTAACGATATGCTTTGTTATCGCACTTTTGTAAAAACATGTTTCAGATGACTTTCACTCTGACATTGTGTATACCAGGTGAGAACCGAAACTGTCACAGTAAGCGAGAATTCCTTTTTGGAATTGATCATAAGAATTCTTTGAATTAACGTGGCATTATATCCTGACAAACCTGTTCAGTGAATGATAATAATAACCAGTAACATGTCTTTTGTCCAGATTCCCACTTCAGCATTTTACCCAGCTATTCGGAATTGTGTCAGCGTTTGCAGGACTAACCGGTATGTTCCAGTATCCATTGTTTGAATGGTATGAGGCATATAGTGGCGCTCCAGCACATGTGAGTACTACTCCAGATAGTATCCTTCTCATTACGAAAACACGCTTATTCAAATATATTGAAAATCTTACAACCAAAAAAGGAAAATTTTCAGGTAAAAAAAATTCCGATATTCTCCATATTTTTGCTCAAAACATAGATTGTGGGTACTCGTTAGAAACGCCTCGGCGAGGCGTTTCTAACGAGTACCCATAATCTATGTTTTTGAGCAGAAATAAGAAAAATAATGTATACCCCTGTAAACCCCAGTTTTACTATATCAAAGTGGGATTTAAGGGGGTCAAAATTATATAGGCTTGATTTCGTGATGTTAATCCTACAAAGATTCCTGTAGTGCCGATAATGGTCGGATATAGAATTGAGCAGACTGCTGTCTGAGGCACGTATTTACATAACACCTTAATAACCTACTCAACTTAAATATGTGTGTTATGACCTTAACAGTGTTGACATGGCCGGAAAACTCCAATTCAAAAACAAATTCTTTAACTCATTGTAATCTGAAGACCCCAAAAGGGTAATTTGCAAACAGTGCAGACCCAGATCAGACGCCACAGAATGCGGCGTCTGCTCAGGATCTCCACTGTTTGCAAATAGTTCAACCATTTTTCTCTAGGAATATCTAAATCTTATAGGCTGACATACCTAAAATCGAAATTAGACTCTTCCAATATATTGTGTGGGGGAGTTCATTCAGTCTACAGTGGGCTAAAAGGAAACAGCAATTCAGTATGTATTGAAGTAGTTTCGTTACGAAGACGTCTAAACTTTACCTTAACGCTTAGCACTCTGAGTAAGTTTTTCAGCACTAAACATAGTCAACTTCAGAAACTCAAGGGTGAAATGGTTAAAATTATTTTCGCAATGTCAGTGTGTCAATTATAAACAATTTGTATATTTTCCTTTCAGGTCAATCTATTTCTTTTGGGACTAGAACTGACGACGCTAGTTCATCCAGTCAACTTATGGTACCAGTGTAGACAGTATCGCTCTGAATCTGACTCTTCTTCAAGCCGCAGAAAAAGCATACATATTAACTCTGAAGTTTTAAATACATAAGAGACTTAAACCTTTTGGACTTCATTACGAAAACATGCCTATTCAAATATATTGAGACATTGACCACCAAAAAAAAAAACTTTCAGATGAAAAATTCTAGTAGTTTTCATATTTCTGCTCAAAACATATATTGTGGGTACTTGTTAGAACCGCCTCTGCGAGGCGGTTCTAACGAGTACCCACAACCTATGTTTTTAAGCAGAAATAAGAAAAGTAATGTTTACCCCTGTAAACCCCAGTTTTACTGTATAAAATGGGGTTTAAGGGGGTCAAAACTATATAGGTGTGTTTTCGTGATGTTGTCCATTGATGCGATAGGAGTTTCAGTCCAAATTCAAAATCAGGAAGGTAAATAGTGTAGATCCTGATGAGAGGGCTCGTTAAGAGCCGTCTCGTCTGGTCTAGACTGTTTGCCCAGGTATTGATTTTGGTCTGTCGGGTTGAAAGAGTTAACCCATTATAGCTTAGTAGAATCTTCTACCTATTTCATTTAGCAGGTCTATGTCCAGTTGAAGGCGTATATGGTTTGTCCTTATCATTATCATGTAGTATAGCAATTCCTGTTCTTAATGCAAAACAGTGTAGAACGGGAGCAGACGCTGCGTGCTGCGGCGTCTGATCTGACTGTGCACTGTTTGCCAATGTCGTCTTAAACGGACACCAGGCATAAATGTCTTAATGCGTTGATCAATGCAAATACAAGAAAAAAAGACCTTATCGTACATGCGACCAGCGGCCGTCAAGCCTGATTAGTTTTCGCTGATCTCTAACATAATGTAGGGACTTTAACCCTTCTTTTGCTGAACAGGACATGCCCTGCCTTAACAAACAGTGTAGATCCAGATCAGTTGGCTTCTAGAGACGCCAACTGATCTGGATCTGCACTGTTTGTCATTAAATATGTGAATTTCTGTCAAAAACCCGGATCAAGTAATCTGATTGGTTGGAAATTTGAAGTAGGCTTTGCATCTTAATTTATTCAGCATGACAAGGGTTAGCATACTTTAAAAGATTCTGTGAGCAAACAATGTAGAAAGATGTGCAGTGTGATATAGGGCCAAGCTGGTTGTCTATGCCATATGGGCGGCGCCATGTTAAAACGTGTTGGCATATGCAGGCAGCGAAGGCCCAGATCAGCCTGCGCATCCGCGCACTCTAATCAGGGCATTCACTGTCCGCTATCAGAAATATTGGATACTATAGAATATATCAATGGAGAAAAAAGGACCGGTTGATATTTTGCGCATGCACAGGATGATCTGATTTTGCGCATGTTCGAAGGAACTGTTTCGCTTGACGTGGTCCAATTATGATCGGCTTTGTTTTACTTAGGTCGGCTCATAATGAGGTACCATCACATTGTTATTGTCTTAGGGGAATGGATACAACTGGACCGCGTCAAGCGAAAAAGTGCTTACGAACATGCGCAAACTATGCGGATTCACATCACCCTGCACATGCGCAAAGTATCATCAGGGCATTTGCTCTTCATTGAAACATTCTATAGTATCCAATGATTTTTTAGCGGATAGGGACGGCCCTGATCAGACTTCGCTGATGCGCAGGCTGATCTTGGCCTTCGCTATCTGCATATGACCGGACATTGTTTCTCGCAGTGCGGCCGAACTGAAAGATTTCACTGCCATTTTGCAAAGAGTTACAATATTTCTGGACAAGAAGTTGCCTCTGTAGCGCTTGAAATTCCACACGAGTCCATTTGATATATTTAGAAAATAGAATATCACCAAAGCCGGTTCTAGGTCACGTGATCAGTGCTGCAAATCATATGACTGTTAGCGGGTGCCCGTAGCCTAGTGGATAGGAGAGTTGACTATTAATCCATTAGGTTTCTCACCGCTGTGGCTCGAGCCTCAGTCGGGTCACAAGTGGGATAGCCAACTTCTGCTTACAGATGGTCAGGTGGTTTTTCCCCGGGTTCTCCGGTTTTCACCCACCTTTGATGAACGACCGGCTCGATATAAGTGAATATTCTTGAAAGGGCCGTAAAACCCAAATAAAACATAACTGTTCATGAATACTCATTAAAACCGATTCTGCTATTTGTTTTCATCACCGTGTTCTTTGCTTTCAAACGATCAAGTCTTCTTAAAAATTTTCTGTCATTAAACAAAAGTGGAGATAACGGTTCTTTCCTTTGGGAATAGCCTCAGTAAGAAGAGGGTGAAGTAAGTATAGCAAATGTGCGAAAATATGGAGGCGCAAATAAGCCTGTGTGTCTGTGCAGATCCTACATTCTTCGTCAGAAAATGTTTTACAATAACCAGACTTACGAACATCGAAGGATTGGCCCTGACAGGGCGAAGTATATACTTGGTTTGCCTGACCCTGTTACGTATCTCGTTACAAAACTGCAGTTGTGCTCAGCGACTCATATGCTAAAGACGGTGCCAGTCTATTTCTCATTTTGCATATGAATTGATGTTTGTAATTGTCTCTTCGATAAGTCCATTTTACTACGTGTAAATGTGTGTAAAATTATTGAGTGAGTAGCAAACAATGTAGACCTGATCAGACGCCGCGTTCTGCGGAGTCTGATCTGGTCTACACGGTATGCTCACGTCTGTATGTCCGAATATATAAAGTACGGTAATTTAATTAGAACGACCACACCCCCACCCACCCTCAGAAATTATCCCGCCCCCACCCACCCTCAGAAATCATCCTACATCCGACCCTATGAAGAAAGAAAACAAATATGACAAAACAGCACAACTAGAATAACCAGCATACGAACAAAGAAGAGCCTCTGCACAGGAACCATCTTTGAATATTTATCTGACAAGTACTAGGGGTTTGGAAGGAGTGGGGGATTAAACTAGTTACAAATATCAATTCTGATGCAGCTCTTGTGTTTAGATTACAAAATGTGTGTTCGGTCTGCCTAGGTGACCACTACAACACCAAGACAAAATCGATATACGACAAAGTAAGTTCGAGGAACAAAACAAAATTCCCCAGTTGGATGCGCGTCTGACTGGTGATCAGGAGGTCACGGGTTCGATTACACGTGTTTCCATTATTGGGTTGTTTTGAAGAAAGACAAATATGACGCAAGTACACGTAAAAAAGTTCTTTCTTGTTTCCCTTGCACTAAGTAGTGCCTACTTGTTGGCAACAAATTACCAATAATTTACATAAAAGTAGCAAAAACATCAATAAAATTAAATGAAAAGCTATTTTAAACGCTTCTCCATCTATTTATTACTGTCATTTTAACATGTGTATGCCTTCTCAGTGATAATTCCTGCAGGCCGATAGGTTGTCTCGGGGGCGGGACAGACATAAATTTATCAGAAACCAGTCCAGGTCATTCCGACTTCAGTGGCTTCAGAGTGGATGTCGTTTAAAGATTTCCTCTTTTAAATAAACCATTGCCATTGCAAGCAAATAAAATAGAGATATCATGAAGAAAAACAATGCTAATACAGCCCATTCTGATATCTCGGAAAATCTTGTCTTGTCAAATAACCAAATAAACAAGCGCCGTCACACATGGCGGTATTGGAAAATTAGTTTTACCGGAGAAAGAGGGACAGAAAGAAAGAAAGAATGTACACACATTCATATATTACTCCCAAGTCCAAGAAAATCGAATAATATCACAGCGCTACCGTAATAACTCTAAGCATTGGCACAAACAGGCCTGATAAAACAGTGTAGACCCAGATCAGAGGTCACCAAACGCACCATCTGATCGGGGTCTACACTGTTTGCCACTCGTCTAGCAGTTTTTACACATATTAATAGAAAGCAAAATGGACCTTCAAATTAAAGGACAAGTATGGTAAGGAGTTCCTAGGTAATTCTTCCGATAGCTCAAGAAAAGAAACATTTAGGAATGTTTTAGAAAAAAAATCTTATTTTATCATAAAAATGTATGTTGTGGTTACTCATTCGAATCGCATTATGCGATTCTAATGAGTAAACACAGCATACCATTATATTATAGAAGATGGAAAAGACGTCCCTAAATTATCTCCCTTTGCCTCCTGATTTGCCGCTTTGATTAATCCTCAGTTGCTCGAACTTCCCATATCTAGAACAAACCGTGGGCTCAAAGATGACGAGCCGTTGAAATTCGACTATATACTGAAAGCGGGCATTCTTTTGGAAAACAAAAACAAAACAATTGATTGAAATGGAAGACTGTCTTACAGGTGGATGTGACAATGAGGCATCTCTTGTAACCCTTTCAACCCTGAGTTTCTGAATTGGTCTCTTACATCTTTGAATTTGGTCAGTTCCATTTTTGAAAATAAGGATTTTCAGTCTAAACTGAAAAAAAAAAACAGTATGAATTCTGACGAGACGGTGCAACGAGCAATCTCATCTGGATCTACACTGTTTGCAAAAGCATCTGTGTCGGTCTGCAGGGTTGAAAGGGTACTACTAGAGATAGGATGGTGTTAATCGTTCAATGTTCGCTTTAATTTGCACTGTTGCTATTTGAGCAATACAGGACAGAGTCACTGGTTTTGAACATTTTCACGGATGCTAGATATGCGCAAATATAAGAGACTCAACGTGTGAGAACGTACTTTCTGACGTGTGTCCAACGAAGACTCAAATCAGTCTGTGCACCCACACAGTCTGATCAGTCTTCGTTGTTACATGTAGAAATTTTGCATCCTTGGCTATCCAAAATATGCCCAGCGAAGATTCAGATCAGCCTGCGCGATTGTGCAGGCTGATCTGAATCTTCGCTGGGCGGACACGTCCGAAGGTCCATTTTTTTCATGTGGTGACTCAAACACTTATCGTTACCAGTTTCAGGGAAAATTAGCAAGGAGAAGTTAGTTTGCTTTTCGCTTTTCGTCTTTCAGAAGTTAGTTTGCTTTTCGCTTTTCGTCTTTCAGAAGTTAGTTTGCTTTTCGCTTTTCGCTTTTCACTTTTCGTCTTTCAGAAGTTAGTATGCTTTTCGCTTTTCGCTTTTCGTCTTTCAGAAGTTAGTTTGCTTTTCGCTTTTCGCTTTTCAATCATAGGTCTGTTTCATGTTGTAACTGTTAAGTGTCTGAGTACATGAATGAGTGAGGGAGTGTCTGAGTGAGTGAGTGAGTTAGAAAGTGAGTGAATGAGTTTTTTTACGTCAATCAAACAGCTCATGACATATGCAGACGTTCATTTGGTCAAAGTCAATATTATTTTTGTTTTTGGCTTTTCGTTTTTCGCTTTTCGCTTTTCGTTTTTCACTTTTCGATAATAGGTGTATTTGAGTACATGAGTGAGTGAGTGTGTGAATGAGCGAGTGAGTGAGTTAGAAAGTGAGTGTTTTACGTCAATCAAACAGCTCATGCAATGAGCAGACGTTCATTTGTTCAAAGTCTAGATCCTTTTTGTTTTTCGCTTTTCGCTTTACGTTTTTCGCTTTTCGCTTTTCGTTTTTGCTTTTCGCTTTTCGTTTTTCGCTTTTCGCTTTTCGATCACAGGTCTATGTCATGCTGTTACTGTTATCTGCGTACATGAATGAGTGAATGTCTGAGTGAGTGAGTGAGTTAGAAAGTGAGTGAGTGAGTGTTTTACGTCAATCAAACAGCTCATGGCATATGCAGACGTTCATTTGGTCAAAGTCAAGAATCTTTTGATTTTCCGCTTTTCGCTTTACGTTTTTCGTTTTTCACTTTTCGTTTTTCGCTTTTCGATTTTCGTTTTTCGCTTTTCGATAATAGGTCTGCTTCATGCTTTTACTGTTTAGTGTCTGAGTACATGAGTGAGTGAGTGTGTGCGTTAGCGAGTGAGTGAGTTAGAAAATGAGTGAGTGTTTTACGTCAATCAAATAGCTCATGGCATATGCAGACGTTCATTTGGTCAAAGTCAAGATTCTTTTTGTTTTTCGCTTTTCGCTTTTCGTTTTTCGCTTTTCACTTTTCGTTTTTCGCTTTTCGCTTTTCGTTTTTCACTATTGGATAATAGGTCTGCTTCATGCTTTTACTGTTTAGTGTCTGAGTATATGAGTGAGTGAGTGTGTGCGTTAGCGAGTGAGTGAGTTAGAAAATGAGTGAGTGTTTTACGTCAATCAAACAGCTCATGCCATATGCAGACATTCATTTCGTCAAAGTCTAGATTCTTTTTGTTTTTCGCTTTTCGCTTTTCGTTTTTCGCTATTCGTTTTTTGCTTTCACTTTTCGTTTTTCGCTTTTTGCTTTTCGATCATAGGTCTATGTCATGTTGTAACTGTTATCTGCGTACATGAATACGTGAGTGTCTTAGTGAGTGAGTTAGAAAGTGAGTGAGTGAGTGTTTTAAGTCAATAAAACAGCTCATGCCATATGCAGACGTTCATTTGGTCAAAGTCAAGATCCTTTTTGTTTTTCGCTTTTCGTTTTTCGATTTTCGCTTTTCGATAATAGGCTGCTTCATGCTTTTACTGTTTGGTGTCTGAGTACATGAGTGAGTGAGTGTGTAAGTAAGCGAGTGAGTGAGTTAGAAAATGAGTGAGTTTTTTTACGTCAATCAAACAGCTCATGCCATATGCATACATTCATTTCGTCAAAGTCTAGATTCATTTTGTTTTTCGCTTTTCGTTTTTCGCCTTTCGTTTTTCGCTTTTTGCTTTTCGTTTTTCGCTTTTTGCTTTTCGATCATAGGTCTATGTCATGTTGTTACTGTTATCTGCGTACATGAATGAGTGAATGTCTGAGTGAGTGAGTGAGTAAGTGAGTTAGAAAGTGAGTGAGTGAGTGTTTTAAGTCAATAAAACAGCTCATGCCATATGCAGACGTTCATTTGGTCAAAGTCAAGATCCTTTTTGTTTTTCGCTTTTCGTTTTTCGCTTTTCGCTTTTCGATAATAGGCTGCTTCATGCTTTTACTGTTTGGTGTCTGAGTACATGAGTGAGTGAGTGTGTAAGTGAGCGAGTGAGTGAGTTAGAAAACGAGTGAGTTTTTTTTTACGTCAATCAAAGAGCTCATGCCATATGCATACATTCATTCATTTCGTCAATGTCTAGATTCTTTTTGTTTTTCGCTTTTCGTTTTTCGCCTTTCGTTTTTCGCTTTTTGCTTTTCGATCATAGGTCTATGTCATGTTGTTACTGTTATCTGCGTACATGAATGAGTGAATGTCTGAGTGAGTGAGTGAGTAAGTGAGTTAGAAAGTGAGTGAGTGAGTGTTTTAAGTCAATAAAACAGCTCATGCCATATGCAGACGTTCATTTGGTCAAAGTCAAGATCCTTTTTGTTTTTCGCTTTTCGTTTTTCGCTTTTCGTTTTTTCGCTTTTCGCTTTTCGATAATAGGCTGCTTTATGCTTTTACTGTTTAGTGTCTGAGTACATGAGTGAGTGAGTGTGTAAGTGAGTCAGTGAGTGAGTTAGAAAATGAGTGAGTGTTTTACGTCAATCAAACAGCTCCTGCCATATGCATACATTCATTTCGTCAAAGTCTAGATTGTTTTTGTTTTTCGCTTTTCGTTTTTCGCCTTTCGTTTTTCGCTTTTTGCTTTTCGTTTTTCGCTTTTCGCTTTTCGATCAAAGGTCTGTGTCATGTTGTTACTGTTATCTGCGGACATGAATGAGTCAATGTCTGAGTGAGTGAGTGAGTTAGTGAGTTAGAAAGTGAGTGAGTGAGTGTTTACGTCAATCAAACAGCTTATGCCATATGCAGACGTTCATTTGGTCAAAGTCAAGATTCTTTTTGTTTTTCGCTTTTCGTTTTTCGCTTTTCGATTTTCGCTTTTCATTTTTCGCATTTCGATAATAGGTCTGCTTCACGATTTTACTGTTGAGTGTCTGAGTATATGAGTGAGTGAGTGTGTGCGTGAGCGAGTTAGTGAGTTAAAAAATGAGTGAGTGTTTTACGTCAATCAAACTGCTCATGCCATTTGCAGACATTCATTTCGTCAAAGTCTAGATTCTTTTTTATTTCGCTTTTCGCTTTTCGTTTTTCGCTTTTCATTTTTTGCTTTTCGCTTTTTGTTTTTCGCTTTTCGCTTTTCGATCATAGGTCTGTGTCATGTTGCAACTGTTATCTGCGTACATTAATACGTGAATGTCTGAGTGAGTGAGTTAGAAAGTGAATGAGTGAGTGTTTTACGTCCGTCAAACAGCTCATGCCATATGCAGACGTTAATTTGGTCAAAGTCAAGATTCGTTTTGTTTTTCGCTTTTCGCTTTTTGTTTTTCGCTTTTCGTTTTTCGCTTTTCGTTTTTCAATAATAGGTCTGTTTCATTCTTTTACTGTTTAGTGTCTGAGTACATGAGTGAGTGAGTGTGTGAGTGAGCGAGTGAGTGAGTTAGAAAATGAGTGAATTTTTTTACGTCAATCAAACAGCTCATGCCATATGCAGATATTCATTTCGTCGAAGTCTAGATTGTTTTTGTTTTTCACTTTTTGCTTTTCGTTTTTCGCTTTTCGCTTTTCGGTTTTCGCTTTTCGCTTTTCGATCATAGGTCTGTGTCATGTTGTTACTGTTATCTGCGTACATGAATACATGATTGTCTGAGTGAGTGAGTGAGTTAGAAAATGAGTGAGTGTTTTACGTCAATCAAACAGCTCATGCCATATGCAGACGTTTATTTCGTCAAAGTCTAGATTGTTTTTGGTTTTTTTGCTTTTCGCTTTTCCCTTTTCGTTTTTCGCTTTTCGTTTTTCGCTTTTCGATAATAGGTCTGCTTCTTGTTCTTACTATTAAGTGTCTTTATAAGTGACTGAGTGAGTGTGTGAGTGAGCAAATGAATGAGTTAGAAAGTGAGTGAGTGCTTTACGTCAATCAAACAGCTCCTGCCATATGCAGACGTTCATTTCGTCAGTGTCAGGATTCTTTTTGTTGTTCGCTTTTCCCTTTTCGTTTTTCGCTTTTCGTTTTTCCGCCTTTCGATAATAGGTCTGCTTCATTTTCTTACTGTTAATTGTCTGAGTGCATGAGTGAGTGTGTGAGTGAGCGAGTGAGTGAGTTAGAAAGTGAGTGGGTGTTTTACGTCAATCAAACAGCTCTTGTCATATGCACGCGTTCATTTCGTCCAAGTCTAGATTCTTTTTGTTTTTAACTTTTCGTTTTTCGCTTTTCGCTTTTCGTTTTTCGAGTGAGTGAGTGAGTAAGTGAGTGAGTGTTTTACGTCTCATCAAACATCTTATGTCAATGCAGACTGACATTTCGTCAAAATCTAGATTCTTTTCTGTTTTTTTTTTTTTTTTGAGTTTCATTTTTTTTTTTTTTTTTGCTTTTCGCTTTTCTATCATATGTCTAGTTTTAAGTTTTTTTAAGTGGCCGATTATATGAGTAATTACATGATGTATTATCGGTTTAAATGGGCCGTGATTGTACCATATTCTCATCCAAAATCGAGAGAAATGTCAACTCTTTTTTCACAGAGACCAGCCCAGTTTTACAAACTATTTTTATAATACTATATCCAATATCGAGTATATTAATAGTGCTCTTACACTATGGCGAATATCCTTACGAATATGAGAGAATATGAAAAAATATGAGAAATTTGAAATTCGCGGCAAAACTGCCGAAAATGATACGATTGGTCGAGACTCACTCACTCAGACACTCACGTATTCATGTTCGCAGATAACAGTAACAACATGACACAGACCTATGATCGAAAAGCGAAAAGCGAAAAACGAAAAGCGAAAAGCGAAAAACGAAACGTGAAAAACAAAAAAGAATCTAGGCTTTGACGAAATGTATGTCTGCATATGGCATGAGCTGTTTGATTGACGTAAAACACTCACTCATTTTCTAACTCACTCACTCGCTCACTCAGACACTCACGTATTCATGTACGCAGATAACAGTTACAACATGACACAGACCTATAATCGAAAAGCGAAAAGCGAAAAACGAAAAGCAAAAAGCGAAAAACGAAAAGCAAAAACCAAAATGAATCTAGACTTTGACGAAATGAATGTCTGCACATGGCACGAGCTGTTTGATTGACGTAAAACACTCACTCATTTTCTAACTCACTCACTCGCTCAATTACACACTCACTCACTCTTGTACTCAGACACTAAACAGTAAAAGCATGACATAGACCTATTATCGAAAAGCGAAAAGCAAAAAAGCGAAAAACAAAAAGAATCTTGACTTTGACGAAATGAACGGCTGCATATGGCATGAGCTGTTTGATTGACGTAATACACTCACTCACTCACTTTCTATCACACTCACTCACTCAGACACTATTCATGTACGCAGATAACAGTGACAATATGACACAGCCCTATGATCGAAAAGCGAAAAGCGAAAAACGAAAAGCGACAAGCGAAAAACGAAAAGCGAAAAAGCAAAGAACAAAAAGAATCTAGACTTTGACGAAATGAATGTCTACTTATGGCATGAGCTGTTTGATTGACGTAAAAAACTAACTCACTCACTTTCTAACTCACTCACTCACTCAGATACTCACTCACTCATTCATGTACTCAGACACTTAACAGTTTGATTGACGTAAATCACTCACTCAATTTCTAACTCACTCACTCTCTCACTCACACACTCACTCACTCATGTACTCAGACACTAAACAGTAACAGCATGAATCAGACCTATTATCGAAAAGCGAAAAGCGAAAAGCAAAAAAACGAAAAGCGAAAAACAAAAAGAATCTTGACTTTGGCCAAATGAACGTCTGCATATGGCATGAGCTGTTTGATTGACGTTAAACACTTACTCACTCACTTTCTAACTCATTCACTCACTCAGACACTCACGTATTCATGTACGCAGATAACAGTTACAACATGACATAGACCTATGATCGAAAAGCGAAAAGTGAAAAACGAAAAGCGACAAGCGAAAAACGAAAAGCGAAAAGCGAAAAACGAAAAGCGAAAAACAAAAGTAATATTGACTTTGACCAAATGAACGTCTGCATATGTCATGAGCTGTTTGATTGACGTAAAAGACTAACTCACTCACTTTCTAACTCACTCACTCACTCAGACACTAACTCACTCATTCATGTACTCAGACACTTAACAGTTACAACATGAAACAGACCTATGATTGAAAAGCGAAAAGTGAAAAGCAAACTAACTTCTGAAAGAAGAAAAGCGAAAAGCGAAAAGTGAAAAGCATACTAACTTCTGAAAGACGAAAACCAAAAAGCGAAAAGCGAAAAGCAAACTAACTTCTGAAAGACGAAAAGTGAAAAGCAAAAAGCGAAAAGCAAACTAACTTCTGAAAGACGAAAACGAAAAGCAAAAAGCAAACTAACTTCTGAAAGACGAAAAGTGAAAAGAGAAAAAGGAAAAGCAAACTAACTTCTCCTTGCTGTGAAAATTACACAACAGCTAAGTATACCAAAAACTAAATACACAGTCCTTATAAACGAAAAAGCATTTTATTAAAAATAACACTAAACATCAGAATAATTAAATCTTATTTATTTCCTGTGTTTGACACTTTGGCTGTAACATGGAGAAAGCGACGTTTTTGCATCTCGATCTCAGTAGTATAAAAGTAATTGCAAAACAGTCATTTACAACAAACTTAGTAATTTAGTTAACCATATTTGAATGTCTTTATGTAGCGAAACTGCATTCCATCGACCTCACGGTCCCTTGCACGTCGAAGATCTATATTCACACGTTTTCGTATTGTCATCCCATTTGAGGTTTCTAGGACAAGGGCGAATCCAAACACCACTGGGAGCGCAGGTGATGTAATACCCACATCCTCGGCAATTCTGATAGTCTCCTGAAGGTTTTCTCAGGCAGTCAGCGCTGGACCGAACACAGCCAGCTGAAATAATATATACAGTGAAACATCAATGTTTAGAATAGAATTCCAGTGGCCCATTTACCGTGGCTGATTCTAATTCATTTTTGAGTCCCTACAAAAATTTTGCGATCGCTCAACAAAAAAAAAAAAAAAAAAAAAAAAAAAAAAAAAAAATAGTGATATTTAGGAGAACTGTTCTTATTTTACCACCGAGGCGCCTCTAATGAGTACACTCAACATACCATTATTTTATAAAAGGTTGAAAAGATATCCCTAACATTACGAAAACACGCCTATTCAAATATATTGAAAATTTCACCACCAAAAACTGAAAGTTTTCAGAAAAAAAATCTGATAAGTAAGTAAGTAAGTAAGTAAAGACTTTATTTATTAAGTAAGTAAAGACTTTATTTATATTTTTCACATTTCTGCTCAAAACATACATTGTGGGTACTCATTAGATCCACCTCGCCGAGGCGGTTCTAACGAGTACCCACAATCTATATTTTTGAGCAGAAATAAGAAAAATAATGTATACCCCTGCAAACCCCAGTTATATTATATAAAAGTGGGGTTTAAGGAGGTCAAAATTATATAGGTATGTTTTCGCAACGATTTTGTAAACATTACGAAAACACGCCTATTCAAATACACTGACAATTTTACCACCAAAAAATGGCAATTTTTCAGATAAAAAATTCTGATATTTTTCATATTTCTGCTAAAAACATAGATCGTGGGTACTCGTTTGAACCGCCTTGTCGAGGCGGTTCTAACGAGTACCCACCATCTACGTTTTTGAAAAGAAATAAGAAAAATAATGTAATATATATAATATAATATAATTTCTATGGTCCCAGAAATGTTGAAGCCATTGTTCAACTGTATTCGCATATTTATAGAGGTAGACAGACAAAGGTTCGAACAGCCATGAGACCAAATACAGGGTTGTGGACATCAAATTTTATTACTTGTCCTCTGACAAGTAAATGACCAAAATCCCAAAATCCAATTGTCCAACCAAGATTATCTTGCCCAAGAATTGACAACTTTCTTATTTGAAGAAAACATATGTTGTGGCAACTCATTAGAAGCGCCTCGCAAAGGCACTTGTAATGAGTACCCACAACATATGTTTTCCTCAAGCTTTAAGAATCTATATATACAATATATATATATATAAAATATTTATGTTACAATCTGGATACTATTCTAGCTAAAGCAATAAAGTCCTTGTCCCAGCACAAGTAATTAGAAATGTCATACTTGTTCTCAAGGAAATGGGACATTTTGGCTGAGATCGCATATGCGCACAGCGACGGTTCAGATCAGCCTGTGCATCCGCGCATTGATTTAGCCAAAAATCAAAAACGTCTTCAGGCGGACAGCTAAGACTTTTCTCAACATGTGCGGACGCGCAGGCTGATCAGAGTGTTCGCAGGGCGCATATGCAGTCTTGTAGGAATTACTGTGCCCCGGCTCAAACTACTTACTAGAAAATAAATTTTGATGGTTCGTGACGACAGTTACACCAGATCTTGTTGGAATAGGAATGTTCGCTGAAAATTGAAAAAAAAATAAGATAGAACATACCAGCCGCAACTTTAGAAAACGCACCTTCGAACATGAGCGCCCACTGAGGATTCAGATCAGCCTGCGCATTCGCGCAGTCTAATCAGAATCCTCACTAGGCGCATTTTGGATAGCAAAAATATGCAAAGTTTCTTCATGCGGACAATGTAGACTCTGATCAGACTGCCAAAATATTTCATTTATTGATAGTTTATGCAGTTGAACGCACCAGTTGAACTGCTCTAAGCTGTTTTCTGTAAGTATTCAAAACATAATTAGAGATCCGTTTGACATGAAGAATTTTCCATAATAATAGATAAGCAGAAGATTCGTAGTTTTATTCCCGGTTTAATACAACGCAAAATGAAATAATGAAATATTTTTTTCAATTTGATTTTTTATTTCATTTTGCGTTGGCCTAGTCGATGCAAAATGAAATAAAAATGTAATAAAAAATATTTCATTTTGCGTTAACGTGCTTCATATCGACGCAAAATGAAAGAATGTTAGATGAACATAGCTGTCTTCGAAAGGAACCCAAAGGCTTAGGAAGCAATATTGGATAATGTCAGTAGGATTAAAACTGAACTTCTTTAAGGTATTTTGGTATAAGTCGGTAGATACGGAATCTTCATTCAGCACAACCGCGGCAATGGTTAGCGCGTCTGCAAGGAATGCAGGAGATCCGTGGTGCGAGTCCCGGTTTGGTGCGACCGATTTTTGTGCGCGAATTCATTTGTTTATATTATTTCGTGTATCATTCTTAAATATTTTGATTTTGAACAACCTCTCCGAAATTCTTGAATCCAACCATGTTCGTCAAAAATCCAATCGATTACGTGAAATATCCGTGCTCATTAAGCTTTCACAGTATTATTCAACAATAAGGTCACTGTATCGCCACGTGGTATGCAATGTCCCGGTATTTTGTAAAGCTAACGGAGTTAGGAACCAGTTGGCTAGACAGTGACCGTATTGTTGAAAAATAGACAGCTAATAACAACGTTTTGGCCTTAAAACATAAAATCATGTTGTGGATACCTGATAGGCGATGTGATTCTAATAAGTACCCACAACATATAGTTTTATGGAGAAACAAATCATTTCTACATTTTAATACCAACGCCAGGTTTCCCCAAGTTTACTATAATGTAGGTGCAAATTTAGGGTTACTTTTGAACGGAGGTGTTTCCGTGATGATTAAAAAGATGTGCCATCTTTCAAAGCAAAATACATTTTTTTCATTTAGAACAGACCGCATACTGTCGACGCAAAATGAAATAAAATTAAGTATGCCACCTATCATCGCAAAATGAAATAATTTTTTTCATTTTGATAAAACCTCATAGTAGCGACACAAAATGAAATAAAAACTTCATTTTATTTCATTTCGCATTAACTAAGCCAACGCAAAATGAAATAAAAAGTTCAAAATGAAACAAATATTTCATTATTTCATTTTGCGTTGTATCACCGGTCGTAGAACGGCCGATATTTTCTCATAATATGAATATAGGCAATGCCTATAGGCGAGCTCGCAATGCACTGTGCTTTGCCCAGTAGTTTGGGCAAAACAACTTTGTCCTGGGTTTTCCATAGCCAATCAGATCCTATATAGAGCTCCCTATATCAGTAATGAATGACAGAGGCAAGAATTCTTCATATACATTTCAACTATAAGGGCCTATGGAGTATGCGGGCCAAACATCGTCCAAAAAATCAAAGTATAAGACCAAAGCTATGCCGTTAAAATTTTGGTACCAGATTCTGGTACCTGATTTTCCCAGTTGGTCCCGGCAAATACAAATAGATCTGCCGCATTAATTGAGAATCCGACAAAATGCAAACAAAATGCTTATTTCCGGTTTGGTTTGACGGCAAAGAAACGTACTTTTCTTCTTTGGTAAGCAAATTTAAAGGATATCGGTTTTCTTCTTTTTTCTTTCAGATCGACATAGTAAGACCCGGCTAATGTATTTGTACTTCTGTTTTCGTTCGGCAACATAAACAAATTGTCAAGCACGTTAGAAATTCATTGAAAACAATGTGTCTCAAGCAAGTAATGTAAGCATCTCGTTGACTTTCATGTTACGTATGCTGTACCATAGAGCTTGCTCGCGCAGGCCTTTGGCCTGCGCCTTGTTAAGGGCCATTATTTTTTTTTGAAGTATAATGATTAACAATCCAGAGGCGCATTTGAGCTGCAATGCTGTCATATGAAGAGTCCCAGTGAGACCAAGACGCCGAGTTTCGATCGAAAATGTATTTGTTTTTTAAGAGACTGTTTATAGATTTTATTTGTAAGCATAGCTCAGTATTTTAGATATGAATAATTAACGCTCGGAATAAAACAGATCTCATGTACAGCAAGCTTTATCAGAAAAGTGTCTACTCTAAAAGAAAATACATTTGCTCACAAGGGAGCAAATTCTATCCGTTTAGAGCAGACCCACTTTCGGTAGGGAGCTACGCCATTTACGACAGTTGTCCTCCTCCAAACCCCACCACCGCTCCCCAAACACATACCGTGCAAGTGTATCAGTTTCCCATGAACACAACCCCGACTGAATTTTGATGTGGCGGTAATCGGTAAGCAGAAGTCGTCGGAATGTTACCAAGGTGCCATATCCTGTCTAACCATTTTTGGGTCGACTGTTTACAATCGACGCAAAGTATACATACACCAAAATTATCTATTTGCTAACTAAATCAAACCGCACATTAGACAGACCAAACAAATGTTCACAATATGAAACCCACGACTTGTTGTTTTTGAGCCGAACTCCATTCCAAAGATAGATTGTTTATCAATCGATCCTAAGGTACTATAGATTTTGAATTATATTGCTGTTGTCTTCGTGACTATCGCTGACCAATAAAGTTAATCCACGCAAATAGCTGCGTTCAGTTAACCGAAACGTTCGCAGTTACTCGCAAAACAAAACCAAACATTCCGTTCAGTTTTTAGCGGAGGGTAGCGAACAGCCCCAAAATATTCTCAAGTTGTCTTTTGGCACAACAAAGATGGCAGCCTATGCGAATAAAGTTAATTTAATATGCTTGTTTGTAACCAAAAAGATGGCAATGTTCATACCTTTGATATTATTTATTTGTTTCTATATAAATAGATATAGTTTACTCAATTTAACATCAAGTCTCGTCTATGAGAATAACAGGTAATCTCTAATTGATGGTCACGTGTGATTTACAATAATCGTTCAGACGATGCAAATACATGTAGTTTTTGGAAAACACTCGCTTGTGTTTCGCTTTACTGAACGCAGCCTGGTTACGGTTATTAAACGCCAAGCTATTCTTATCTCTATGACATCAGAGTTCAGTGTAAAACGGGTTATCTGTAAGCCCTAAACTAAGTTTAGCACTGGGACATTGTGCCGACCAAGATTAGACACCACAGAACGCGGTGTCTGATCAGGGTCTGCACTGTTTGATTTAAGGACAAGAAGTTTAGGTTTTAATTAATGAAACAATCTTTAGTCCCCTTTCAGAATCGTTTTCTAAGCCTACACTCAGAGACAATCGACCAACCAGTGCTGTCAGTGCTTTTATTTTCCTAAAGCATGTAGATGTGTGTATATAATAAAACAGCCAAGCATAAAAATAATACTTACCTGTTGTTGGTGTCGAATAAGTGGGTCTCGGAGTGGGTTTTGTGGTTCCTGTTGATGGTTTCGTTGTTAATACCGTTGACCTGGTCGGTGGAGTAACGATAGGCAATGACGGTTTATTAACTGGTGTTGTCCAATCTACAAATATATTAATATTCAAATGAGAAACGATGTTGTGTATCAACGTATCTTTTAGAATTACAGAAGATGGATACAGCTTGAACAGAACAGAAAGTGTTAACAGATAGTTTAAAGTAGCTTTTAAGACGATTTAACGCTTTGCTTGCTAGGTACAAATTTCAATAGACGAAATGTTGAAATAGTTTTCTTAATTCTCCCAGAACATAGGACTTGACATTTCATGCAAATTACCTATGGAGACAATATGCATGAAATGTCAAATCCTTTTTTTCTGGGAAAAAATAAGAAAAATATCATCAATTTTTTTGTGCTGACTTTACTCATATTTTTGTACATGTAAGTGTAAAAGACACACAGCTGAGACAGACTAGAAAAAATTAACTCAACTAAACTACGTTTATCTTACTGACAGTCATTCAAAAGACCACAGTCACGAAACACAGTCTTCCCACACAGCGGGCACATGACATTTATACAACGTCGTATCTGGGGTGGTCGCATTACGAAAACATACCTATTCAAATATACTGAAAATTTTACCACCAAAAAAAAGAAAATTTTCAGATAAAAAATTCTGATATTTTTCATATTTCTGCTCGAAACATAGATTGTGGGTACTCGTTAGAACCGCCTCGGCGAGGCGGTTCTAACGAGTACCCACAATCTATGTTTTTGAACAGAAATAAGAAAAATAATGTATACCCTTGTAAACCCGTTTTACTATATAAAGCTGGGGTTTAAAGGGGTCAAAATTATATAGGCATGTTTTCGTGATGGGGTGGTGCGAAGATGTCGTGTATCTTATGTCATCAGGGCGTCCAACTGATATTGGCTTACAGCTGGGCAAGGCCTGCTATCCTTGTAGCAAGTAAGGGTATAGGGGAAATGTTTTTATTTCTTCTGTTTCTTCACTTTCATTCCTGTTCCTCTTTCTTCCCTGTCCCTCTCTTTCATCTCTTCTACTATCTCTTCTATCTCCATTCTCCCTTTCTCTGGGGGACGACACAAAATGACCCACAAGGGTTGACGTGTCGTTAACCTCCAAAACAATAAAAAACAACGGCTTTTCAACGTCGATGCAACGTTCGTATTAACTTTATCTGGCCCCTTGGATAAGCCGAATAATGTAAGACTGACACAAAATGAAATCATAGAACAGAAGGCCAACAGAACCAGAACTAACAAAACGAATAGGAATTGCAAGTGTTCCAGAAATACTATCCTGGAATGGTGAACAGTAAGTATGTTGGGTAACTTAAACCTGGTTGTACGAGAGCTCAACCCTCGCCCGTAAGTGTAACTATAATCTAAATCGGACAAACAATTTGAAAAGATTTGACTTGGAGCTGATTGCTTTGCTTCTCTCTGATCTGTGGCTTTTGTACTGTCTGTCACGGTTTGTTCGTTTTTCCTCTTGGTATCATTGTTAGATTATAGTCTGTGGTTGTGGCTCTTCCTGCACATCTACTGTACTGTTTTTAATGATTCAACACATTACGAAAACACGCCTTTTCAAATATATAGTCAATCTCACCTCCAAAAACTGAAAATTTTCAGCTAAAAAACTCTCATATTTTTTCTTATATCAGCTCAAAACATAGAATGTGGGTACACGTTAGAACCGCCTCGACGAGGCGGTTCTAACGAGTACCACAGTCCATGTTTTGAGCAGAGATAAGAAAAATAATGTATACCCCTGTAAACCCCAGTTTTACTATATAAAAGTGGGGTTTAAGGGGGTCAAAATTATATAGGCATGTTTTCGTGATGAGACGTGCTTTCGGTGGTTTAAGACTTATCGGTGGGCTTTAAAATAGGGCGATAAAGACTGTAAACCATGTTATAAGTGCGAGGAAGTATTGCAAATTGAAAAAAAAAATATAAAAAAAAAATAAAAAAAAAATAAAAAAAATAAAAAAAAGACTACAAAAAAAAACAAACACAAACTTTGTCGATAAACTATAACTTAATAGTAGCTTCCACTTCCTGATTTTGGTACTTTAACATCTACCCAGAATGCATTAGATTCTTAAATAAATGATCCTTCAAAGCAATAATCACACACACGAAAATGGAAGAAAAAAAAATGACAAATCTTTTCTAGGCCAATAGAATATGTAAGTTTCACTTTTTGAAACACAGAACGAAGGTCGGAATCTACCCAGAAGCATTAGATTCTAAAATGAATGATCCTTGAAAGCAATAGTCACACACACGAAAATGAAAACAAAAAAAATGACGCATCTTTTCTAGGCCAGTAGAATCTGCAAGTTTCCCATTTGGAAACAAAGAACGAAGGTCGGAATCTCTGTTTCATTGCAAGCCTTCAAATAGCAGCAATATAGTTCACAGAGCTGCTTACGCCCCCGCCCCGACCCCTAAACCCCCTAGTACCGGCATAAGCCAAAAATGATTTTTCAATTTATCAGAATGAGCATAAGGATCCCCAGGAAATATAACAAATATGACGTTTACCTTTATCAACATATGATTGGTCATTTATACTGTTGCCAATACCACTGTTGCTGGTCAAATGGCCCACCACTTTTTACATATTCGCATTTTTGTGTCGATTGTTTACAATCGAGCCATAGTATACAAACCCCAAAATTTCCTTAAGGTAGTTGTCCACGTGAATAGCATTTACCAATGTTATCAAACCACGATTTAGACGAAATCCAGGTGACGGTTATTTATAGCCGCACTATTCTTGTCGCTGTGACATCTTAATGTAGTGTAAAGGGGACGGACTTGGACATTGGCAAACAGTGCAGACCCAGATCAGACGCCGCAGAACGCGGCGTCTGATCAGCTCTGCACTGTTTTCTTAAGTTACAGGGAGTAAAGGGTTAAATGACACTAAGAGAAAATCGACCTACCAGTGATGTCAGTGCTTTGATTATTTGTCTGTACCAAAATAAATTACAGTAATCATATTTGCTTGTAATTATGGGGAATTGGTACCGTTTAAGTGGTAGATAGCCTTTTTTTCAGAAAGGAACCAAAATCAAGGTGACAGAGATGTCTCCCATACCTGAATCTGTTTCCGTTAACCAATAATATGAAATAAAACTGATGCACAGCGCATGAAAACAGTCTTATGTTTAGTTTTACCCAGGCCAAATTATCCGCCGATATATTTTGCAGAATCCATTGATTCTGTATCAACATTTACCACGCTATGGGCCGATTCAGCAGATGATAGAAGACTGACGATATTTTTCTTATTTTTCCTAAAAATAGGATTTGACACTTCGTGCAAATTGTCTCCTTCTTAGGAGACAATTTGCACGAAGTGTCAAATCCTATTTTAGGATTTGACACTTCGTGCAAATTGTCTCCTTAGGAAACAATTTACACGAAGTGTCAAATCCTATTATTAGGAAAAATAAGAAAAATACTTCAAAATGTCGTCTGCTGAAATTTTTACCAAGCATGCAAAGTGTTAAGGCGACACAGGCACTGATCAGTATTAGGAGACGTGTCGGCTTATCTGGATCTTTTTTTCCTGAATATGACATAAGGACCCTTTCCATACATTGCGATACGTAATGATTATGTCATATAAATCTGTTACGTTCCTTATTGAGCTTCAGTCCTTACAAAGTTAATTAAACTGTCTGGGCGAAAGCGTCACAGCTGAAGATCTTGCGAGCGTGTAGATATGTAGCGCAACGTCAGAAAACGTACCTTCGGACATGTTCGCCCAGGAAAGATTCTGATCAGTCTGCGCATTTTAGATAGCCAAGGATTCAAGGTTTTTTCATGAGGACAACGAACACTCCAATCGGGCTGCGCCAATGCGCAGGCTGATTCGAGCCTTCATGGTGCGCACGGCTGAAGGTACGTTTCTGAATATGCTTCTTTCGAGAAAGAATGTTGACTCGTGTTCCCAGACACGAAGCAATAATTTATTGTGTGTGTTAGATGAACAGGAAATACTGATTGTATAAGGCGCGTGCAACAGAACGGGTTTTGGATTAACTCCCTACCAGGATTACTGCCTACCAGAATTCAAGCAACTTACATTTGTCCTTTTCACAAATATAGTGTCTCTGGTTGTCACAATTGTCATCGTTGAGTTCACTATTCCAGAACTCACCACAGTGTTCACCATAACCGCCATTGTTTGGTTCCCCTTTCTTCCAGTTCCTTTATAAATTTACAGAAAGCTATATTGTGAGCGATGTTGTTATACATGTTGCATATCATTGCAATATCTGCATTAGCATGCCCAGTACAGCACAGGTCCATGTATCTTAACGTTCCTTGACTGTTACTGTACAGACAAAATATTTCATGCAATATTACATTACGAAATCACGCCTATTCAAATATATTGAAAATTTCACCACCAAAAACTGCAAGTTTTCCGATAAAAATTCTGATATTTTTCACATTTCTATTCAAAACATAGATTGTGGGTACTCATTAGAACCGCCTCTTCGAGGCGGTTCTAACGAGTCCCCAAAATCTATGTTTTTTGAGCAGATATATAAAAAATAATGTATACCCCTGTTAACCCCAGTTTTACTATGTAAAAATGGGGTTTAAGGGGGTCAAAATTATATAAGTATGTTTTCGTGATGACACACGAAGATTGTCTAAACGATTTCTCTATACAAACTGGGCATCCGCTTTCGCAGGTATGACTGACTTACAGAATGCCTTCGATTTTGCTTTGATTGGTATTCAGCTGATTATGCATAATTAATGTTTAAAATGATAAAAATGTTATAAAATAAGACTATTTCTTCATTTCGCTTTCAGTTTGTTCCCGATACACCAGACCCTTGTAGACGGGTCCACTATCATCGACAAAAGTGTCATGGGAAAGTAATTTTTTGTCTACATTGAAATAAGGAAAAAGCTTTCTATCGCATCGTCTTACATGCTTCACGTTTCACTAGTAGTCCTTGCACACTAGCGAATTTATACAACTTCAAGAGACTGACGCAAACATGGACAATATATTCCGGATTTGATGTCACATGTATGCTGATGCACATCGGATCTGTCCACCTTTACATCACGAAAACATGCCTATGTAATGTTGACCCCATTAAACCCCACTTTTATAAAGTAAAACTGGGGTTTACAGGGGTATACATTATTTTTCTTATTTCTTCCAAAAACATAAATTGTGGGTACTCGTTAGAACCGCCTCGCCGAGGCGGTTCTAACGAGTACCCACAATCTATGTTTTGAGCAGAAATAAAAAAAAAATATCAAAATTTTTATCTAAAAATTTTTCATTTTTTGGTGGTAGAATTTTTAGTATATTTGAATAGGCTTGTTTTCGTTATGAACACCGGGCAGATTCGTCTGCTATATCGACCTCTTTTGAAGGTATACTCATTCCTTTGTCGGGAAATCTTCATAAAATCCTTTCTCCTAGTCCATAAAATTTATGAATGCATATTACAAAACATTTTCAAGGGCATCTGACCATTTAGAAATTGTTGCGGCATTTTTTTCAGAAGGGCGACAACTTTTGCGACTTGTGTCAGTGGTTTCATATGTGGCGTTTGTTTTGTCATTGTTTATTTCTTATCTATCCTTCTTTCTGTGCCTCGGGAAGACTGTATTTCGTGATTGTGGTGTTACCTGGGTATCTTCACATACTTTTGCACGTTTTGCTCTCTTGTTCATCAGCAAGACTTTTCTAAAAAGTAGGTTACACCATACACGCATGTGCGTAACATGCGAATGAAAAATATTCATAATAAAGTTGCAAACATTATTATGGAATTACGATAAAAACATTTCATTTTTGATCCAGTTCAAAAACGAGAGACAATCAGAAATTTTACAGGCTGTCAGATGCCACATTTTATCATCGTATTAATACCATATATCAATTTATTAAACCTTTCTTGAATAAAAATTGTTTAGTTTTGAGGAATATGGCGCCTTTAACATAAAGTATTTTGCTTCTTTACCAGAGGGGCTGCTCTTAAAGGGAAGAATGGGAGCAAATTCTTTTCTTTAAGAGTAGCCCCTATTTTGGAAGCGATTCAAGATTTTTTCGGGGAGTGCGTAAAAACGATTCCGTTCTGGCTACGCCAGTGTACTCTAAGAGGAAGGAGCTTACTCTCAAAAGGAGCAACTTCTTTTTTAGCAAAAGGGAAGCAAAACAATGTTGATTGAATTGATTTTCCCAAACGTGTATCAGTTCCCCTTAACGCTATAGCGCTCTGGGTAAAATTTTCAGCACAAGAAATATAGAAATAATTTTCTTATTCCCCGCCCCCACCCCGCGAAAAAGAACCAACAGAGTTTGACATTTCATGCAAATTGTCTCCCCTGGAGATAATTTGCATGATATGTCAAAACCTGTTTTCTGGGAAAAGTAAGAATATAATCGATTTGTCATCTGCTGCATTATCCCAGAGAGTGATAAAGGTTAAATATGAACACACTCCTGCAGAACTCATGAGTGAGGATCATCATCATCTGTTTTAAGGGGGCTTGATATACCTGGTACATTTTTTCGCCATTTTAACAAGGGAGACAACTTTTGGGAATTCCTGTTTGCTTTCCGGCATACCAAATCACGTCCAAAAATATATCTAGCGTAATAGGAAAGAATATACTGCCATTGGGAGTATATTAATTCCTTTATTCATTTTGGGTACGACCCCTTTTCGGAAGAAAGGTGAAACAACTGGACAGAGTTTCTTCCTTTGAAAGTGTGTCCATTCTCTTTAATCAAATACTGTCGTCAGTTATAGATTTTTTAGAAAAGTTTCAATGACAAGTAAGCTAAAGCGTACAATATTTTAGTATCCAATGATTTGCCATCTAGCCACTTGAAATCTTTAGAATCTTTTCTTGGTTTGTTGTTTAACCCGATCCACCACATGCTGGTTTGTGGATGGTGGGCCATCTCCCTGAGAATAAAATCCTGAAAAGAAAATGAAATGAAATAAATTCTGAAAAAAAAAAAAAAAAAAAAAAATGAATCACTGAAAGCAAAACGACAACAAGTAAACGAAAATACGTAGCAGACTTTCTTTTATCCGGTCTGTTTATAAACAGTATTGTAGCATGCAGCCTTGATATATCAACATTGAACATATCAAACTAACAAAAATATTTTTACTGAGTGTGTTCCTGAAAAATGATTCAGTCTAGTCAGTCCTTTGTAAAATAAACGAATGACTGGCACGACAGTCTTCAATTTTCGTGTAACATAATTTCTAGCTTTGATTTGATTTAACCCATTGGAGACTGGAGACCCCTGAACGGGTAATTGGCGAACAGTGGAGACCCAGATCAGACGCCGCAGAACGCGGCGTCTGATCAGGGTCTCCACTGTTTGCAAATAGTTCAACCATTTTTCTTTAGGAATATCTGAATCATATACTCTGACATATCTAAAATCGAAAATGGACTCTTCCAATATATAGTGTGGGAGAGTTTATTCAGTCTTTCATAGGTTAAGGGAAATACTGGTATTTCCCATATGAATCGCGTCGCGAGGAAAAGGCTCTTCGGAATTTCCGTCGTACCAATCTTTCAGGGCGCATGCCCAATTTCATATCGAGGCCACATGTCTAGTTCTTGGGCTGAAGTTTTCCCTCGGCCTACTGCTTACGTAAGCGAGCAACATAAGTGTCTGAAACTTTGCTGTTCGCATATGCTATACCGGCGCTTTTCCCATGACGCGGCACATATATCTGAATACGAGCAAATGTCTATTGCTTAAAACACGAAAACATCTGACAGATGTAGAACTGGCTCTTATAATTCATAGCCATTGATAACAATACTGTTGCAATCACAATAGTATTCATATATGCAAGGAAAGCATGTTGATATAAAGATCAGACTAAGTAAGCTGAGTGGAGAGAATTGGACAGCTTGTCGCCACGTCTCACAGAAAGACAACTTTGGTAGCCAAGAATTTGCCTCGCTTGTGCTTAAATCCTTCCTTTACTGGGGCTGCTCTTAAAAGAAAGCGTTTGCTCCCACTGTTATAACCTTGAATTGATGACTACATTCTAGTACATTTACTTTAGTGCCATAGCCTGCCAACAAGCATCTCCGTGTCCACTTCATACTCAGGATTGCATTCGAACTAATTGCACTAATAAATGGTAGAACTACATTGGCCGGCTAGCGAAAGCTGACATAAGAGCTGTCACAGGACAGGGTAGCTCGCCTGAATCTGCCTGACAAACCAAAATCTTTAGTATAGTTTTTTTTGTAAGTCTGTGACCTTGACCTCAAGATCGCTCATGTGGGTCTGGATGGTACAACTTCAGACCAGTATCTAATATCAGGGCAAGTATGAACTACTTCCCATCACGAAAACATACCGATATAATTTTGACCCCCTTAAACCCCACTTTTATATAGTAAAACTGGGGTTGACAGGGGTATACATTATTTTTCTTATTTCTGCTCAAAACATAGATTGTGGGTACTCGTTAGAACCGCCTCGCCGAGGCGCCGAGGCAGTTCTAACGAGTACCCACAACCTATGATTTTGGCAGAAATATAAAAAATATCGATTTTTTTTTATATGAAAATTTTCTGTTTTTGGAGGTACAATTTTCTATATATTTGAATAGGCATGTTTTCGTAATGCATTGAGAGGTTCGGGAGTTAAAACCTTTAAAAAAAACACTAACCAAGGACTTCAATCAACACCGACGCCGACGCCTTGGTGGCTGCTATAGCTCTACCAGTACTTTCGTACAGGTGAGCTAAAAAATGGCTACCATTACGTTAAGAAGTATATGTGTTGTTGACCAAATGCACACGTGTAATGTGTCCCCTATGCTCCTCTATAAGAGTCATTAGGTGGATTATTCAAAGTTTTGCAGTTTTTCAATAAGTTTTCCAGTTTGTTTATATTCTAGCAGCCATTTTACTCACAAATCTGTCTTAATGCGTTTGATACCCAAACACTTCGCATGTCTCATATTATATAGTAAATGATCAGGTCTTGCATACTATAAGAGGGTTATCAAAAATATGTATTTTCCTATTTCTCCATGACAACACGTACTGCGGGTATTCATTAGCAGCACCTCTATTGAGTACCCACAACATATTTCTTTCGTGGAGAAACGCGAAAAATGTTACTTTTGGGACACCTTTTCTCATTTTCGTTTTCATACTTGAGGTAACATTTAAAAAGCTCCATTCACTGCCTATTGATGTGTCAAAAACTGTAAGATGAGCGGCAAACAGCGCAGACACTGATCGAGACTGCGTTCTGATAGAGGTTTCACTGCCTGCTCAGGCCTGTCTCTCCGAATACTACCTCTGTCTATGACCAAGGAATTTTTCCAGTAAGAGGATTTCGTTTCCTACCCTTTCATTGACAGAGTTTATATCCACCAGATGTCCTTGCCTTAGCTGACAGCTCCTTTTAGCGTCATCCCACGAAAGCGAATTTCCTCCGCTTGTAAATAAGTAACATTTATCACTTCCTGGCCGTTCTAACCACCCTTTAGGACATTTACCAATATCATCTGAAAAACGAATACAAATAAATGTTTACTTATCAAGAAAAACAAGGGACAAAGCCGGATGCGTCATTATTGTTACTTTAAGATGTAAGAATATTCGTATCCAAACTTTACCTCATCCTCGGGGATTTAAACAAAACACAATAAACACGTAAAAAATAATATAATATCAACCGACTTCTCTCCACATACATATGTCTGCTTGCCAAAGCGTTTATATATTTGTGCTCATTGAAGGGACTACTAACAGTAAATTTAAGAATAATGGATCAGTCCGTGAATGCGCGTTCTCCGATCAAGGTCGACAAAATTTGCTTGGTTATATTCATTCGCCAAGGCATAACAATTAATCAGTAATCAGGCATTGCGGAAAACAAGAATTCCGCGGTAGGCGTCATCGCACCTGCTGGGGCAAAAGTCACAGTAGCCACAACCAGAACGTGTTTATTAAATAAGTTTATTTCATTCTTAGCAGTGCTTAGTGGGAAAACTGGGTTGAAAAAAATATAGACAAAGTGCCTAGTGGGGCACATATATTCCAGGCCAGTGCCATTCCCTCTAATGGCTATATCTTCAGCACTGACTTTTCGTATTATACAGCCCAATGATAATGGAATGTCGACGTAAAATGTGTAAAAGACTGGAGCGTGAAATATAGCTCAAGGTCACGGGTCAAGGTACCTGCTAATTCAGTACATCAAGGAGAAGCACTATGTAAGGTATGGTGGTTGTAGGCCTTATGTTTGAGGAGTTATCAAACATCAACGTAAAATGTGTCAAATATAGGTCGAGGTCACCGGGTCAAGGTACCTGCCAAGCAAGAGCAATGAGGTGAAGCACTATGCAAGATTAAGTGGTTGTGGGTCTTATATTTGAGGAGATACCGAACATCAACATAAAATGTGTCAGTCACTGGAGTGCAAAATATAGGTCAAGGTCACCAGGTCAAGGTACCTGCAGAGTCAGTACACTATACAGTATAGAAGCACTATATAAGATTTGGTGGTTGAAGGCCTTACAGTTAAGGACATATGGAAGGGCGATATAAAAGGTGTAAAAGTCAATGGAGCGCGAAATATAGGTCAAGGTCACCCAGTCAAGGTACCTGCGGAGTCCGTACATTGAGGAGAAGCACTATGCAAGGTTTGATGGTTGTAGGCCTTATAGTTGAGGAGATATTGAACGTCGACGTAAAATGTGTAAAAGGCACTGGAGCGCAAAATATAGGTCAATGTCACCAGGTCAAGGTACCTGCCGAGTCAGTACATCTAGGAGAAGCATTATGCAAGGTTTGGTAGTTGTACGCTTTATAGTTGAGAAGATCTGGAACATCAACGTAAATTGTGTCAAAGTCAATGGAGTGCAAAATATAGGTCAAGGTCACTGGGTCAATGTACCTGCCAAGTCAGGAGGTCAGGGAGATGTGTCATGCAAGGTATGATGGTTGTTGTAGAATTGTAGTTGGTAAGAATACTAACTTTGACGTAAATGTCGAACTTCGACATAACAGAACTGTTCACAGACGGACAGACGCACGGACGAACGGACAGACGAATGGAAAAGCGGGCACCTATGTCGCAAAGTCAGGAGGTCAGTGAGATGTTTCATGCAAGGTTGATGGCTGTTTAGTCTTGTAGTTGATTAGAATACTAACTTTGACATAAATGTCGAACTTCGACATAAATGTTGACAGACGGACGGACAAACGGACAGACGAACGGAAAAGCTGACGGCTATGTCGCAAAGTCAGGAGGTCAGGGAGATGTTTCATGCAAAGTCTGATGGTTGTTTAGTCTTGTAGTTGATAAGAATACTAACTTTGACATAAATGTCGAACTTCGACATAAATGTTGACGGACGGACGGACGGAAAATCGAACGCCTATATTGCACCCTGCTACAAGCAGGTGCGAAAAAAAGCAGAGTGTCTTTTCATTTGCCATACGTGATAATTTTTCAGTCATACTTCGGGTTGTATTCTTATGATGTTATTTTTTAACAATGATTACTGTATAAATCTTAAGGCTTCGTGAAGACATGCAATAGCACACAGTGAAGACCCAGATCAGATGCCGCGGAACGCGGCGTCTGATCAGGGTCTGCATTGTTCGTTTCATCCAACAGTTTAAGATATATCGATAGGTAATAAAAAGGACGTTAAAAATTAGGACAAGTTTGGTAACGCGTAAAGGTGCCAAGTTTTTAGGTAAATTAAGGTAGGTTTTAAGTTACAGAGCCTCACATGCCAACTCTGAGCCAGTATAATAATGCGAACTTCGCTGATTCAGGTCATTCTGTCCGGACAAAAATAAGACTTTAGCTGTTTGTTGAAAATAAAGTTACCGGCCTCGGTGGCTCAGTTGAATGCGCATCCGACTAGTGCCGCGTCGGCAACATTCTTATCATTCTGATCATGAAATATTTTCTTCGGTCATACTCTCCTTTCTGCTGAATCAAGAAGGGCAGTTGTCAGTTTCTGGCAAAAGAATGTGCACAATACTAGTTAACCGCTTAGAGGACTAAGCCTGTCCAGTAAAAGTGTGGGTAGGTAAACTGACCGCGCTCGACATGACCCCATTCGGTAGACTGGGCCGTAAAACCTCAACACAAACAAAAATAAATAAAGATCCCTATGATTCCTTTAGGAAAATAGATACATTTCAAGGAAGACAAATATGTCACAATTGTTTTACCTCCTTCTAAAAAGAGATCTGCTCTAAAAAGAAAGAATGAGACCTCTGGGAGCAAATTCTTTCCTTTTAGAATGGACGGCTTTTCAGAAGGCACTTGTTGTGCACCAGAATATACAAGAAATCATAAAGTTATCTTCCTTGTAAACTTTGTGTCATATACGATTGTATTAAGCTGGCAGCAAGAGCCCTGATTAGACTGCGCAAATGCACGAGCTGATCGTGGCTTTCTCTGTCGCATTGGCTCAAAAAAGCACATTTGTGGCTGACGCTTCCAAACTGGTGTAATGAAGGTGTACCTGTTACTGCTTGGCAACCGATGACGTCAAATCTTAGAGCTATATGATTGGTCCAGCCTTGTGGCAGCAAACGGATAAATCTGGCAATAACAGGACAGTCCAGCATGTGTGTTACCAGTGAATCGTCATCAATATTCCCCGGAAAAATCTTTAAAATGATAGTTTAATAAACATCAGTAACTAAATTTCACAACGCAAAGACAAACACGTAAACTTGTTTAAATCCGTAGGCAAAAGTAAAACTAAATTTATTAGCAGTAATAACATTAATGAAATAAAATGTTCGTGCGTGCGTGCATGTGTGTGTATGTGTGTGTTCCAATAGAAGCCATCCCCAAACGAACAAACGGTAGAAGTACATTTTATTAAATAATTATTTTTTTATTGTTTGATGTTACGATTAATGGCAGTTTCAAACAATAACAATCTGTTTTAACGATACTCGTAAAATAAATGATTGTAAAATACCCAAGCAGCTGGAGTCAACAGTTACATGACATGCTTTCAAATACGAACAATGACGGTTCTATAATCAAATTTCTTGTTTACTTCATCTTTTCCTTGTTGATCTTGTATAGTTTCCCAGTTGACACCATCTTTGCTCCACATAACCTTGTATTGAGTGACACGTTGCACGCAGCATAAAGTCCGTGGATTCACGTGTCGTCCTTGTGTAACAATACCTTTCACTAGACTTGGCCGTGTCAGTTCTACCTAGAATTTAGATACCGAAAATGCCACATTATAAACCAAATTCTACAATGTTTTAAACCAAATTTGTTTCACGTTACGTCCACAAAGTGTCCATCAATTTACATAAAATAAAATCAGTTATTTCGTTTGGCATTTCACTCTAAGCAGTTTTTCAACTATTTATTTTGGAAATCTTATTATCAAATCATAGCGTTTAAGTATTAAGATGTCTTAAGAAATTACACGGCACACTGTCTAGAATATTCTTGAACAGTTCGCCTTCATTGTCACTTTCTTAAGAAGCATGGCAGGCCTAACAGTCATGATGTATGATTCGATAGTAAGTAGACCAAAGTAGATGTTTATATATGAAACTGACCAGACCGTTCTAAATCCATCTGCTTACAGCAGGACTGGTATAAAATATTGTACTGATACATGATACTTGGCCCCTAAGTCAACAAACCTTTTTCTAACTAATCGTTCTCAACAAACTGTTTTTTAACTAATCGTTCTCAAGGCAACGCGGTGAAATAGGCTCGAATTATTATTGTTATGTTGCAATGTCTAAGATGTAAGAATAGCATGATAAACCAAGTAAAAAATGTAATATAATCTAGTATTCGGTACAAACATTGCGGCAATGAACAAATACGAAAGTGAGATTACTCAGAAAAAGCCAGAACACAAACCAGAGTTTAAGGTATAGATTTCACCATTTGTCTTCATACAGTTCCAGTTACACATAACTCTCAGTTCGTGTATCAACACAGAACGACATGAAAAAATACTTATGGAGATACACAGGAGTAGTCAAAATCAGGGAACCGAGACGTTCGCGGTTACTTGCAAAAGTAAAAGCAGACTTTCCATTCAGTTGTGATAGTTTTTGGCGGAGGTAGCGAACATCCAAAACTATTCTTAAGCGGTGTTTTGGCACAACCAATATTGCGGCCTATGCAATAGAATTTATATATATGCTTGTTTGTAACAAAAAAATGTGGGAATGTTTACTACGTAAATATTGTTATTCAATTGATTCTCTGTAAAATCAATCATGAGTTATATAATTTATTCGATATAACAACAAGTCTCGTCTATGAGAATAACTGGCACTCTCTCTATTTTTAGAGCACATTAGACGGATTTACAATAATCGTTCCGAAGATGCAAAATAGTTTTGAAAAATACTCGCCAGTGTTTTCATTACTGAACTCAGCCTAGGGGCCACTTTTTGGGGGGGAATATTGTATGTGTATTAAAGTATAGCAAACTAGTGAAATTTAAATACCTGTATGTATTGATTTTTATCATTGTAAGCTGCAGACCACGCCCCTCTGTTATATGTGCCGTTCCCATAGTCATGTGCGGGAGTATAAAGTCTGGATCTGTCCGGTCCATTGTTATCACTTGGTAAGCGGGAGTTCCACTGGCTGGATGCTGTAAGATGACTGTCAGGAACACCGTGTGGACCCGATACCAAATATTCATGGCAAACCTGTGAACCTGAGACCAGCAAAAATACATATATATGATATGATCCATAACGTAAGAAAACGTACATTGGGCATATGCGTCCAGCGGAGATTCAGATCAGCCTGCGCATTCGCGCAGTCTGATCAGAATCTTCGCTGGACGCATTTTGAATAGCCAAGGATGCACTTACTTTCTATGCGGACAACGAAGACTCCGATCAGACTGCGCGGATGCGCAGGCTGATCTGAGTCTTTGTTGGGCGCACATATCAGAAGGTACGTTTTCTCATATGGCGGCTCTTATAGTAAATGGTCCGTAAATCATATTCGGACATAGAAGGTCCAGGATAGTAAATCTGCAACCTGAGCTGCGCCTACAATGCCTGTATATACAGTAAAAGTCCTCTTCCTACGTTCTCGCATAAAAGTCTTTGGAGACAAATTTATGACAACGAAGGCCAAATTCAGCTTCCTTATACGTGCAATGTCATCAGGGCCTTCACTGTCCGGTAACTGAATTATTGGATACAGAAGCATGTAACAACGTATGCCAAGATATATTATCAGACCATATGGCTTCGTTGGGTGATCTGGATGTCTACTGTTCACAATTACCCAGAACCTTCATTTTCTAATGGCGCGACTCATATAAAGGATGCAATATGAAACAATGTTGATCAGAACTAGAGTTCGAATGCACGCTGGCTGCAAACGTTAAAATTACTGAGCACCATGCTCCCTCAAGTTATTCTAGTAGATTTCATTGAATGCGTACGTCCAATAGGGATTTTGTTGTGATAGCGTAGCTTTTCCATTGTATACAAGGAATTCTCCAGCTTCTGTGTATTCTGAAATTGGGATATATTCATCATGATTTATAAATCGGTTTTTAACATACTTTAACAGAAAACAGGCCAGGATCATTTCTGATATTTTTACCAAAATCTCGTGTATGTGGAGAAATATGGAGCCTGCTGGTAATAGCGAAGTTTCAAGAATTGGAATTCTGGAAACTCTGTCTGACGGGTTATTTACAGAAATCTAATATCTTCGTAACTGTACCAATGATAAACTTGTTTTTGGCGAGCCTAGTGGCTCAGTGATTATAATGGTTGGCTCTAAATGGCTGGGCGCCATAGCCACATCCCTAAGAAACTCGAGTCACATTCGACCAGCCACATTACAGGCAAGGACAATTTTACAGTCAGTATATTTAGTTTCAAACCACACAACATCACATTTTATTTACAAAATTGCCAATGAGACGGACGCAAGTCTAACACACATATCCTTCATCCAATTTCTTAGGTACATACATGCACTTGCAGGATGAAAAAACTGTAACTGTGAAAACATTACAAAACACGCCCATTCAATATATATAGAAAATTTCACCTCCAAAAACGGAAAATTTGCAGATAAAATCTCCGATATTTTTTATATTTCTGCTCAAAGCATAGATTGTGGATACTCGTTAGAACCGCCTCGCCGAGGCGGTTCTAACGAGTACCCACAATCTATGTTTTTAGCAAAAGAAAAGAAAAGTAATATATACCCCTGTAAACCCCAGTTTTACTATATAAAAATGGGGTTTAAGGGTATCAAAATTATATAGGCATGTTTTCTTGATAACACGCCGGACTGTTAGGAAGACAGGGAGTATAAGCAACGTATGAATACGAATTAGTGAAACAACTACAAACAGCCAACGCCTCAAAATGTTGCCGCACGTGTTACCTTCCCATGTATAGTTCTTGTCTAGATACTTTCTTTAAGACCATTATCTGTACATAAATTAAATTAAATTCCTATAGAAATCTGACTGTTGTCTCATATATCAGTTTGCCATATGTCAACATGCGCATACATCGACACATCCTATCAGCTTATGCACAAAGTGCAGTTTAACTACACTAAAACCCACAGCACTGCAAACTATCCCTGCAAGGGATTTTTCACCATTTTTACAACCTTGGTAACTTCCTGTGTGTTTTCCCGCACAAAAAACCCCTTCTGAAAAATGGTCTATACAATAAATAAATAAATAAATAGATAAACAAAAAAAAATAAAAATAAAAAAATAATAAAAATACAAGAGGGCCATGATGGCGCTGTAACGCTCATCTGAGCATCAAAGCACTTTGAGAACCTGATCTAGAACTGATGAAGGCAAACATTCTAATCAAAGTTCAAAATGATTATATTAACAAGTAAGACAATGTAGAATGTCTAATGGACTGTACTGTGAAATAAAGATCAAGGTCAAATATGGATGACTGCACTCAAGAGGCCATGCTAAGATGTATGCATGTACTAAGTATCACTGGCTGTAGGAGCAATAGTTACTGAGAAACTGACCTAAAAACAAACACTTCACAAGTACCACTCTGTAGGACCAATAATTACTGAGAAACCGACCTAAACGGAAAAACTTAAGAAAGTCACTGGATAGAAAAATATACATCACCTTGAAATCATCAAGACAAACATTTTGAACAAGATTCATGATGATCACTTCAAAAATGTGACCTCTAGAGCATCAACCAAGGTTTTCGTTTGATTTGGCCTGGTGACCTAGTTTTTGACCCCAAGTGACCCAGTTTTAAACTAGACCTAGAAATCATCAAGACCAACATTTTGAGCAATAATTATTATGATGATTATTTAAAAAAATGTGACCTCTGGAGTGTTAACAAAGTTTTCTGCTGATTTGGCCTGGTGACCTAGTTTTTGACCCATGTGACCCAGTTTTGGGCTTGACCTAGAAATCATCAAGACATACATTTTGAGCAAGATTCATGATGATTGCTTCAAAAATGTGCCCGCTAGAGTGTTAACAAAATTTTCTGCTGTTTTGGCCGGGTGACCTAGTTTTTTATTCCAAGTGACCCAGTTTTGAACTTGACCTAGAACTCATCAAGACAAATATTTTGAACAAGATTCATGATGATTGCTTCAAAAATGTTACCGCTAGAGTGTTAACAAGGTTTTCTGCTGATCTGGCCCGGTGACCTAGTTTTTTACCCCAAGTGACCCAGTTTCAAACTTGATCTAGAAATCATCAAGACAAACATGTTGACTAGCAGTAGTCGCTTCCCCTGAAAAAGCATACAGTCCTTAAATACAGAATGAATTAATCTAAATACCAAAACATAAGGATCAAATACGGATTAATATGCTAAATAAAAGCTTAATTACACAACGTATTGTTTCTTGCGACGTGGTGCTTGCACCTTAACGAAATCATTGAAATTACAAAATCTTATTACCTGCTGGAACATTAGCCGGTGCCTGAAATGGTATATATGGAGGAAAGGTTGTAGAGGGTGTAGTACTAGCAGTAGTAACTCTGGTCGTTGAAGTAGAGATTGTTGAAGTGCTTGTAGGCGTGGTAGTTGTCGTCGTAGGCGTGGTAGTTGTCGTTGTTGGCGTAGTCGTTGTCGTGCTTGTAGTTGTGGGCGTAGTCGTAGTTGTTGTTGTGGGCGTGGTCGTAGTTGTTGTTGTGGGCGTGGTCGTAGTTGTAGTTGTGGGCGTGGTCGTAGTTGTAGTTGTGGGCGTGGTCGTAGTTGTAGTTGTGGGCGTGGTCGTAGTTGTAGTTGTTGTAGGAGTGGTTGTAGTCGTTGTTGTAGGTGTAGTCGTAGTTGTCGTAGTGGTAGTGGTAGTAGGCGTGGTTGTAGTCGTTGTAGAAGTGGTTGTGGTTGGCGTAGTTGTGGTAGTTACTGGAGGAGCACCAAGTGGGTCGCAATGATAGTTAACCTGAAATGAAAAGAAAATACCACTTCGCTTGTTATTTTACATTACAATTTGTGTTGGGGTATTTATTTATTTATTTATCTATTTATTTATTGCCATTCTATGAAACAAATATTTAACCCTTGTTACGCTAAATAAATTAAGATGCCACCCAACTTCCAATTTGCAGGCCATCTGATTGCTTGATCCAGTTTGTTAGTACAAATTCACATACTTAATGACACACAGTGCAGATCTAGATCAGTTGGCTTCTTCGGGTTCGACAGGACTAGGGTTAAGTACCCGCATTATTCGTCTAGGACACCTTTTTTGAGATAATTTAAAGTAATAACGGAATAAGTCAGTGAGGTTTGACGGCCCAGTCCACCCAATGTGTAGAAAATATTTCATAATCGATCTCCATGAAGAATGCTGCATACACGGCGGGGGTTGAACCCGCAACATCCTGATCACCAATCGGACGCGCATCCAACTGAGCCACCGAAGCCGTCCAATATAAGTCAGGTAACCAGGCTTGTTTGTTATCTGTTGGATTGTAAATGTACAGTTTGCCTGATGTATTACCGTAATTTCATCGTATTCTACGTATTAAAACACCTGAAAACTGTCTTTCATACTTATTCTAAAATTATAACTATATTGCAGTTCTATTCATTACCTGTTGTTGTGTCTAAAACTGCATGGTGAGTGACAGGTATAGCGTAGACCCTAATCAGACGTCGTGCGTGCGAGGTTTGATCGGAATCTTTTATGATTCCTCAGGCATGTACGTATATCTGAATGCGTATGGCAAATTCTGTACTGAATATTATTGAGTCAGCGTAGTAATTACATAATGATGTCATTTGGCATTATATATTTGGCTTTAAAAATGATTAAAATTTGTACTCCTCAACGAATTCGTATAAAATATAATACTACTTTAAATTGATTTCTATCAAATATATTTTAAAGCAATGTCTAAAGTCCATACGCTGGCAATCTTGCATTTTTGTTTCCAAGAAAAGAAAATACAACGAAAAAAGACCTGGTTATGCATTATTCTACTTGTTAAATTAGAAAACTAAAAGTCACAGACGTGGGGCCAGTCTAGCATTATTACCGGAGCATCATTTCTAGACTGGTTCGCCGTCTGAAACTCGACTCCGTTTTCTGAAGTTTTAATAATCAAAAGAGTTCTAGCAAAACTATTAACGTTTCCTCTTAATTGCTACAATGTATCAGGACCATCAAAAAAAGACAAATGAATAATAATTCGAACCAGCATTAAGTCATTGGTAGATACAAAATATAGGTTTAACAAGAATTAAAGACTAGAGCCAGTCTAACATAAAATAAGAAATAGTTGTGAGTTGCCCCGTGTGATTAAGTGCCAGGAGAATATGCGGGCAGCAAAGGCTCTGCTCAGATGCGCAGTCTGAACAGGGCCTTCACTGCCCACTTATTGGTTACTATTGAAAATACATGTACCGACCTTATCAAACTGTGCGGCATCGCTGTGTGAAATGGTGCTCTGGGCCCCGTTGTTCAAAGCGTCGTTAGCTTAACGAGCTTGTTAAGGGTCATTTCGTTAACTGTTTTAGCAGATTCAATATACAATATTATGATATTTTTTGCTGAAAAAAATGTGAGTAGCTTTTTTTCAGCAAAAAATTTCAGTATATTTGCGTATCACTGGATGTAAATTTTAACGAATCGTTAACTAACGATGTCGTTAGCTTTGAACAACTGGGCCCTGCTGTTCATATATACCCCCACTCCCCGAATACCCCTTTTCACATTGCGATGCTCGTAGATATTATTTGTCCTAAACATAATCGGAAACTGAAACTTTTTACTTTATTTTATAAAATTTGAGAAAGTTCCTTTGAGAACTCCTAAAACATCATTGTTTGGCACATACTTTTAGAAACATAAACCTTTAAAGCGCCGAGAAAAAATATAGCAGACAACATAGAGAAAATAAATTTTGACATTTTATGTAAATCGTCCTTTGGGCAGACGATTTACATGAGTTGTAAACTCGTTTTCTTTGAAAGATAAAAAAAATAAATAAATAAATAATAAAAAAAATAAATAAAAATGTCGTCTGCTGCAGCTGAGATTGGCGTTTTAAGGGTTAAGAAGTCTCATGATGTTGTTCAAACTTAAATAGATACGTTTGCAAGTATTAGCTTTTACAAAAAGCTTGCTCTACGCTTAGCACTCACTGATATTTTCAAGTATTAGCTTCCACAAAAAGCTTCCTCTGCGATTAGAACACAATGTGTGCTAGAACACAATGTATGCTATGTGTAGACCAAACTTGTTTGTTAAACTAATACTTGGCTGCGCAGTTCATGGACAATAGCATAGGACAAGTCCATGACCTTTCATAAAGTGCTTCCGGGGCAACATCAAACCCTACATCACGAAAACATACCCATATAATTTTGACCCCCTTAAATCCCACTTTTATATAGTAAAACTGAGGTTTACAGGGGTATACATTATTTTTCTTATTTCTGCTCAAAAACATAGATTGTGGGTACTCGTTAGAACCGCCTCGCCGAGGCGGTTCTAACGGGTACCTACACTCTTATGTTTTGAGCAGAAATATGAAAAATATCAAAGTTTTTTCTCTGAAAATTTTCAGGTCTTTTTAGGTGAAATTTTCTATATATTTGAATAGGCGTGTTTGCGTAATGACAACTGCCTACGTCAATGGGCGTAGACAATTAGATCCGATGATCAAAGGAAGTACAGTAAACTGTTGGTTTGTTTTTACGCTTAGAATGCTGGGAAAAAATCCATCACGCGACCTTTTGAAATATTTTTTCTTAGGTTTCCCAGAAAATAGGCTTTGACATTTCATGGCAAATTGTCCAGGAAAATAGGATTTGGCATTTTATGCAAATCATCTCCTTATAAGACAATTCGCATGAAATGTCATCCTATTTCCTGGTAAAATACAGAAAAAAATATCCTCAACTGGCCCTCTGCTTAATTAAGTCATGCAAATTGTCCCAGAAATAAGCTTTGGAATTTAATGCTAATTGCCTCCTTAGAAGAAACATTGCATGAAATGTCATTACATTTTCTAAGAAAAACTAAGAAAAATATCTTCAATTTGTCTAATTAGTAGCAAATGTTAACATAGCATAGAAATAAACTAAGGCGAAAAATGATTTCGCAGGCTTGCTGGGACCAAATCGACGGCCATAAGGATTTACCAGAAATAGTTCATACCTTCATTTATTCTGTCGTTAATTTTGATCATAGAAACATATCGCCCATCTGTGTGCATTTGGTGGTATTTTTTAGCATTTCGTGAATTTCATGCTGACCGTCCAGTCGTGGTAGGTCCTTTTCGAACTGACCATGTTGCGAACTGGGATTTAAGAGCTATTTTATTTTGTTTTATGCATGGCCACTTCTTCATCTCGACTCCTAAATTCGGATGCTGATAACCGTTTAACAGCGGAATTTTTTAGAAAGAACAATTAGACTCCATTTTCGTGCAGAAAACCCGCAGTAACCAGTGTGATTAGCGTATATGGATTGACTCTTTCAGTGCCAGAAATAATAACAAGAGACTTTTGTAAGCAGCGTAGATATATATATATATATATATATATATATATATGAGTTGTCTTATCAGGATCTACGCTAATTGGCAGCAAATCTTTGAATTCAAGATAATTATGTAAACTGGTTTTCAATACCTAGCTCGTTGCAAATACAGATCTCAAAAGCGCATGAGTAATTAACCCATTGAAGACTGGAGACCCCTAAACGGGTAACTGGCAAACAGTGCAGACCCAGATCAGATGCCGCAGAACGCGGCGTCTGATCAGGATCTCCACTGTTTGCAACTAGTCAACCATTTTTCTTTAGGAATATCTATATCATATAGCCTGACATACCTAAAATCGAAAATGAAATCTTCCAATACATAGTGTGGAAGCGTTTATTCAGTCTTTTATGGGTTAATTAAAATCCTACCTGAAGGTATTTTGGTGTTCCTGGACAAGGGTCTTCTCCCAGCCAAGAGCTGTCTGCTTTCACTATGCATGCTGACTGGTGGTTACAATAGGTTTCCACTGTGTTTGTACTCGTCTGTGTGGAGACGCAATTTAAATTTGAAATGGATGCGTGCGTAGGGTTACAGGTATTGAGATTGGTTCGTCCGTACAAAACATAGTCAATAGCGATTTCATATCCAGGAGTGCAACGCAAGGTTTGGGTGACTGGTGGACAGGCAACTCGTGACAGCCTAGCTAAAAATAAAGGATAAGCCACATACTAAGCAATCATATCTTCGGAAATGTGCGCCCAGCGAAGATTCGATCAGACTCGAATGTTTATGGGAAATACCATACAATATATATATATATATATATATATATATATATATATATATATATATATATATATATATATATATATATATATATATATATATATATATTCGAACAGCAATGTCTATGCAGATAGAAACACGTTGATGAACGTGCCATTTAGCCAAGTCAATTCATTACTCGGTTAGTCAAATGGATTTTCTGTATTCAGGCAAAATATTCAGAACTATACTAAGAACTGTAGAATTATGATCTTCAGTGTCACCCAATGCACCTGTGCTACAATTAAACTCCCGACTTCGGACCTTAGAGGCAACATTACACGTCGCGTGAAAATCTCAAAGCAGGTAAGAAGACTGCGTTTCTTATTAGTACGTGGAAGAGATTGCCGAGAAATTTAGAAGTGATAAAGCAAACAAAACGTCTCTTCCGTAATCCCTTTAGAATCACGCATACATTTCTATATATAACAGTTTTTATCTTGGATTCTAACAACCAATGAGGTATAGAAGAGCAACGTGGCAATTCGACTTTGAAACCTATCATATAATTACATTTATCAAGCATATATGAGATGTCATCTACAAATTTTACCTTAGAAAGTTTTCGCAAAAACTGATATTTAAAAACATGTCTTGAAAATTTAGTTTGAAAAAGAAAGATAACTAGCAATTGTGTTAAGCGACTCACTAGTTGTTGCAGTAGTGGTTTGAGCCGTTGTTTTTATCGGTGTCGTGGTAGTTTTAATTGTAGTACCCCGTGTCGTAGGCGTACTAGTTGTAGGCGTGGTCGAAGGCGTGGTCGAAGTTGTTGTAGGCGTGATGGTGGTAGTAGAAGGCGTGGTCTGTGTGGTGGTCGTCGTCGGAGTTGTAGTTTGTCGAGTTGTCGTTTTACTAACACATTGATAGTCGACTTTGAGATATTTTGGAATGCCAGGGCAAGGGTCTTTACCCAACTGTTGCCAGTCGTTCTTCACTGCGCATGTCTGTTTCCTGTCACATAGGTTTCTTACATATGAGGCCGCCGTAGGATCGCCGATACAGTTTGTACCAGGAGGGATAGGGGAATTATACTGATTGCATAGTGTCAAATTAAGAGGCGGTATACGTCCGTAAAATACTTTTGTTATAGATAGTTCTTGTCCTGGCGGACACGTAAATGTGCTGGTTTGCAAACCGCAGATTACTTTTTGCAATGCTGAAAATGAAAAGAAGCCATTTGTCACGCAACGTAGTTTAAGAACATTAATGATACATGACACATGTATATACGTATAACATTATGCGCAATTCTCAATGTCAGTGCATTTACTATCTGCTTACATAATTAACCTATGCATACTGCGAAGTCTGATCATAGTCTTCTCTTCGCATCACGCAAAAAGAAGACTATGATCAGACCGTGCAGTATGCATATTGGTCGGGAAATTTAGGAGCTCGTGATGATCTAGTTGATCTTATTGACAGTGTGTATACACCATTTACCAAAAAAGGCGACATTTTAAATCATTTGTCTTATTTTACACAGAATAACAGGCTCAACATTTCTTTCAAATTTAATGAAATGTTGAGTCAAAAAAAAAAAAAAAAAAAAAAAAGAAAATAAAAGACAACACAAGATTTTCAGGGTTTTAAAGCTTAAACTGAATACGAGAAAGAGAACATAATGTAAAGCTTGAGAAAACGTACCTTCTATCAAGTGCACCCAACAAAGACAAATCAGCCTGCGCATCCGCGCAGTCTGATTAGTGTCTCCGTTGTCTGGATGAAGAAACTGCATCCTTGGCTATTCAAAATGCGCCAGCGAAGATTTTAATCAGACTGCGCGGATGCACAAGACTGATTTGAATCTTTCATCACGAAAACACGCCTATATAATTTTGACCCCCTTAAACCCAACTTTTATATAGTAAAACTGGGGTTTACAGGGGTATACATTATTTTTCTTATTTCTGCTCAAAACAAAGATTGTGAGTACTCGTAAGAACCGCCTCGCCGAGGCGGTTCTAATGAGTACCCACAATATATGTTTTGAGCAGAAATATGAAAAATATTAACATATGGAACTCTTGAAGTGATTATCAGTGGAGTTATTCTTCCTGTTTACTGCGGGAAATCATATTTGGATTGTTTCCCTTCCAGTTAATCTGTCTGTACCTTGTTGATACGAGATAATCGATATGTGTGATACTGCTCTAGGCTATATGGAAGAGGCCAATACACAGGTATCAGAAACACGGGGACTCGCTTAGGCCGATTTTGTGTCAAATGGTGCGTTTTTATCGTGTTTTGTCATAAAAATGACATAAGAAATCTGTAATTAATCTTAACAAAATTTATATCTCTGTAAACAGAGAGAACTAGAGTTTTTATTTATAACTTATAAAAAGTGGTATCATTAACACAAATGCTTATTTTAATGCATTAAAACGCACGCATTCTGTGTTTGCTACCAGTTCATAATAGATTTAAATGGGAGTCTACCCTTTCAATTTCATACAAAAAAATGACATAATGAAACAAAATTTGATTTTAAAGTTTTTTATATCAGCAGAATGGGGAAAAGTTGAACATTTTAGTGATAAATCATAAAAGTATTTCTCATCATCAGAATAATTTTAATTAACTAATAATGAACAGCTCCCTATACTTTCCTATAGAGAAATGGTAGAGAGATTCTATACAGGTAAACGTCAGATGAATCCAATATCCAAGAAAGATAATCCACCACTTAAACCCGATAACCATGTCAAATTGTTCTATATGAAGTTTTTTATCTGACAATTTTCAATTTTTGGAGGTGAAATTTTTTTATATATTTGAATAGGCGTGTTTTCATAATGTGCTGGGCGTTCATATCTGAAGATACGTTTCCTGACCTAACGGTTCAGCGTACGTTTAGCACTAATCGGTGTAACAGCAGCAATAGTCGTTTGGGGCTGTGTCGTCCTCTGTGTCGTTGTTGTTGTCTGTGCAGCTGTAGTTGTGGGTGGGGTAGGGGTAACGCAACTATAATCCACCTTTAGAAATTTAGGAACACCGCTACAAGGATCGCCCAAAATGCGATAATCATTTTGCACTGTACAGGTCTGTTTCCCATCACAGGTAGATGTGACATATGTCAAAGCCTGTTGTCCACCTCTGCAGTTAAAGTTTGTTATTGTTGAGCTATATGGATTACAGACGCTTGTCGATACAGCATGCGTACGTCCATGTAGAACTGAAGTTATCTTTATTTGCTTTCCTCGGGGACACTGTATGGTACCCGGTGTGGCACCTGGTCCTCCTGCTTCACAGACTGTTACTGTTGGAGAAAAAGAGGCATACGTCAATTAACGTGTCCGAATACCAAGAGTGAATACAGTATATCATTAACCCTTAAAGCGCCAAGAAAAACTGCATCTGAAAATGTCGTCTGTTTATGTCGTCTGCTGAATATTCTTGCAAACTTTTCAAACCTATTTTTTTGCATACCGGCAAACAGTGTGGACCCAGATCAGACTGCTCCTAAAGGAGCAGTCTGATCTGGGTCCACACTGTTTGCAGAAATGACTTTTAAAATCACAAGCAGAAGACAAAGCAGACGACAATTGTTGTGATTGGCAGTTTAAGGGTTAAATAATTGTGTACGGTAAATGTCCTACAAATCCGTACACCTGGCTCTCATAAAATGGCATATGCAAACAGTGCAGACGCTGATCAGACTGCTCCTGATGGAGCAGTTGAATAAGGGGCTACACTGTTTGCCATTCCATCTAGTACTTTTAAAAAACATATGTAACTACATTGAAAGCAAAATAGGCCAAGAAAGAGTGGAATAAAGTGTTGAAAATTTTAGGACAGTTACCGTATGTGAACATAGAATGTGATGCTCAGACTGCGCGCATGTACTGACTGGTGTTCGCACATTGCACAAGAACTCTTCTATATTAACCAAAGATTCTGTAACTTACAATGAATGTCCTGATTAGACGGCGCGATTGCGCAGGCTGATACAGGGTTCCGTCAACCACATATGACATATATAAGGACCATTTTCATTTTCTGCTCATGCCTAGAATTGACTGCAAGCATGCGCAGTATATGTAGGCCCGAATATTTCTCTTTCTAAAAATAAAATCTACAATTACACAATCACAAACTACCCACTCTACATGTTTGACCAAACTTTTTATATTCGTAGTCTGGTCTGAGCATGCATAGATAAACCTAAAGATAGTTTTTGTCACGACACGTTTTAGCCTCCTAGTGCGATCTCAATGTTTGCTGTCTAAGCATAAGGATAAGTGTACCACATACATATTCTGTCTGTCTGTCTGGCCCCGAGGTTATACAACTTTTTTTTTCATGGTCTGTTCAGCTGAGCATAAAAATATGTCTTGCTAATAAGTCTCAAATTACTAGCAATTGCAAGTTCTTTCTTGCTAAATATAGCTGAGCTTGAAATTTCCTCTGCTATAAAATACGAAATGCTAACTATTTTTTGGCATGTTCATATTTATTAGCTGAGAAAATTACATGCTCAGTTACTTTGCGCATGAAAAAAGTTTTATAACTTCTTGGCCTGATGTAATGATAGACTAGTATGATGCTTTAAAAGGTGCCCGTTGTGGAGAGGATTAGACTGGCTCCAGTCCCTAGTGACCTAGTATTAATGCTTATAATTATTTTTGCTATGGACATAAAATAGACACTAAAATAAAACAAGGGCAATATTAGCGTGCTAAGATTTTGAAATACTGGTTACTAGTGACCAGTGCTTCATAATCTAAGCATGTTAATATTGTCTTGGTTTTATTTTAGTGTCTACAACAATGAGAATTATATAAAAAAAAGAAGTAATAAATTGAGACATGCTATGGGAAAAAGTCCGCCGGGCATCTGCAGATAGAGATGTCCAGATCAATATGCACATCCACGCAGTCTGATCCGGGCCTTTCGCTGTCCGCTTACATAATTATTTGATGCGTTAGAATATATTGACATTTAGCAAATGCCTTGATCGGCTTGGCTGTTCGCATATACTCGGAAGACACCGTTCCACACGGCACGGCTCATTATTTGACGTACCTGTTTGAGATTCACATAGGAGTGGCAACAGAGCTGAAAAATAAGAATAAAATCTGTATTACAGTTGACTCTCATTATCTCGACCTCGCTTATCTCGAATAACCGCTTGTCTCGAAGTGAAAATCTGGTCCCTGCCTAAGCATGAAAATCTAACGACAGGTAAAAAATATTGTGGAAAAGAGGAGAAAAATTGCTCCTCCTACGGAGCAATTTCTCCTCTTTTCCACAATATTTTCGACATATCTCTAACTTCAAAAGTCCAATTACATATATATATATTTGTTAAATGTGGTTGTTCGAATTATCTTTTTACTCAATTCTGCACATCTGATATGTCGAGGTACGGATATCTCGAAGTAATTCAGAGAGTCCCTTGGAATGCGGGATAACGAGAGTCGACTGTATACATCGCATTATACGTATTTAAACGTAATTGTCACCTTGGTGACGACGACTTATGGGGAATAGACGTACTTACAACAGAGGTAACTCTGTCAAAATTATTTGTGCTTCTACTATACAAGGAAAGCCTTTGCACCAATTTTAGAAGAGGCTTGGTGGCAGGAAATCAGATAGGAAGTTACAAAGTTTTTCTCCCTTGTTACAATGGCAATTCTACCTAGTGTAACGAGTCCCTTTGGGCAACTTACATATGTATACAAATCTAATCTTATATATTTTAAAACATAAGGTTTGGATATCAAGCTGTATGTCACAATCTGCCAACGGTGTAGACACCGACCACAGTACTCGTTTGGATTTGTATCATTTGGCATCTTTGCAGGCAAAAATGTCGGAAGATTTTGGGCAATTACGGTAATATATTAAAATTAAAGAGAAAGGATATGCCTTAATGGAAGCCAACTCTTTAAAATTTTTGGGATCCCTCTGCAGAGGGTCTAATCTAAAAGCAAAGAATTTGCCTTTCCTCAAGAGTAAGTTCTTTCCTTTGTTAGCCGACGCCTTTTCAAAGGGAATTTGGGTGTTGGAAAGCGAACCGGAAGACACAAATTTGTCTACCTTGTAAAAATGGCGAAAAATCTACCAAGTGTATCCAGTTGTTATAAATGAACCACCATGGGAATAGATATGAGTCAGCGCGCGCGCGCGCGCCCACCCCCACACACACCATACTGAAGAATTATCATCATGGCCAGCGGACAGGTAAGCGCGAAATTTTATATTGAGCGTTAATGGAAAACATTTTTTTGATCTTTGATATCAAATTTTCTATTAATGTTATCATTGTGACCATCTGTGTGACCATCAAAGACTCAGATCAGCCTGTTTATCCACCCACTGTGGCAAGGGTTCTAGTCCCTCCATCTTTGGATAGCCTGTAGAAGGCACGTGCGATCAGCGAATACTCTGATCAGACTGCGCGGATGCGCAGTCTGATCTAAGTCTTCGCTGGTCACACTAGTGTAGGTTCTGTCATACACTGGCTCGTATACCTTATGGCATGAGCTCCCAACGAAGACTACGATCAGCTTGCACATCCGCGCAGTCTTATTAGTTTAGTGTCTACTTGCAGATGTATTCTATCCTTGGCTATCCAAACAGCACCCGGCGTAGACTAGGATAAGACTTCTATGATGTGCAGGCTTAGTCAGCTATCGGAAGGTGTTTTCTCACAGCTCGGCTCAAATATTAGCTTAATCTACAGGAACCTAGCATGCTCATACCGGAGTATGCACAGGCACAGAAATTACGCTGTGCAGTGCATAAAATATACACCACTCGTACCCTCACCGGATTTCCACAATCACGGAAATTACACTGTGCACTGCATAAAATATACACCACTCGTACCCTCACCGGATTTCCACAATCACAATAATTACGCTGTGCACTGCATAAAATTTACACCACTCGTACCCTCACCGGATTTCGACAATCACAGAAATTACGCTGTGCACTGCATAAAATTTACACCACTCGTACCCTCACCGGATTTCGACAATCACAGAAATTACGCTGTGCACTGCATAAAATTTAACCACTCGTACCCACGCCGGATCTCGGCAATCACAGAAATTACGCTGTGCACTGCATAAAATTTAACCACTCGTACCCACGCCGGATTTCGACAATCACAGAAATTACGCTGTGCACTGCATAAAATTTACACCACTCGTACCCACGCCGGATTTCGACAATCACAGAAATTACGCTGTGCACTGCATAAAATTTACACCACTCGTACCCAAGCCGGATTTCGACAATCACAGAAATTACGCTGTGCACTGCATAAAATTTACACCACTCGTACCCACACCGGATTTCGACAATCACAGAAATTACGCTGTGCACTGCATCAAATTTACACCACTCGTACCCACACCGGATTTCGACAATCACAGAAATGCATAACATTTACACCACTCATATATGTAATACCTACGCCTGATTTCTCATATCTTGCAAGAAAAAAAAAAGTAAAAACAAAAAACACACACACACAAAAAAAAAAAAAAAAAAAAAAAAAAAAAAAACAACCACAAACATTCAGTCGGAAATACGATAATATACAGATGATTGTTTTGTGTATATAAAACCTGAATTTTGCATGATACAAAACCATTCTTTAACAATCCGAAACTAATTGCATTTTTGGCGAAATGCATGCATTTTTGTACGATACTGTTTTCGATTTTTACCTTGCAACAGTAAGTTATGTTAAGGTATATTTACTGACAGTAAATTCTCCCGAATCGCGATGCTCGTAAATTAATCTGTACAGTTGATGTCAAAACATACATGAGCACTGGTGTTTAAAAATTCTTGTCGCGTTTTGTTAAACGGCTTGTATATTATGGAATTTCGAAGAACAGTTTTGTTTGCAGAAATTACTTGAGTTATTGTGTTTGGTCTTCATAATTATATTCTTACCGACTGTAGTCCGTCAACATATGTTTTAAAATTGTGGACATGACACAATTTGCAGAGAACTCCCTCAGCATGCATTTTAAAGACTTACATAACTATAAAATTGTATATGAATTTATCTAATACTAAAATCATAAGCACGAACGCCCGAAAGGTGTCTGGTAAAATTTAAAATGTGTCATTCAAAGATGTAACGTCAGTATGTTTCTGCCATTTTTTTTTTTTACAAATCATTAAGTTTTAGAATCTCGTTAGATCTACAAGACAATATTTATAAGTAAGAACCCAGATTATTTTGTTACTGTAAAATAAAACATAAAAAATATATCTAACTACTTAACTGGTGCCCTATAGGGCACACACACACACACACACACACACACACACACACACACACACACACACACACACACACACACACACACACACACACACACACACACACACACACACACACACACACACACACACACACACACACACTTGTGTTATATAGTTGCCTTCCAAGTACATTACAGAATCAGGCTTTATATCTGAGAGGTACTGAGTGGAGGCTGCGTTTCTGCAACAAATGTCAAGAAGGTGGCCAAATATAGGGGCCGATTAATTATGGTGTATACTAGAATGAATATATCAGGACATGGCAGTCAGATAGTTCAATTTAAAACTAGCTAGTTCTTTATAAAAAAAACTTTTCCATTTTCCGTGCCTTTCAATTGCAAAATTGGACAGTTTTACCCAATTTAGGGTCCAATTACATTTCATTTAGAAAAGTTGTTATCATGACAGTGAAAATGGGCCATTAGAAGTCTACTGCAATAATAATTATGCAATTTACTGACGCTTTATTTTCCATCATTTTGTAGGCATTTACATTGCTATTGTCAGAGGTCCTTCATCACGAAAACATACCTATAATATTTTGACCCCCTTAAACCCCACTTTTATATAGTAAAACTGGGGTTTACAGGGGTATACATTATTGTTTTTTATTTCTGCTCAAAAACATAGATTGTGGTACTCGTTAGAACCGCCTCGCCGAGGCGGTTCTAACGAATACCCACAATCTATGTTTTGAGCAAAAATATGAAAAATATCAGAGTTTTTTATCTGAAAATTTTCAATTTTTGGAGGAGAAATTTTCTATATATTTGAATAGGCGTGTTTTCGTAATGTTACATCACGCATACCCATACCGGGATTTCCACACACACAGAAATTACGCTGAGCACTGTTTCAAATTTACAACCATACCGGATTTTCCACACGCACAGAAATTGCGCTGAGCACTGTATCAAATACACCCATACCGGATTTTCCACACGCACAGAAATTACGCTGAGCACTGTATCAAATTTACATCCATACCGGATTTTCCACACGCACATAAAATATGCTGTTCACTGCATGAAGTGTGCACCAAGCATGCCACCCATTCTACGTCAAGCCCATGAGCATGCTTTCCGGTCAGTAACGACATTCAACACATCACGTGAACTTAACCTTTAAATTGCTGACCTCTCCCTGTTTCCTCTTTTTTACTATATAAAACGGTGAATTGTGGGGTTTGTCTGGATTCTAATAAAAAAATCATTTCATGGTTTTGTATAAAACCTCAACAATAATTTACAGGACCACTTTTAGTAGAGCGCCAACTACAATAGGGTGGAGTCTTATTGCGCAAGCTCATTAGAGAGATTCCACAGCTGAAAGCTTAAACTTTAACCTGATGACTATAACTAAAAACAGACACCATTGAAAATATTTTTCTTATTTTTCAGGGAACATTATACTTGACCTTTCTTTCAAATTTTCTACGAAGGAAATGTCTAGTCTTTTTTGCTCGTAAGAAATAAGAATAATATAATTAAATCTCATTTGATGCTATTGAGCCTACAGAGTGCCAAAGCCTTATATGTATATGAGAGGTAACACGTAGTGACGTTTTCGTTAAAAAGAAATAAACAGCTTTAAGACGAATTTGTTCGCTTCAGTTGCTAATTTGGAGTTCTATAAACACGTTCGTAATCCTGATATCTGTGCAGCGGTTTGATACTCTTAACCACGGTGCACGTGTTGAAATATCGAATATTCGTCAAACAGGGAGTAAACATTTTGTGTTGTTCTGCATTTGATAACTGGTAAAAAAGTCTAAAAAATCAAACCTTTTCTTACTTTGCTCAGTAGTAATATTTAACTGAGTGCCAGCTTACAATTTATATTCCATGTAATAACCATTATCAATTACTAGCCAGCCTGAAACGTAGTTTGTAAAACAGAATTATTTCAGTGACAGAAATTGATTTTTTCTGAACACACCGTACATCTTGTACGATAATATCAGATCGATTGATGGTACTGAGATTTCTGATTATACAACGCATGACGGTTCAGGAAATCACGAAAACACACCCTTCAATATATAGAAAATTTCATCTCCAATAACTGAACATTTTTAGATAAAAAATCTTTGATATTTTTCATATTTCTGCTCAAAACATGGATTGTGGGTACTCTTTAGAACCGTCTCGACGAGGTGGCTCTAACGAGCACCCACAATCTATGTTTTTAGCAGAAATAAAAAAAATAATGTATACCCTTGTAGACCCCAGTATTAATATATAAAAGTGGGGTTTAAGGGGGTCAAAATTATATAGGCATGTTTTCGTGATGAAGTTATTTTTTTTTCTAATTTTAACGAGTTCAATTTGTGTTTTCTTTTTTTTTTCTTTCTATCGATGTTAGCTCCTGTGCATATATGTGTCAAAATGCATTAAAATAATGAGGCAAGTAAGTAAACGAATAGTGCAGGAATAACTACATGTAGTTCAAATTTGAAACAACTCGAGTGTGCATTATCCACCACAAACCTGAATCGTGTTTAATAATAGCCGGATAAATTCTCAACTTTAGCTATATGTTCAAATTAAAGAGTGCAGACGTTCTTGTTTTCTCTTCAACTTTCAGATATATACTGGTATACGCAAGTAGAACTGCCACACCACCAACTCTTTATGAATATAAAGTGCGTTCGTTTAATGGGAACATAGAAACACAGATGTATAGAAACATTGTATCTTTGTTATTAAAAGGGGTACATTCTGACAAACAGCAGGTCCAAAGATGTTGTGTAAAAGAGCTTAATCTTGGCGTTTGCCTGAGTAAGATGTCGGTCAAAAATGCATACCATCATTTTTTTACACCGTGGTTAAGAGTATCAAACCGTTGCACGAATATCAGGATTACCAATGTGATAAAGTAACGGCTGTCAATTCAGAGACAAATCAAACGTCAAAACAGATCTAACTTTGCCTAATGTTCGGAAATAAAGGACATATTTTATATAATACAGACATTTAGTTTTATCCAAAGTTATCAGCACTAAAACCACAATAAGAAATACTGCAATCGAACCTCAAAATGATATTCAAGTGGAATGTTTATAAGTCTCAACGTCAAAACATACATTCGGGAATGTGCGCCCAACGAATATTCAGATCAGCCTGCGCGTTCGCGCAGGCTGATCTGAAACTCCGTTGGACGCATATGTCAGAAGGTACGTTTTATCACGTTGCGGGTCATAGATAAATAAGCAATGAGATGTGAAAATGCTTTTTTTGCAACATTCGAGGTCAGAGTCTGGTCAGATCCAGGGCCTGCTTTGTTCGTCCACACATTCTACCGTATCCTGCGATTCTGTAAGAGGACAGAAATTGTGGCTCTGATCAGCTTGGCTAGATGAGCAGGCTTATTTGGACTTTAGTTTTCCGCACATGCAATTATGATCATTTCTCATGTAAGTGACGGCTCAAATATGGGACTGGATACCATCACGAAATCATGCCTATATAATTTTGACCCCCTTAAACCCCACTTTTATATAGTAAAACTGGGGTTTACAGGGGTATACATTATTTTTCTTATTTCTGCTCAAAACATTGTGGGTACTCGTTAGAACCACCTCGCCGAGGCGGTTCTAACGAGTACCCACAAGCTATGTTTTGAGCAGAAATATGAAAAATATCAGATTTTTTTATCTGAAAATTTTCAGTTTTTGGAGGTGACATTTTCTATATATTTGAATAGGCGTGTTTTCGTAATGACTGCGTAGATTTTCCGCCATTTTATACAAGGGAGGGTAGACAACTTTTTAACTTTCGTTTTGCGCTCTTGCACACTAAGTACCTTCTGAAAAGGGATCTGCTCCAAAAGGAATGCAATATCGCCCATGGGAGCAAATTCTAAATTCTTTCCTTTCAGAGCAGACCCCTTTTCAGAAAGGAAACAAACACAAGTTGCCTCCCCTAGAAGTCTATTAATCTATCATTAGGACCAGAATAGAGTAAAAAACATTGTTTGCACAATACTGGTTAACCGCTTAGAGGACTAAGCCTGCCCACTTAAAGTATGGTTAGGTTAACTGACCACGCTCGTCATGAACTACGCCGTAAAAGCTCAAAACAAACCAAATCTTCAGTATTATTATTACCATTATTATCATCATTATGATTAGTAGTTGCAGTAAAATCATTATTATTGTTATATTTATTATTATAATCCCCATAATTACAAATTTAATCATTACTAGCTTTTATTTTTACTGTTACTACTGTCATGTTTACCATATTTTTGGGGTTTGTGGGTTTTGTCCATTCAAACACTTATCAATCAGTAAAATTTACTAGTTATTTTTTCAGTGTAAAACTAAATAAAAAAGATGCTAGACACTGCGAGCGATTCGAATGAGTATCAACAACATATGTTTTGTGGAGAAATAAGAAAAAAATGTCGAATAATATTCGATTAAACAAAAGCCTTATCTGGAGCTATGGCTTACAAGACTGAGCCAACGCATGAAAAAACAACAAAATGACATGAGCGCCCAGCGAAGACTCAGATCAGCCTGGGCATCCGCTCAGTCTTCGCAGTCCGCATGAAAAAAAGCTTAGCTACCCACTGAGCGCTAAACGAATATTCTAATCTGACTGGGCGGATACCCAAGCTAATCTGAGTCTTCACTGGGCGCACATGCCATTTTGTTGTTGTTTTTTTTTATGCGTTGGCTCAAGTAATACTCTATCTTCAACATACACGTGTTACACATACATCACGAAACCACGCCTATATAATTTTGACCCCCTTAAAGCCCACTTTTATATAGTAAAACTTGGGTTTACCGGGGGATACACTATTTTTCGTATTTCTGCTCAAAAACATGGATTGTGGGTACTCGTTAGAACCGCCTCGGCGAGGTGGTTCTAACGAGTACCCACAATCTATGTTTTGAGCAGAAATATGAAAAATATCAGAGATTTTTGTCTGAAAATTTTCAGTTTTTGGAGGTGAATTTTTTCTGTATATTTGAATAGGCGTGTTTTCGTTATGTGAGCCAGGTTATATTTCCTACTATTGCATGTGCGCCCAGCGAAGACTCAGGGGCTGGTCAAAGTTCGCTGTCCGCTGGATCCTTAACTACCCACAGAATGCCATGCGAAGACTCTAATCAGACTGTGCGAATTCACACGCTGATCTGCGTCTTTGCTAAGCGCACATACGAAATGCTGTGCCTGGGCTCATATCGTAAGATGAGAAAACAACTACAGCTGTGCCATAGGCTCCTGAATACATGAGCTTATGTGACATGAAACAGAACGTTTCTCGCATTTTGCACATACATACAACCTTTACATGGGATGGGTAAATTACATATGATGCAACGCAAGACGAGACCTAATGTAATTTGCTGACAACGCAGGCTCTGTTCTAGACTGGCTCCAGTCTCTAGTGACAAAATATTTTTTTCTTATAATCTGTTTAATTATCCACTAAAATAAAACCAAAGTAATATCATGACTATAAAGGCTGGTCACTAGTGACCAGCCTTTATAGTCATGATATTTTTTGGTTTTATTTTAGTGGATTATCAAACAGGATTATGAGATAAATATTTAGTCACTGGAGACTGGAGCCAGTCTAGCTTTGTTCTGCCTACGTGTAAGCGTAGAGTAATCTGGACCTCTGTTGTCTGCTTACTATATCAGAGGATACTGTTGTATACAGTCGAACTTCAATGGCTCGAACATCTTTGAGACCATCGAAAATTGTTCGAGACATGGGTAGTTCGAGCCACTGAGGGTTAATCATGGTGCCAGGTCAGGAAGCATATAGCGATAATTTAGGGATGTTTTGTTTATTTCCTTCACAATAATTGTATGTTGAGTGTACTCATTAGAATCGCCTCGATGAGGCGATTCTAATGAGTATACACAACATACAATTTCATGATAATATAAGAAAAAAATCTTTGTTTTCTTGAGCTAGCGGAGGAATTTCGTAGGGACTAAAAAATGGGTTCGAATTAGCCATTGTAAACGAGCCATCGGTGTTCCAGCTATTGAGGTTCGACTGTATGTCGATAAACAGAAAATGTCCAGATTAGACTGCACAGATGCCCACGCTGATCTGGACCTACGTTGTCCGCCAATTGCATAAAGGCCCTTTTCGTGCGTTGCGCATCAGATATCGTATTTATCCCAAATACAGTCAAACGTCAATGGCTTGAACATCTTTTGGACCATGCAATTTCATTTCCTTTAAGATCATTGGGCCTATTATGGTATATTTGAAAATGGAGTTCTGCTCATGTATACGTTAGAGGGCGTAAGCAGTGTTGCTAACTTCATTACTACTTATGAAGAGTCTCAATAAAATCGAGACTCCCATTTTTCAATCCGTAGTGTGTTTTTTTCCAAAGGCAATCTTGTTTACCTTTATTGTTCTAGACATGGGTAGTTCGGGCGACAGGGTTACTCATAGCGTCAGGTCAATTTGTAAATTAGGATAATTCAGGCATGTATTTTCCATCCTCTGTAAGCAATGGTATGTTGAGTTTACTCATTAGAATTTCTTCGGTTAGGCAATTCTAAAGAGTACACACAACATAAATTTTCGAGAGAGAATAAGAAAAATAGCCAAATAATTTGTACGGAAGAGCCTGGGCACACAGTTCAGACGAACATAGCAGTTTCATCAGAGTCTCAACTGTTTTATTGTAGGCACCGCAACAGGTGAACACTGAAATAGACTTGTTAAATTTTTAGGCTAAGTGCGGAAAGAAGATATTACATGGTTCCAGATATTTTTTCTATACCGAAAAGTACTGATCGATATACTCCTAATTTCTCCATGAAGCAAATGTTGTGGGTACTCATTTGAAGCGCCTCACCGAAGCGCTTCTCTTGAGTACCCACAATATATGTTTTCATGGAGAAATAAAAAAAAATATCATCACGAAAACATGCCTATATAATTTTGACCCCCTTAAACCCCACTTTTATGTAGTAAAACTGGGGTTTACAGGGGTATACATTATTTTTCTTATTTCTGCATAAAACATAGATTGTGGGTACTCGTTAGAACCGCCTCGCCGAGGCGGTTCTAACGAGTACCCACAATCTATGTTTTGAGCAGAAATATGAAAAATATGAAGATTTTTTTTAACTGAAAATTTTCATTTTTTGTTGGTAAAATTTTCTATATATTTGTATAGGCGTGTTTTCGTAATGGTACATACCCCCTCTTATCAAGAGCTATGAGATAAGGTGTTAAATATGTGGGATAAATACGGTATTTAGTGTCATCCGTTACGCAGATTCCTTAACCCTTGTCATGCTGAATAAATTAAGATGCCATGCCCACTTCTAATTTTCAGCCAATCAGATAACTTGATCCAAGTTGTTCATACAAATTCAAATGCTTAATGACAAACAGTGCAGATCCAGATCAGTTGGCTTCTTCAGAAGCCAACTGATCTGGATCTACACTGTTTGCGAAGGCAGGGTATATCCGGGCTCAGGAGGACATGGATTATCAACTGACACCCACACCAATCTCCCCTCTCCCCGCTCTCTTATATAACGTGGTGTATTGGGTTATTATCCTCATCTCCACGCTTTCTTATATAAGGTGGTGTATTGGGTTATTATCAAATGGAGCGGGTTTTTTTATATTTGTATTTAAAAGTCTCAGAATTAATTAAGGAACCATTTTTATGTCCCCGCCTATTCGAAGAATAGCGGAAGGGCATTAAGTGTTACCCCTGTCCGTCCCATACGTACGTCCGTCCGTCCCATTTCGTGTCCGGGCCATATCTCCTAAACCGTATGGAATATATTGATGAAACTTTATAGGTGCATGCATGACATTGAGACGATGTGTCATGAACAAGGAAGACAACTCTTGCTTGTTTGGTTTTTTAATTATCTGCCCTTGACTTAGTTCCATATAGTAAACCGTGTCCGGGCCATAACTCCTAAACTGTACGGAATATATTTATGAAACTTTACAGGTGCATGCATGATATTGAGACGATGTGTCATGAACAAAGAAGACAACTTTTGCTTGTTTGGTTTTTGAATTATCTGCCCTTGACTTAGTTCCATATAGTAAACCATGTCCGGGCCATAACTCCTAAACTGTATAGAATATATTTATGAAACTTTACAGGTGTATGCATGACATTGAGACGATGTGTCATGAACAAGGAAGACAACTCTTGCTATTTTGGTTTTTGAATTATCTGCCCTTGACATAGTTCCATATAGTAAACTCTGTGTGGACTATAACTTCTAAACCATATGAAATATATTTATGAAAATTTACAATGCATGCATGACATTGAGGGGATGTGTAATGAACATGGAAGACAACTCTGGCTTATCTGGTTTATAAATTATCTGCCCTTGACTTAGTTCCATATAGTAAACCATATCAATCTTAATAATAACTTCATGCTGTACCTGTCACAATTACATATGTAACTTTTTTTCTGAATGGCATTTTGGCGGGGGCATCCGTGTCCTATGGACACTTTTCTAGTTATTTATTAGACTTACTGCTGAAAAACGAGGTAATGAGCCTGACCTGGCAATTTTACCAGACAACAAATTAATGACAATTTTCTTAGTTTTCCCCAGACTTGATATAGCATCGACACTTCATACAAATTGTCTCCTGTTTAAAAGTTGTCTGCTGAAAAAATTTACCCAGCAAGTTAGTTATTAAACTTTATTCAAAATGAAAGCTCGATGAATTAGTTAAACGTGTTCTCGAAGGCGCGTGTGTTGGTTGAGCGGGTCGTACGTGGTTGAGGAAATCTGAGTACACAGAGAAAGTCATCGTCTTTGGATGGGGGATCATTAACAGCCGCGTGACAGCACCAGAGATTGAAGCTGGGTCATAGCGGTGACAAGCGAGAGACAGATTTCTGCGCTATCCAGGCCCTTAGCAAATTATAGAGAATATTCGAAGCTGAAGACAGGCAAACTGTTTGGCGTGCTGACTATAAATAACAGCAACATGTATTTCCCACAGGAAAAAAAGGCTTGACATTTCACTGAAATTATCTTCGAAGGAAGGAGACCGTTTGAGACACAGCGTCATAAAACATATTCGGATATATTCGTCCAGCGAAGATTCGCGCAGTCTGATCAGAATCTTCACTGGGCACATTTTGGAAGGCCAAGGATGCAAAGTGTTTTCATGTGGACAACGAGGACTCTGATAAGGCTGGGCGGATGCGCAAGGTGATTTGAGTCTGCTTGGGCGCAGATGCCAGTAACACCACGAAAACATGCCTGTATAATTTTGACCCCTCAAACCCCACTTTTACATAGTAAAACTGGGGTTTACAAGGGTATACATTATTTTTCTTATTTCTGCTCAAAAACATAGATTGTGGGTACTCGTTAGAACCGCCTCGACGAGGCGATTCTAACGAGTACCCACAATCTATGTTTTGAGCAGAAATATGAAAAATATCAGAGTTTTTAAACTGACAATTTTCAGTTTTTGGAGGTAAAATTTTCAATATATTTGTATAGGCGTATTTTTGTAATGGCATTCTCACGTTATGGCTAATTTGAATGCAATGCAAAGCCTAACTTTCCGTTCAAAATAACACAAAATACCCTATAGAATTATTAAGTATGAATTGTTTATGGAACGGAGCACGAAATAGGGAAAAGACTGAATATAACAAGGTGACATCATGTAATAAAATACAAAAGGGAAAATCCTACCTAAAACTAAAGAAATCACTAATTCCATTGTTAACAATGTTGCGTAATTTGTTCGATTTGCCTGTTTTATATATATGTCGTTAAGTTCCCCAATCCTTTATTTTCTATCCGTTGACAAATAGACATAGTTGAAAAGTTAAATGTAGGAATTCAAACTCGTCTAAAACCGGCCAAACAAACTACTTGAATTAAGTAGAATTCCTGTCTTATCATGGGATAGTCTCGCTTGTCGGGGTAAGTCGCACCGGTAAGTTAAATTTAATAAGATTGCGTGCTAGAAAAGTGTAAACACGTGCGTTACCATGTTTAGTGCATCTTTTGTGTTTTGGAAATATCGAATGACAAGGGTAACAAATGACAAAACTTCCTGGACACCTTTTTTTTTTTTTTTTTTTTTTTTTTTTTTGTATTTCCTTTCTTTTTTTTCTGTTCGTTTTTAGTGTACGTTTGATAACTAAGTTGGGTTTAACTTATCAATGTTTATCTCATCACGTAAACATGCCTATATAATTTTCACCCCCTTACACCCCACTTTTATATAGTAAAACTGGGGTTTACAAGGGTATACATTGTTTTTCTTATTTCTGCTAAAAACACAGATTGTGAGAATTCGTTACGAGGCGGTTCTAACGAATACTCACAATCTATGTTTTGAGCAGAAATATGAAAAATATCAGATTTTTTTATCTGAAAATTTTCATATTTGGTTGTAAAATGTTCAGTTAACTTTAATAGGCATGTTTTTGTAATGTACAGTACCGTCAGATGTATAATTTGATCCAGGACACAGCATTTCCTACAAGATTGCATCTACGCTCAGCGAAGACACAGATCAGCCTGCGCATCTACGCAGGCTAATCAGAGTTCTCCTGAATATGCTTTGGCTCCTTGGCTACCCACAGACTGCTCTATGAAGACTCTGATCAGACTGCATGGATGCGAAGGCTGATCTGAGACTTTGCTGGGCGCACATGCAATCTTGCAGGAACTTTAAGTTGCTTCTTGATAGGGAAATGGATGCACGGCGGGTATTGGGAGGGGAGAAGTCTGTCAAAAATGTTTTTATTTGGCTTTCAATAGGGTTCTACTCTAGAAAAACGAATGTTTTCATGTACAACGTGGAAAAAGGGCTCTTATGACAAATGCGAACCCTGCAGACTGGTCTGGGCATTCTCTGTTCGTCGATATATACTACAGTTTCCATTGATTCTCTAAGCGGACAACACAGGATCTAGACTAACTTGTGGTCTGGACCTGCGTTTTTCGCAAATTGCATGAGGGAACTTCACGTGCGTTAGCGCATCATAAAGTCTAATCGTAATAGCCGCCAGTCAAGGTTTTGAAATATATTTTTTTTCATAGATAGAAATGCATAACATTTCATGTCAATTGTCTACAGACAATACATATTAAATGTCGAGCCTTTTTTCACTAAAAAAAATAATTAAAAAAATAGAATCCTATGTGGTAGGATTTTGCTGACGGCACTTAAAGGGTTAAAAGTACATACGTCGACAAGATAGTAAACACGCTTTGATGTATAGTCTGTGCATCTGTTGTCATAGCACAAGGTCGCTTATCTTCGTTTTCAATGTCTTTGTAAATGACTTCAGCATACACACGTCTGCTTATCTCCACACACGCAATATCTTGCTGTGAGGGAGAAAATCGTAAGAGATCTTCCGAATGTGGTTGTGGAGAATCAGTAATTGGTGTTCAATGTGGGTGTCAGTCGATTTTAGTACGATCGACAATATCCACAGTCGGGCGATATAATTCTACCTCTTATTTAGTCTCCCATATAATCAGAGCGGTATTGTAGTCCTTTAAGCGAATACGGAACAAAAATAATTTTTCTCCCGATGCAAGAATTTGCCGTTTTGGTGACAGACATCATCGTTTCAGTGAAGGTTTAAAGGTTACTGTGTAGCTCAAAAGAAAATATATCGCATTCTTTTACCATTGCACAGAAACTAGTCATTTTGTTGACGGATGTTGCGTAAGGAGAGCGGTGGCGAGTAAAAGGATAGGTTGTGATTGAGAAGACCATAGTTTTTCAACATCGCAATTCATCCCAGCTGGCATTCAGCATAAATATATAGCGGGCCGTTATCGGCCCGTCAGCTACCCTGACGGGCCGATAATGGCCCGCTATAGATTTATGTAGAATGCTTACTGGGATACTTCCGGTCGCGTTTTACGTATGATTTATAATCCAGTGACGGCAAATGTGTTCCTGGTGCCGATTTTCAATCCTAGCGCCATAATTACCATGTTTTAGCTCACGTGAACCAAAGATTTAGAAGGTGAGCTTATAGTAAAGCAGGGCTTCGTCGTCCGTGCGTGCGTGCGTCCACACTTTCGAACAAGAGTATCTCCAAGTTCAGTTGGCTAATCATGATCACATTTCACAAGTACCATTATTGGGTTTGGGGATTGGCTGTATTATGTTTTGGGCCAGATCTGGTCAGAACTTTGGTTTCCACGGCAACCAAACGGTCCCGTAGGTATATAATGAGGAAAATGTTGTCCGGAAGATAGCGACTTAATTTTTGATTGGATCTTCATCAAATTGCAGATAATGAGGACAGGCAAGTTTGGTTTTAGCCTAGTTTGAACAATTGGCATGAGAGTTAGAAAATGTTGTCCGGACAACAGCGATTTCACTTTTGATCGAATCTTCATCAGACTTGCATGTAATGGGGACAGCCATAAAATCTTGGAAGAGTTCGATTTTTGTGCAAATGAGACTGTACACGTGAGAGTTACTTGCCCTGTAGTCTCCCATAGACATATAATAGGGAAAATGTTTTCCGGCCGATAGCGACCCCATTATTAATCGAATCTCCATCAAACTTGCAGATAACGAGGACAGCCATAACATCTCGGACAAGATCGATTTTGGCTCACTAAAGAACTAACACCCAGTAAGCATTCTACATTAAATCTATAGCGGGCCGTTATCGGCCCGTTAGGGTAGATGACGGGCCGATAACGGCCCGCTATAGATTTATGTTGAATGCCAGCTGGGCAGGCCTCGAGAACCCCATAGACTACGGAAAATATTGTCCGGACGATAGAAATTTGATTTTTGCTCGAATCTTCATCAGACCTGCAAGTAATGAGGACAGCTATATATTAAATCTTGGAGAGTTCGATTTTGGGGCAGACCGGACAATCCATATGAGAGTTACTTGCCATTTAGTCTCCCATAGGCATAGCATGGCGAAAATGTTATCCGATCAATAGTAACTTCAGTTTTAATCGGACCATCATTAAACTTGCAGATATATAACGAGGACAGGCATAGTATCTCGGACAAAATTGATTATGGCCCACTTTCGAGTATTGGCATAAGAGTAATCCGCCCTCGAGGGCCCCATATACTTCATTTTTGATCGAATCATCATCAAAGACGGTTCTAACGAGTACTCACAATCTATGTTTTGAGCAGAAATACGAAATATATCAGGGTTTTTTTTTTCTGAAAATTTTCATTTTTTGGTGGTAAAATTTTCAGTACATTTGAATAGGCATGTTTTGGTAATGGTGTGAATCAGTTGAATTGTTACTGTATATTGCGAGGTCACAATCATTTGCTACTCACGTTTTACCGTCCAAAGCACTTAAGCATCGATTTTCTCTTTTCTTCTGAAGGTAAATATAATTGATACTTTTGCGCCATGTATTGTTCCCCTCCAGCTGTTAAATTTCACTCTCAAACGATTTTGCTTTCATTAACAGAGAGTCAGAGTCTAGTAAGAATTAAAGATGTATAGATGGTGTAAACAAGCTTTTAAAAGAAAACGTGTATTAAGACTGTTGCTAATATTTTCTGGAATTACCACATTTTGCGTCTTTCAAATTAACAGTGGAATCTCGCTTACCGATAAGAAGACATTATATGTGAAAGGTATGCACACACACACACGCACGCACGCACGCACGCACGGACACACACACACACACACGCATGCACGCACAATGTACTTGTAAGAAGTCTGCTTCATTTTTTTCTGAGCGCTTTAATGGTTAAGAATATCCGATTGTTGTAGGAATACTCGTAAGTGAAGATACACAGAAAATGCTTCAGTTACCATCACGAAAACATGCCTATTTAATTTTGACCCCTTAAACCCCAATTTTATATAGTAAAACTGGGGTTTACAGGGGTGTACATTATCTTTCTTATTTCTGCTCAAAACATAGATTGTGGATACTCGTTAGAACCGCCTCAGCGAGGCGGTTCTAACGAGTATCCACAATCTATGTTTTGAGCAGAAATATGACAAATTTCAAATTTTTTTATCTGAAAATTTTCATTTTTGGGTGGTAAAATTTTCAGTATGTTTGAATAGGCGTGTTTTCGTAATGCAAAGCACAGCCTCCCCGAGGCACCAACAGAAGGAGAGAAGAGGAAGAGATTACATTACGAAAACACGCCTATTCAGATATATATATATATATTTTCACCTCCAAAAAACTGAAAATCTTCAGACAAAAACCTCTGATAATTTTTTATATTTCTGCACAAAGCATAGATTGTGGGTACTTGTTAGAACCGCCTCGACGAGGCGGTTCTAACGAGTACCCACAATCTATGTTTTTGAGCAGAAATATGAAAATAATGCATAGCCCTGTAAACCCCAGTTTACTACATAATATTGGGGTTTAAGGGGATCAAAATTATATTGGCATGTTTTCGTGATGAGAAACACTGCAACGGAGGAACCGGAGGTCAGAGGAAGTCTGACGTCCTCTGACTTCCGGTTCCTCCGTTGTACAAGTACTACATGTACAATAGACCCATATTCGAACAGCGAAGTTAAACACAGAACACGAATTCGAAATATTATTATCTGTACCTTGCCATAGCTCGAGAACAGATAGTGGCCAACGGTGATGCAAAATTATCATATGAGCTTGAGCACAGCAATTCCTGTAACATATGCGTGTATATCTAGCAAAGACTTAGATCAGCAAGCGCATTTGCGCAGTCTTATCAGAGTATTCACAGGGCATTGTTTTGGGAGGGGGTAAAATGCTTCAACTAGAGCTAGGATAACAAAGACTCAGAAAGATAGCAACTAATGTGATGGTTCACATTTTGCTATTTGGTAAAAGCCAAAAGACAGGGTATGCGCACACTGAAAGATTAATTCGGTGGAAAATCTGAAGAGACTTTTTCTCGCGACACGTCCCATATGTAGCGGGAACTGTTTCCGCATTTCTAGACTGGCTCCAGTCTCCAGTGACTAAATATTTCTTTTTCTTATAATCGATGTAATAATCAATTAAAATAAAACCAAAGTAATATCATGACTATACAGGCTGGTCACTACTGACCTGCTTTCATAGTCATGATATTTCTTTTGGTATTATTTTAATGGATTATCAAACAGGATTATGAGTAAAATATTTAGTCATTGAAGACTGGAGCCCATCACGAAAACATGCCTATATAATATTGACCCCCTTAAACCCCACTTTTATATAGTAAAACTGGGGTTTACAGGGGTATACATTATTTATCTTATTTTTGCTCAAAACATAGATTGTGGGTACTCGTTAGAACCGCCGCGCCGAGGCGGTTCTAACGAGTACCCACAATCTATGTTTTGAGCAAACGTATGAAAAATAGAGTATTTTTATCTGAAGTTTTTCAATTTTTGGAGGTGAAATTTTCTATATATTTGAATAGGCGTGTTTTCGTAATGCAGTGTACCGCATTTCGGGGGATGTTGGATATTCTATAGATAAGATTTTCGTACACCACTACCACCCACCAATTTTTACACCACGATCACTCACCGATATATACTCGGCCAAAATATTTGGACCCCCTACAATTTTAATCCTTTGTTCAATTATTTGGCATTCAAACACAGAAATATTAACTACTCACGTTTCCGCATTTTATTCTTGATCAGTATAAATCAAAATTTCATTCTGAAGTATCACTGATTTTCTGTCAGCATCCCCTAAACCGTACAGGGATCTTCCCTAAAAGTGTCCCAAAAGTCAATCATGTTCAATAGTGTGAAACCACTTACGCCGGCATTCGCGACCTCTGTTCTTTGAAGAGTACACGGGTTTCCGGATAGCCTGTTGTGGAATTCGGGCTGGTTCTTCTCTCAAGAACCGCAGAAGATCCTGCAGCATTAGGAAAACAAGCCTATTCAAATATACTGAAAATTTCACTACCAAAAAATGAAAATTTTCAGATAAAAAAATTCTGATATTTTCCATATTTCTGCTCAAAACATAGATTGTGGGTACCCGTTAGAACCGCCTCGTCGAGGCGGTTCTAACGAGTACCCACAATCTATTTTTTTGAGCAGAAATAAGAAAAATAATGTGTACCCCTGTAAACCCGCATTTTGCTACATAAAAGTGGGGTTTAAGAGGGTCAAAATTATATAAGCATATTTTCGTGATGGTGTGCTGTTCCGCTCCAAACATACCAAAACAGCTCTTCCGAGAACATCCCTAACATGCTGTATACATGATAAATCGGGAGACATCATCGCGGGCCAGTCCATTCTGTTCACGTTGTTCATACTCAGGAAGTCATTGACAATACGCTCCATGAGGCCTGGCGTTGTCATCCTGGGCCCAGTTGTTCAAAGCTAACGATGTCGTTAATTAGCGATTCGTTAAAATTTACATGGAGTGATACGCAAATATGCTGAAATTTCTTGCTGAAAAAATGTGAGTAGCTTTTGCAGTGCAAAAGCTACTCACATTTTTTCAGCAAAAAATATCAGAATATTGTATATTGAATCTGCTAAAACAGTTAAAGAAATGACCCTTAACGAGCTCGTTAAGCTAATGACACTTTGAACAACTGGGCCCTGGAATTTTGTATTGGCGACTGGTATCTGGCGCAGAAACGGCAGCACGTGTGGCGTAAGGGCTTCGTTGATGTAACATTGTACATTCAGGTTTCCTTCGATGAAGACCAGGTCTGTATTTGCAGTCGCTGAAATCCAGGCCCACACCATGCCTCCGCCACCTTGAAAGGCTACTGTCGATATTACTATGGCTGGAGCATGTCTCTCTCTGCGTCATCTTCAGACTCGTTTCCTTCCATCCGCTCCATCGGAGAACATAACCCTTCTCCATTGTGGATTGTTCCAGCCTACATGGACACGTCTGAAGGCCATACGAGCATTCTTGTGGCGCAGGCTGAGTTCTGGCTTCTTTGCAGGCCATCTTGATTTGAAACCACCTATATAAATGCGATTCCACACAGTCTGAACAGATACAGACCAGGCTCCCGGACCCCTAGCAGCATAAAGTCGGCGGCGAGTTTCTGGTCCAGTCACGAAGCGGTTTCTCGCAACAACGTTGCTGGCGTAGCAATCATCAGCCCTCAATGTAACCTTTGGTCACCCCGAGCGTGGTCTATCCTTAAACAGTCCTGTTTGCTTGTAGTGCTGTCTGATCCGGTTAATGGTCTGATGGCTTGTCTGGAACCTTCTCGCTACTTCCCGGCTTCCCATACCCGCGTCTAAGCAGCCTAAGGCTCGCGCCCGGTCGGTTTTACTTATTTATTGTATTTTTCCCTCGCAAGCATCTTGTTACTGAATGCGCTCTATTGTGCAGAAACTGGAGTTCAAACTTTAAATTTTCTAAGAACATGATTTGCATGATTATGAAAGTGAGTTGGTTTTAGTGGTGGACCATAAATGCATGAAATGCGTGAAACCTTGGTCAAACTGTAGCCTTGGATACAATGAAAAATCATGCATTTGACTTGAATTCTGGCCTGTCAGTACATGGACTGCATGAAATTTAAAGTGAGATGGTTTACGACTGCAAGACCATTAGAGTATGTTTATTAATTGACGACTGAGTGTAAAGAAATCACCATAAACATCTAGAGCTTTGCAATTTTTGCAACTTTCGAGTAATGGACCCCTTATCCGGTGACTCTGGAGGGCCGTGCTCCGTGATTACGGCATTTCCTGGTACTTTTGACCCCTTAAACTCCACTTCAATATAGTAAAACTGGGGTTTATAGAGTATACATCGTCTTTCTTATTTCTGCTCAAAAACATAGATTGTGGGTAATCGTTAGAACCTCCTCGTCGAGAAGAAATATGAATCAATTTGTCGTTTGTTGAATAAGCCCAGAGAGTGGTTAAGGTTAAACATGAATTTGTACGATAATAAATGCAACGAAATAAGATTTATTAATTCATTTGTATTGTCTCTGCAGAACCTGCTGTTACATCTATACCCATCACAGTCGGACCAGTTGTACACAAACGAGCTTTTACGGAAATGAAGTTCGGCCCTGTAAACATACTGGGCGTGGCCGGTGGAAACAGTTCAACTGAAGAGATGTGGAATATTTACAAAGTGTACGCACATATTAAAACTGATATTTATAATGAGAAAGACACGGTATATAGTTGTTGTATGAAATATCGGAATAATGGCATTGAAATAGTAAAGACACGAGTATTGTCAACATTCATGTACATTAAATCCAGACTAAATCTTGGACTTTATCATTTTATCTGTCCAAATATTAGGCATCATTTGGGTTATACGCCTGCTGGTGTCGCTATAACAGTCGATCGTCATTCCTGTTCTGAAAATGAGGTGGTCTTCATTAAACCTTATCATACACTCCGGGAACCGGGAAACAAATTAGTAATCGGAACCAAACTTGCGTATGCTGACCTCAGCGCCGAGATGGTTATTGAATGGATGGAAGCATACAGATACCTTGGCGTTGATAAAGTTGTAGCTTACTATGTAAGTGATCTGAATGAAAATGCTCTTAAAGTGCTACAGTTCTACGCTTCAACTGGTATCCTCGATCTCTACTTCTACCAGCCTTCCTGGTCAGGTAATTACTCGGTACTTAATGTTAGAAAGTCAACTCTCTTCATACCGATACTCGATACAACAATAAAAAGCGTTATAATGATAATTTAACTGGCTAAAACAATGTAATTAATATTTGAAGAAACCTGTTTGGATTTATGTTAGGATCGACAGAATTCACATCAATGATAATTTGACTAACACGAAACCGCTGCTCAAGAGGTGACAGTTAATTAGAAATTAAGCAATAGCATTGTATTTAATACTTCAAGAAACACGTGTTTGGATATTTCTTAGAATCGCTAATCTAACAAACACCTAAAGCACATGTTCTGTGTAGAAATAAGAATAAAACAAAGCCTTTCTCACATATCAATCTGCTCATTAAAAATTCTTTTCAACTAATGGCAACATTCTTTGGTAACACATGTGTCGTTATAATGAAAGTTCATTACATATACTTACGGTACGATTATTTAAAACGTTTATCTTCGAAATATATTGAATTAAGGTCAAAATCGGTGGCTCAGTCGGATGCGCGTCCGACTGGTGATCAGGAGGTCGCGGGCTCGATCCCACCTGGTCCGGCAACATTCTTTCCTGGAGATTAGTCATGAAATATTTTCTACGGTCAGTGTCTCACTTCCGCAGATTTAAAAAGGGCAGCTGTCAGTTTCTGGCGAAAGAATGTGCACAAGTACTGGTTAACCGCTTAGAGGACTAAGCCTGCCTAGGAAAAGCGTGTTTAGGTAAATTGACCGCACTCGACACAATCCTTATGGAGTGACTTGACCGTAAAACCTCAACTCAATCAATCAATAGAGTCGAAACATCTGGCTCGAACATCTTTGGGACCATTGTTCGAGACATGGGTAGTTCGAGCCACTGAGGGTTAATCATGGTGCCAGGTCAGGAAGCAAATAACGATAATTTAGGGATTTTTTTCTCGATTTTCTACTCAATCGAGCTCTATGTGGTTTTATTAGTGGTTTTCGTTTAATCCAACAGTGCTGTCAGTGCTTTGATTTTATATGTGAGCCCAATACTCCTAAAGGACAAGAAAATTCAATATCAGCACCATGTTGAGGAACTGGATGACGTATTACGGCATTTTGTTTGTTTTAGAATAAAGTCATCATAGAAACATACCTATATAATTTTGACCCCCTTAAACCCCACTTTTATAAAGTAAAAGGGGTTTACAGGGGTAAACACTATTTTTCTTATTTCTGCTAAAAAAAAACAAAGATTATGTGTACTCGTTATAACCGCCTCGCCGTGGCGGTTCTAACGAGTACCCACAATCTATGTTTTGAGCCGATATATGAAAAATATCAGAATTTTTATCTGAAAAATTTTCTATTTCTATTTCAGTTAAAAATCATCCATTTACATCAATATTTGCGATGGTAATTTTGAGTGGGTACAAATGTTTATTATACACTGTGCAATAGCAAAATCATTTCGACAAAAGTTTAGTTTCTAGCAACTCAAATACAATCAAGTGGGTAATCTGTCCGAAAATTTAATAGTAATAATAGTGGAAATGGTCAGACGTAAGGAAACGGGATGCACTTGGTACAGTTTCCGCTATTTTTACAAGGAATACTTTCTTGTTTCCTTTCCTGCAAACCAAACTCCTTCTAAAATGGGGTCTACGCTAAACAGAATGAATTTGCTCCCCAATGAAACAGTATCCTGTATTTTAGAATAGACTCCTTTCCAGAGGAGACGTACGAATTAAAACAGAGCTGATCTTCTAAAAGCAGAGCAACATTCCATTTCAGGAAATGCATCCTCGTTCAGGGGAGACAACTGTGTCAAACTAGCTGACTCCCTTCTGAAAAGGGGCCTATTCTAAAAGGAAAGGATTTCCTCCCCATGGCAGCCCAGTACCTTCCTAACAGTTTCTCAGCATTGAAACAACATAGATTCAACGTTGATTCAACGTCAAGACGTTGAATCAACGTTGAATCGATGTTGCCTCCCGGGTTTTCAGAAAAGACTTGGCGTACAGGAAAGCAAACAGGAAGAAAAATATTTATCTTCCTTGTACAAAATAAATGCCGCAAAATATACTCCGTGCATCCAGGCTCCGAGGTGATAAAACTTTTTTCATGCTCAACTCAGCTGAGCATGCAATTTGTTTGGCTAATTAATCTCAAACTATTGACAATTGTAAATTCTTTCTTGCTAAACATAGCTGGGCATGAAAATTTCTCTGCTAATAAATAAGAAAATGCCAACTATTGTTGGCATTTTCTTATTTATTAGCAGAGAAAATTTCATGCTCAGCTTAGGTGAGCATGAAAAACAGTTTTACTGTTCTTTTCATTTTAGATGATTTTCCACGAAATTTTACGAAATTCACGCGTCTACAAGCGAGTGACGAACAAATAGTAGTGTATGACACATTTGAGAGATATTCCGGCTACATGTATTTCGGAATTATAGACTTTGACGAATTTCTGGTTCCTTGCTACAACAAGACATTGAAAGAGATGATTGTAAGTAATGAGTTATTCTGTAGACTGAGGGTCCCGATGTAAATTGTAGGGTGGGGTGGGTGCCTGAAATTCTCTAATCGATAAAATATTTACCCCATTATTCTCTTTCTATAAATTGTTGGCTTATTCTTATAAAATCCATTATTCTTTAAAAAGTGGATATTTAAAGAGATATATATTTCTTCCATATTTTTTTTGGTTTAAACTCGTTGCATGCTGGGCAATTTTGCATGCTTTTTTGTCGTCTGTGGACTTTTTTAAACTAACTTTAATAAAAATCTTCCAGGAATACCATCAGAGTGTCAAACAGTTTGGATCCAGATCAGGCCTGACGTTTTGTCGGGCCTGATCTGGGTCCAAACTGTTGCAAAAGTTATCAGCAGAGGACAAAAGTTACCACTAGCGGGGAAAGAGTTAACCCTTAAAGCGGCAAGAAAAACTACATCTGAAAATGTCGTCTGTTTATGTCGTCTGCTGAATATTCTTGCAAACTTCTCAAAGCTATTTTTTGCATACCGGCAAACAGTGTGGGAGCAGTCTGATCTGGGTCCACACTGTTTGCAGAAATGACTTTTAAAATCACAAGCAGAAGACAAAGCAGACGACAATTGTTGTGATTGGGGCTTTAAGGGTTAATTATGCTTATTCTTGATTTTATTTTTCATTGTTCAGTTTTCTTTATTTTTGTTCTGCTATTCTGTACAATTTTAAATTGTTGTTTTTTGTTAGTTTTAGCCCTCATGTTGTCTCTAATCAGTAAAATTTCTACTTACTTTTGTCTAATTTGTGTAAAAATGATCACCAGTCTCCAATCAATAAACCACATCAAGACCCATTTATCTGTACTAAAATATTTTTTAGGTTATCAGTGACCGGTATGTAATAAGTAATATCATTAGAAAACATTAAAACAAAATATTTTAACCCGGCCACAGCTTTTCCTACAAGATTGCATGTCATCACGAAAAGACAACTATACAATTTTGACCCCTTAAACCCCACTTTTATATAGTAAAGGGGTATACATTATTTTTCTTATTTCTGCTGAAAAACAAAGATTGTGGGTACTCGTTAGAATCGCCTCGTCGAGGCGGTTCTAACGAGTACGCACAATCTATGTTTTGAGCAGAAATATGTAAAATATCAGAGTTTTGTATCTGAATTTTTTTTTCAGTTTTTGGAGGTGAAATTTTCTATATATTTGAATAGGCGTGTTTTTGTAATGGTGCACCCAGCGATGACTCAGATTACCCTGTGCATTCGCGCAGTCTAATCACATTCTACGCTGTCCGCCTGAAGACGCTTTGTATTCTTGGCTACCTACATAGTGCCCTACGAATGTACAAGCTGATCTGAATCTTCTCTGGACGCACATCTGGTTATAGAGTTATACTTAGAAATTACGCATAGCTTTCGAGCCTCATATTGCTCTCCTTTGTGATTGATGGCTTTCCTGACTATAACTGAAATGATTCCATTATTTGGTTACTGTGACGGTGATCAAACATAAAATTCTGCTACAATAAAACAGGTTCTATTTTAGTCTCTATTCCTGAGATTTCCCAGAAAATAGCATGGATATGCACGTATGCATTCCAAATTAGACGCATTAGCCCTAAATATTCGTACAAACAGGTCTGAGCAAAGAGTGCAGACCCAAATCAGAGGCCACAGAACGCGGCGTCTGATCAAGATCTACATGTTTGCCACTCATCCAGCACATCACGAAAACATGCCTATATAATTTTGACCCCCTTAAACCCCACTTTTATATAGTAAAACTGGGGTTTACAGGTATATATTATTTTTCTTATTTCTGCTCAAAAACAAAGATGGTGGGTATTCGTAAGAACCGCCTCGACTGACAGGAAAAGGTAGTAAATTGGACTTATTCAAAGTTCAGGACATGTATGATAAGGAGTATAGGGATCTAACATTGGTGTGAGGGGATAGATAGAAAATCATTACGAAAACATGCCTATTCAAATATACTGATAATTTAACCTCCAAAAAATGAAAATTTACAGATAAAAAATTCCGATATTTTTCATATTTCATATATTTATTATATAAAAGTGGGGTTTAAGGTGGTCAAAATTATATAGGCGTGTTTTCGTGATGTGTTTGCACACCAGATAAGGAAATCCTGGGTTTCACCCACGGATAAAATTCTTATCCTACCCAGGTTATCTACACAGGGAAAGATAAAATTATTGTCCTACTGAGCGAAGTAAAATACATCCATCCAGCACTTAAGAAACAACAGTCTGTCGTCCCAGCCAAAAATTTCAATCATCAAGACCAAATAATTCGAGACCGTTTTATCCGGCATTCCCAGGATACGACACTATATAAGAGATAGCTCACACGCGACGTTGCTATATACAAGACAGCTCACACGCGACGCTGACGCCCGTATAGTCTTTCTTTAGCGTTTGTCCACAGGCACACGACTGTATATTTGTGATTTTTTTTTTACATATTATAAAATGTTAGCCTATCATTACTTTTCTATCACATTTCAAGTCGATCGGTTATGAAATAAGTTATTTGCAAAATGTCACTCCCATAGACACTAAAACACTATAGGAATATGATGTTTTACGTCTTTGTAATTCGCAACCGATCGAATTGAAACTTGACAGTGAGCTAGAGGATCTTTCCAGATCTCATAATCTGTAACAAAAAAGCAAAAGCAAAAACAAAAAAAAAAAAAAAACAAAACAAAAAAAAAAAACAAAAACAAAAACAAAACAAAAAAACAAAAAAACAAACAAAAACAAAACAAAACACAAATATTCCGTCCAGTGCCTATGCGATTTCGTCGGGGTTTCCACGAAGTCAAGAACCGCGGTCACCCATCCAGCTACTAACCGCGATCTCCGTTGCTTAACTTTATGAAAAAGCCGACCACTTTTAGATACACTAATGAACAATGTCGACCAATCAAAAACGAGAAAGAAATTACCAGTAACTAGATGTTTTTTTTTTTTTTTTTTTTTTTTCAAAACTGATACAAAGTCGGCTTGATTATAGAGCACTAACCAAAATTGGCCTTATCGCCCAACATTGACAGGCCGTGCAATCATTACGCTTGAGTTATGCCGTTACATGAATAAAAGTTCTTGCCCTCTACTGGCGGCGTAAGCAGTACTTTATTTTCAGAATTCAAAAACTAGCTAGTCTAGCCCGGGAGAGCTTATACTTCAGTCGTTTTCAGTTTTGGCATAAATGAGTTTAGCAGCACTCTATTTTTAGCATATATCAACATGAGCTAAGAGATCCCGAAAGACCAGAAAATATCAAATACACTCGACTCTCGTTATCTCGACTTCGCTTATCTCAAATAACCGCTAATCTTGAAACAAAAAGCTAATCCTTTTTTAACATAGAAATCTAATAACAGGTAACACAAAATATTGTGGAGAAGAGGAGAAATTGCTCCTAAGGAGCAATTTCCCCTCTTGTCCACAATATTTTCGGTACATTTGACTATCACTATCTCAAACACTGATAACTCTAACGACTGCTTAAGTTAAACTAAACTTTTGATCATGTTGGTTTAGTTTTGCTTTTTTAAATTCCTTACGTTTAAACACCTGTCATCTCAAACTACTGTTATCTCAAACTGAAAATTATTATCCCTTGGAGTTTGAGATAACGAGAGTTGGCTGTTTACCTAAGCGAATATTATTAATCATATGTGTTCTTTTGTCTTCAAGGAAGACGAATTCTATATATATCCGAAGGCTCCTGTACTTCAATTCAGGAGCCAATATTTTTTCACTTCCTGGGGAAAGTCAGGCTCCGTCAACGACATGATCCTCGGAACATACGTCAATCGCACCGTCTTTGGTCCAGAAACAGAGCGCCCTAAAACCATCTACATGCCGCAGTATATAACACCAGGGTTATATTCAACTCATAAGGCGAGGCCTATTGACGGATACTGGGTGTAAGTTATACATGGCTAGTTATGTCATTTCTATCATTTTTCCTAATGTGATCCGCACAGGTTGCTCCAAGTCACGGCTATGTCTTCTATTAACTGAGTCACAAAGTCAGTAAACGTATGTTCGAACATCAGCACCAAGCGAAGATTCAGATCAGCCTGCACATCTGCGCAGTCTGATCAGAATCTTTAATGGGGCATGTTTGGATAGCAAAGGAGGTAAAGTTTTTTCAAGCGGGCAACAAAGACGCTGATCATACTGCACAGACGTACAGGCTGATTTGAGTCTTCGTTGGGTGCACATGTCAGAAGGTACGTTTTCTCACGTTGCGGCTCAATCAAAGACGGTTCCTATTGCTCGAGTTAAACGAAAATGTATTTTTCGAGGCATGTACAGAAGTCGAAATCTGACCAAGATCTTTGCAACCCGCGTAGCTAAAAAATCATGTGTCGAAACTAGATGTATGGGTTATGGAGATAAATGACCATAAATGGTCATTTCTCTATATATATTCTCTAAAATAAAAGAATTTGCAAAGTTTTGTTTTAGTCAGTTTCTTTCAGAGAAGATACCTTCTTGGAAGAGAAACAAAAAATGTTTGAAAAGTTACATTAGTTACCTTTCTTGAAAATACATCTTTTCCCTTTAAATAGTGATGACCTTGGCCAGACCATTAAATAATCAAGTCCCTATTGCGATTTCATATGTATTTCCTTTGGAGGTAAATCAATTTATCATAATGGGATTGAAACTATTAGGAGAGATAATTTTGTCAAAAGTGATTTTGTCCCGTCTGAAAATGGGGCCTTCCAGAGAAGAAAAGAATTGGCTCCTCTCGTGAGCAAATTCTTTCCTTTTAAAATAGAGTTCTTTTCAGAAAGTGCTGTTGTGCATGAAATCAAACATGAAGTGATAAAATTGTCTCCCTTGTAAACCCAATAGTGGAAAATGTAGCAAGTGTATCAAGTACCCTTAAAGGCATCTAAAACGTTTTGGATTCGGCCTGTGTAGTTATTTATCTCTGACGATAGTTACAGATATAGGACAGGCAGGTAGCTGTCAGGGTCCTTTACTTTTCGTTCCTATTACTTGTTTACAGTAAAAGCATGATAAGGTAAAAGATCCATTGTAGTTTGTTTGCAGCTTGTGGAAATTGAATACAAAGACACCTACCCTGTGAGTGTGTGGATGAACATATATGTTTGTTTCAGAGGGAAATCACACAACTTGAAAAGCAAACTGCCAAACATTTTATGACATTCAATCGATCTATTTCTTAGCTCACCAGGAGGTTTGCTCCAGGTCAGCTTATGCCATGGCGTGTTGTCCGTCGTCTGTCCGTCGTCCGTCCGTCCGTCCGTCGTTAATCTTTCACGTTTTTGACATCTCCTCCTGAACGGTAAGTCGGATTGAGGTGAAACTTAATGGAAGGCATTGTGGCAACATGGAGATTCAGAATTGCTAAAATCGTTCCGTTCCGATATCCAAAATGGCCGCCATGGCGGCCAACTTGGAATTCTTCAAACGACAACTCCTTCCGAACCGTAAGTCCGATTGAGCGGAAGCTTGATGGGAGGCATCACAGTGAGACAGAGATCAAAATTGCTAAGATCATTATGTTCCGATATCCAAGATGGCCGATACGGCGGCCATCTTGAAATTCTTCAAATGACGTCTCCTAAACTGTAAGTCCGATTGAGCCAAAACTTGATGGGAGGCATCACAGTGACACAGCGATTCAGAATTGCTAAAATCGTTCCGTTCCGATATCCAAGATGGCCGCCATGGTGGTCATCTTGAAATATCTCAAACGACATTTCCTCCCAAACCGTAAGTACGATTGAGCTGAAACTAGATGGGACGCATCACAATGACACATAGATTCAAAATTGCTAAAATCGTTCCGGTTCGACATCCAAGATGGCCGCCATGGCGGCTATCTTGAAATTCTTCAAACAACATCTCCTCCCAAACCGTAAGTCGGATTGAGCAAAAATTTAATGGGGGCATCACAGCGACATAAAGATTCAGAATTGCTAAAATCATTCCGTTCCGACATCCAAGATGGCCATCTTTAAATTCTTCAAACGATATCTCCTCCCAAACCGTAAGTTCGAATGAGCTGAAAGTTGATGGAGGCATCACAGTGATAAAGAGATTCAAAACTGCTAAATCATTCCGTTCCGATATCTAAGATGGCCGAAATGACGGACATCTTGAAATTCTTCAAACGACATCTCCCAAACTGTAAGTCGGATTGAGCCGAAACGTGATAGGAGGCATCACAGTGACACAAAGATTCAGAATTGCTAAAACCGTTCCGTTACGATATCCAAGATGGCCGCCACCATCTTGAAATTCTTCAAATGACATCTCCTCCCCAGCCATGTCGGATTGAGCCAAAATTTGATGAGAGGCATCACAGTGACACAGAGATTCAGAATTGCTAAAATCGTTCCGTTCTGATATCCAAGATGGCCGCCATGGCGGCCCTCTTGAAATTCTTCAAACGACATCTCCTCCCAAACCGTAAGTTCGATTGAGCAAAACTTGATGGGAGGCATCACAGTGACACAGAGATTCAGAATTGCTAATAGCATTCCGTTCCGATAGCCAAGATAGCCGCCAAGAGACCATCTTTAAATTCTTCAAACTACATCTCCTCCCAAACTATAAGTCAGATTGAGCTGAAACTTGATGGGAGGCATTGGAGCATTATAAAGATTCAAAATTGCTAAAATAGTTCCGTTCCGATATCAAGATGGCCGCCATGGCGTCCATCTTGAAATTCTTCAAACGACATCTCCTCCCAAACCGTAGGTCCGATTGAGCCAAAACTTGATGGGAGGCATCGGAGTGACATAGAGATTCAGAATTGCTAAAATGTTTTGTTCTGCTATCCAAGATGGCCGCCATGGCAGCCATATTGTAATTCTTCAAACGACATTTCCTCCCAAACCGTAAGTTGAATTGAGCGGAAGCTTGATGGGAAGCATTGGAGCGACATAGAGATTCAGAATTGCTTAAATCGTTCCATTTGGCTATCCAAGATGGCCACCTGGGCGGCCATCTTGAAAAGTTTTGAAATCACATCTGCTCCCGAACCCTAAGTCAGATTGAGCCGACTCTTGGTGGGAGGCATTGGGGCAACAGAGAGATTAAGAATTGCTAAAAACATTCCGTTCCAATATCCAAGATGGCTGCCATGTCAGCCATCTTGAAAAAATTCAAACAACATCTCCTCCGGCCATATTGAAAGTCTTCAATTGTTATCTGCTCCCGAATAGTAAGTCGGATTGAGTGGAATTGGGGCATCATGGAGTTTTAGAATTGCTAAAATGGTTCCGTTCTGATATCCAAGATGGCCACCATGGCAGCGATCTTGAAAATTTTCAAATCACATGTGCTACCGAACAGTAAGTTTGATTGAGCTTAAACAGATAGGAGGCATTGGGGTGTTATGAAAATTCAGAATTGCTAAAGTCCATCTGTTCCAATGTCCAAGATGTCCGCCATCTTGAAATTCTTCAAACCGCATCTCCTCCCAAACAGTAAGTCAGATTGAGGCGAAACTTGATGGGAGGCAATGGAGTAACATGGAGATTCAGAATTGCCACATCGTTTAGTTTCAATATCCAAGATGGCAGCCATGGTGGCAATCTTGAAACTCTTCAAACAACATCAGATTCTGAATTGCTAAAGGCAATCGGATCTGATAGCCAAGATGGTCACATGGCACAATGTAACATATCATGATCAGCCTAATCCAGGTGAGCGATTTCTGGCCCACTTGGGCCTCTAGTTAGAATCATCTCGCGGAGAGATTTACATAATATCAGAAACCTACTGGCTACTTTGTGGGATAAATGGTTCACGTGATTTCAGTTAGCCACAGGTTATTTTGTAAGATAAATAAGAAGTATACTGTCAGAAATCCACACTCTTTTTTGTCGGATAAATGAGGTTTACATTTTGTTAAACATCTACAAGCTACTTTGAAGGATAAATGAGAAGTTCACGTGATGTCAGACAACCCAAGCTATTTTGTGGGATAAATGAGAAGTTCACGTGATGTCAGACACCCCAGCTATTTTGTGGGATAAATGAGAAGTTCAAGTGATGTCAGACATACACAGGCTATTTTGTGGGATAAATGAAACGTTCACGTGATGTCAGACACTCCAAGCTATTTTGTGGGATAAATGAGAAGTTCACGTGATGTCAGACACCCACAGGCTATTTTGTGAGATAAATGAGAAGTTCAAGTAATGTCAGACATCCTAAGCTATTTTGTGGGATAAATTAGAAACTCACGTGATGTCAGACACCTATAGGCTATTTTGTGGGATAATGAGGTTTACGTGATGTCAAACACCCACAGGCTATTTTTAGGGATAAATAGGAGGTTCACGTGAGGTTAGAAACCAACAGGCTATTTTGTAGAATAAATAAAATGTTCACGTGATGTCAGATACCCACAGACTATTTTAGTGGGATAAATGAGACTTTCACGTGATTTCATTTGTGGAAAACATAGGAAGTTTATGTGATGTCAGACACCCACAAACTATTTTCTGGGATAAACAGGAATTTTACGTTATGTCAGACACCCATAAACTATTTTATAGGGTGAATATGAAGTTTACGTGACACCCGCAGGCGATTTTATTAGATAAATGAGATGCACATACTTCGTTTGTCGTCTACCGGTTCGGACTATAGCCTGTTCAACATTTTCAGCAGGTAGGTTAAAGATAACTGATACACTTCGAGCGATAACGCTTTCAATATTGTTATGCAACCCTTCTGAAAATACGTCTACTATAATTGAAAAAAAAAGCTACATCTAGGAGCAAAGTCTTTCCTTTTAGAGCATACTTTCTTTTCAGGAGGTGTTTCCTGTGCAGGGAGAGAACACAGAATGCCACGAAAGTTGTCTCCCTTGTAAAAATGCAGCCAAGTCTTCAAATGTGTTCATTCACCTTAAAACTAGCATGTTGTTATATTTACTCTTACTTATTCTGAGAGACAAGCCTGATCAAACAGTATAGACTCCGATTTAGATGCCACGGAACACAACGTCTGTTCTGGGTTACAACATTTGCCTCTCATCTAGCATCCGTTTGACACATCAACAGATATTCAAAACAGCAAGTTTGGTAAGAAGGTGAGCTGTCAGAATATTTATGGTTTATACGATATTATATTTTATTTCAGGAAAAATGTTCATGAGCATGAGGGATTTGTGCGGCACTATCGTTCATGCAGGAGTGATATAACTAACCACGGAGATTTCGATTGCGAAGACAATTCGCTAAGAATGACAGATACATCAATGGCTGAATGGTCGATGAAAATACTGAGTAACGTACGACGTGTTCGGCGGCTTATATTTGGCACGGACAAAGCAATTGGATAAACTTACAGAAATGTTACAATGTTGCAATGTTAAGCAAAATGCAGAAATGTAGATATTGTTACATTTGCGGTGATGATGCAAAATATAGAAAATTTCTACATTTTATAGTTGCCTCAACCCAAAATGAAAAAAAAAACAAAAAAAAACAAAACAAAAAAACAACAACAAAAAACAACAAAAAACAAAAACAAAAACAAATAAAAAAAAACAAACAAAACAAAATAAAAACAAAAAAAACAAGAAAAAAAAAACAAAAAACAAACAAAAAAAAAAACAACGTTTTCAACATTTTTTATCGCAAGGGTCAATAACAACGCAAAATGTAGAAATGCAGAAAAAATCACATTAGTGTTTTTGGTTGTCTATCCGTAAGGCAAATCACTGTACTATGAACTACGACGACCATCACCTCATGACACAGTGGTATCTATTTTGTATAGTCGAGCTGAAACATAACTTTTCCACCCATAAACGCAAAATATAGAAATGTCTCTCTACATTTCCTGTTAGGGTTAATGTAAAATAATGAAATTCTTACATTTCGCAAAAGGGTTTATGTATGATATAGAAATTTCTACAAATCAACATTTTGCGTTGTACGAGTACACAGCATACACGGATGAACACATAAACATTTAATCACCATTACATGAGACAGACAATACTGAAATTACATTGCGAAACATGTGAAGTCGTGGTCAGTAAATATTTACTGGCATATAATTACATGAAAGCACATAGTGCAAATACTATATTATCTATACAATTTATTAAAAAAGCAACAACAACAAAAACAAAAAAAGAAGAAAACACAAAACAACAACAACAACTAAAAACAACAATAAACAACAACAACAAAAGAAATAAAATAAAATAAACAATAACAAACAAACAAAAACAAACAAACAAAAAACAAACAAAAAAAATCTTCCGAAGCAGGGATTCTATGGAAATACACAACCAATCAAAACCCGAAAATAGTTTTAATAAGTTTGTTGTTCATTGGGAATAATTTAAAAAAACAACATCCTTCACGCACCTTAGCAGCTCTAAGCGGACTTCTATGTTCACGTGTAATATATAAGCCCAGCAGTCCCAAAGGATAAGTAAACTTAATAATATCAGTACAACAAGCGTATATCCAAGTACGGGGTGACGTTCAACGGCCTCTACACAAGCACTTAACGACAGCTGCTGGGGTCACTATAAAATATAACAGAGAATAGGAGACTAAGTTGTAATGAGTCTAATCATGAGGAATATTGAAAGTATAAATATAACATTTCACAACCAGAGCATCTTTGAGCGGGGTTCAGCTTTCACAAGTAATATATGTCAAATAGTCCCATAGTGTTGTTTGTGTGTCCGTGCGCACTTACTCGTGTGTGCATGTCAGAGTACAGGATTGCGCGCACATCGTATGTCTGTATGTATGTATGTATGTATGTATTCCTAAGTCTAAAATTAAAAGTATCGCATCCTTATTACTCCAAGGCGGTTCCTCTCTTGCAGTATCGTTTCGTATGTCATTAATTGCAATTGTACTGTTTTGTGTTGTCATAATTTGTATTACATGTCTGTTTCTTTCGGTTCCTTGTAAAGCTTTGTTTCATTAATGTGGCCTTTCTTGTGTAACTTCATTTGTATATTTGCCAACATTTGCACTTTAAAACATCACGACAACATGCCTATATAATTTTGACCCTCTTAAACCCCACTTTTATATAGTAAAATTGGGGTGTACAGGGGTATACATTATTTTTCTTATTTCTGCTCAAAAACATAGATTGTGGGTACTCGTTAGAACCGCATGTTTTGAGCAGAAATTAGAATATAAGAGTTTTTTTTTAATCTGAAAATTTCAGTTTTTGGAGGTGAAATTATCTATATATTTGAATAGGCGTATTTTCGTAATGAGTTTACTTTCTACGTTTGAGGTTAAGTGTCATTGACGAAAATAACTTCAGAAACGTGCACATAGAGTTTCGGTGTTGCTTTTAACTAGACAAAGTTTAATAAGGTCATATGTGACCTAAACCTGTCAGCCTCTGTATGGAAGGACGCACGTGCCTTGAAGCGATGATAGATTGCATAAAACGGGTTTTTTTTGACAAATACTTTCATTGTGTGTATTTTAAATCATCTTCACAATATGATCTTAAAGTTCACGCCAAAGTCAAGTTTTGAAAGTCCAAGAAAAGTTCCTCTATTTGGAATAACAATTCGATAGAATTAATGATGTACATGGCAAAAAGGTGCTTTCGTAAAAAGGATTGGTGCGTTGAAACACACCTTACCACCGCAAACAACCCCGAATTAGCCCAAAAACGTAAGAGAAAAGTCCAGGGAGTGCCACAATTACAAACCGCAGACCTTCCCAAAACCGACAAATCCAAACAAGCACAAATCGAACAAACGTACGAAAAGCACTAAGATTAATTCTCTCTTCCCCAAGCGAGGTAATCACAATGCTAAAACACTGAAACACACAAGAACAAAATGACACAAGGTAAGACATAAAACAAATCGCCTCGTAGAATAAACCACAAAGCAACAAAGAGAAAGACTGACACCGGGACCACCGCCTTAGAACGGTCAGTAGAGTAAACCACCGGGGGTTTAAAGCACTTTTACAGCTAGCCAACTTCACCCTGAGTCCCGATGCTACTCTTAATACAGAAATACATAAAAATGTGGTTCGCATAAAGGCTCCCAACTAAGTCAATGCATCAAAGCGAAAACAAAAAAATCAAATTAATCACTAAAATAAACAAAGACGAGTACTCATTGCTAATTCTACTGTATGCCTGAGTAAATGAAAACCAATAGTTGAACCACGTCGGGCCAAGCCAAAGACATATCGTCTAGCCCCAACCCACTGGTTAAAGTTTTACGAAGAGGCCGTCATTGAGTCTGAGGCCCGAACCGCCGTCGTGCAATTAAAGAGTGAAGCATAGCCATCAACAATGATTGGGTTTACAACTAGGCATGCAGTCTGCCGCACAATATCTAGGCAATAGCAAATTCTTTTATAGCGGTTAATAAGTTTTCTGAATTGCTCAGAACAGTTAGATTTTCCTACAATTTTTCTAAATCTGTACACTTAGTCACCGTAAAATTCTGGTCCCGATATACCTTGTTGCAGAAGTGTTTTCAGACTGACGCTATATTTTCTACCAAACCACTTACTTAATCTAGTTTTCACTCTCAATTACTTTGTTTATTTATCATCTCAAGTGTATGTGCATTATTATTTCATCTTTTCACTCATTGTTGATCGACATTACCATGATAAGACTTAGAAATGTCTACTACACATCTCTTGAAATACAATCAAATTATTTCAAAATCACCATGGCGGCCGACAGGACCCTCTGCGATCCTACTTGAACTCTTTTTTTTGTAAAACCTGAAACCTGAAAGGATCGGGTCAGATGGTCTTGGCGGCTTCTATGGTGTATCCAAAACTTTAAAATTGGGTGCCGATAAACGACTAAGTTACAATAGATGTCACCTGCTTTTGATTTTAGTACTCATAACATGGATTCACAATCTCCATGCAACATAACATATCAAGTTTAAGCATAATCCTTTCTCTGCAGCATAGTAACGAAACTTACCTTTTTTTACAAGCATATCAAATCATGTCAGTATTACATTAGAAAAAAGTCTCTGCCCATTCGAAACATAATCTTTACGTACAGATGCATTAGGATTTTGTTTACAGTCTGTTTTCTTGCATGGCTTAATAAGATTGTAGCTTTTACGTGGCGACATCCAACCAAACCCCGGCCCTACTTCAGCGAGTTCCGCAAATGATACAAGCTTTTCCAGTTCAGATTCTGAGGAAATTCTCGCAAATCATCTCAGCATTTTACACCTCAACGTCCAAAAAAGGTAAGAGAAAAGTCCAGGGAGTGCCACAATCACAAACCGCAGCCCTTCCCAGACCCCAAGAGGAAGAGGAAACCGACAAATCCAAACAAGCACAAATCGAACAAACGTACAAAAAGCACTAAGATTAGCTCTCTCTTCCCCAAGCGAGGTAATCGCAATACTAAAAGGACTGAAAAACACAAGAACAAAATGACACACGGAAAGACATACAACAAATCGCCTCGTAGAAGAAACCACAAAGCAACAAAGAGTAAGACTAACACCGGGACCACTGCCTTAGAACGGTCAGTAGAGTAAATCACCGGGGGTGGGGGTGGGGGGCTGGGGGTTAAAGCACTTTTACAGCTAGCAAACTTCACCCTGGGTCCCAAAGTCTGTTACCTAAAATAGATCTAATAAGAGCTGAATCAGTGACATATGATATAGCTGTTTTCACGGAAAGCTGGCTCAAACCCAATATCACTGACGATCTCATATCACAACAGAACTTCTTGCCACCCTTTAGGACAGACAAAAAAGACCGATCCGGAGGCGGTGTTGTGATATATGCGCGCAATACGCTCTCGTGCAAGCGCCGTAAAGACATTGAAATCAACGGACTTGAAGTTGTCTGGCTAGAAATTGCAATAAAGTCGAAGAAAGTCTTAATCGGCGGTATCTACAGGCCCCCAAATAGCAGTTTCGAGTATTTTTTTATTTAATTATGAAGAGTATCGACCGCGCATACAACACTAATATTCAAGATATCATAATCACGGGCGACTTCAGGTTTATGATTGTGGCACTCCCTGGAATTTTCTCTTACCTTTTTTTTTTCCAATTACAATATGTTTTCTGATAATAATAATAAAATGAAAGACTTGCTGCAGCATATCAGTTTAAGGCAACTAATAGATGAGGCCACACACTTTACGGAACAGTCCATGTCTCTAATTGACCTAATCATCGTTAGAAATACAAACAATATCTTAAGTTGGGGTGTGGCGGATCCTTTCATTCCCGATCTTACTGTCCAATACTATTCTTCTTAAAATTCATCCGTTTAAAAGCCAGAACATACAAAAAAAAATATGGAACTATCAAAGAGCTGATTTTGTAAAACAACTTCTAAGCAAGCACGAACTAGTAACTCAAATCAGAAATCATGACCTGGATACCGGTGTGCAAAATCATTGCTGATGCGATATTTGATGCAGCCGAAAAATCAATTCCAAATAAAGTTGTTAATATTCGCCCTAATGATTATCCCTGGATCTCATGCAACATAAAATTACTAATACGTAGACGACGACGAAGAATTTACAACAAATTCAAGAAAACAATGAATTTATATTTCTGGAATCGGTTTAAAAAATTACGAAACACAGTCACAAACCTAATCCGGAACTCAAAGCAAGACTATTTTAACAATCTTGAAAGTATATCCACAGATGAAACTTCTAACTCTAAACTTTTTTCTGGAAACTTCCAAGCATATTTTAAAACTCGAAAATCCTCACAAGCGATTTTTACCCTTAACCTCAACAATAAATGTGCAGAAACTGACCTCCAAAAAGCAAACATGTTGAATGAATACTTTTCTTCCCAATCTGTAGTTGATGATCATAATACACCGTTGCCACCTCCGAACACCTTTTCACACGAATGTGTGGAAATCTTCGAGATCAGTCCATAGACTGCTCAAGACGTATTCGACGGTCTTGACACGAGTAAAGCTGGTGGGCCTGATCTTATGAGTCCTCGACTGCTTAAAGAAGGTTCGTCTATTCTTGCAGAGCCTTACTTAATCTTATATACTTCCTCTCTTCGACTAGTTATTTTCCATCCTCTTGGAAGGACGGAAATGTTACAGCAATTCACAAAAAAGATGATCGGTCAAAACCTTTGAATTACAGGCCGATATCATTACTCTGTCAACCAGGCAAAAGCATGGAACGATGCATTCATAAAGTACTGTATAATTACATTAGCGGACACAAACTCTTAACCCCCTTTCAATCCGGCTTTATCCCAGGGGACTCCACGACCTTCAAACTGCTCCATACTTACCATATGTTTTGCAAAGCTGTCGATAACGATAAGGAAGTTCGTGTGGTTTTCTGTGATATTTTTCTGTGATATAAGCGAGGCTTTTGATAGGGTTTGGCACCGGCTACGAGATATGGGCTGCTACAATGAATTTTTAAACTGGTTCTCTAGCTATTTATCCAACAGAAGACAAAGAGTTGTCATAAACGGACAGACATCTGAGTAGACATATGTCCTAGCCGGCATGCCCAAGGGACCTATCTTGGGGCCGCCATTATTTCTCATCTACATCAATGACATTGTAAACGAGCTCCAAGCATCAATTAGATTGTTCGCAGACGATACAAGCCTTTACGTAATAGTTGAAAATCCAAACACTGCAGCCACCATTTTAAATCACGACCTGAACCGTATCGATACATGGGCTGCGCAGTGGCTGGTAGATTTCAACGCTGCTAAAACTATTTCCCAAATCTTATCATTGAAACGTAACCCGCCCCTGCATCCACCCCTGTATATGAACGCAACGCCTATCACTGATGCTTCATCACACAAACACTTATTTTCTGGCGAAAGAATGTGCACAATACTGGTTAACCGCTTAGAGGACTAAACCTGCCCAGTAAACGTGTGGTTAGGTAAACTGACCGGGCTCGACATGAACTGGGCCGTAAAACCTCAACACAAACAAACACAAGCACTTAGTAGGCTTGACGTTCACCAATAACTGCATTTTGGCTAAACACATCAACAATATCAGAACAGCCGCCTGGACTAGACTAAATTTGTTACGTGCACTGAAATTTAAAATTAACCGACATGATCTCGAAAACATTTATATCTCATTTATTAGGCCCTTGCTTGAATATAGTGACGCGGTTTGGGACAACGCCTCTGTAGAAAGTAAAAAGCAACTAGAAGCAGTACACAACGAAGCAGCGCGAATTATAACAGGTGGAACAAAACTTTGTAGCATAAAGAACCTCACTGATGGCCTCGGTTGGGAATCTCTACAAGCTAGGCGCGAGAAGCACAAACGAATTATCTTTTATAAAATGGTAAACGGCCTTACACCTGGGTATCTCCAATCTCTTATCCAGCCAATTGTTCAAAATACTACTACATATAACTTGAGAAATTCCAGCAATCTTCGCAATGTTCATGCGCGAACAAACTTGTTTTATAACTCATTCATTCCATCAACAATACGTGCCTAGAATGTCTGACGAGATTAAGACCGCACCATCTGTTGCTTCGTTCAAATATCGACTTAATAATAATCTTAAAAACCTCCTAAATATTACGATACTGGCTCTCGTATTGGCAAAATCTTGCGTGCGAGACTCTGAATGGAATGCAGTTCCTTAAATGCGCATCTCTACAGGAAAAATATCGTCCCTAGTCCAACTTGTTTATGTGGGGGATTTGAAAGTACCTATCACTTCTTTTTCCAATGCCCAAACTATTCAGTCATCAGAAGAAGGTATCTTTCGAACTATCTTCCTACCCTTAACACTAATCGGGTTTTTATAGCTGCTGCCTCTGTGGTAGAGATTGAAGCATTATTTTCTCAGGTCCAAGAACTCATCATACATTTTAAACGTTACGTTGAGCTTCTAAGAAAAATACACATCAAGTGGCACCAATGATAAACTAAACACACTTTAAATAAATATGCAACGTTATTCAAAATAGCTTTAACGGGTATTGTCGATCGACAATGTAGGATGCTACGTCTTATATGTTGAGCGACACAAAATGTCGTCATTGTAACATAAATACCCTCATGAGCATCCTCCCAGTAAGTATCTGCATAAATCTGAATCGGGCCGTTATCGGCCGATAGTGGCCGATGTGGATTTGTGAGGAATGCTGGCTGGGCAAAGAACAAATGTGCAGCTGGGCTAAGAAAAAATGTGCACGCTCTTCTCAAAGAAATTCTCGATATGTGTACCGATGTAAATAACTAAAATATCACTATAACTACGGCATGTCCTCGCATCATCACCATCATCATCATTGTCGTCGTCGTCGCCGTCGACTCATCATAATTATCATTATCATCATCATCATCTCCATCATCATCGTCGTTTCTTGCAGGTCAATGTAGAAGATTGTATAATTAATATTATTGGTAGTAGTAGTGGTAATGGTAATGACATCAATAATAATCGCAATGATTATTGTTAGATTTGTTATTATTACTGCTATTAGTGGATTATTATTATTCGGAGTTGCAAAAACGATGGTGATTAGGACGACGGTAGTCATTATTATCATCATCATCATCATCATCATCATCATCATCATCATCATTATTATTATTATTATTATTTATTATTATTATTATTATTATTATTATTATTATTATTTTGTACTTCACAAACATACATCATTATTATCTACCATTCACGTACATGTATGTAAACATGCCATTATTCCTATTTCAGGAGATGATTTATATAAGCTTTTAGCTTTTTATCAAACCCTGTACCATATAACATCATGCGATGTATATATGTGAACTTAAATAAATAAAAAATATTGATTAAACCAAGTGGAATGAGATATCAAAGCTGTTTGTTAGCTCAGCAGATAAATGTAAGTGAAATATGGGCGAGTCAGGACGTTTGCAAAAAAAAAAAAGAAAAAACTTAGATGAAATATAAATGTGCATGTACATCCGCATGATTTGATCAGGATCCATTACGAAAACAAGCCTATTCAAATATACTGAAAATTTTACCACCAAAAAATGACAATTTCAGATAAAAATTCAGATATTTTTTTTCATATTTTTGCTCAAAACATAGATTGTGGGTACTCGTTAGAACCGCCTCAGCGAGGCGGTTCTAACGAGTCTAACGAGTACCCACAATCTATGTTTTCGAGCAAAAATACGAAAAATGATGTCTACCCCTGTAAACTCCAGTATTACTGTATAAAAGTGGGGTTCAAGGGGGTCAAAACTATATAGGCGTGTTTTCGTGATGTTTGCCTTGCACTCGTTTTGTCTGGCTCCCGCTCACTCTTCCACTGGATCCGCATGTGACATTTTGTTGTTAGACACACGCACTCGGTATGCATGAACGATCGCATGAGCGAACAAAGAAACAAACAAATAAAAGAAAGGAAAGGATGAATAAACGTTTTGCCCTGCAATTTCACATCCAACAAAAATCCGATCCATTATAGAAATTCACATCTTGCATACTTTTTAACAAACAAGACTATCATTAGGTAAGGTGCCTTTATATATCAGAAGCTACGTAGAAATACTTGTTTTTATTTTCTATAATGTATGTAGATGATAAATGATACTTATTCGTAATTGATTTTCAGTTGCTTGATTTGTGACTCAAGAAGTTTAAAATGTGTTTTGGTTATAGTTTGGGTGGTTTTAGTGTGATTAGTGTGTGTTTTGGGGTGTCTCAGAAAGGATAAATCATGCTTCTTTACCGGAACCTAGCGGGAAATCGAATGGGACAAAGTTATGACGAACTTTTAGTTAAAGTTCTCAACGTAAGAAGATAAAATGAAATTTTGTTTGCTTTGTTTTAGCATGTTTAGGACCCTTATTCAGACAAAAGAAAATTTTTGAAAGTTGCAGTGAAAAGGCTTTTTTGTTGACACTAAGAAGTATATGGTCTAAGTACCCAAGCCATAGAGCGTTAAACGTTGAACCAGTGGCAACAGAATGTTCAGGTGAACAGACACGGACCCTAACAGAAAGAATGCAATCAGGCGTCCTAGGAATTTAAAGATTGCTGTAGGAATTCCATAGATTTATATTGCGGTATGTCTAAATGACAATGAGAAGCTATCGTACATAGAAAGGCGCACAGGGCGGTCAAATTAAATATCAACTTCGTATCCAGCGTTACACAGAGTGGAGTGTGGATTTGACAAGGAAACTTTCAAAGTTTCGGGTGTAAAGTGGGCTTCGTTTTAAGAACCTCTATCATAATATTGAAAAAAAAAAACAAAAAAAAAAAAAAAAAAAAAAAAACAAAAAAAAAAAAAAAACAGCAATTTTCTGCTATTCTTCCTCGCTTATTTTCTTTGTTGAAGATGCTTCTCGTGTACATTCACATCACAAGCGCAAAATAACCAATTTTAATTTTTAGGACTTGTCCGACGCGTGCCAATTGTTTTGTTTATATTTTTGGTTGGTATTTGGAGAAAACAAACCCCTAGATAGATATACCTTATTCGCCCTAATTACTGCACTGTGCGCTAACGTTGTTTTCAAAAATCACTAGAAAATCTTGTAGTAAAATATCCTCCTAATACGGGTATACTTTAGAAAACCACAATCTATGTTTTTGAGCAGAAATATGCTCAAATAGATTGTGGGTACTCGTTTGAACCGCATCGATGAGGAGGTTATATGAGTACTCACAATCTATTTTTTGAGCAGAAATAAGAAAACTAATATATACCCCTGTAAATCCCAGTTTTACTATATAAAAGTGGGGTTTAAGGGGGTCAAAATTATATAGGCATGTTTTTGTGATGGAATTCCATTCCCTTAGTGACCTTAACCGTTTCAACAACAGTCCACTGTTTACTGATGCTCTGGTAGCCATTTGCTTATCACTAAGGGATTTGGGTGTCCAATGGATTGTTACCTTGTGTATACCTAAATGATCATGTAATATCATTGAAATGCTACCATGTGAAATATCACGAAAACATGCCTATTATAACGTTGACCCCCTTATATCCCACTTTTGTATTGTAAATCTGGGGTTTACAGGGATATACATTAGTTTTCTTATTTCTGCTCAAAAACAAAGATTGTGGGTACTCTTTAGAACCGCCTCGTCGAGGCGGTTCTAACGAATACCCACTAACTATGTTTTGAGCAGAAATGTGAAAATATCAGAATTTTTGTCTGAAAATTTTCAATTTTTTATGGTAAAATTTTCAGTATATTTGAACAGGCATGTTTTCGTAATGTACCCCTTGTCTCTGCAATCTCTTCAATCTAAATATGCCTTTTAAAATATACAAGACCCGCATTTTATTTCATATGTCTTCAACAGTGGCAACAAGTTGATGTGTAGACCCGTTGTCATATTCTGAGGAAATTCTATCCCGTCTGTACTCGTTAACTTAGAATTTTACTGGGGTATAGGCTGGGGCAGAAGACCCGTACTCATCGATCAGTTCGCTGTGTAGTCCCTTCCCTTGCCTGCTTTCTCTTTTAAAACAGGTAACAACTTGCAGCACTGTATGCCAATATAGACGAAAAGCTCGAATTCGTATCACTGGCATTGTTTAATATCCGATATAGTATTTTGCACATGCCTACACCGTGCGTTATAATGTGAAAATCGTGGCCTTGCCAGTGAATTAGAAATCCTGTAGGTTTGTGTGACCGTTCTAAGACGGTGGTCCCGGTGTTACTCCTTGTTGCTTTGTGGTTTATTCTACGAGGCGATTTGTTTTATGTCTTACCTTGTGTCATTTTGTTCTTGTGTTTTTCAGTCCTTTTAGCATTGTGATTACCTCGCTTGGGGAAGAGAGAGCTAATCTTAGTGCTTTTCGTACGTTTGTTCGATTTGTGCTTGTTTGGATTTGTCGGTTTTCTCTTTCTCTTGGTGTCTGGGAATGGCTGCGGTTTGTAATTGTGGCACTCCCTGGACTTTTCTCTTACCTTTTTTGTTACTTATCGGCGCGCCCTCGTATCAAGCATATCAAGGATTTATGATGTTGTAAATTTTTATAGAGTATTTTATTTTCAGTGCATCTTAGAGGCTAAAAAAAGTGTGTGTCATTCGCTACAAAAACATAGGTTACAAAATGGATATTCTGTGGCAATTTGCATGTATGGTCGTTAGCCCAATAATGGATGATAACTTTTCAAATGCACTACTTTAAGTCGGGGCTCCGACAAAATGACGATTCCTTTCGCAATTGGCTCATCACGAAAACATACCTATATAATTTTGACCCTCTTAAACCCCACTTTTATATATTTGATATTCTGTGGCAATTTGCATGTATGGTCGTTAGCCCAATAATGGATGATAACTTTTCAAATGCACTACTTTAAGTCGGGGCTCCGACAAAATGACGATTCCTTTCGCAATTGGCTCATCACGAAAACATACCTATATAATTTTGACCCTCTTAAACCCCACTTTTATATAGTAAAACTGGGGTTCACAGGGGTATACATTATTTGCCTTATTTCTGCTTAAAACATAGGCGGTTCTAACGAGTACCCACAATCTATGTTTTTAAGCAGAAATTTGAAAACTGTCAGAATTTTTATCGGAAAACTTTCAATTTTTGGTGGTAAAATTTTCAATATATTTGAATAGGCGTGTTTTCGTAATGTTTAGAAGGTCAGCGGCTGACTATCAATGTCTGTGGTCGGGCTCACCGGGGTCTTGTTTAATTTTTTGCAACCGGCATCAGATCGCCATTGAGCTCTTTGCTTTGTTTGTTTACACTTTTTGTGATCATATAATTCACTTTTTATGAAGAGGACCACTATGCGACCCGAAGATATGTTTGTAATTTGGATCTGCATTAGAATTAAAGGTGAGGTTTCGCGCGAGTAAAACTGATTTAAGCGCCCTAGTTGGCCTGTTGGCCGTTCCTCTGTCGCAATTCTTCTTTGTTAGGTGGTTTCATATGTAGCCTTTGTTTTGGCATTATTTGTTCGTTATCTCTCCTTCTTTTTGTGCCCAGGGAAGGCGTCGTGAGTGTGGCATTTTCTGGGTATTTCTTTCAATCCATGTTTCTACGCCAGATACGCCTGTGTTGCTTGATTTGTAAAATATCCTACTTCATTCATCTCTAGAGGAGACTGCTGGGTTTTAACATGGTTTTTTTTTTTTTTGCATATAATGAGATATTTTCTTGCACTGAAATTGTCATTTCACGTTTCGACCAATTAGTCGACATTAAGTTCAACAGATCACGGTTTTGGTAGAAATTAATCTTATATTGCTTCATATATCCTTTACAGTGCTACTGAGAAAAAAAAATAAATAAAAAAATGAGGTAGTTTCTATGGTCGATATTTGAGGACCACCAGCATTTATTAATTAAATTATTTATTTTTTATTTATTTATTTATTTATTTATTTATTTATAATACAACTTAACAGGTTTACAAGGAATGCACCTGTCCAATGGCTTTGCTTTCTTTCTGAAAAGGGGTCTGATCTAAGAAGAAAGAGTGTTCCCTCCCTTGCTATAAATTATTCCCTTTTACAGCAGCTCTCTTCAAAAGCGATTTGTGGTTCAGTGTTCAGTAAAAGCACAATAAGCGAAATGGTAAACCACAAATAAAATAAAAATTCATATAGCTTAATTGAAAAAAAAATCCTAAATGCATATTCTGACTAAGATCAACACCCCATATATCGAACCCCATCCCTCGATTAAGCTTCATAATTTACAGAAATGTATCAAGAAAAACTAAACGTTCCAAATTTCCAAAGGACAGTACAATTATGAACAGGGACAAAGTGGGCGTTCTATGTCAATATGACTGCATGTCCCTATATCCGAGCTGTGCATTTCGTTTAATTTAATATAAGTGGGCCCTTCATGCGAAACGTGCCTTAGGGCATATGCGGCGGCGAATGTCCAGATCAGCCTCGGTATTATGCAGTCTGATCAGGGTCTTCACCGCCAACAGAACTGGATACTGTAGAATGTATAAATGGAGAGAAAATGTCCGGATGTTACTTTGCGCATGCGCAGGATGATCTGAATGCGCATCTTGCGAATGCCTGGCTCTTTTTGCATGACGCTTTCCATATACAAGTAATCAGAAAGGCCCCGAGTCCTGTCTTGTTCCATTTTTTGACGGGTGTTGTCCTGACCAGACCAGTGGTTGTTCGCAAAGTACTTGTTTTAAGATATCCGGAAGAAAGATGAGCAATGAGGGCTTTCATCACGGTCTGTCCTTATGAGCCGCAACATCAAGGTCTGTCCTTATGAGCCGCTTCATCCGAAAACATACCTTCTGACATGAGCGTCTTTTGGATAGCCAAGACGCAATGTATCTTCATGCTGACAACGAAGCCTCTGATCAGATTGCGCGAGTATGTAGGACGATTTAAGTCTTTGTTGGACTATTGTATTAAGAAATAAGTACTGTCTTCAGTGAATTATAGTTTTCTTGGTCTTTTATTCATTTGCCCTAGATAACCGAGTTACCGAATTTGCCCTTAATTTTCGGACACCTCGACTACTAACAATACATGTCTTTGTACAAAATATAAGTGAAGATACCCAATGCTACAATCACGAAGCGTCGTGGTCAGCAACTTTCTTTCGTAGAGATTGATCATAAAATATTTTCTACGGTCATTCTCTCCCTTCCGCTGATTCAAGAAGGGCAGTTTGTCAGTTTCTGGCGAAAGAATGTGCACAATACTGGTTAACCGCTTAGAGGACTAAGCCTGCCCAGTAAACGTGTGGTTAGGTAAACTGACCGCGCTCGACCTGACCCCATTGGGTTGACTGGGCCATAAAACCTCAACACAAACAAACAATCACGAATCACAACCTTCCTGCGGAACAAAAAGAAGGAGAGATGAGGGACAAATAATGACAAAAGAAACGTCACATATGAATCTAGCGACGCATCACGAAATCATACCTATATAATTTTGACCCCCTTACACCTCACTTTTATATAGTAAAACTGGGGTTTACAGGGGTATACATTATTTTTCTTATTTCTGCTCAAAAACATAGAATGTGGGTACTCGCAGAACCGCCTCGGCGAGGCGGTTCTAACAAGTACCCACAATCTATGTTTTGAGCAGAAGTATGAAAAATACCAGAATTTTTATCTAAAAACTTTCAGTTTTTGGTGGTGAAATTTTCAACATGGTTAAATAGGCATGTTTTCGTAATGATACAAACAAAGAAGAACTGCAACATAGGAACCGCCTTGGAACAGTCCGTAGGAAAACTACTGGGGTGGGGGTGCGCTTAAACCAGTTGTTAAACTCGCTAATATTTTGTACAGACTCTAGTACTCAATTTTTGCTTACCCTTGCATCGGAAAGATATACGATTTATTTCGATACAGGAAGAAAGCCTGGACATGTCTGTATATAAAACAACTGCATAGCAGATACGCAATCATTGCATTTCGCGAAAACTTGCACGTTTTTATGCAGGTCCAGTTGATACTTAACAAATTATAAGTATACAAAACCTTGTGTATTCAGTTTGAAATCCTAGAAAAAGAAAGGAAAAAAAAAAATGCTCAAAAGCAGAATGTTTATTTTGTGCTGCATATATGCTAACATGACATCATTAGTGACAGCCCGCTTAGTTTTCGCATTTAAGGGAGAGTGTCTGACATCAATGTTTTAAATTTCACATGCAAACTGCGTTTCAAATAAACCTTCGCCTTTATTAGAAGGTATACAGAAATGGATTAGCACCAAAAAATGTTCGAATTTTCGTCCAAGATGGCCATTACAATAAACCTGTAAGAAAACGTTTGGTAGCAAATTTTATGACATCATTTTGATTGAAACATTTCAAATTTCACCAGACATCTTTTTGGCGTTTGTGCTTATGGCTTTTCACTAAAACCGTTGTATAGAACACTGTATTGTACCTACGTAAGTCTTAAACATCCACGATGAGGGGAATCGCCTCGCATTTCTGGCAGTCCATAATTTCCAAACCTTTGTTGACGAACTATACTGGATAAGAATGTATGAAGACCAAAAATAATAATTGACGTAATTTCCGCTAACTAAATGTTCATCAAAATTCCATAAAATACACCCCGTTTTATAAAACGACAAGAATTTTAAACAGTGATAATTTATATTCAGACATTAATTGTGCAGATTTATTTATCGCGAGTGGGGTGTATATTGGATGTATTTTACATGTTACTATAAACATGTGTACAATATACTTAACAGAATTTACAGTTGCTTGTCAAAACTCTAAACCAGTATCATGCAAAATGCATGCGTTTCTCCAAAACAATTAGTTTCGCATTGCTATACAGCGGTTTTGTATAAACCAATATCCAAGCTTTATATATACAAAAACTCAGCCGTATATCTTTCCGACTGTAGGGCTACGATTTTATGTACGATGCAGGAATTGAGAAACCCGACAAATTGTTCCTCTTTTGTGATGAAATTGCTGGATAAGTTTCAAACAGTGTAGATGCTGGCCAGACGCCGTGTTCTGCGGCATCTAACCGAGGTCTACGTCTACACTGTTTGCTCAGGCATGTCCTAATACATAGAATATGAATTGTATTATGTAAATGACTTCTTAAAGTTCTTAACATTTGTGGACGCCGACATCTATGATGGTTCAATAGCACTAATCAGCACTGACATCACAGAGTAGGACAAACAAAACCATTACTAACAAGTTCTTTCTTTGTCATGCTTTTTCAATGACCATCACTGTTACATATGAGTAGTTCATTCACTAGGTTTATTTGTCCTACTATTGTATGCCATTAAACTATTTATAGCCATTTTATATATGTATTAATGAGGGCTATAACGTCTTCTTATTGTGTTGGCCGTCACCATTATTTAACATTGTAGTGTAGAGCCTGTCAATAAGTAAAAGTAGAAATCGTCTCTGTGGCGCAATCGGTTAGCGCGTTCGGCTGTTAACCGAAAGGTTGGTGGTTCGAGCCCACCCAGGGACGTGATTTTTTCCCCTCAGCGACCACAGTTAGTGTTGTTAACCTTTAAACTGTCAAGCAATTTGTTGCAGACGACATTCTATATCTGTTTTTATTAATTTTTAAAGCAAATATAATTTGGCAGATATTAATTGTCTGTTCGACAGACACATGCAAATTTGTTTGCTCTACGAGCCGTATTTCCTTTGAAATTGAAAAAAAAAAAAAAAAAAAAAAAAAAAGATCAAATGACAACTGTGATTGACACTTATTTTTCATTCGTTTCGTTTTGTTTTCTTTTCTTTAGATGAGGGGCACGGGGGGGAAGGGGCAGGGTAGGGGGAGGGGGGAGTAGGAAGTCGTAGATTTACGGCCCAATCAACCCCGTTAAGGAAGGTCATGTCGAGCCGGTCAATTAAGCTACTCACTGGGCAGGCTTAGTCCGCTAACTAGTAATTGTGCAGATACTTTCGCTAGTAACTGAAAGCTGCCATATCTGAATCAAATGAAGGGGTAGAATGATCGTTAAAATGATTCATGATGAATTTCCACAGAGCTGGGATCAAACTTGCGACCTCTGGATCTGCAGTCGGACGCGCCACTGACTGTGCTATGAAACCCGGCACTTCAATGGTTGAACAAATTGAAATTGAAACTCAGATAGAGTGCATTATAGTGTATTATAACCCTTCTCATGCTGAATAATTTAAGATGCCACGCCCACTTCTAATTTTCAAAAAATCATATTACTTGATCCAGGCTGTTGATACAAATTCATATACAATGTCAAACAGTGCAGATCCAGATCAGAAGCCAACTGATCTGAATCTAAAGTGTTTGCAAAGTCAGGGTATATCAGGGTTCAGCAGGACTAGGGTTAAGTATAGTTCTATATGTGTGTAGTGGTACTTTTCGTTACTTGTTATGTAGTGTTTCACTTTTTTATGCTTTTCTTTTAACAATTATGCAAGTTTAAGATATATTCAGTTAAGTTTTGGCGGTGTTGCCACCTTTTTGGGAAAGTGTGGCCAACTGTGCCTGCCATCTGTTCATTGTGTGGCTGCTTAATTGTATTTGTCTGTCTTTGCCTTTGGAGTTGGATCTAATTGTATCAGTTCCTGAGTCCACTTGTTTACTTTGTAACCAGCGTGTGTATATTCGTTTTCTTCAAGTGATTGAAGTTTGAATCTTTATACTTCTGAAAGATAATCATATAAACAATCGGACAGTTTTGAATATCATTTCTTTGATCTAACCGATGGAACAAAAAACAAACAACAACAACAACAAACAAGGAAACGGTAAATTGTGTTGCTGTTTGTGTTCATTACTGTACATTTTTAGTTATTCATTTGTTTCGTTTATAGTTACACGAAGTTTTACTCTTTACCGAGCTATCTATTTAATTTGTTCGTTAGTTGTTTTTTTTTCCTGTTTTTTTTTTTTTTTTTTTTATGCTTATTCAGTAACTAATACCGTATTCGACTTAATTACCGCACTGTACACTTAGGTTTTTAAAAATTCCTGGAAAATCTTCCAGTAAAGTATCCACCTACTACAGGCATACTTTAAAGAAAGGTCAGCACAGGACTTCACGAGGGGCGTGTTCAATATTGTTCATGCAATCATTACGAAAACACGCCTATTCAAATATATTGAGAATTTTACCACCAAAAAATGAAAATTTTCAGATGAAAAATTCGGATATTTTTCTTATTTCTGTTCAAAACCTAGATTGTAGGTACTTGTTAGAACTGCCTCGATGAGGCGATTCTAACGAGTACCCACAATCTATGTTTTTGAGCAGAAATAAGAAAAATAATGTATATCCCTGTAAACCCCTGTTTTACTATATAAAAATGGGGTTTATGGGGGTCAAATATTATATAGGCATGTTTTCGTGATGATTGTTTTATGAAAGCATATGTATTATAAAATAAAACGTTCTCATTTGACACTCAATTCAAATGAGTACCAACGCCATATGCTTTTATAAAGAAATAGATTTAAGTACACAATCTGTATTCCGAAGACTATGAAATTGTTTGACTGTTCGCTTATAAAGATATGTGCGTTAATTAGATCGAATACGGTAGTGCATTTTCTCATTCACCTGAGAGTGTACAGAATATTAAACGCATACACACTACTAAAACAAGAGTTATCAGAAGACAAAGCAGCTCGCTGGAAGGGAGAGATCCGATATAAAAACAATCTTTGCAAGTGATGATCATTGATAAGAAGACTGTGACTGACTAACTGATTAGTTTGGTGTGGACGAAATATGAAAGCTACATCTTACATACTAAATCCCTTAGGTTGATGTGGACGAAATATGAATGTTATACCTTACATATTTCAGCAGTCATGTACACTTTTCAAAACTTAAACACAGCTGTAAATGACAAAGTATGACCTGACCATGATCTAGGCAGAAGGTCAATCTGAGGAAGGGTGTATGCTATTGAAAAGTCTTACTCTAAGGTAGGTGCGGGATAAATATTAAAGCTGTATCTTGAATACTTCAGCAGTTACGTACACCTAATCGCAAAACTTGAACACGGGTTCAAATGACAAAGCATGAGTTGACGTTGACCTAGGCAGAAGGTCAGACTGAGGAAGGGGTATGTGCTATTAGAAGGTCTTACCCTAAGGTAGGTCAGGTAGGTCGGGCCAAATATTAAAGCAGTATCTTAAATACTTCAACAGTTACTTACACTTTTCAAAACTTAAACATAGAACTTGAACATGGGTTTAAATGACTAAGTATGACCTGACCTTGACCTAGGCAGAAGGTCAAACTGAGAAAGGGATGTGTGTTATTGAAAGGTCTTACCCTAAGGTAGATGTGGCAGAGTATTAAAGCCGTATCCTGAGTACTTAAGCAGTTACGTACACTTTTCAAAACTTAAACGCAGAACTTAAACATGGATGTAAATGACAAAGTGTGAACTATCTTGACCTATATAGAGGTTCTAACTTTGGAATGGGGGTGTATGCTATTGAAAGGTCTTACCCTAAGGTAAATGTAGGCCTACTATGAAAGCAGTACCTTAAATAATTAAAAAAAAAAATATGCACACCTTTGAAAACTTAAACATTCTGCTAACGCACCGTGAACATAGTCCCAGAGAGCAAATAACGTGAGTGTCCTAAGAATCGTGCCACGCGAAAACGTGTATTCGGACATATGCGAACAGCAAAGGCCCAGATCAGCCTGCGCATCCGCGCAGTCTGATCAGGACCTTCACTGTCCGCTTACAGAATTATTTGATACTGTAGAATATATCGATGTATAACAAAATGCTTTATCAGGTTGTGCGGTTTCACTGGCTGATCTGGATCTTAACTTTTCCCATATGACCCGAAGACACTATTTTTTTTCTGGCGCGGCCCACAGAATCACACGAGAGGCTTGTGTTTCTGTATTAAGAGTAGCATCGGGACCCAGGGTGAAGTTGGCCAGCTGTAAAAGTGCTTTAAACCCCCCGGTAGTTTACTCTACTGACCGTTCTAAGGCGGTGGTCCCGGTGTTAGTCTTACTCTTGTTGCTTTGTGGTTTATTCTACGAGGCGATTTGTTGTATGTCTTTCCGTGTGTCATTTTGTTCTTGCGTTTTTTAGTCCTTTTAGTATTGCGATTACCTCGCTTAGGGAAGAGAGAGCTAATCTTAGTGCTTTTCGTACGTTTGTTCGATTTGTGCTTGTTTGGATTTGTCGGTTTCCTCTTCCTAGTAATATGTTTATTATATGTACAGTACTACAGTAACGTTCTGACATATGTATTACGTCTCGCGGATGTTCCTAGAACTCCAAATCAAAATCAACACAAAAAAAGGTAAGAAAAAAGTCGAGGGAGTGCCACAATCACAAACCGCAGCCCTTCCCAGACCCGAAGAGGAAGAAGCTATGCTATGAAGACGATTCACATGAATATTAATGGTAATTTTCTCAGAAACATAAAAAGTATTGTTGCGAGCCGAGGGTAAGCAGCATCTGTAGGACTTCTCCACAGCAATATAAACTGGGGGTGGAACTAAAGCTGGCTAGACAGCGAGAGTCCCAACCGCCTTACCGAAACACCAGACTTAGTCTAGGCCTCGCTTGAGGGGTATAGTGAGTCTCAGATAAAAAATAAGTGATAGTGTAAAATAGCACTATGTTCTATTCTGTTCTGCGCCAAGTGCAGTATTCTATTCTATTCTGTATTTCAGGGAGTGAAAAGAAGAACCAAGACAATGAATGTAGAAATAAAATATTTCTTATCCTTTAACGATGCTAAATAAAATATATGATAACAATATCAGATCTTTGTTGTGATTTTTGACTAGTGTCGTATCACGCACAGTTATGGACTGCTGTATGAAATCATTCTATGGACGGTTTGACAATACACTATGAATAAAATGACATGATATGACGGCGGCAGAGATCGCAAACTAGTCAAGGCTAAATGACGGCAAACAGTGTAATTTTATGCAATGACAGATGAAAAATGTGGTGAAATTTGATGAACAGTAATGCAGAGCAAGTATCAGAATAAATCCCAATAAGACATAGATTACTAAAGCGAGCTGTCTCTTTAAATTTAAGAAAAGGGAGAAAGAAAAAAAAAAAAAAAAAAAAAAAAAAAAATAAAGTAAATAAAATGTCCAAAAGCAAGTTTCTTATTTTACATCCTTAAAATTAACCCCTCTAATAAAATGAATAAATTTTGGCCGAAAGGTTGCTGCACTGAAAAACAGAAAAAAACAACAACAACAAAAACAACAACAGACAGTTCGGAAATTCAAATAAAGCCAAAATTTGCAGCAAAAAAATTAAACGTGACTTTCGCTAACCAAAGCTAATCCGAGACTGAATCGGCAATCCCAAGAAACTGTTTATATAATCCCAGGCGCCCGTCTCCCAAACCAAGCAGATTTTACAACGGGTTCCCCGAACCCCAGCAGATTCTCTCCGGGAAATTGGGATTCCCGGACCAAAACCGCAAGGGAATGGCCGCCCCCAGGAGAAAACTGTCTGGGAAGATGAAGCCCCACAGAAATTCCGACCCGCCATCTTTGATTTGCCGATAAAAATCACCCCAGTACCCAACTTCAACCGGCAAATATAAAGCCGTCTTGAATGAAATCCCCCAAGTAATTCCAACCAAAATGACCCAAAATAATAAAGTTCATGACTGCTATAACTAGAAAACTTTTTATGGTACCGATTGCATGGAATTCATTGTGAAGTTTAGCTTGACAGGTCTGTGATGACTCTGCTGTTCTGACAGTTACGCTTCATCGATCACACACAGGCTCCCATAATTCCATGTTTACACACTAAAACAATGGATGACAGTGACAACAGCATGCTACGATCTGAACAATTTTGTGATAAAACAGCTTATTAACAGCATATAATGGATTAAATTAACTTGTAAAAAAAGGTAATCACATTGATCAAGAAGGCTACGAATGACAAGTTTGCGTCTTTCAGAATAATTAAATATTGGTTGTGCACTGCCAAAAATGTGTAAACAGCTGATTTGCGAACCAGGAAGAAAATTGTAACACAGGAAACTGGGTCACTACATTACCCCCTCCAGGGTCGATTTAGTTCCATCAAACGACCCTGAACAGAAGGTCCAATATTAATCCAGTTTTCAAACACAACCTTCGAAATGCAAACCGTTACTATTCTACTAAAACATCATGGTCACGGCACCAAGATAATTTGAATAAGCTACACTCTAATATTCAAACTATTGCTTAGACTGATCCCTTAACAACAATGAATTCAAACTTAATGACAATCTGAATGACCCATATAAATATGGTGATAATACAACAATGTTAGAATTATTTTGGTTTACATTACACTACAATACATTGATGTGACCATGAGCTGAAATTGGATGAGAAATTGACGAATTTGAGTGAATAAATGTGATATGGAAAGTGTTTTGCTTCAACATGTATCTGCATAAGCTGCAAAAGCGTGCAGAAAAACGTTTTTACGAGGTTCAAATGAAACATATCAAGAACAGAACATAGTCACATATTGCAGTACTTTACCTGCATTTTACCCTCATTATCACAATAAAATCACCGTCCTGTTCACAAATCAGAGTGACCACAAATCACTTGTTTATTATGTTCTTACATCTATAAATGTTCCGACTGAAATGATGATGTTCAAGTATGAACACTTATAGAGACCAAATTTACAAGTGCTGTGCAGTCTGGGAGCATATCAACTCTCTCTCTCTCTCTTTCCCCCCCTTTCTCTCTATCCTTAAATTGCTATCTAAATTCTTTACTAATGCTATCTACTTTATTACCACAATGTCACTTCCTCTTATAGAATTATTCACTTAATGTCACTTCCTTTTATAGAATTATTTACTTAATGTCATTACTGTTTATCACTATTACATTCCTGAATTATTAAATGTCACATTTTATCACTTTTTCTGCTATACTTCTTTCTAAATTCTCCGGTTAGTTAGTCATCAACACATCAATAGTTTTCCGGGAATGTGTGGCACTGCTTTCTACCTCATCTCCTTTCCTCATTGACATCATATGTGGATTTTTCCTCATTCCTGTGTTTGTTTGTTATTGTTCATTTATTGTCTATATTCCTCTTCATGTTGTTCTGGGCTATCCTCTTTATCTCACTGCTTTTCATATTCTTTGGCTTAAATCTCTCATTGTATTTTCAGTATATGCTTTTCCTAAAACAGATCTGACCTCTTTCTTTTGGTTTTCCTTTCCATCCTCCTCCTCCAGGCCCTTCTTTTCTTCCTTTCCAGAGTTCTTCTCCTTCTCCACTGCCTTCTCTCCTTTTCCAAAGTTTTTCTTTTCCCCCCTCCTTGCTGACTCTTTCTTTTCTCCAATACTGCTGATTAGTTTCCTTATTTCACTCGTTCTTTCTTCTCTGCATCTCTCCTCCTATCTTCCCGCCTTCGTTCTGCCTCTCTTTCTCTTTCCCTTTCTTCCTCTCTCTTCCTTTCCATGTCAAACCATCTATCTTTCCGACGTCTATCTTCTCTTGTGTTCTCTTCCACCGCTTTCTTAAGGCCATTCAATGCAGCCACGACTTTACCCAGCATGCAAGTGGCTTCTGTCAGTGCCTTCTCCATTCTGTCAGATGCTTTCTCAGTTCTTATAATTTGTCTATTCTCACTCTGTATGGCTGACACCAGACCATTCATAGCCACCAGACTTATTTCCAGAGTTGGTCCTATCTTGCTTTCCACCTGCTCTCTGATCTTCTTCCATTCCTTTGACCCTTCTGCTTCAGGCTCCTTCCATACTTCAGTCTCCGTCACCTCTTCTCTTTCTGCTGCCACTGCACCTTGTGATGTTTCTACCTTTCTCCTTTTAGCTTTCACTTCTCCTTCATCTGCTGACTTCCGTTTTCCTAACTCCTGGTCTCCAGCCTCCGATAATCCGTCCGCCTCACCTTGAGGCATAAGCTGTGGCCATAGGTCTTCCACCTCTTCTTTGGACTCTCCATCTTTCACTGTTTCTTCTTGCTCTTCCTTCTGCATAGACCGAGGATGTTCTGGTTCAGCCCTGGACATGGGTGTGGTTCTCCCCATCAGCTCAACTTCTACTGAGCCCAAGTCTGAAGTTGGCCGCGATCCAACAGTACTCACATCAGGCCTCTGGGCAAAGGGGGAGAGCGGTGCTCATGGTAGGCAGAAGTGTTGTTCCAAGGGTATCAGTCCTCTGGGCAACAACGGGGAGAGCTGTGCTTCCTGTCGGCAGAAGTGTTGTTCCCAGGCCATCAGTCCTCTGGGCAACAACGGGGAGAGTTATGCTTCTGGTCGGCAAAAGTGTTGTTCCCAGGCCATCAGTCCTCTGGGCAACAACTGGGACAGCATCACTTCCAGTGGGCATAAGTTCTGTGCTGAGGCCATTCGGTCTAGCGTCGGGAACGGGCTGCAACGTCGTACCGGAATCACTTTCCAGGGGTGATAACATGGAACGCTGAGGAGCGGCAACCACTGGATCGGCTGGGGCAAAGGCAGATGGCACCTCATGGCTCGTCCTGATTGGCTGAAACGATGACCCCAGGTTCATCCCAGCAAGTGTAGTAGCCTGGTATAGAGGACCTTGGGGTAGATTGTAGGCATCTGCATTGCCGTGTCCGGGTTCTGGCTAGCGCTAGAGGCTTGCTGCATCCCTGTGGGTCCTGCCTGCCCTGTCCACAGCCCAAGCCCTGTCACCAGCTGGTTCATCGTGGCAAACTGCTGTAGCTGCTGACCTCCTTCTATTGGGATCGGGTTCTCCATCTCTGTCAAAGGCACAACAGTTGCTGGCGTCTGTCTCACCCTGCTGACTTTGCTGCATGGACTGGTGAGTACAGCTGGCTGGCTCTCTCCGACAGCTGGCGACTCCGCAATGTACCCAAGGCGCAGGGTATCCGATGTCAGGGTCTCTGCTAACTGGTCAGGACTTGCTGCCGGCATCGGTTCTGCCACTGTCGTTACTTGAGACGGCTCCCCTGCCTGCTTTTTCAAGAAGAAGAGTAGACTTTCCTCCTGGGTGAACTTCAAGAGGTCTGTCTTTCCAATCTGGTAGGGCACTGGGCTGGCCACCATCCACTCCTGATGGTTCATTACATTCATCTCCCGTGCTCTCGCCAGGTGTCTTGAATAGTGGTTCACATGATGGTTCATCTGGTGCAGGGTGGTACACTTGAACGTGCACAGGCGACAGTAAAAGGGGATCCTGTCTCGTGCCACATGGTTCTTCAGCAAATGGTCCTCCATTGGTCCTCGCTCGCCCAAGATCTGTAGACCCTTCTGCTTCTGGCAGCCCAAACAGAGGTAGGCCCTGCCCCGCTTCTTTGCCTTCTCTATGGCTTCTTTGCTGTACAGCAAGCTCAGCATTCTTGTGTCCATCTTTCTCTGGAAGTATAAAATAAATCGACCCTAGCTTATCTCTATAAGCTCCCCCGAGCCCTTGACCAGTTTGCATGTGATCTCTGTCTGTTTACCTAAGCGCTCGCGCTCCGGGTTTATACCTTTGTGAAAGACGCAACGACTCCAGATTGGTCTGCTTTATAAAATCTCGGTGAAATTCTCTCTTCACCTTAACACCCTAGTAACCTTATTTCGCGGACGGTACAATATGTATACGGGGCCCACATCTAATGCTCTTATTGTTCGTGTCAATCTTTTCCCGCTTCTATTCCTATACTGTCTTCAAAACTGCCGATCTGTACCTCCACCGAAGCCTGTGCACTCAGCACTGCCATGGTAGAATCTTAGTACACTTTTTACCTTACCTCCATACTTTCTTCCTCACTTTAGCAACACCGATCTGCATTAGATCTCCTCCCCTTTGCTATGTCCACTACCGTCAAGTTACGCTAGATATTCACCTCTCTTGCCTTACGTCTTAAGAAACACTTTAGGCACATCCATTCTTCTAACTACAACTTTTCCAACTCTGTGACATTCCTCCCCCCTCTAAAAATTAATTTGCTATTGTTACATATGTCTACTGTTACGTTGCCCAATGCATAGCAGTATTGTTCCCTATTTTCTTACTGTTGAGATTTTATATGTTGTTCAATCTGCTTCTTTGCCTTAACTATCCACCTTGGTATATGAGTGCCCTCATATGGTTTAAGCTTATTATGATGTACTGATCTTTCTGTTCCGGCCCTGTCGAGTTGCAGCACAAAGTCAATTTCAGAATGTTTCTTGCGTACCAAGAATGGACCTTCAAATACACGTCCTAATTTTGGTGAAATTCCAACTTTCCTAGCCTCCATGAGGCACCAGACTACATCACCAACATTGTATCGATGGAAAGCAACCTTTGTGTCATAGAGATCTTTACTCCTTTTGGCGGCTGTGGACATATGCTTACGGGCAATTTCATGTGCGTGTTGTATTCGTGCTCTCAAGGAGTCCACATAATCGCCATAAGAAGTAATCTCCTCGTCAGCGGTATTGGTGCTTCCAAACACCAAATCTGCAGGCAGCCTTACCTCCCTTCCTATGGTCAAAAGGTGTGGCGTCATCCCTGTCGACTCGTTTGGTGTCGCACGATAGGCACCAGCGAGACAACCAAGATGCAAGTCCCATTCCTTTTGCTCCCCACATAAGTACGCTTTTATCATCCGCAGTAACGTTCGGTTGAAACGCTCCGCCTGTCCGTTACCTCTAGGGTTTCTAACACTGGTCCTTGTTTTTCTTACCTCTAACATTCTGCAAAGTTCCCTGAAAATCTTACTCTCAAAGGTTCTTCCCTGGTCGCTATGGATAGCGAGTGGACAACCCCATCTGGAAATCACTTCATTCAGAAGCTTAGTGGCACAGACTTCAGCGGTCATATCGCTCACAGGGATGATTTCCACATTTTTCGTGAAGTGATCTGTGAAAAGGAGTACATACCTGTGTCCTCTGTCCGTGACAGGAAACGGCCCTAAGTAGTCTGTGGCAACGCAATCACCTGGTGCTCCAACTCTTAGGCTACCCATTGGTGCACGAGGTATTTTAACTGGTTTTTTGTCTGCCGCACAGATGTCACACCTTTGGATGTAAAGGTTTACATCATCTTTAAGGGAGTACCAGTAAAACCTTTGCAATATCTTCTGTTTTGTCTTTTTGCAACCTAGGTGACCGGAAATCAAGGAATCGTGCATCTGATGCAGTACCTCCCTTCTCATTGACCTTGGTACCATGAATTGTTGGTACTCAACCGTCCCATCCTGTTTCAAAAACTTCTTCATAAGTATGCCATCTTGTAGTCTAAGAGAATCCCAAATGATCCAGTAGTGTCTGGTAGCCGGACTGTGTGTAACCATGTCTTGACTACTCGGCCTCTTGCCTTCCAACAATTGGACCAATGTCTGGATCTTCCCTCTGCAATTTGCGCAATTCATCAACTGATCTACTGCTAGCCCAAAAGGATGAAACGTCACTTTTGCCTGGCGATTCTTCATCGCTTCTGGATGATGGCCCTGGTTCAGGTACCTCCTTCAGGCAATTAATATTAACTGCCTCATTACATTTGGTTTCAGTCGCTGCTGGCAGCTCACCTTAGGCTGCCATAATTTCCTGGTAAAATGTTGAGTGCATCATCTCCTGAGCCCTCTTTATGCACTTTTTACAGGGTCCACATTTTAGTGGCTCACTGGTGTCTTGATTGGGACAATCACAATCTTTAGGGTTTTCACATCTTGACAGAGCGTCACAGTGCCCTTGTTTCTTTCCGGCTCGGTATTCTATAGCAAAATCATACTGGCTGAGGATTTCGAGCCAACAGGCGATTTTGCCTCCAGGCTCTTTAAGGCGAAAGAGCCAAACCAAAGCTTGGTGGTCACTTCTTACCTTGAATCGCCTACCTAGCAGGTACTGTCTGAAGTATTCTATAAAATAGCGGACCGCTAAAAGCTCTTTCTCCGTTATGCAGTAATTACGCTCGGCTTTATTTAAGGATCTGCTGGCATATGCGATCACCCGCTCACGATCACCCTGAAACTGGTGCAGAATGGCTCCTATTCCCACGTCTGAAGCATCAACATCGAGGATAAACTCGCCACCATCATTTAACGGGTACCCCATTATGTCAGCACTCAGCAAGGCCTTCTTCATGCTTTCAAAGGCTGTTTGACCGGCCACTGTCCATAGAAACTTCTTACCTTTCCTTGGCAGCTCCACCATGGGCCTTACCATGCTGGCAAAGTTTCTGACATAGCGCCTGTAGTAGGAACCCATTGCAACCAGTTGTTTAACTTGCCTTGGAGTTTTTGGAACTGGCCAAGAGGCAATCTTCATGATGTTTGTGGGGCTGGGTTTTACGCCTCCACCTGAAACAACATGTCCCAGAAATACAACCTCCTTTTGAAGCATAAGACACTTCTCTGGTTTGAGCTTAAGGCCAGCAGCCTTAATTCTTTCAAGGACCTCTTCTACTCTACCCATGTGTTCTTCAAAACTCTTACCGAACACAATGATGTCGTCTATGTATATCAGACATGTAATCCACTGCAAGCCCTGGAGTGCCATTTCCATCGTGCGCTGAAATGTGGATGCCGCATTATTGAGGCCGAAAGGCATCCGGGTCATCTCGAAGTGACCGTACTTACAGACAAAGACACTCTTAGGTATATCCTCCTCTAACAGGGGAACCTGGAAATAGCCGCTAAGGAGATCAAACGTACTGAAATACTGCGATCCAGCCACAGCGTCAAGACAGTCTTGTATGCTCGGCAAAGGGAACCCGTCTGGTTTCACTAGTTCGTTCACCTTTCGATAGTCAACACAGGGCCGAATACCACCATCCTTTCTTTTAACAAGGACTATAGGACTGGCCCAAGGCGATGTGCTCTCGCGGATTACCCCTTTTGCCTTCAGATTCTCAATTGCCCTCTTCTTTTCCTCCGCATATGCCAGAGGGACTCGCCTTGGTGGCTGCTTGACCGGTGCTGCACCGTCAGTTTTAATGGCGTGAGATGCAAGATGTGTTAACCCTAGATCCCATTCATCCCGCGAAAAGGTATCTTGAAACCTGTGCAACAGCTGAACCGCCCTAAGTTTCTGATCATTATCTAAGTTCTCAGTGGTTTTCTGGTATAGATCGTTCAAATGGATTGGGATTTCCGGACTCACCACATGAGTTTTCCTGGTACTATTGTCTGTGATAGGTGATGACCCGTTTTCAGTGAAAATTTTACCCTTCTTATGGTCGCTTGATTTGCCACCTCACTAGCATCTTCTTCCCTTACTAATTTATAGGGTTCACATCTATAGCTTCGGCCTTCCCTATTACTGCATCTTGTTTTATTGACATAGCGGTGGGAAACGGGTTAAGTACCCTTACCTTGCCAGTACAGGCTTGATTAATATCAACTAGTGTTGAGGCCATTTGAAGAGGATATTCTGCTTGGAAATGTTCAGTGGGCTCCACTATAAAATCTGCCTCACTGGAAAAGTCGTCACACTCATGTCTTTCCAGGTATACATCAATGATGCATTCGCTTTGGGCAGGTAGGACGAAATGATCTGCAGCTGTTACTTTTCTGACACGGCTTTTGACTCCCACTTGTATTATTGGCACTTCCTTCTTATCTATAAATAGGACACCCTTGCTCATCAGTAGGTCAGAAGGACCATTCTTACCGTTTTGTAATATGTCAACTCCTAACAGGCCATCATCATCTATATCCGCTACAATGGCCTCTATTTCTAACTGAGCTGGCCCTAGCTTGATAGCAAATGTGCCCTTCCCCCTTTCTTTTATACTTACGCCATTTGCGCCTACCAGTTTTGATGTCTTCTCAAGCGCCGGTCTGTCTCCAGGCTGCATGGAGTCATACACTCTTGTAGAAATTATAGTTTTTGACGCGCCAGTGTCGGTAGTGAACAAAAGTGGATACCCCTGTACGGTACCCCTTATGTACACTCCGTCTGGTAGCTTCCTGGTTATCTTAACTGATTTTATAACATTTTTAATATTTGATTCTTCTTTATTAGAAAGGCCATTTTCCAAATGATAGGCTTCTCTGCGGCCGCCAGAGACAGCCTGCTCTAGTTTAAAGAGTTACCCTGTTGTGGTTGACCTTGCAGTTGAGAGGTTGGTTTTTCTCTCCCCCTTTCTGTGTTACTTCCTAACCTGTCAGACTTTGGGCAGTCTCTAATTATGTGTCCAAATTCCTTGCACCCATAGCATTGGATCTTATTTCTTCCAGAAAATCCTGCCTTTCCTTGTTGTTGGTTCGGCTTCCTATTAGTGGTGCTAGACTGGTTCTTTAACTGACTGACTACCGTCTGTATCAAATCTGTTAGCACCATCATAGAGTCATTCTTTTCAGTTGTAGCCGTATTGGCTTGCTGTATTTGCTGATCAGTTTTATTTGTCTTTCTTGCCTGAGGTTTTTCTGTCTTCGCAGGTATTCTGCGAGCTCTATCCTCTTCTTCGTCTGTTTCATACGGAGCTTCACCTTCACTAGGACTGTCATACTCGAGACTGGTTCTCCTCGTATACCGCTTGAACCTCTTCCCATCGTGAGTCTCAGAAGAACTTCTTCGTCTTGTCTGCGCAAAGTTGACAGCATGGTATACCGCCTTGTCTATGTCATCTGGCTCCTTATGAAACTCGATTTCGAAGCGGGCCTCGTTGTCTCGCATTCCGTCTAGAAATCTTCTCACCAGGTCTTCTCGCTTGGTTCTGCTGTCTCTATTCTTATAGGCTTTAGCATATAGGCGTATCAGGTCTGCAGCATACTCCTCTGCAGTCTCACCTTCTTTCTGGACTCTCTGACTGAATTTAGATGCAAACGTTTTCTCTGTCTCAACGACTCTGAACCTACTGTTGAGCTCTTTTACCAGTTCTCTGTAGCAGCTTAATGTATCCTTTGATAACTGCGTAAATACAAAATCGCCAGCCTTGCCTTGCAGTTTGGGTAAGAGATTATCTAGCTTTACCTCTTCGCTCCAGTTTCGTCTATCTGCTATCGCCTCAAATCGATTTATCCATACTTTCCATTCCTCCTTACCATTATATGGTGGTATCTTCCACCCACAGTTCTCTGGTGAAGACTGTCTTCTCCCAGACCTTGCTCTATAGCTATCTTGAGTTCTGGAGAAGCTGTGGGGCTCGCCTGCTTAAGGCATTATTTCATACTGAAAATCATCACCCCTAATTGTATCTCTGCCTAACCTGTATGTTTCGGAGAAGGTCACTCTTGGCCGTCCCTCATAACTGGGTTGTCCGGTGTACCTCTGACTGTGATTTGCTGGATCAAGACCATACCCCTTACTCTCATTAATAGGCCTTTACCTTACTTCTGTATTCTCTTCTGCCGGAGCTAAATCTGTCCCATTATCTGAGGCAAATCGGGCACCCTGATTATTCCATGAGGCTGCTGTCCAGTGGTTGGACCCATGGTGCCGGTCTATACTACTATCGCTTCTGGACCCATACTGTCGCTCTATACTACTATCATTTTGAGCGGTATCTGTCTGTGTTTCAGCAAATGGACGAGAACCCTCGTTTGACATGCACCTATCACCCAAAGACTCGGGGTTTAAGGGTGTACTGTTATTAATAGCTGATTGTGCAAAGCCCATATTTTGTACACTGTCCTGGTTTGATGCTGATGGGAAACTACCATCTTTTAACCCCTGCAGTACTGACAAGACCTGTCCCAGTGTACCAGTTATGTTCTCTTGTCGTGTGTGCATGTTAATTTGCTCTTGCTGTAAGTTATTAATTGCATTGGTTAGACCTACTATGGTGTTCTGCATGTTTATATGGGAATACATACTCATGCTGTTAGGGAAACTTGCTGTATTTCTACTGGCACAGGAACCATTTTTCCAAGATCTCGAATGAGTGGGTTGGCCCTCACCAGTCCCATATAACCTAACGGGGTCAGACCTAGTACTGTCTCCTGTTAAGACATTGTCCCTACTATCGAAGGGGGTATTGTTAAATGCCCTATTACGCAGCTGCAATAACGTTGAAGCTGCCATGGAATGTGGGTTACCTTGTGTCTCTGAGGCCCTGCCCATTGTAGAGACCTCTGTTTGACTCTGATCAACTGGGGATTGTGTATCGGTTTGATCCCCACAGCCTTGGTTGTCTACAACCGTTGCTTCTCTGTGGATGTCCTCGCTGCTCATGACGGTTCGAATCTCTCAGACTGGGATATGACTCAAAATCTGCACCGCTGCCACCAATAATTATGTTGCGAGCCGAGGGTTAGCAGCATCTGTAGGACTTCTCCACAGCAATATAAACTGGGGGTGGAACTAAAGCTGGCTAGACAGCGAGAGTCCCAACCGCCTTACCGAAACACCAGACTTAGTCTAGGCCTCGCTTGAGGGGTATAGTGAGTCTCAGATAAAAAATAAGTGATAGTGTAAAATAGCACTATGTTCTATTCTGTTCTGCGCCAAGTGCAGTATTCTATTCTATTCTGTATTTCAGGGAGTGAAAAGAAGAAACAAGACAATGAAAGTAGAAATAAAATATTTCTTATCCTTTAACGATGCTAAATAAAATATATGATAACAATATCAGATCTTTGTTGTGATTTTTGACTAGTGTCGTATCACACACAGTTATGGACTGCTGTATGAAATCATTCTATGGACGGTTTGACATACACTATGAATAAAATGACATGATATGACGGCGGCAGAGATCGCAAACTAGTCAAGGCTAAATGACGGCAAACAGTGTAATTTTATGCAATGACAGATGAAAAATGTGGTGAAATTTGATGAACAGTAATGCAGAGCAAGTATCAGAATAAATCTCAATGAGACATAGATTACTAAAGCGAGCTGTCTCTTTAAATTTAAGAAAAGGGAGAAAGAAAAAAAAAAAATAAATAAAGTAAATAAAATGTCCAAAAGCAAGTGTCTTATTTTACATCCTTAAAATTAACCCCTCAAATAAAATGAATAAATTTTGGCCGAAAGGTTGCTGCACTGAAAAACAGAAAACAACAACAACAACAAAAAAACAACAACAGACAGTTCGGAAATTCAAATAAAGCCAAAATTTGCAGCAAAAAAATTAAACGTGACTTTCACTAACCAAAGCTAATCCGAGACTGAATCGGGAATCCCAAGAAACTGTTTATATAATCCCAGGCGCCCGTCTCCCAAACCCAGCAGATTTTACAACGGGTTCCCCGAACCCCAGCAGATTCTCTCCGGGAAATTGGGATTCCCGGACCAAAACCGCAAGGGAATGGCCGCCCCCAGGAGAAAACTGTCTGGGAAGACGCCGCCCCACAGAAATTCCGACCCGCCATCTTTGATTTGCCGATAAAAATCACCCCAGTACCCACCTTCAACCGGCAAATATAAAGCCGTCTTGAATGAAATCCCCCAAGTAATTCCAACCAAAATGACCCCAAAATAATAAAGTTCATGACTGCTATAACTAGAAAACTTTTTATGGTACCGATTGCATGGAATTCATTGTGAAGTTTAGCTTGACAGGTCTGTGATGACTCTGCTGTTTTGACAGTTACGCTTCATCGATCGCACACAGGCTCCCATAATTCCATGTTTACACACTAAAACAATGGATGACACTGACAACAGTATGCTACGATCTGAACAATTTTGTGATAAAACAGCTTATTAACAGCATATAATGGATTAAATTAACTTGTAAAAAAAGGTAATCACATTGATCAAGAAGGCTACGAATGACAAGTTTGCGTCTTTCAGAATAATTAAATATTGGTTGTGCACTGCCAAAAATGTGTAAACAGCTGATTTGCGAACCAGGAAGAAAATTGTAACACAGGAAACTGGGTCACTACAGTATATATGCCGTCTATTATAATTTTGATTGGCTCTTTTATAGCCGCTTTGAGCAGTTAAAGACGCTAAAATGTTAAACGCATGTGCACTTTGGACCAAATTATTTCCTTTTAGAGTTGAGTCCCTTTTTAGAAGGGACTTGCTCTGCAGAAAGGCAAGCAGGAGGACACAAAATTGTCTGCTTTTTGTAATTGGCGGAAAATCTATCAAGAGTGTCCGGTTCCTTTTATAGCAATATATTGAGTATTTGTCGCGACTGTGAAAACTCAAGTCAAGTCCAGTAATATTTATTTAAAGTCGGATCATAAATATGATATTTCAACACAAACTCCCAGGAGCTTTTTCTTCCGACTAATATCACAGTCTGTACAAAGTTATAGCAATACATGCAACAGAAAATAACGAATTGGAATAAATATGCAAAACAAACACTTAAATTTATAACTTAAATTCCAGGAGGAAAATCTATCACAGACCTTGTTCTTTCAGCTTAGACGGGGCGGGAGGAGTGACCGACCATGCCTACAGATCCCGCACCGCCTAAGCCAGAGAGTACTCTCTTCCACTCCACAGTTAGCTTTTGCTCGAAAACAAAAAAGGCCCCGCCTGTCAAGAACGCCTGGTGCCATGGCTACTCGAAGCAAAACAAAACGAAAGTGAACCAAAGGCAGGTTGCACAGACTGAAACTTTTGAGATAGTACATTTTTAAGCAAAGTAAGCTGAAATAAAATACAGTAAAATAAAACAAGGAACAGTAAGGATGTACTCTTACCAGGGGTCCAAAGAGCACAGTGTTACGGTAATACCTGCACATTGCGCACTTACACTCGACATCGCCTCATCACTTGACAAAAGCGCTGATTCAGTCGGTCGGTGATTTTTCTGGCATTATCAGAGCTTCGCCGCCTGATAACGGAAGCTGTTAACACAATACGATACCTTGTGCTCCTAGCCTTGGAAGCTCTAATAGCTTAGTGTACCTGAAATTATAAATTAATCATTTTGACAATAAGATCTTGCAGATACGAGGGGAGTTCAATAAGTTCGTAGAACTCGGGGTTTAACTCACAGATTTGAAGATGGTTTCAACATTATTTTTCAATATAATCCCCCTTTACTTCAATGCATTTGGCCCACTTTTCTTTTAAGCAATCTATGCCTTTGAAATAAAAGTCGTCTCTTTGGTCCTCAAACCAAGCCTCTGTAGCAGCCTTGAGCTCATCATCGTCCCGAAATCTCGTTCCACGCAAGTGGAACTTCAAATTTCGAAACAGATAATAATCACTTGGGGCCAGGTCTGGACTGTATGGCGGGTGATTTAACTGCTCGAACTTGCACTCACGAATAGCCGCTTGTGCAACTCTGGACTTGTGCACAGGGGCATTATCACGCAAAAGAAGGACACCAGCAGCTAGCTTTCCCCTTCGGTTTTCTTTAATAGCAACCCTTAATTGTTTAATGGCATTAGCATAGTATTCTCCTGTAATTGAAGCACCAGCAGGCTTGTAATCTATCAATATAATCCCTTTGGAGTCCCAAAAAACCGTGGCCATTACCTTGCTGGCTGATGGTTGGGTACGGAATTTCTTAGGTGGGGGTGAGCCAGGGTGCTTCCATTGCATGGACTCTTTTTAGTATCTGGATCCCAGTGGTGAAACCAAGTTTCATCTCCTGTTACAAGACGGACGTGATAGTCTTCTGGATTGGCATTGTACACTTCCAGAAGTTCTTGACTTGACTCCACCCTTTGCTGACGACCTTGCATGTTCAGGTTTCTGGGTACCCACCTGGCAGATACTTTTGACATATCTAAATGTTCATGGATTATAGTGTAAACACTTCCATTAGAAATATCACATTCTGAAGCAAGTTCGGCAACTTGGATTCGGCGATTGTTTAGCATAAGTCTCTCAACACGGTCGATCATCTCCTGGCTGATGACATCAGGAGGGCGACCTGGCCTTGGGTCATCTTCTAAGGAGTCTCGCCCACGTTTAAATTCTGCTGACCACTTTGCCACTGTGGAATACTTTGAGCTACTATCACCATACACATCAGCCATGCGCCAATGGATTTCTTTGGCCTTTGCACCCTCCTTAGTGAGGAACTTTATGACTGCTCTGAACTCAATATTCTGACTTTCCATTTTTGCCTATGGGTATAGGTTTTCAAACAAAAAGTAAGAGCAAAAAATGTACGTGTTGACTGAACGGCTGTTATCATTCAACTGACAAAGGTTTACACTGCACAAAAATGAAAAAAGAAATCTTGAATTGTATAGAAAAATACCGAGTTCTACGAACTTATTGAACTACTCTCGTATATTGGTGAATTTAGAAGTTTGCAAGGCAAGGTTTCTCATTCTAGACAAGTGAAGTGTTGTGGTACCAGCCTTTTGTAATATACAGTAAAGAATATGATGAGTTAAAATCTTTATATATAAACTTTCTACTGTATGAGAATTTGTCTTGGAGCAAACATGCCATATTAAAGGACAAAAGTTAAAATTTGACATTATAAAATCATGATATATTGTTTCCTTGCTTCAAAATCTGAAACTGTTCCGATGTGTTTTAAAATATTTATTTGTTGCGAGGCCTTCCTACATACTTATGATACTTGTGCATCATACTTTAAAAGATAATCTATTTCTATCCCTAGTAATTTTACAGTCGTCTCACACTCAATCTGCGCTTTCCCAAAAGTCCGGAAGATGGGTGTCTTGTCGAAAGTGCTCTCTCCCCTTGCAAAGACCTGGAATTTATTCGGAATTGCCTTCATTTGATTTCGAGCGAATCACTCGACCAGAGATCCACTCTCGCGCTCAAGGATAGCTATCAGGGTGGCGAAGACCTGGTGTGAATACGACACGTTTTGTCGTCGGCATAGTTAAAACGTTTGGCCTCTTTAATAAAATTAAAAAAGCGTTTAAAATGTTGAATAAGAGGGAACCAAGGATAGATACCTGTGGAACATCTTTGTTTATAGCTTGAAAGATGCTACGACTATTTCCAATTTAGGCATATTGCTTCTTGTCTGAAAGGTAAATGCTGACAAGGTTTACTGCCTTAAAAAAAAAAAAAAAAAAAATAAGCCGTACGCCTTGAGTTAATAAGAGAACGAATCAGGCAGTCAAATTATGCCTTGGGCAGTTCCATGAGAATGGCAGCCACGTGGTCACGCCTGTCTAAGGCACTATAACATTCCTCCGAAATAGCAAGGTGGACAGACTGGAACTGAATCCTTGCCTGAATGCAAATAAATATGGATGAAACAGATTTTCAAAATAAATACTCAACTGGTCTCATAGTGTTCTTTCATAAAGTTTTGAAACAAAAGGTGAAATACTAACAGGTCTGTAGTTTTGAATGCCAAGGAGGTCTTTCTTTTTAAATATTGGGGATACCTTGCATACTTTAATGAATCCATATTTACTTTCTGTGATCCTTCTGTTGATACAATTTGTTAAAGGTGGAACAATAAAGGGTTATGTTAACTCTTTCGGCGCCAAAGTTCAGACGACATTTGTCGTCTGCTTTTTTATTTTAACAAACTATCGTTTGGAAAGACATTTATATGTAAAATTTGAAGACTGAATGTCAAACAGCGTAGATCCAGATGAGACGGCTCATCTGGATCTATGCTGTTTGCAAAAGTCTATTATAATCGCCTGTGGCAGTATAAGAGAAATGGAGGATTTAGAGAAGAGGTTATCCAGACCTGTGGCGTTTCTCAGTCCGATTTTTTCAAGGCATCCAGAAACCTTTGAATCATCCACAAGCTTAAACTCAAATTTTGTGTCTGGGATAGATAAATTTGATTTGATTGCCCGAATACTTGGTTGGTCTTCCTGAGAGAGGCCCTCAGATCTATCCCCAATGTCTTTTGCAACATTTAAGAAAAAAAAGTTGAAATTTTCACAGATTTCTAAACTGTGATAATATTGTCATTTTACGAGATTTTGGTGGTTTCATTGCTTGTGCAACCTCTATTTGTCAGAAACGAGCGGATAATTGGCCTGAAGTCCCTTGAGATCCTCCACAAGTCTCTGCAAGATAAAGTTTGACAGATTCTCTTTTTAATTTTGTGACACAGTTCTTTGGTTTGGGTATTTTTGCCAGTTTTGTTCAGTTTTGTACTTTGTGTGTTTTCTCCAAAGTGTTTTTTTAATGATATATTGCTTTCCGAAGGTCACTGTTCATAAAAGACACTCAGACACCCTAGGGGAACCTTTAAAACCTTAAATTTACTTGAAATTCTTTAAAACCGTTAATTTAAGTGTAAAAAGCTATAAAAACCCCTGTGTTTTATTAAGAAAACCTTTGTTTTTCATTAGTTGTGCTGTCTCACATTCCGAAAAGAGGATCATTTTAGTCTGCTATCATGTAAATTATTGATGCCTGCCATTGACAATACAGAATCTGAGACAGCAGATGATCCAGTTTTGAAGAAAACAGAACATGAACTGTTGAACTCCTGGCAGTGTATGCCGTGATGGCAGGTTTTGACAGCATGGAATCTTGTAATGCGGAGTGAAAATTAACCCGTTCCCAGTCAGCATTCTACGTAAATCTATATCGGGCCGTCATCGGCCCGTCAGGGTAGCTGACGGGCCGATGACGGCCCGATGTAGATTTACGTAGAATGCTAGCTGGGTTATTGCTCTTTATTTTGTTGAAGCATTTGCTGGGAAAAACCTGTATTTGACCAAAAATAGCCTTTATATAAAACCTTTATTTTGAAAAGACCCTGCTAGGGAGCCTGATCACTGTTTTTACGTTTGTACTATTGTTTTATCGGGACATGTGCAGCTTGGACCTCGGTAAAACTGCACAATAAATCATAAAACGCTTAGCACTCTGGAAAAGGTGTTCAGCAGGAGACATTTTGAAATATTTTTCCTGTTTTTTTTTTTTTTTTTTGTTTTTTTTTTTTTTTTGTTTTTTCTTTCGAGAAAACAGGTTTTGGCATTTCATGCAAATTGTCTCCACATGAAAGAACTAAACCTGTTTTTCGGGAGAAAATATGAAAAGTATCATAAAGTTGTCTGCTGAAATAATCCGGAGATTGATAAAGGTAAAAAATCAATGTCTTAGCTTTGACAGAGAACCTGTTAACATGTAACATGTGTTTTATACACGAGCATATCCCAGCTAGCATTCTACGTAAATCTACATCGGACCGTCATCGGCCCGTCAGCTACCCTGATGGGCCGATGACGGCCCGATATAGATTTACGTAGAATGCTGACTGGGATACACTTTATCGATTGACATAGTCTATTTACCTTATGGGGCTGTCACACATTAGTGTATAAGCCAGACAGGTGCCCCGGGCGTTTTGAAAAAAAATGACAAAGTTCCAACACGCTGGGAATCGTTAGAAATCTTGGACGTACAAGCTTTGTCTGCCTTGCAAAACTGATGTTGAACGTGTTCAGAGCGAGTTGTGGAGGTGCTTTTGGAGTACGAGTAGCGCAGACTGTGCCGCATAATTGTGCATAACCAAAAGTCGAGAAGTGTCTCTGACATGTCTAGGACATGTCCCAAGCGTGGACTTGGCGTATTATCGTGCTTGTGGAGAGCATTGGAAGTGTTCAAAACGTATTAAAGACATGTGCCAGGCGTTGCTGACGTCACCTGCGTGTATAGAAAGGAACGCAACACACACGCCGCATGCTATTTGTGTTTTATCGTCCCTCAAGTAGTAATATAGCTATAATATATAGGTGTTGCACCTGGAAAAGTTGACAAATCTCAAACCTTTTATACCAGTACCCATGACATTGTGTCTGCAGAGCTGTTATCGCATTCAGGCATTTATTTGAAATGTCAGCATAAGTTTCTGATACGTCACAGGAACGTTACACGCACGTTAGAGGTGCGTTGCATGCGTTAAACGGACAATGTACGCGTGGTTGGGGCACGTTACAGAAGCATCCCGCAAATATCAGACCGAAGGCCTTGCGAAGTCGGAACGTATAGTAGCATATACGACGTGCCACAGGCTTGCGCTGAACGCGTCTGTAACGTATTCGACGAGCTTGTAACACATTGAAACTTATACGTAACGTATGGGACATACGCAAGAACTCCTGAAAAAAAAATATGCCTGCTTAAAATGTTTTAAGGCCCAAACGCACACCGGCTTACAGCAGTTTACACCACATGTACCCGACGCCCGAGTAATGATTAAGTAACGTGTTTCAGACTTATATCTAACGGTTTTGGACTTTGCCAATCTTTTCAATATACCCGGCACACGCCGTGCTCATACGTCAATGTGTGACAGCCCAATAAGGAATAAAATGTGTCATTTTAGGTGCGACCTTGTAATGTGTTTGCTAAAACGCCATAACATCTTCTTCATAGATGTATAATTATTAACCGTAACAGCCTCACAGACCCAAACAGATGCCTTTGCAAACAGTGTAGACCCTGATGAGACGGCTCATAAGAGTTAGCCTTCTCATCAGGATCCACAAAGTTTGCCATACTGTTTTGATAGGATACTCCTATTCGCAACAGAGGATTTGTCTAACTACAGCAATACAGCCCATTTTAGAAACTCGGGGTTGAAAGGGTTAAGGTGCATTTTGGTATTAAGAAAGCTTCATAACACTTGGACAACTTAAATCCTAACCATAGTACCATAGTACAACCTAACATAGTACAATTGTACTCGGACAACTTTACATAGTACCATTGTGCTCGGACAACTTAACTCCTTTACATACTTTTCCCACATTTTGAGCAACATCCTTTTACTACCTATTGATATGTCTACAACCAGTAGAGATCAAGCTCAGATGACGATGATGTGTTGTTTTAACTGTCTTTTACTACTACTACTGCTACTATTACTACTACTAGTTTAACATGACAACAGCGGTTTAGGTTGTTGGCGTCTCAACTCAAAACAATTGAGTACCATGTGTGTTGGACAAGTATATACCCTCTCATTCAGGCGACTTATCGCTGGAAGACTCCATTTTCCAGAAACAGAGATGGTGAACCTTAGACATTACGAAAAAAAAACCCCAGAAATTTGAACATTGGAATACCCACATTACAGTTTTACTCTGATGCACGCAAAAAAAAAAAAAAAAAAAAAAAAAAAAAAAAAAAAAAAAAAAAAATGTTATCGTTGCATATCTACTGAATAGAAAAGTGATTCTATTAAATATAGTGAACCCTCGTTACAACGACAGCATTTGTTCCCAAAGATGTTGCCATTAAAATGAATTTGCTGTTGTAAAGAATCCTTAATGGACAGAATGATATGTAAAAAGAGACCTTGTTTTATTCTTATTTCCTCATAGAACATATGTTTTAGATATTTGAGGTGATTCTAACAAATATCCAAAACATATGATGCTTGAAGTTTTAATGAAATATTCTTGCATAATTTTTCCTTAACTGTCACCTCTTGAGAGAAGGTTTCGTGATTTCAAATTGTTATTGTAACGATTTTTGTCGTTGTACCTAGTCTCGGTATGAAAAGGGTTGACTGTAGTCACAAAAGAAAATCAAGCACAAATACATAAAGGCCAGCGAACGAGAAACCCTACAAAAAGACCTGTGTGACCAACAAAGACTCAGATCAACCTTCACTCGGCATGGCAAGGGTTCTCAATTGTCCCTCTTTGGATAGTCTAGAGTCTGTAGAAGGCACCTTGATCTGAGTCTTCACTGGCCGCTAAAAGTCATTGTCATTACAAAAACACGCCTATACAAATATATAGAAAATTTCATCTCCAAAAACTGAAAATTTTCAGATGAAAAACTCTGATATTTTTCCTATTTCTGCTCAAAACATAGATTGTGGGTACTCGTTAGAACCGCCTCGACGAGGCGGTTCTAACGAGTACCCACAATCTATATTTTTAAGCAGAAATAAGAAAAATAACATATACCCCTGTAAACCCCAGTTTTACTATATAAAAGTGGGGTTTGAGGGGGTCAAAATTATATAGGCGTGTTTTCGTGATGAGGTCTTGTCGCGTCATGCGCTGGCTCATCATATTTTTGTGCATAATGTTCTTAATTTGTCTTTGTTTTAGTTTAAACAGTGTTTTATTTCAAGCTAGTATACATTTACAACATACAAATAAGATCTGGCATGAGGATCTGACAGTAACCCAGTCAGCATTCTACGTAAATCTATATCGCGCCGTCATCGGCCCGTCAGGGTAGCTGACGGGCCGATGACGGACCGATATAGATTTACGTAGAATGCTAGCTGGGTTAAGCAACTTGGCTTATAAACGTCATCTTGTCTTTGTTTTAAGGAAAGACAGCATATTTGCAATTCGACTGATCTCCCACGGATGCCGTTTAATCAATATTAAAAATAATCTAACGATTTTGACGTACGCAAGGACATTAGAGGCCAGTTTAAAAAGAACAATATTTTTACTATATTTTCGAAAGAGAGAATATGGTTCTATTACTGAGCGAAGGAACTGTGTAAGATCACCACATTTTGGGGTTAGAACTCGATATATATAGAAAATGGTGATTCTGCGGTAAAATTTTTTTAACGGCCCTTTTTTAATCCCCCCCCAGGGGCTACAGAGGTAATTCTGCGGCAAACTTTTTTTTAACAGCCGTTTTTTTTAATTTCCCAGGGGCTAGAGGATTTGTTGGCTAAAAAAATGTATTAAATAAAGAATATATTTTATTTGTATAAAAAATGAGTTTGGAGTATATGGAGTATCTAATGCGCCTGCAGAGTAGAGCATGTATAGCGTATCTAATACATCTTAATAGTAGAGGTGCTATTTCTAATGCCAACCTACAGGAAGGTATAAGGGCATTTTCTATGCAACAGGCTTCACCTTCGTCGCCTCCTGCGCCATCTGCACCTCCTTAACCACCTATGCCTGCACCACCCGTGTCATCAGTTGATCCAGAAAAGCACATTAAGCGCAACAAAAGGAAAAAAGAAAAACGTCGCAAACAAAATTATGCGCATTTGAAGCAACTGAGATTAGAGAAATCACAACAGCAGAATATTTAATCTATATTTATATTTCTCAACCTCTGGCATTCAACACTATACATATACCGGTGTTTTAGTCTGATTTTACTAGCGCCACAATCAACGCACACTCTATATCTTGCATAAGTGCCTCTGTTGCAATTAATACAAGGCACAACTTTACTTTTTTTCATTAAATAATTATGCAGTTTACAGTATATAGATCTTTTTTGTAGGCTTTGTCTGGCATGGCTTATGATTAGCAACTTTCAAAAAAGCACATTCCATTTTTTTCTGTTGTTATATACTTTTTTTTTTATATTAAAAAGAAAAAAATAAAATATAAAAGTAAAAAGATATTTGCAATGAGTGGCGTAGACGTCTTGTTAAAACTTCATAGGGAAGGGAGAATTGATGCCAGTGATATAAAAAAAAAAGCCTTGGATGAATTACAGCCAACAACTAAAACTGTTGAGTCAGTTCAACCAGGTGCATTAGAAAATCTGCGCAAAAAGCACCTTAAGAAAAAGAAAGAAAAACAACAGAGACAGAAATATGAACAGCTACAAAAGGCTGTTATTGATGAACTGAAGCAGGTTCTATCACAAAGAAAATCTGTTTCAGAATTAAATCTGGTTGATAAACCATTATGCAATTATTTCAAAACATATGAAATTGATGCACACACTTATAAAGATCCTTCTGCATTGTTTAGTGATAAAAAATCTATGCTCATTAATCAAATCAATCAAGATATTAGAGAGTATAAAGGTATCAAATTCTCAATTGGCCTCTCTGTACAGTTTTATCATGATGAAGGTAATGGAGAACGAAAACTTGTTGTTGGCCAAAATCATGGAGAACAAAGTGCTGTTCTTGATGAAAATAATGTAGATGAATTCTATAACAAGCAAACCGCTTATTTACAAACATGGATTGAAAAATTTACAAACACTGCTTCTGGTTTAGAAATAGGTCATTGTATCAAATTATATTTGAACATAGCAAAATATGAACCACTTAAGGGCTCATCAGAAATTTCTTTGCCTAAAGCACTGGTCGATAAAAAAGCAATAATCAATTTACCAAACAAAGACGGTAGATGTTTTGAGTGGTCTTTGTTGTCTGTTTTATTTTACAATAAAAATAACCCAAGCAAGTTATCAAGCTACAGAAAATACCTAGGCATAATAAACTTAAAAGGCATCGATATTCCTGTGCCAATATCTCAAATACCAAAAGTGGAAAAACAAAATTCTTGGTTTGCGATCAATGTGTATGGATGTACAGTATCACCAAAGAAGCAAAAGATAAATGTGTTCCCTTACTATATCTCTGATCGACCATCAGAAGTCCGCCGGGCCGATTTACTTTTGGTAGAGGTTGATTGCAGCAATAATGACCTTTCTGAAGATGAGGGTATAATAGATGAAGACTATATTCCTGAAGATGATATAATAGATGAATCATATGATCCTGCAGATTATGAATATGAACCAGAGCCCCAGGAAAAAGAAACAAGGTATCACTACTGTGGGATTACAAGGTTTGATAGATTACTTCATGGCCAGAATAATAAACATGGAGGGAAGACACATTTCTGATACCGCTGCTTATATGGTTTTGCACGTAAAGACTTGCTTGACAGACACACAGAAGACTGCTATGGCATCAACAAAAACTCAACAAGAATAGATATGCCTCCAGAAGGTAGTTACATCAGCTTCAAAAACCATCAAAACCAAATGCCTGTTCCATATGTCATGTATGCTGATTTTGAAAGTATAATCAAACCAAAAACAGAAACAGCAGGTGATAAATCTGAAATTAATAGTGAACATGAAGCGTGTGGGTTTGGGTACCAAGTGGTCAGATATGATGGCCAAACCAAACACCTTGTAATCTACAGAGGCAAAGACGTTGTTGAAAGATTTTTGACCCACTTAGAATGTGAGGTTAGCAATATCAATAACATTTTTGCTCACCCTAAACCATTGGTTATGGCAGAGAAAAACAAGATAGATTATAAGAATGCCACACATTGTTGGATATGCGGACAAGAAATAACAAAAGACAAAGTAAGAGACCACTGTCATTTCACAGGTGAATACAGAGGTGCAGCACACAAATCCTGCAACCTTAAACTCAAAATTAAACCAAACAGGACAAAAATTCCAGTGGTAATCCACAATCTCAAAGGATATGACAGTCATCTCATAAATCAAAAAATACATAAAGCAAAAGGCCACATTACTTGTATCTCAAACAACGCAGAAAAGTACATCTCATTCAGTGTTGCCCAACTCAAATTCTTAGACAGTTTCCAGTTTATGGCATCGTCTTTGGAAAAGCTGGTGGATGCAACTGACAAAGTAGACTTCAAAATAACAAAAAGTGAGTTTGGTGGCAAAACACCTCTTATCCTTCGCAAAGGAGTTTACCCATATGAATACATAGACAGCCTAGACAGGTTTGCTGAAAAGCAACTGCCACCTATAGATAATTTCTACAGTAGGTTAACTGATGAAAAAATCAGTGCCAAAGATTATGAGCACGCACAAAAAGTGTGGAAAGCCTTCAACTGCAAAACCTTAGGAGACTACCACGATTTATATCTCAAGACTGATATAACCCTACTTGCTGACGTATTCCAAACTTTCAGAAAAAGGTGTATGGGTGCATACAGACTTGATCCTCTGCATTATTACACGGCACCTGGTTTATCTTGGGATGCATTACTCAAATACACAAAGGTAGATTTAGAACTCTTGACAGACATGGATATGCATTTGTTTATAGAAAAGGGCATGCATGGTGGTATAAGCATGGTATCCAAAAGATATGCTAAAGCAAACAATCCTCATACTTATTACAATCCTGAAAAAGAAAACAACTACATCATGTATTATGATGCAAACAACCTCTATGGGTGGGCAATGAGCCAGCCACTACCTTACTCTGGTTTCAAATGGGCAAAACTGGGGGAAAAAAGGCCAGCAGGTAAAGGACGTATACTTGAAGTAGATTTAGAATATCCAGAACACCTGCATAAACTACACAATGACTATCCACTTGCACCTGAAAAACTAGCAGTAAAAGAAGAATGGCTCTCACCTTATCAAACAGAACTGCTAGAAAATAAAAGCATGATAACCATACCAAAACATGTCCCCAACCTCATGAACAAAGAAAAGTATGTAGTCCACTACAGAAACCTCCAGCTTTATGTATCCCTAGGCATGAAAGTTAAGAAAATACACAGGATATTAGAATTCAATGAAAAACCTTGGATGGAACCTTATATCCGTCTAAACACAGAGTTTCGCAAAAAAGCAAAGTCTGCATTTGAAAAAGATTTCTACAAACTTATGAATAACTCTGTCTTCGGCAAAACAATGGAGAACCTCCGTAAACGAGTAGACATAAAATTAGTCAGAACAGATGGCGCTGAAAATGAAAAGTTAAGAAAAATCGTAGCCAAACCAAACTTCAACAGACGTGTAAAATTCTCTGATGAACTATCTGCAATACATGTCAACAAAACAAAGCTAACACTAAACAAACCAATCTATGTTGGTTTCTCTGTCCTTGATCTATCAAAACACTTGATGTATGACTGGTATTACAACAAACTAAAAAGAAACAAAAGAAGACTATGACTTCTCTGATTATCCTAAAGACCACCAACTTCATGATGAATCAAACAAAAAAGTAATAGGCAAAATGAAAGACGAATGTGCCGGCACTCCCATTGCAGAATACATTGGTCTTCGTCCAAAGTTATACACTATACTAAGAGCCGACGAGCAACTCATCAAGAAAGCAAAAGGCGTAAAAAAATATGTAATCAAAAAACAGATGAATTTTGAGAACTACAAAGATGCGCTGTTCAACAAACAAAAGTACACACACACAATGAACATGCTGCGTTCCATGCACCACAACATATATGGACTAACAGTAAACAAAACAACACTCTCACCTCTTGACACAAAGAGATATACAAACCCAGATGGAATCACGACAAACGCGTATGGGTATCAGCCGGAACAATAAGTAGCTCTTCTCTGACAAAGCCTCTGTTTGGTGCTGGTGCTTTCAAATAATAAACCCTTATACCTTGTGTTATGATATGATTATCAATTTTATGGATATCTACGCTCCACACCGGATCAGTTGCACGTCTCTTGCCACCACCTTCTAATTCTTCCGGCTGGTACAAATACCTAACACTTGCATTTGGGCAGATGGCTCATCAACCTTTCTGGTTACAACAGGGGCAGGTCTTTTTGTCTCTGCGTTTAATGCTTTGATAACATCAGGCAATCTCCTAACCCATTCTCTGTTTCTCTTTTGTGTATCAATCTCTTTTGCATACTGATACCCAAACAATCTCTCAGCCAATGTCCTATTAAACCTTTCTACTATGCCTTGGTCTCTGTGTATCTCTGTTCTACCTCGTCTAATATTTGTTTTATGTTTTGCCATCAGTTGTGACACAGCACCCATAAATTCTCTCCCTGGGTCTACCTGTAATAACTTTGGATATTTCAAATGCCTACGGTATATTTTCTCAAAAGCTCTAGCAACTTCTTTGCTGTCTTTTGAAGTTAAGGGTTCAGCTTCTTTGTATCTTGTTCCCACATCAACTAATGTCAAAGCATATCTATATGTTTTTTTACCAACAGTGTCATGTGGCAAAAACAACAAATCTGCTTGATGTACTTCATCTTTAGCAGACACATCAAATCTTGGTCTGATTATTTTTTCGGTGCAGGTAAATAAATCTGCCACACAGCTTGTTTCTTTAAGAATTCAAACGCCTGTTTCTCACTGACCTTTGCTTCTTTGGCTAACTTTTTTTATTGCAGAATGACCTTTCCAAAATCCTTTAGGGCTGTAGTATATTTTTTCCATGTTTTTTTTTATATAAATATTTACAAAAACTTATAAGCAACAAACCCAGTCACTGTCATGCCTAATACAACAAATGTAATCTCTCTATCTTGCTGGTCAGATGAAGGTGAATAAAAATCACTTAATTTAGGCTCAGGTGGTAATGGGCCAAGCGACTTGCCAGTTATGTAATAATATTGTTTCATTGCCTGATCAACATCTTCAAAAGTCTGCACTGCATGGTGCTGTTTTTTTATTTGTTCGCTGATAAAATCTAATCTCTGCATTCTTTTTTTATTCCATGCAGTCTGTGCCGCTTGTAATTGTTCCTCAGCTTTGTCATGTCTCTTTCTTTCTTTTTCAATCTCATCACTTTTTCCCATATGAGAAAACAAATAATTACTACCGGAGAATGCCAATGCATTCACAAGTGCACCACCTACCATCATTGCTACTGCACTTGCCATTTTTTTATATGTAATTTTAAAAATTTATTTCATAATATCAGCTGGAATAATACCCTGTTTAACCAGCATATCTTTGGTAGCCATAGCTGACACTATATATACAGACAACATTCCAATGTCTGCCATGTTGAAATCAACTTTAGGAGGTGGCCTTCTTAATAGTTTTCTACCAATCTCTGCATAACCAACTGTTAATACAGTTTCAACACCAGCGTGGTATAACATGTTTACAATTTGTTTTACGTCAATAGCTGCCATGTTTTTTATATGTGGGGAAAATTTTTTCAATTAAAATTAATTCATTTCAAAAGGATCTATAACAGGTTTTGTTTGTTGTTGTGGAGGCTGTATAACTTGTGGTGCTGGCACTGGTTTATTATACAACATAAAAATACCTATACCAAACACCAGCACAGCACAAAGTGGAAGGTAGTTTTTATAAACATTCACTTTTAATGTGGGTTCTGTCTCTTGTGGTTCTCTTACCACTTTTGTAACTTGTGGAACTTCCTGTTGGGCTTGATCTACTTGTTTTGTTTTTCCATCTTGCTTCAGCACCTTTCTTTCCAGCTGCAACTCTTTTTGGATTCTTTGGTTTTGGATAATTAGGCTCCTGGGTCTTGCTCTCTTGATTCAAGATCTGGCTCTCCTGATTCAAATTCTGATTTTCCATTTTTATCTACAATATTTTTATTTGTATTAAAATCAATATGCCTTGCAGTTGTTAGTATTGCTGTAAAAGGGGCTATATACATCCCATACTTATAATATAGCTCACAACAAACACTTGTCAAAGCATGATTAATAAAAGGATCTTCTTCTAGATCTTCTATTAACTTTGGTGGGTTGGTTACATTGAAATATCTTGTCACAGCCATAACATATAAATTTATAAAAGAGTTGCCCAATGTCTTAGTCATACTTGCACCAAGTCTGGCTTCATATCTGCAGTAAAGTTTATCAAATTCTTGTGGAGACATTTTATCAAGATCTGCTAGTTGAACATCACGACCAAAGTATTGGCGGCTTCCACCTCCGACGATAATAGCTGCCAATCTATCCTTTTTTGTATCTTGCATCTCTTGCGATGTTGTATCTTGTGTAATCTCTAACAATTCTTCAGCGTTCATTTTTATTAAGTGAATTATTGTGTTTTTTTTTAAATCAAAATAAATGTAAAACACCAAACATCCGACTGATATATTCACACAGGCAGAGACAATTGTTATTAGTTCAAGTAGCATTTTTATTACTATTTTTATTAGCAATGTCATTTTACTATTAGCAATGTTATTTTTGCTATTGGCAATGCTAGTAGAAAATCCACACAAAAAAAGTGCAAAAGCCGCGTCTGGTCCACGGTACTTTTAACCCCAGTACTGGGTAGAATTCTTTACACGCACATCCCAGTACTGGGGTGAAACACCTGTCCTTTCTTAAGCCACTGCGGCATGTTGGCTCGCAGCTTGCGTGGAAGAGTCACTTTTAACCCCATTGACCCCATCTACGTCATTCCAATCGAAATAGTAGACAGAAGTCGAGGTAAAGCAAGTCAGAGCGATTGATTACGGACCCACAGGGAGAATTCTATTAATGCGCGCGACCTGTGTGTCTTTCACCAATCACACCCAGCTAGCCACTACCATTAAACAGCTGCAGCAGGCGTCATACTCAGACAGATGAGACATAGCATGCACCAGCCACGACTCAATTATTAATTTGCTGCTCAGTGTCTTATAAAACTACCCTTTTCCTATTCGAAAAATAAATGGTTTGTAAATTTGCATATTTTTTTTCTAAATTACAGGTGTAGTTATCTCCCTTAGTTTTTTTTCTGAAAATAGTTTTTCTAAAAATAGTTTTAAGAGACAACTCTTACTTTTAACAGTTATCTCCTCTATTAGTCATAACAAGTATTAGTTTTCCGGTTCCTATTGTTATATTATACTCACATATTTTTATCCCAACAGGCTCTCATCTGGATAATACATAACTCCCTACAATAAACAAAAACTTCATGGAAATGTATAGTTATCCGATTTACTAAATTTAATTCTTCCACTCAGTCTTTACTGCCTAGTTATGTTTAAACGAAGGTCATGTAAATATGTGTGTGTAAAACTTAACAGATAAAATCTATAACTGTGTAGTGTGTTTGTATGTATGTACATATCCGTAAAAAGGGCTCTTTACCAGAAAAGGTACCTTATCACACTGTAAACAGATGCATATTAATTTTGCGTTTCTTGATACACTGGTGGTGGTTCATTAACAAACACAAACTTGTTGAATGATATTAGGGGTCTTTTATTTTTTTTGAAAGGGCACTTAGTGCCTGTGCTTTACATTCTTCTATTAATTTCTTTTTTTCTTGTTCACTCAAACCAGACTGTTTGGTGTGTGTTTTATCTTTCAACTCATTGTATTTTTCCAATTCATCAAGAACTGTTTTAAATTCCTCATCTGATATTTGCCCATCGTTTAAGGCTTTTGAAATCAAACCTTTGATGGAATTTAACTTGCTCTCCCCAAGAGTTTTTATTTCATAATGTTTTTGTGCCTTTGCCATTAATTTACGTCTGACTAACTTGATGCAAACACCCATACAACCACACGCAATTGCAACAATCTCTATCGGCAACAGGGCTGGAACGGCTAACCCAACACCAGCCATAATAATGCTTGCAGAAATAAATACCGTATCAACCCCATCTGTAGTATTAATTCCTTTTTTGTACTTCTTATACAATGCTTTTCTTGCATTTCTCTCTGCTTTTAATTGGTTCTCTATTTCAGAAATCTTTTGTAATCTGTAATTCTGTCCATCTTCGGTGGACAACTCTGGATATAACGGTGCAGTAGGCTGTTTCATTTTTTTATATATTGATTTTTAAAATATTTCAAAATAAAATTTAAAATGATATCTCACACTTTAACAAGCGTTCAAAAGCCATGCCAGCTACAAAAATACATAGATAACAGAGACAGCACCAAAACGATAGGGTTAAAATCTATCACATACTGGGTTGGCTGGTATAATATCACAGGTAGACAGCAACTATCAATCAAAAACAAAAAGAATGTCCTCGAACCTGGCTTATATAATTTTAATGACCTAAGACAGATTTTTTTCAGATGAAGATATTACCTTGTCTGCGAATTACACCAACGGGTTTGTTACATTAGAAATACCACCTAACAAAGAAATCGAATTGTCCAGTGGAATTTCGTCCTTACTTGGTTTAAAACACAGACGGTACACAGCTGGCAAACACACAGGACATAAAATGATTGACATCGCCAAAACTAAAGAGCTTCGTGTCTTTCTTGATCAAATAAATACAACAACTAATTTTCTTGACGGTGAACCAAGTACATTACTAGGAATCGTACCAGTTTCTAACAAACCCTTTGGGAAAGTTGTTTCTTGTCGATTTGAATTTCCAATCTTCAAGAAGCTAATAAACGGATGTATAACTGAACTATCTGTGCGAATAACAGATCAAAATAATATTGTTTTGGATAATAATAATTTACCAATAAAAATAGAAGTGTTGATACAATGAGTATATTTGGAGCAGATTATGAGTCAGACTTGCTTGAAATAATCGAAGATCTTGATATGAATAAAAACAGAATTATAGATTTAAGCCATCCACAAGACGGGCATGATGCTGTTAATAAAAAATATTTGAATAAGCGTCTTGAATACAAAACAAAGGAACTAGAAAATAAACTTACTGCAATTCAAACTAACATACAGCAACAACTTGATGACACCAAACCCTTTACCTCGGATCTGGACATGGGTAACAACAGAATAATAAACGTTGGCCACCCAAGAAACCCAGAACATAATATCGAGTATGAGAATGATGCAGTCACAGCCAAATTTCTTTATGACTATGCTAAAATCACTGACAAAAAATACTTGAAAACAGATGAAGACATAGACATGGAAGGACACCGAATAAAAGGCTTAGGCCTTCCTTCGAAACACAACGATGCAGTCCCGTTACAGTACGTCTCCACGCGTGTACAGGCACTTACAGATGAAATTGAAAAACTTTGGGCACAGGACCGAGAATTAATAGATTAAAAAAAAGAATATGAACAAAAATTTGACAAACTAAATGGAATTGTGGCACGTATATTATTGAAAGTAGATGGAGTTGATCTGATAGAGGGTGATCCTCGATTACTACTTTAAAAAAAAAAATACATAAAAAAAAATAATGATCCCGAAAGAGTTTGCATACAATTATCAAGCGGAATATCCACCAGGGAGTGTGTTTAAAGTGAAAACAATCAATATTATTGATCAAAATATAGTTGTTACAGCAGACGGCAAAAGCTTTCAGGTTTCTTTCCCTGATTTAACAGAAAAATACGTTCTTCCATTTGTTAAGTCAAATGCTATTGTTCAACGATGGCGGACAGACTGGATGAAATTTTGGCAAAACCAGTTAAACTTTGCTGTCTGGTGTGCGTCGTCTGGATGTGGTGTTGATTTCAACAACCATCTTAAAGAAAAAGGCATGATTGGGAAGAATACTATTTGAAATGTCTGCTGCCTTACCACAAGACGCAAGCTGGAATACATTTGACAATAATTATAACCGCAGTGTCTATGAAAGAATATGCAAAGAATTCAGTGTTGACATTAACTCTGATTGGAGACAAAAACAGAGTGACAATCAAGGTCTTGGAATGTTATACAACTACATAACAAATATAGGATATCAAGATTTAGGTAAAGGAACAGAGTATGATACCAAATGGTATTCATTCACACAAGCGACTACCAATGACATAATGCACATAGATTACATTGCCCAGGGCACTGAAGCTAATAGTGCTTGGACGACTTTTATTCTAGATGATTCAAACGGCTTCACAAGAGCAGGCGTTGAACGTATCAACGACAGCATCCGAACATACTGCTGGGCTATTCTTGGTTCACAGTCTCAAACGAGGACTGACATATTGGGAACTGGTACTGCATTTGATGCACAAAAACAGTTTCTTGCCAACATTGCAGATGCAATAAACAGCCCCGTAGATTTACCCAGCCAAATAGCAAGATATCAAAGCACACTAAAATATGCAAGAAGTAAAGTAGACTTTGTTTATGGTATTGGGTTGTATATGTCACCGAGCAATATGGAGCTACGAATAGGTACATTTCAAAATTACAACAACAAAATAGTAATTGCTACTGAGGGTCTAACACTCGGATTGAATGATGGAACCAATACAAAACCAATTCCACCCAAATCAACTTCCACAGTTGAAGGAACCAAAACAAAACAATCACACCCTGAACCAGACACAACATCTTCATACCGCAAACAAGAACATCCAGATCAACCGTTGTCATACAGTGAACAACACGAAAAAAATAAAACTGCACTGATTGTAGGCTGTATTGTTGCAGGTCTTACTGCTTTAGTCATTTACGAGATTTACTAATGTACTCCTTAGCTGCTGCATACAACAACCCTGCAACAAGAACTACAACAGCCCACAAATTGTTCCCAAACCAATTAACAACCTTACCTGTTGCAGAAAGAAGCCATGATACTATTGACCCAATTATACCAGGCAAGGCAGCGGCTGCTTTACCGGCTAGGTTTGCAAGTAATTTAGCAAGATTATGTAGTTGTTTTTTTACCCATTCCTTGACTCCATTCTGTGATGGTGGCGGCTTTGGGGACGGAGTGGCTGCTCCTGGAATAATAGCCTCAACGATCACCCCTATAGTCATACCAATGGCAGTCAAAATACTAACTATGGTGATGCCTTGTTCTTTGAATAATGTCTTTAGTCTCTCACCAAGAGAAGAATCTTCTTTCAAAATTTTGTTTAAAGTTTCTTTTATCCTGTTTATTTGGCCACGCAATGCTTCTTTGTTTGCAGAGGCTGCTTCAAGTCTCGCACTTCTTTCATCGTAAAGATTTTTTAAACGTGCAGTTATTTCTACTTTGATGGTTTCATCTTCCGTTTCTTGTAATTTACGTTCATTTCTCGCTATGTCTTTATCAAGTTCAGTTAGCTTTGCCAAGTTATTAACAAGTTCACCACGGGTAGTTTGCAGCGCCTTGTCTAGTCCTTGTAACTCACGCAATGTCAATCCTTCTGTTTGTGTACGTTTATTTGCAACATCTGGCAGTTCTAAATTCCAGTCAGCCAACATTGTCTCTACTATTGCATCTGCCTTGGCAGCTGTATTTCTTAACGCTTGTAGTTCATTGGTATCTGTTACAGCTTTTGATTGTATGTTTTTTTCTTCTGTTGTCAACTCTTGCAGTGATTGTTTTGCTGCTTGGTGCTGTGCACTCTTCGGTTTTTGTTTATAGTCGTGAAAACCTAAAGTTTCTCGGACGAATGCTGTGCCATATTTTTTTCCTAAAGTACTCAAACTATAAAGATGTGTCTTTCCGCCTTCCTTAAATTCCAACGGAATCTCATCAGAAGTACCGAATGGTTGAACACACAATTTTTTATCCTTGATATGAAAGTCGGCTGGGTTTACTATAGCAGTCACACCATACTTTTTTTCATTAAGCTGGATAAAGTTGTCTAATTTCTCTTGTATTACTTTTTTTCTTGTATCTTCTAGGGTATCTCCGGTTTGATGTTCCATACTTTCCATTTGCTGTTCTGCTATTCTTTGCGTTTCTTCATTTTCTCCAAAATCGGTCACACCTTCATCATCTTCGGCCGTCCATTCATCATCTTTGCCAACCTCAGGATTCTCATAACCATATCCACCTTCAGCCATTTGAATTATTTGTTTTATTTTTAAAAAATATAATTTGATTAAAAAAATGTCTTCATACGGAAACAAACTCGACCCTTACAGAAAAATGAGAGAACCCCGCGGCATCAAAGGAATTCGCCAAAGCGTTGTAATCACTAACAATCCCAGCACTATTGATCAAAACCAACAACTTTTGGTGAGATTCCCCAACCTGAGTGATAACGATGTTATTGTCCCCAGAAGTGCACGGCTTGCCTTTACTATTGACTTAACAAGTACAGACGCCAACGCCACAGTTTTCCAAAATCTTGGCAGAGCCATCATCAAGAAAACCACCATAAGAATAAGCGGCAATGAAGTCATGTCTATTGACGACAGTGACATTTATCATTGCTATGTTGACTTGTGGAAATCTTCCACTGTGAGAAAGAATATGGTATATCAGGGCCTTGGCACAACAAACATGTTGAAACATAGAGTCGGCGCTGGCGATGCAACTGCTGACGCTGAAGATAAAGCCCTTGCCAAAGCTTATAGTAACAGGTTTTGCATACCGCTGGACTTTGAATTACTTGAAACACACATGCCCTTTTATCAAGCTGGCCTCGGTGATAGACTGGAATATGAGCTGACATTTAATGATTATGACAACGTAATTAAATCTACAGATGCTGACAGCAGTTATGTGATAAAAAATATCTGCTTGGAATTTGACAAAGTCACTGACATTGAACTTGCACGGCAGATAAGGCAGCAGTACAACGGAAGAATAGCAATTTTATATGACCGCATTTTGCGACACAGAAAAATAACAAAAAACAAATCTGACACACTATGGAACATCAACCTGAATGTTCCAGCAAGAAGCATGAAGGGTATTCTGATGCTTTTTGAAGACCCAAACAGAACAAGCACCGAAGACTATTACAACCCCAAGATCACAAAAGTAGAAGTGACCATAGAAGGTGTGCCTAATCAATTGTATAGCAAAGGTATGCAAGCATATCAACAGTGGGATGAAATTAATAAATACTTTGCACTAACATCAAAAAGAGACAAAGAAACAGACAAAGTTGCAAAAATCTTGAATTTCAGCGATACTAACATCGAAAAGTATTTTACTACTAGATTTGCTCTGTGGCTTGACTTGCGTTCTACAGATGACAATACATTACACGGCAGCGGTAGAAGAATTGAGAATGCCAGTGAAGGGATCACCATACAAATTGAAAAAGAACAAGAATCAGATGAAAATTTAAATATTTACCTTTTTATAATACAAGATGCCCAAATCAATTTCGAAGATGGAAGATTCAAAGAAGTCATATATTGATTTACCAAAATATCCACATAGTGCAATTATCTGTGGCCAGACAGGCTGTGGGAAAACAGAATTTGTGCTAGATTTGCTTGAATCAGAGTATGCTGGTGTGTTTGAGAATATAGTCATACTTTGCCCCACAATAAATTGGAATAAGGCATACAAAAACAGATGTTGGATTGGCGATGTTAGAAAACCAAAAGACAAACACATAACAATAGTGAATCCTGTGATGCCAGATGGAACAGAAAAACTTCAGGAATTGCTGCGACTGTTTTTTGATAAATTAGCTGGTAAGCCAACACTATACATCATTGATGACTGCTCTGCCACAAAAGAATTAACTAAAAAAAAAGACATGCTGTCAGAGTTAGCATTCTCTGGTAGACATGCAGAACAATCAGTGTGGGTTATTTCACAGAGATATATTTCTGTTTTGAAAGATTTACGTGAACAAACAAAATGGGTTTGCATGTTTTACACTAAAGACAGAGACAGCTTTGACTTTTGCCTTAGAGAAAATGATGTTATCCCAGCAGAAGAGCGGCAATGGATAAAAAAAAGAATTAGCAAAGGTTAAACACCGTAAGCTAATATTGAAAACTGATCAACCTACAAGTTATTGGTTGGTTGATTGATTATTTTTTTACTACCAGATCATACGCATAGTATTTGTTTGCTGGGTTGTTTTTGCATGGTTTCAAACCCTGGGGTCTTATATAAAATGGAGGGCAAATATTTTGCTCTATAACTCTGTTTTTGAGATGTCCAGGTGCCCATACTACACCATTATTTTTTAAAGTAAGAACCATTGATTCCCCTTTTTGAGTAGTCACCACACCTGTATCTTTGACTATATATATTTTTCCAATTTCTAGGTCACTCCATTTTTTGTATTGTGGTGTTTGCTCTTCAAGTAGTTTGTCGAATTCGGCATCTGTGATTTCTTGAATCTCGGCCATTTTTTGTTTTACTATATATGTGACTTTTCTTAAATATAAGTAAAAAATATTATGGTAAATATAAAAAAACAATCCTCAGGCTTCCAGGACAAATATAAATATAGATTTTTTTTTTAGCCAACAAATCCTCTAGCCCCTGGGAAATTAAAAAAACGGCTGTTAAAAAAAGTTTGCCGCAGAATTACCTCTGTAGCCCCTGGGGGAATTAAAAAAGGGCCGTTAAAAATTTTTTTACCGCAGAATCACCATTTTCTATATATATACTCGGCTACAGGCAAAACTATTGTCTCATTACGTAAATGTACCGATGTAAAATGTATTCTTCTAAGCTGGTCCAGATACATGTAGCTCAGTGGTAGAGCATCCGCTTCGGGAACGGGAGATCGCGGGTTCAAATCCCGACCGCGCCATTACTATAGACCTAAAATGGCACTACGAAGGAGCTCCCTAAGCTGACGCTCGCTTTATCAAGGGCAGTGAAGGCAGGTAAGTATTTGTTGATGGATACTTTGTTTGTCGCAATAAAAGCTTTACAAAGCTCATGTTGTCTATTTCCGATAAATATAGCTTCTTTAACCTACAGCTCCAGATCAGCTAATGTTTTAACAAAGCTGATTTTTCTTTATTTCTTCACAAAAACGTATGTTGTCATTAAAAGCGCATTTCTTGCACACCAGGTAAGGAAATCCTGGGTTTTACCCTGGGATAGATATTCTCATTCTACCCAGGTTATCCTACCCAGGGTAAGATAAAAATCGAGAATTCTCACATGTTTGGTATGCACTGGTTGTGGATGTGACGTACGCGATCGTTAAGGTTTACGCCACTGAACGTAATGACGTCACTAAACGCCACAGTAATGCCATCACAATATGGCGGACGTCATCAATCGAAGTTACTGCATTATCAAAAGATCTACGTTAAGAAATGAAAGGTGTGCAAGAAGAAGAATAGATCATGGGTATAAGGGGTAGATAGAAAAATCCGCCTCTCGCGATCACAGGCTGGCATCACTCGGCAAGCCTCGTGATACCAGACAGAGATCCTCGGAACGGATTTTTTTAGCTACCCTCACATCCATGACAGATCCTGTTTTCCCCGCGGATGCGTTTTCAATGTGCGGATTGACATCATCCTGTGCATGCGCAAGGTCTCATATGGGCCTTTGCTCTCTATTGATACGTTCTAAAATAGCTAATGAATCTGGCAGGACCTGAACAGACTGCGCATCATCACAAAATCACTGGGCAATGGGATTTTGATAAAAAAGATCTACATATATTTTGAGGTCAAATGCTACGTTATACTGACGCATTGTCCCAAATTATGATGTTCATATATCAAATTGTCTTCAAGATGTAACGAAAAATCACTGGATCATGAAATATAGGTCACTTTGGCCTACATTTATTTCCCTATCAAACTCGGATAATACAGATTCATAATCCCGAAGCACGATGTGCATACATATACAATGAAATAGACATCAAGATATAAGACAAAATTACTGGCCCGTGAAATATGAACATCATAAACTTCAAAGTGTCTCATTTACAAAGTTTCACTAATTTACCACAAATCCCTGCGATGAGGTGAGGTCAGAACATAATAAAATGTCAAATGCCCGGTAATCATTTTTTGTCAGACATTTGTAATACTTAACCCCAGCCATAAGGAATGGGAAAATAAAATTAGGAACACAGAATCTTACCCTCCTACAATACTATCCAGCGAGATGCCCAGAAATATCACCTTTACATATTGTTACGCTTTCTTGTTATATAAATGTCTTAGCCAGTTAAATGCCCTTATTTGTTCGGAATCATCAAGCATTTCCAAACGTTGTGAAACATTTTGACATTTCACGAACGCAAATGCTTCCGGTTTCTCTACACCTCTTATGTGTGAATAACTTAAGGCATTGAATTGTTTCAGGGAATTGTTAACGTAGATTTTTGTTTCCAAATGTAGTGTACCAGGAAAACATACAACCCGCACTTATTCAACAAATACGAAAGCACGAATGCCATTTCATTTTTTACATCTATCGCCACGGAGGTGCACAAAAAGCCTGGATCACGAAAATCGGAGAAAAACGAATATATTTTGCATCCTACATCAGCGAACTTTGATATTAACTAATGAAATTCCAAGGGAAATAACTCGAAAAGTATAAATGCAAGAGCTATGGCTCTTGCGCTTTGCCCGTAGTCTGATGTTGATTGAAATTCATATAAAGTTTTGTGAAGATATCTTGAACGGTTTTCAAGTTATAGAGTGGACACTTTTTTATGACGGACAAAGTTTCAAGAGTAATAATTCAGAAAGTATAAATGCAAGAGTTATGGTTCTTGCGCTCTGCATGTCATCTAATGTTGATTGATATTTACATGAAGTTTCTTGAAGATATCTTTAACAGGTTTTAAGTTATAGAGCGGACACGATTTTGTGACGGACAAAGTTCCAAGGAAAATAACTCAAAAAGTAAAAATGCAAGAGTTATGGTTCTTGCGCTCTGCACCTTGTCTAATGTTGATTGATATTTATATGAAGTTTCGTGAAGATGGCTTGAACGGGTTTTCAAGTGATAGAGCGGACACGATTTTGTGACAGAGTCCAAGGGAAATAACTCAAAAAATATAATGCAAGAGTTATGGTTCCTGCGCTCTGCACGTCATCTAATGTTGATTGATATTCATATGAAGTTTCGTGAAGAAAGCTTGAACGGTTTTCAAGTTATAGAGCGGACACGATTTTGTGATAGACAGACAGACGCCCGAGTGAAAAACAATATGTCTCCCAACTCTAAAAGGGAGAGACATAATAATAACAAAAAATAATAATAACAATGACAATAATAATAATAATAATAATAATAATAATAATAATAATAATTATAATAATAATAATATAAAAACTGCATACACTGTACATGTAACTGATTATTCACATTTGATATACAATCGAACTTCAATGGCTCAGACATCTTTGGGGCCAGGGAAATTTGTTCTTAACATTGTTATTTCGGGCCACTAAGAGTTAATCATAGGGCCAGATTAAGGGGTAAATGGGGATGATTAAGGGATGCCTCTTCGATTTTCTATTTAATAATGATGTTTGTTGAGAGTACACATTAGAAGCGCCTTGATGAGTCGGTCTAATGAGTACACACAACATTCATTTCTGTGATAAAGTTCTCTAAAAAAACCTCAAATATGCCTTAATATTTGTTTTTTAAAGCTATCGGGCATATTTTCTAAGGACTCAAAAAAAAAAAAAAAAAAAAAAAAAAAAAAAAAAAAACGAATTCGAATTAGCCGCGGTCAAAATCATGTTTTAATCTTATGTTACCAACCAAAGCACTTCAGGATTGATTTATATTTTATTCTTATGAAGTTATCTCTATGGGGTAATGTATTGTTTCTAACCATCTGTTACATTTAACTATTTAGCACACGATACTGACTTCACTGGCATAGAGTTAAAGTCTAGGAAGAATTAAAGATGTATAACTGTTATAAACTAGCACTTAAAAGAAAATGGGTTAGAATATTCTTAGTAATTTCTGGAATTGGAATATTAAGCGTCTTTCAATTCAACAGTGGTATCTCACTTACCCTTAAGAGGACACTATATTTAAAAGGTATGCACACGCACACACACACAAGCACGCCGAACGCACACATGCACATGCACGTACACACACGCACGCATGCACGGACACACACATGCACACTCATGCACACACAATGTAATTGTAATCCGTCTGCTCTTGTTTCAGAAATATAAGTGAAGATACCAAGGAAATGCGACAATGACGAAGCACAGCCTTCCAGAGGCACAACAAGAGGGTCATGATGGCCATTTATCGCTCACCTCAATCATGTTATACAGAGCATTGCTAACAGAGCTGCGGTTCTAAACGTCATGGTGATCTTGACCATGACCTTTGTCCTCAGGGTCATCTTCTGGTCATAAGAAACATCCCTACTACGTCTGAGGGTCCTAGTTCCAAGCATTACCGAGTTATGAGCTTGTTTCGTACTAGGGGTCACTGTGACCTTGACCTTTGCCATCAGGGCCATCTACTGGTCAAGACCAACATCCAATCTAAGGACTTAAGGAGTCTAAGGAGTCTATCCTCAAGCACTGCCGAACTTTTAGCTTTTTAGTTCTTAAGGTCATGGTGACGTTGACATGACCTTTGCCCTCGGTGTCATCTACTGGTGAGGATCAACATCCCTTCTAATTTTGAGGGTCCTAGCCCCAAGCATTGCTAAGTTATCAAGCTTTTTAGTACTAAAGGTCCTGGTGACCGTGACTTTTGCCCTCAGTACCATCTACGAGACTGGTGAGGACCAACATCTCTACTAAGTTTGAGGGTCCTAACCATAAGCACTGCAGAATTATAAGCCTTTCGGTACCAAATGTCACGGTAACCTTGACCTTTGACTAAAAGGTCATCTACTATTCAGGTCCATCCTCCCTACAAGTTTGATCGTCCTAGGCCTAATCATTCGAATGGCTTTTTTTCTATGTAAAACAAGTGACACCATCCCTCTCTGGGCGGGACCTCTCTTCACCCCAGGGGCATAATCTGAACACTCTTGTCAGAGAACCTCTATGTTACATACCAAATATCAAAGGCCTTGGCCTTGCACTTTCAGATAAGAACATTTTTAAAGTTTTTTTCCCTATATAAGTATATGTGAAGCATGTCGGTCCCGGGGCGGGACCATTTTTGGCCCAAGGACGACACTTTGAACAATCTTGGCAGAAGTCCACTGGGTGAAGCTATGTACCAAATATCAAAGGCCCGGGCCTTCTGGTTTCAGATAAGAAGTCTTTTTTTAAGGTTTTCTCTATATAAGTCTATGGAAAAGATGTCGGTCCCGGGGTGGGGCCATGACTTGAACAATCTTGGTAGAGGTCCATTAGGTGAAGCTATGTATCACATATCAAAAGCCTGGGCCCTCTGCTTTCAGACAAAAATATTTTTAATGGTTTTTCCCTATATGGGGCTATGATCATTAGTTTGCAGTTTGGTCAAAATCCAATCAGTGGTTTAGGGGGAGATGTCGTGTTTGTAGTAAGTGGTTATGGATGCACAGACGCACGCACGGACCCACGGACAACGGACAGAATGTATCACAAAAGCTCGCATTGTCACTATGATATATATACTTTTTATTTCCTGTTTTAACATCGACTTATTGACGGTAGTCTATTCATAGTGAGCAGCAATGTCCAACAAATTTGACTTTTTGGCCAAATTTAACAGCTCCTGCGAAGGCGCAGCTATGAAAACTTGAAGGTCAAATAACATGATTGCTTTTTGCTGGTTTTACCAAGTAAATTTATCAATCAGAGTGTATTTATTTATATTTTTCAAAAGTCAATACTTGCTTCTTGTTTTTAATTATTTAATTATTTCTTTTTTGAAAGTCAAATTTGTTTTTTAATCAAGTAAAGATTTTTATATTTACTGACATTTTTTTAAAAGTCAGTACTTGTTTTATAGCAAACAGGTATTTTTTTTTATTTCTTTAAAAGTCAATACTTATTTTCTTTTAAAAGCTCAAACTTGTTTAAGCAGACGAAAATGTTCGATCCAGGACGAGCCCCCAATTTCTGTTACGAGCCAGGCGTAACGAGAAACAAATGAAACTGAAACCAGCAACAAGCTTTAAATTATTAACAATATTTATTCACAAAAAATGAGACAAGATTCAAAACAAAAGAATGTAAGTAAACAGTACCTTTCAAGATTATGTCACAAAGTCCCCCAGAAATAATTCACAAGAATTTATTAAACAAGTCCTTTGAATAACACTTTCTGATCCCACAATTTAAAGTCTCTGAATTCAGAATTAGTCCAGAATGAATAAAATATTAAAGTAATCCAGTATAGAATAATTTCCGATGAAAGTATACAAAGATTCCCATATGAAAATCTTTTCTCCTTATATAATATGAAAGAATTTTCTAGAAAAAAGAATTTAGTACAGACATCTCTTATGTTTCAGTTTCAGTCAAGAAACTTCTAAACTTTCTATGACATGCCAAAAATAATTCAGTCTAGAATCAAGGACATAAACAACATGTTATTGTAAACATGTTGTTCCAGAAATTATTTTTGGAAACATAGTAAATAAGGCTATTTATGGAAACATAGTAAACATGATGCTTACGATAATTGAATACCCTATATATAAAACACTTCCCTTCTTCAAGAAAAAGAAAGATTTATGTAATAAAGCTTTCATTTGCCATAAAATTATCATAAAATAAAATACTGATAAAGGCAATTATTATCTTATATACAGCAAAAAAAAGGTAAGAGAAAAGTCCAGGGAGTGCCACAATTACTACCGCAGCCCTTCCTAGACTCCAAGAGGAAGAAGAAACCGACAAATCCTAACAAGCACAAATCGAACAAAGAATTATGGAGTTTTGATAAAGCAGGATCAGATTTGATCAAGTTCATGTTTTCAGAGTTCACAGGGAGAGCTAATCTTAGTGCTTTTCGTACGTTTGTTCGGTTTGTTCTTGTTTAGATTTGTCGGTTTCCTCTTCCTCTTGGGGTATGGGAAGGGCTGCGGTTTGTGATTGTGGCACTCCCTGGACTTTTTATCTTACTTTGTTTTCATTTCACTTTATTCCTGAGGGACTGAACTAACAACACTAATTGGTGTAGCAGAAGAGCTATCCCTATCTATGTATTGTTTATGCATGTTAACATGACATAACTGTTTTTGTTTGCGTCTCCCAGGAGTGTTAATAATGTAATCGACATCACTAATCTTTTTATCTACAGTGTAAAGGCCGTAATATCTGGCTTGCAATGGTTTTCCAAGAATAGGCAAAAGAGCAAGTACCCTGTCTCCAGGCATGAATTTTCTTTCTTTTGCATTTTCATCATACCAATGTTTCATTTTCCTTTGTGCTCACTTAAGATAAGTCCGAGCAGCTTCACAAGCTTTAGAAAGTCGGTCTTTAAAATATGATACATACTGAAGTAAGTTCAGAGAACTGTCATCATTTGAGAGAAATTCTCCTTCCAAAGTTTCAAAGGTCCACGCACAGTGTAGCCAAATACCAGTTCAAATGGACTGAAACCAAGAGATTCCTGAACAGATTCTCTAACGGCAAACAACAACAAATGAATGCCCTCATCCCAATCCTTTTCAGTGTCAACGCAGTATGATCTGATTATATATTTCAAGGTCTGATGAAATCTTTCTAGGCACCTTGACTTTCAGGATGGCAAGGCGATGACTTATATTGAGTATATATAATGCCCAACTCATGCATGACTTGCTGATAAATTCCTGACATGAAATTTGAGCCCTGGTCCGACTGAACAGACTTTGGGAGGCCTACAAGTGTGAAAAACTTTTCCAAAGCCTTAACAATATTCTTTGTTTTAATATTCCTAATGGCTTCTGGGAAACGTGTAGAAGCACACATTATTGTGAGAAGATACTCATGTCCTGACTTGGTTTTGGACAAGGGACCAACACAGTCAATAATTATTCTACTTAAAGGTTCATCAAAAGCAGGTATGGGCTGTAAATGAGCTTTTGGTATTGTCTGGTTAGGTTTTCCTACCATCTGACAAGTATGGCAATATTTACAAAACTGAGAAACGTCAGATGTTAACCCTGGCCAGTAAAAATGGTTAAGACTTTTGTGATAAGTCTTGTTTGCACCTAAATGACCTGACATTGGAGTCTCATGGGCAAAATTCAAAATTTCAGGGCGATAAACCTTCGAACCACTATTTGGTGGTTAACAGTCCACTCGTCTTTTGCTGAGACATCAGGAGGACGCCATTTTCTCATTAAAATGCCATTTTTTACATAGAAACAGACTGGGACTTAAGGCGGTGGTCCCGGTGTTAGTCTTACTCTTTGTTGCTTTGTGGTTTATTCTACGAGACGATTTGTTGTATGTCTTACCGTGTGCCATTTTGTTTCTTGTGTTTTTCAGTCCTTTCAGCATTGCGATTACCTCGCTTGGGGAAGCGTGTGCTAATCTTAGTGCTTTTCGTACGTTTGTTCGATTTGTGCATGTTAGGATTTGTCGGTTTCAGAATATCAAATTTAGTTACATATTTCGATTTTCCAATTTTGTCAGTACAGTCATCCACTCTTGGGATAGGAAAGGTGTCTGTTTTACTCAAAATGTTGACCCTTTTGTAATCGATGCACATCCGATATGATCCATCCGGTTTTGGTACAAGAATACAAGGTGAACTCCATTCACTTTGGCTTGGTTCAATGAAATCATTGTCCAGCAAATAGTGAATTTTCCCCTGAAGATATTTTTGTTTTGTTGGGTTCATTCTGTATTGAAGTTGCTTGACAGGTTATGAATCCTCAACATTCACATCATGATAAATTTTGTCAGTCCTTGTAGAAATATCCGGAAATAAGTGTTCATATTCATGAATTAACTGTTTCAGTTCCTTTCTTTGGATTTGATCTAGGTGTGAAAGTTTCAGGTTGAGATCCTTTAGAATATCAGAATTCTGGAGTTTTGATAAAGCAGGATCAGATTTGATCACGTTCATGTCTTCAGAGTTCATTTCACTTTGTTCCTGAGGGACTGAACTAACAACACGAATTGGTGTAGCAGAAGAGCTATCCCTATCTATGTATTGTTTATGCATGTTAAAAAGACATAACTGTTTTTGTTTGCGTCTCCCAGGACGGTTAACAATGTAATTGACATCACTAATCTTTTTATCTACTGTGTAAAGGCCGTAATATCTGGCTTGCAATGGTTTTCCAAGAATAGGCAAAAGAGCAAGTACCCTGTCTCCAGGCATGAATTTTCTTTCTATTGCCTCGAGCCTTTCCAATTATAACGCTTTGCAAAAGCTTGGTCATATGCTCCTTTGGGCATTTTAAGTTTTCTGCTACTTTTTCAAAATGAAGAAAATACTTAGCAACTTCGTTTTCTTGAAATGGAGGAACTAACCTGATGTGTTTAGTGACATCAAAATGAATGCCAAAGTCTAAAGGTTGCGGTTTTACCATCTTGTTTTGCATTTCTAGTTCTTTCATTCTTAAATTATATTGTATCTCTCTCTCTCTTTGTTTTTCTTCTGTATCAAATTTTTAATTTTTCCCTTTCTATCTGCATTTGCCTTTATTAAATATTGACAATATTTACTTTGACCAAATGGTGGACCGGATATACCCTACAGAACTCCAATTAAATAGAGCAAATTCTTCCGATACCGAGGCATCTTTTTTGGATTTGAATCTATGTATATCTAATGGTACAGTTTCCACCAAAATTTATGATAAACGGGACGATTTTGATTTTGATATAGTCAATTTCCCTTTTCTGGATGGCGATGTCCCCCGGCGTACCTCATATGGGGTATACATATCTCAACTTATAAGATTCGCCAGAGCTTCTTCAAATCTTAATGACTTTAACTACCGTAATAAAGCCCTTACTGCATCGGGACCCAGGGTGAAGTTGGCTAGCTGTAAAAGTGCTTTAAACCACCCGGTGGTTTGCTCTACCGACCGTTCTAAGGCGGTGGTCCCGGTGTTAGTCTTACTCTTTGTTGCTTTGTGGTTTATTCTACGAGGCGATTTGTTGTATGTCTTTCCGTGTGTCATTTTGTTCTTGTGTTTTTCAGTCCTTTTAGTATTGCGATTACCTCGCTTGGGAAAGAGAGAGCTAATCTTAGTGCTTTTCGTACGTTTATTCGGTTTGTGCTTGTTTAGATTTGTCAGTTTCCCCTTCCTCTTGGGGTCTGGAAAGGGCTGCGGTTTGTGATTGTGGCACTCTCTGGACTTTTCTCTTACTTTTTTTGCTTGTTCTTTCAGTCTTTCTTCCATTTGCATTTTAAGTTTTTCTTGCTCTAATCTTGTTTTCAAGCTGAATTTGCTTTTGAATTTCAAACTCTCGCGTTTACAAACCTGTCTGCGTTACGAAAACAAGAGTCAAAGCAGAGGAATCAAGAATTTCCATATCAACCAAAAATTGGACCAAAATACTTTTTATTTCCTGTTTTAACATGGACTTATTGACGGTAGTCAATTCATAGTGATTAGCAATGTCCACCAAATCTGACTTTTTGGCCAAATTTAACAGCTCCTTCGAAGGCGCAGCTATGAAGAAGGTCAAATGACATGATTGCTTTTTGCTGGTTTTATCAAGTAAATTTATCAATCAGTGTTTATTTATCTATATTTTTTGAAATTCAATACTTGCTTCTTTTTTTTTAATATATTTCCTTATATTTTTTGAAAGTCAATACTTGTTTTTTTTTTTATCAAATAAAGATCTTTATATTTACTGATTTTTTTACTTGATTTATAGCAAACAAATATATATTTTTTTTATTTCTTTAAAAGTCAATACTCGTTTTCTTTTAAAAGCTCAAACTTGTTTAAGCAGACGAAAATGTTCGATCCCGGACGAGCCCCCAATTTCTTTTACAAGCCAGGCGTAACTAGAAAGAAATGAAACTGAAACCAGCAACAAGCTTTACATTATTAACAATATTTATTCACAAAAAATGAGACAAGATTCAAAACAAAATAATATAAGTAAACAGCATCTTTCAAGATTATGTCATAAAGTCCCTCAGAAATAATCCACAAGAATTTATTAAACAAGTCCTTTGAATAACAGTTTCTGATCCCACAATTTAAAGTCTCTGAATTCAGAATTAGTCCATAATGAATAAAATATTAAAGTAATCTAGTATAGAATAATTTCCGATAAAAGTATACAAAGATGCCCATTTGAAATATTTTCTCCTTATATAATATCAAAGAATGTTCTAGAAAAAGAATTTACTACAGGCATCTCTTGTTTTCCAGTTTCAGTCAAGAAACTTCTAAATTTTCTATGACATGCCAAAGATAACTCAGTCTAGAATCAAAGACATAAACAACATGTTATTGTAAACATGTTGATCCAGAAAGTTATTTTTTGAAACATAGTAAATAAAGCTATTTATAGAAACATAGTAAACATGATGCTTAAGATAATTTAACATCATATATATATATATATATATATATATATATATATATATATATATATATATATATATATATATATATATATATATATATATAGTGTAGACTGACAAAGTTTGACAAAGATTCAATGGGAAATGAAGCCTCTATTGTGTACATAATTTTTTTTTCTAAGATTTGACTTACTGACCTAGATATTTACCCATTGTGGCCCATATTCCAACCTAGCCTAGATACTCACAAAGTTTTATGAACAGTCATTGAACAATGAAGCCTCTATTGTACACACAAGGTTTTTTTCAATAATTTGACCTAGTGACCTATTTTTCATCAACATGGCCGATATTCAAACTTGCCCTAGATATTGTTAACACAAACATTCTGATGCAGTGTCATGAAGAATCAACAGAAAATAAAGGCTTTGTTGTGTACACAAGGTTTTCCTAAGATTTTACCCACTACACTAGTTTTTGGTCCAACGTGGTCCATATTCAAACTTTGCCTAGACACTGTCAAAGCAAACATTCTGACAACGTTTCCTGAACATTCATTATAAATGAAGCCTCCATTGTGTACACAAGACTTTTCAATGATTTGACCTAGTGACCTTGTTCTGACTTAACATGATCCATATTCGAAATTAACCTAGATATTATTCAAACAAAGATTCTGACCAAGTTTCACAAAGATTTAATGGAAAATGAAGTCTCTATAAGATTTTACTAAATGACCTAGGTCTTGACCCGACATAACCCAGTTTTAAACTTGACCTGGATTTTAAAGAGATAAACATTCTGACAAAGAGCCATGAAGATAGGATCAAAACTATGCCCTCTGGAGTGTACACAAGCAACATCTGACGGACGGGACGGACGTCCGGATCTACGACGGACATTACAGTATCCCAAAAAGCTCAACTTGAGCACTGCGTGCTCAGGTAGGCTAAAGAATGCGGGATGAGGAATAAACGATGACAAAACAAACGCCACATATGAAACCACCGACGCACAAATAAAAACTACAACGGAGGAACCGGAAGTCTAAAGAACTCAGATGACTAACATGCTCTAAAATACTTGCAAGAAAATAGGCTTTAAGAAAAACATAGTCTACAAAATTCCCCCTATGGGTGGGTTTGTGGGGAGTTGTGAGCAGTGTTACAAATTACATCTCTCTTCACGAATAGACTCAATAAACTTTGTTTTCTTGCGCGTGTTCTTTGCTTTCTAAGACATCAATTTTTTCCGAACCTTGAAAGCATACAGTGCAACCTCTCTACAACAGCCAACAGCCGGAACAGCCAAAATTGGCTGTTGTAGAGAGGTGGCTGTTGTTGGGAGGGTGTAACTCACGGGCTTTTAGCTGGTAGTTGACCACTGAGTACCAGTAAAGCAAGTTTTTAATGATGTATATGTCTGTAAATGTAAGCATTTTGTGTAACCTTCACATTTACCATGAATATACATTATTCATAAATAATAAATAAGACAGGGTTAATAAACACTTTTATTCAATAAATAAATGTATCTTAGCTAAAACATGAAAACTAAATACAAATTTACATTTGCAGAACAGTAAAAATTCTCATCAGATACAAGCTGAAGCAGTCTGATCAGAGTTTTTACTATCCTTTACTCTTCCCATGATAGACCAGTACTGTTTCTTTCTCTACATTTATTAACATGTATAGTTCAGTCTTTGTTTCAGGATGTTGAGTTGTTAATAAATATTCAAAAAGTTTTATTATTTTTTTTTTTTTTCAATCCATGTAAGTTAGTATTAAATGTTTAGTGTCCCAGGTTTCATCTTTCTTTTTTCTCTGTTAAATGTTTTGGGATCTTATTCCAATCACCAAATCCAGATAATTTGTTATAAGATCCCCCAACTTTGCTTTTGTGGAAAAAAGAAATAAAAAAAAAAAAAAAAAAAAAAAAAAAAACAGATTCCATAAATTTGAAACTAAGGTTCCACATAAAATCCAGATGAAATGGAATACATCACGAAAACATGCCTATATAATTTTGACCCCCATAAACCCCACTTTTATATAGTAAAACTGGGGTTTACAGGGGTATACATTATTTTTCTTATTTCTGCTCAAAAACATAGATTGTGGTACTCGTTAGATTGAGGCGGTTCTAACGAGTACCTACAATCTATGTTCTGAGCAGAAATAAGAAAAATATCAGAATTTTTCATCTGAAAATTTTCATTTTTCGGTGGTAAAATTCTCAATATATTTGAATAGGCGTGTTTTTGTAATGAAAATGCTATGATACTCCAAATATTAAAGCACATTTTAGCTTAGCTATCCAGCCAGAATGGAATAGAATGGTATGATACTCCAAAATATAAGCACATTTGAACTTAAATAATCTTTTTAAATTTTCATGTAAAGCTTTGGAAAATTAATCCACAGAACATTTTTAGAATTCACTCTGACACCTGTTTCATATGATAAAAGGCACTTTTCAATTTTTCTCATTATAAAAACATCAGAACATTTAAATCCAAGATAATCACTGCTGCTTCCGTTGGAAAAAATCGCTGATTTTTGTTTGTTTAGTTGAAAGTTCCACAGACATCTCAGCAGCAATTGAAGAAAGTTCCATGATACTGTTCAGAAACTTCACATTTCCTTTATGACACGCAAATGCCTTCAGACTGTCTATGTATTGATTCACCTCACTCAATGAACAAATGTTTTCAGTTTCATTTTGGTTCTTTTCATCATCACTATCACTTTCATCATCATTTTCAGTCTGATTTTGTATAAGTTCTGAAGCTGGCAAATCCCAGTTTATTTCTGAAGTGTCACATACTGCAAGATTGTGGTCTTCAGCAACAATGTCCTTTAAGTTCCTTCCATAGATCTCCTTGGATCGAACCAACAGAGCTAATGGGATATTATCATCTTCATCACTTTCTTCAACATCATCACTCTGTTCAATATCTTTTAATTTATCAAACCCACATTTGTCGAAACACTTCACAATGGTAGAAACATCAACTTCTCTCCAGGCTCGGCTCACCCAGTAGATTGCATTCAGTACATTAACATCCTTTAACAGATCAGAACCACATTTTGAAGATTTTTCCATCTGTGTAAGAATATGCTCAGTCTGATATCGATAGAACTTCAGTTTCACGGCCTGAATGATTCCCTGGTCCATCGGCTGGGCAACAGATGTGGTGTTTGGTGGCAAGAAAACAATCTTTACATTTTTCAGATTCAGCTGTGGGTGAGATGGAGCATTGTCAACCAATAAAAGGACTTTTCTACCCTGTCCACGCATTCGTCTATCCATAGACCTCACCCATTCCTCAAACAGTTTGCTATTCATCCAGCTTTTTTTATTGTTCCTGTAAGTCACTGGAAGAGATGCTGTCTCTATTCTATTAAAACAACGGGGCTTTGAAGATTTCCCAATCACCAAAGGTTTTAACTTTTCACCAGTCATGCTAGCACACAGGGCAACTGTTATCCTATTTTTAGAACGTTTTCCCCCTGCACAATCAGATCCTGAAGGTACAAAAGTTGTTCTCTTTCCATCTCTAAAAAAAATCCCAGTTTCATCCATATTGAATATGTCTCTCGGCTGATAGCCTTCACATACTGACGGAATTTTATCTTTCCAGTCACTAACACATTTTGAGTCCACATCACCCCTTTCGCCACTCATTTTCTTGAACACGATGTTATTTCGTTTCAAAAATTTATCCAGCCACCCATTAGATGCCTTAAATTCACTGAGTCCCAAGTCTGCCGCAAACTTAAGTGCTCTCTGCTGAATCAGTGGACCTGAAACACTAATCTTCCTGGTGTTTGCATCATTTAACCACTGAATTATCAAAGTGTTCAGCTGTTCATTAGCATTGATGGTCGTTTTCTGCCTCTTTCTCTCTGGATTGACATTGTTGTCACTGTCCGCAAGATACTCTGCCTTTCTTTTGAGGGTGTCCTGAAAGTAAAAAAAAAACGAAAATGTCAAAACATTTCTGCTTTTTAAAACTTTAGATACGCTATTTTTCTTACTGCTTCAACAAAATATGCTAGGGACAGGCCACATATACCCGTAACATATCAGGTCGAGAAATAAGAAAAAAATACCAAAGGTCTAAAACTCTTTTCGAGCATTCAAAAAAGTGATTTTACTTTCATAGTCATCGTTATAAAGGGTCCTCAGAAATGTATCACACACATATAAACACACAGGAACAGAGAATAAAATCTCCTATCCCCCGCCCCCTCCTTTCATTTTCTCAGATACAGTGTATGATGATCATAGGGCGCTGGCACGTAAAAAAAAAGACTTACGGTTGATATATGCTTCAATAAACCATGTCTTTTTTTTTTTTTTTCTTCTTCTTCTTTCTTTTTTTGTATCAGACAGATATACACACAGGAAAAAGAAAAAAAAATCTCCAAAACCATCATTTCCCCCCCCCACCCCCCCCCCCACCCCCCAAATCTTCTTTCCATCTGATAATGTCGTTTTCCGTTTATTTCATAACCTAAAATTTCCAGAGTGCCCTCTTCCCCCCTCCCCCCCCCCACCCATCCCCTCGCCCCCGCCACCCGCCCCTTGGCAAAATACTGTACCTGAATTTGTGTGCGACCGACCCCAAATTGTTCAGCCACCTTTCTTGAGCTTTTACCAGACTCAAGCTGTTTAATTACTGCAACACGCTCATCAAGAGTAAGAAACTTTCTTTTCTTGGTGGAGCTCATGTTTAGATGTTTACTGCTGAAGCGAAAATTATGGAATGATTTTTTTCTCTCTCCCATTATCTTGCAATGACCGATGTTATTCACACTTTCCTAACTCGATGCATAAGCAATGATGAAAAAAACAATCATCAAAACCGTTCGGTAAAACATTAAAGACATTAATTTTAAATAATTGAAAGTAATTTACCTGAAAGATGACCGCATGTTTATAATCCATTGTCCATTATTACTCAGTCAACAATCGATAATTGACACGTTTATTTATCCAGACAATGCGTACGTGACCTTCTCAAGGTAATCCTTTACACACTACACAGAGGGGTGTATCGAGTCGCGGTAAAAGGTCGCTAGCTAACGGAAAAAAGTACCGTACTCCACCATAAAAACTGGCCGTTACAGAGGTAATTCTGACCGTTTTTCGTCAGGAATGGCGACCGTTGACCGGAAAAAAGAGGTGACCGCTGGTGAGAGGTGAAAAACTATAGGAAATCTAACGGGGGGAATTGAAAGTGACCGTTGTTAAGAGGTGACCGTCAGTGGGAGGTGACCGTTAGGGGAGGTTGGACTGTATAGGCAAAAGAGCATTATGTCTTACTTAAAATAATAGGATGAAGTGCAGTAAAACTCCACTATTAAGACCACTCGAAATTAAGACCACTCCACTGTTTAATTAAGACCAGCTTTTGTCATTTCCAAATGTTTTTTCTTATAATAGTAAATGTCCTAACATAGTACACCAAAGTTTCTGACAAAATGGCGCATGTTAACAGTTTAGACCTGATAGGAGCAGTCTGATCGGGAACTATACTTTTTGCCATCCCACTAAGTATTTTAAGAAACAACGGCATATAAAGGTATTGAATAAAGTGTTAAAGTGTTCGAAAGTTTAATATTAAGACCACCCACTAATACGACCTCTTTTAGACTGTCCCAAAAGTGGTCTTAACCCTTCTCATGCTGAATAAATTAAAATGCCACGCCCACTTCTAATTTCCAGCCAATCAAATTACTTGATCCGGGTTTTTGATAGAAATTTACATATTAAATGACAAACAGTGTGGATCCAGATCAGTTGGCTTCTGAAGAAACCAACTGATCTGGATTTACACTGTTTGCTAAGACAGGACATGTCGTGTTCAGCAAGAGAAGGGTTAATAGTGCAATTTTACTGTATTCTTTTTACGACATCATTTAACCCATTGTATACTGAATAGACTGTCCCACACAATATATTGGAAGCGTCCAATTTCAATTTTAGGTACGTCCGGCTATTAGATCTACATATTTCTAGAAACAAAAAAAAAGGCTAAACTTGTTCAAACAGTGGATACCCTGATCAGACGCCGCGTTTTGCGGCGTCTGATCAGGGTCTGCACTGTTTGCCAATTACCCTTTTACGGGTCTCCCGACTACAATGGTTAAATACATTTGAACCGGGATATAGCATTTACTACAAAAAAGGTAAGAGAAAAGTCCAGGGAGTGCCACAACCACAAACCGCAGCCCTTCCCAGACCCCAAGAGGAAGAGGAAACCGACAAATCTAAACAAGCACAAACCGAACAAACGTACGAAAAGCACTAAGATTAGCTCTCTCTTCCCCAAGCGAGGTAATCGCAATACTAAAAGGACTGAAAAACACAAGAACAAAATGACACATGGAAAGACATACAACAAATCGCCTCTTAGAATAAACCACAAAGCAACAAAGAGTAAGACTAACACCGGGACCATCGCCTTAGAACGGTCGGTAGAGCAAACCACCGGGTGGTTTAAAGCACTTTTACAGCTAGCTTACTTCACCCGATTATCCAGCGAAGAATCAGTTCAGCTTACACATCTAATCGGTCTGATCAGTCTGCAATATAACTGTAGGTTTTTCCCAGAAAGTACGTTTCGACATTTCATGCAAATTATTTCCATTGGACAGTCTGCTGAATAAGCTCAGAGAGTGGTAAAGATTAAATATAAAATACAATAAAGTAGTTGCAAACAATATAAGATATGTTAACTCATTTGTATTGTTTCTGCAGTTACTGCTGCCACAGTCGGACAAGCTATACACAAACGAGGTTTTACAGAAATGAAGTTCGGGCCTGTAAACATACTGGGTGTTGTCGGTGGAAACAGTTCAGCTGAAGTGATCTGGGACGTTTACAAAGTCTACGCACATATTAACATCACGCATTACAATGAGAAAGTCACAGTGTATAGCTGTTGTATGAAATACCGGAAAAATGGCGTTGAAATAGTAAAGACACCAGCATTGTCATCATTCATATACTCTAAACACAGGACAATAATTGGACTTTATCATTTTGTCTGTCCAAATATAAGGCATCATTTGGGACATGCGCCTATTGGTGTCGCTATAACATTTTCTGGTCTGTCCTGTTCTGAAAATGAGGTGGTGTTCATTGAACCATATCATACACTCCGGGAACCAGGAAACAAATTAGTAATCGGAACCAAACTTGCATTTGCTAACCTCAGCGCCGAGATGGTTATTGAATGGATGGAAGCATACAGGTACCTTGGCGTTGATAAAGTTGTAGCCTACTATGTTAGTGATCTGAATGAAAAGGCTTTAAAAGTGTTACAGTTCTACGCTTCGACTGGTATCCTCAATCTCTACCTCTATCAGCCTTCCTGGTCAGGTAAATACTTGGTCCTTAATATTATAAAGTCAACGCTCTTTATACCGATACTCGTAACAAGGACAAAATTCGTTGTAATGATTGGCACGAAAGATGTGATAGTTTATCTGAAATTGAGCAAACGTTAATCAGAAATTATGTTATAACATTGCATTTAATATTTAAAAAAAACATATGTTTGGATATAAGTTAGAATCGCTTCACTGAACGTTTCTAAGAAATATCCAAAAAGATGTTCTATGACGAATCATAATAAACAAGGCCTTTCTCTCATTCATATTTTCTGCTCATTGAAGATTCTTTACAACAGCAAATTCATTTTTAAGGGCAACGTCCTTGGGAACATATGCTGTCGTTACAACGAGGGTTCATTATATACACTTCCGACACGGCAAAAATTTAACGTGCTTATTTTAGTATTTAATACTTGTTGAATTGAAAAACAGTATGCCGATTTGCTTAACAAACAGCATATTGAGATTAGAACACGGGAAATATTTTCCAGGAGAGATGCAAATGCGATTAACTAATCCCGAGTGATTTGTTTTTAACCTCAAGGTCTATTAATTACATGGCTGGATGGATGATGTGTGTAAAATTTCACATTACTGTTCAAGGACAGATACGACTGAGATTGCTGAATCCTAAATCTGTGTTACATGGCTTATATCTCATCGATCGTTTCTCATCTGTGGTCGGACTCATTGATTTTCTTTTACTCGGACTTCCAGTTTGTATAAGGTTTAGGGATCACTACACAAACCGAACAATTATGTGTGATTGAAACTGTTTCAACATAAAGTTCGAGATTTTTCTCCCTTAAAATCATGTTTAAGCCACCCCACCCCTACTGTCACCCACCTACACACCCTAAAAGCTATGCTGTTGACCGCACTAAGGCATTGTTTTGTTGCAGTTTCTTCTTACTTGCTTGTTTCGTTTTCGAGGACGTGCTGTTTTGTGATGTCGTTGTATGTCATGTAACCCTTGTCTGGTAAATAGGGCAGGCTGTGTCTGTTACTGCTGTCTTTTCTGGTGATCTCAATATTAAATGTCTGCTATTTTCGATTCATTGATCTGTTCGTTGCTTTCCAAACATTTTACTTTACCATAACGTTAACACATCTATGTAGACCCCATCCTCCGTTTCCCTCATAATATATAATAAAACCAGGTCTATGTAGGGTTTTAAAATATTTGTTGAATTTTCAGAAGTCTTCGCTAGGCACACATGTCATCTGGTCGGAAATGGTGTGCCCCCTGACTCGTACTTAACTCTATGTCGAATTCCAACACCCTATTCTGAAGGGCTTGAGTGTACTACAGATGCTTCGAAGCAGTAATAACTAAAACGAATACCTTTTAGTACGAAGTAAGATTGCCAAGCTCGTATGTGATATAAAGTCTCAAAATTGTCCTTTACAATTTAAGAACCAATAAAAAAAAAAAAATAAAAAAAAAATGCAGACTTGTTTTGTTAACTGTTTTAGTGGATTCAATATACAATATTCTGATATTTTTTGCTGAAAAAATGTGAGTAGTTTTTGCACTGCAAAAGCTACTCACATTTTTTCAGCAAACAATTTCAGCATATTTGCATATCACTCGATGTAAATTTTAACGAATCGTTAACTAACGACGTCGTTAGCTTTGAACAACTGGGCCCTGGACTCTGACATTGGCAAACAGGGCAGACCCAGCTTAGGCCACAGTACAAAGCGTCTGATCAGGATCTGCAATATTTGCCTAAATTACAGGAAGTTAAGTGTAAAACGAAACAATCTTGTCCCCGTTCAGGACCATTTTCTCAGCCTTCATTCAGAGACAATTGACCATCCCCAGTGCTGTCAGTGCTTTGATTAAACCAGTTTTCACTACGTGCTTCTAAAAATTCTTTCTCTGCATAAATGTGGCTAGTTGGCTGATTGCATCTATACAAGAGAGGCATTATGAAAAAAAAAAAACAAAAAAAAAAAACAAAAAAAAAAAACAATAAAACAAAAACAAACCAAAACAAAACAAAAAAAAAAAAAAAAAAAAAAAAAAAAAAAAACAGTTTTGTAATCGCTCCACAGAAACATTTGATGTAGGTACTCATTAGAAGTGCCTCTAATTTATTATTTTGTGGAGCAATTATACAAAAATATCAAACTATCACTTAAAAAAAATGGCTTATCTGGAATGTTAGCTATGAAATATACCATTTTATATTGATGTGTTAATGCAATGTTATAAGAAATAAAGAAACAAAGTCTCACCCCTTACGCCATGTCACAGATTTGAGCGGAGCTCTGATTTAACATATGGTCTTCGAGCATGCGCAAAATACATAGATTCAGATTCATCCGATGCATGCTCAAAGTCTCATGTGGACATTTGCTCTCTATAGATACATTCTGTACTGTCCAATATTTCTTTGAGCGGACAGCGAAGGCTCTGATCAGCCTGTGCGGATGCACAGGCTGATCTGGGCCTTCGCTGTCCGTATATGCCTGAAGATATATATTTCGCATGGCGTGGCCAATATGAGGCAAATAGTCCAAAATAAAGAAACTTTAATAATATCAGCACCAAATCGATGTAGTAAAAAAATCCTTTGTTGCTGATGTTATTTTAGAATGCTGTAATGCAAACATCAGTGTCGTTTTAGCGCATAATTTGAGCGAAAACATTTACAGATTAACCATAACAGCAATTCTTTCTATTTCAGTTGATGGTTTTCCATCTAAATCATTATTTGTGATCATGGTAATTTAGAGAGAGTATAAGTGTTTTCTTATAATCTATGCAGCAGCTTTTTTCTTATAATTTATGCAGCAGCTATTTTCTTACAATCTACGCAGCAGCTATTTTCTTACAATCTATGCAGCAGCTATTTCTTATAATCTATGCAGCAGCTTTTTTCTTATAATTTATGCAGCAGCTATTTTCTTACAATTTATGCAGCAGCTATTTCTTACAATCTATGCAGCAGCTATTTCTTACAATCTATGCAGCAGCTATTTCTTATAATCTATGCAGCAGCTTTTTTCTTATAATTTATGCAGCAGCTATTTCTTACAATCTATGCAGCAGCTATTTTCTTATAATTTATGCAGCAGCTATTTTCTTACAATCTATGCAGCAGCTATTTTCTTACAATTTATGCAGCAGCTATTTCTTACAATCTATGCAGCAGCTATTTTCTTACAATCTATGCAGCAGCTATTTTCTTACAATCTATGCAGCAGCTATTTTCTTATAATCTCTGTAGCAGCTATTTTCATACAATCTATGCAGCAGCTATTTTCTTACAATCTATGCAGCAGCTATTTTCTTATAATTTATGCAGCAGCTATTTCTTACAATCTATGCAGCAGCTATTTTCTTACAATTTATGCAGCAGCTATTTCTTACAATCTATGCAGCAGCTATTTTCTTACAATCTATGCAGCAGCTATTTTCTTACAATCTATGCAGCAGCTATTTTCTTATAATCTCTGTAGCAGCTATTTCCTTATAATTTATGCAGCAGCTATTTTCTTACAATCTATGCAGTAGCTATTTTCTTATAATCTATGCAGCAGCTATTTTCTTATAACCTATGCAGCAGCTTTTTTCTTATAACCTATGCAGCTATTTTCTTAAACTCTGTGCTGCAGCTATTTTCTTAAAATCTGCGCAGCAGCTATTTTCTTATAATCTGTGCAGCAGCTTATAATCTAAAATGTATGCAGCAGCGAAATGTTTACCACAAACGTTTTTAACAAATCAAATACAATCAAGTAGAGTACCTGTCCGAAGAAGCAAGACGGCGGTAATTTCAGACTTAATGTGGCAAAAAACACTTGGTATATTTTCAGCCATTTTTACAAGAGAGACAATATGATCTGTAGAAAGAAAGGTTTTTAACGAGGTCTCAGTAAAATAAAACAACTCGACGTGCAAGTCGTCCAATTTGATAGCCAGACTGAACATTATTTACGTTGCATCATGAAAACATGCCTATATAATTTTGATCCCCTTAAACCCCACTTTTATATAGTAAAACTGGGGTTTACAGGGGTATACATTATTTTTTCTGCTCAAAAACATAGATTGTGGGTACTCGTTAGAACCGCCTCACCGAGGCGGTTCTAACGAGCACCCACAATATATGTTTTAATCAGAAATGTGAAAAAAAAAAAAAAAAAAAAAAATCAGAATTTTTTATCTGAAAATTTTCATTTTTTGGTGGTTAAATTTTCAATATATTTAGATAGGCATGTTTTCGTAATGGCTTCTGTTATTAAGAGACGCTTCATTACCTTACCTAACCAACGTTCTAATATTTGAAAAAAAAAAAAGTCCAACAGTACGTAAAAGCGACACGAAAATACAGTCGACTCCCGCTATCTCGAACTCGCTTATCTCGAATAACTGCTTATCTCGAAGTGAAAATCTGGTCCCTGCCTAAACATGAAAATCTAACAACATGTAAAAAATATTGAGGAAAAGAGGAGAAATTGCTCTTAAGGAGCAATTTCTCCTCTTTTCCTCAATATTTTCAATATATCTCTATCTTCAGGAGTCAAATTAAACATATATTTGTTAAATATGGTTAATCGAATTAGTTTTTCCTCAATTCTGCAAATCTGATATGTCGAAGTACGGATATTTCGAAGTATTTCAGAGAGTCCCTTGGAATTCGAGATAACGAGAGTCGACTGTATATTAACTGTTGAAACTATTTGGAATAAAATGTTCTGTACATGTAACTATTCAAAAGCTGCTGACTCTGTGGAATATTTGTCCGGAACGCGCTGCTCTTATCCCTTCATTTGTTATTACTAAAAACCCTTTTTGTGCTATGAAAGTGACGTCTACGACTGATATTACCAGACCTAGTACTAGCATTAGTATTGAGCCAGTTGTCAGCCGTGGGACTTACATTAATATAAGAACTTATTATATATTTCCGGTATTTTTTGTCTTTGCCCATTATGTATTAGATATGTTTGATTGTCTTCTTTTTTAATTCTATATCCTTAATTCACATTCAAAAATTCAGATTCATATTTTTTAACATATTTTTGTCACTATTTGTACAACTGCGATCAGTAAACAGAAGAACTAAATAAGTAGCCATACTGTCGTTCTGATCATATTTCTTATGAGCTACAATGTATACTGTCATGGAATATATGGAAATAATTATATGTTTAAACCAAGGGAGACAACTTTTGTAACTCATTGTTTACTTTCCTGCAAACCAAACCCCTTCTGAAAGGGAAATACGCTAATAAAAAATGTCTCTCCAAGAGAACAAGTCCTGTATTTAAGAAAAAAGCCCCTCTTCAGAGGAGACATAAGAATTGCATGACCCCGCACTAAAGTCATCCAAAAGGGGGACTTACGAGGAGTTCCTTATAATCGCCATGTCCGTCCGTCATTAGTTTCTAAAAGTCGCTATAGGTTTTAAACCGCTTTGAATATTTTTACAATGTTTGGCATGAAGATACATATTTACAAAACCTAACCAAAGAAATCATCAAATGTCAGATCTCTTTCTAAATCGCATCGCCGAAGCATGTCGTATTCTCCGTTATCAGTTTGTGAAAATCGCCTTAACTTTTAAACCGCTTGGAATATTTTGCTATCTTTTGGCATGTAGATGCATAATGACAAGATCTAACCAATAAATTGTCAAATGCCAGATTTCTTTATAACTAATTAAAAATATCCTTGCCAAGGCAAAATATGTGAAAAAAAATGATAATCGCCATAACGCTCAAACCATTGTGAATATTTTGGTAATATTTGACATAAGGTTGAAGAAGAAGTTTATTTTCTCTCAAAACAACATACAAATACAATTTGCAATAGGTCAAATATGAACCTTGAGCAAAGAGTTATGATACAAATATTGCTAAACATTGTCATGGCGGACAGTGAGATGCCATTATATTTACATCTATATACCATCTACATTTAATAACAATGAAATACACAATAAGCAAAGCGCTGATAGAATCAAGAAGAGTAACTCTAATAATGCCAATAACCGTTCATAACATGAAGTTATTTCCCTTGATCTGTCGACTTACTTAGATAGATAGATAGATAGATAGATAGATAGATAGATAGATAGATAGATTGACATATGCATGCAGATAGATAGATAGATAGATAGATAGATAGATAGATAAACATACACACATTTACTATATAATATGAAGCATTCATATTTTCTATAATATTAGTATATCAAAGCCATACAGCAAAGAAAATATAGTCCTTAGCACGGGAGAATGCACACATTACTGACACAACCAGCTTAAAACACTTTTTGTTATTAAGTAATACATCACGAAAACATACCTATATAATTTTGACCCCCTCAAACCCCACTTTTATATAGTAAAACTGGGGTTTACAGGGGTATACATTATTGTTCTTATTTCTGCTCAAAAACATAGATTGTGGGTACTCGTTAGAACCGCCTCACCGAGGCGGTTCTAACGAGTACCTACAATCTATGTTTTGAGCAGAAATATGAAAAATATCAGAATTTTTTATCTGAAAATTTTCAGTTTTTGGAGGTGAAATTTTCTATATATTTGAATAGGCGTGTTTTCGTAATGGTAGTTTCAAATAGTGGAGCCGACCATCGGATGATATGGCCTATCCACTACCTACCCTGTGATCAGTTCCACTTTTGTTTATATATTAATTCAATTGATTTATTTATTTACATGTAGCTATTAAGTTTATGATTATTGTTAAACCCAGGCCAAAATTTTTCATTACGTCAACACTACTATGCAATGACAAGTACTGCTATATGACTGTAAACTAAATATTTTCCAAAGAAAATAGTGATATCTTCCCTATCCCCAATAAAATTACAATCCCCGGGTACCCACCAGAACCGCCTCAATGAAGCGGCTCTAATGAGCATCCAAGAGCCATGATCAAAAATTAATAGATACAGAAAAATCCTAACTAATGAAACTGTCAAATGCCCGATTTCTTAAAAAATTGTCTCACCGAGGCAAAAAATGTGAAAATATGAAACTGCTCGGGATATTCAATGCGTTTATGTTGGATGATCACCAAATCGTAAGTTGATTAAGGTAGAATTGATTCCTCTAAAAGCATTACGAAAACACGCCTATTCAAATATTTAGAACATTTCACCTCCAAAAACTGAAGAATTTCAGATAAAAAAACACTGATAGTTTTTCATATTTCTGCTTAAAACATAGATTGTGGGTACTCGTTAGAACCGCCTCGCCGAGGCGGTTCTAACGAGTACCACAATCTATGTTTTTGAGCAGAAATAAGAAAAATAATGTATACCCATGTAAACCCCAGTTTTACTATATAAAAGTGGGGTTTAAGGGGGTCAAAATTATATAGGTATGTTTTCGTGATGGTACCCACATTCCATTTAAGGGCATGCATACTCTTTCACGAATGAGACAAATCTGTCAAAATCGTTTTGTTTTCCTTCTACAAAAAGTCTACCCATAAAGAAAACAAACATGCTACCCATGAGAGCAAATTCTTCCCTTTTAGAGAAGAACCCTTTTCAGAAAGGACTTTGCGTTCAGGAAAGCAAACAGATGGTAAAATATTTCTCCCTTGTACAAAATACCGGAAAATATACACAGTGCATCCCCAGTAAGCATTCTTTGTAAATCTATAGTGGGCCGTTATCGGCCCGTCAGGGTAGCTGACGGGCCGATAACGGCCGCTATAGATTTTTAAAGAATGCTAGCTAGATCCAGGCATTTTTACTGTTCTTTTCATTTTAGATGTTCTTCCAAGAAAATTTACGAAATTCACTAGTCTACTTAGGTGTGACGAACAAATTGTAGTGTATGACACATTTGAGAGATATTCCGGCTACATGTACTTCGGAATCATAGACTTTGACGAATTTCTGATTCCTGGCAACAATAAGACGTTGAAAGAAATGATTGTAAGTAATAAGTTATTCTGTAGATTTACGAGGGTCCTGATATGGGGGTGAGGTCGGGTGTCTGAAATTCTCTAATTAATACGATTTTACCCTATTATTCTTTTTCTATAAAAATAGCTTCTTCTTATAAAAATCCATTATTCTTTAAAATGTGGATTTTGAAAGGAATATGTATTCATCCATCTATTTTTTGTAATTATTCTTATTCTATATATTTTCATTTTTTCATTGCTTGTTTTTTTTTTATTTTTTCCCAATTTAATCTTTACAATTTTCTTTTTCTTTATTTTAAAGCCTAAGTTTTCTCTAATCGGTAATTTTATTTCTTATGTTGTCGCTAATAAATATAAAAGATTGCCGTAATTCTCTAATCAGTATACCCCATCAGGACTTTCATTTCATTACGAAAACACGCCTATTCAAATATATAGAAAACTTCACCTCCAAAAACTGAAAAATTTCAGATAAAAAAACTGATATTTTTCATATTTCTGCTCGAAACATAGATTGTGGGTACTCGTTAGAACCGCCTCGATGGGGCGGTTATATCGAGTACCCACAATCTATGTTTTTGAGGAGAAATAAGAAAATAATGTATACCCCTGTAAACCCCAGTTTTAATATATAAAAGTGTGGTTTAAGGGAGTCAAAATTATATAGGTGTGTTTTCGTAATGTACAGTATCTGTTCTTTATAACAGTCTTCAAATGTTCTTTAGGCTAGCTGTGACCAGTTTATATAGATAAGATCCCTTGTAAACATTAAAACAAAATCATTTGATGCCGGCCATAGCATTTCCTATAATATTGCTTAGACCAGCCTGCGCATTCGCACAGTGTGATCAGAGTCTTGGTTTAAACATATTTATTTCAGAACCAATATTAAGTAATAAGCAGTAAATACAAACAAATCATAGGATAAGAAAGAAAGCACAAGTACTTATAGAGTTCTTCTCCTTACCATTACGAAAACATGCCTGCCTATTCTAATAGACTGAAAATTTTACCACCAAAAAATGAAAATTTTCAGACAAAAAAATTCTGATATTTTTTATATTTCTGCTCAAAACATTGATTGTGGGTACTCGTTAGAACCGCCTCGACGAGGCGGTTCTAACGAGTACCCACAATCTATGTTTTTGAGCAGAAATAAGAAAAATAATGTATACCCCTGTAAACCCCAGTTTTACTATATAAAAGTGGGGTTTAAGGGGGTCAAAGTTATATAGGCATGTTTTCGTGATGCATTCATAAATATTCTATCAATTCAGGTGGTTGTTTGTCACATAATGTGTACTACGGATCACGCTGACATATAACACATACGAATTATTAAGAAAGAATATGCGAATAAAGTAAATAAATTAGACTAGTCACAGCAAAGAAGTTACTATTTTGGAAACAAGTAAAGGTCAATGTAATTAAATAATTATGATTGCCATTTGGTTGGTGAGTGCTAGAGCGCGAGCAATCGGTTACGCATCCTTGGATCCTGTGAACTGTTAAAAAAGTCATCGTAGAGTTCATTAACATAATTAAAGCCGTTTTGTTGCCTTGTTTGTTTGTGTTGAGGTTTTACGGCCCAGTCAACCCAATGGGGTCATGTCGAGCGCGGTCAGTTTACCTAACCACACGTTTACTGGGCAGGCTTAGTCCTCTAAGTGGTATACCAGTATTGTGCACATTCTTTCGCCAGAAACTGACAACTGCCCTTCTTGAATCAGCGGAAGGGAGAGAATGACCGTAGAAAATATTTCATGATTAATCTCCACTAAAGAATGTTGCCGGCGTTTTGTTGTCTTTAATAAATCTGTGTACATTTTCAAATATGGCAGTGTTTGCTTCGTAAGATAGTGTTGAGTCGCCATAAAGAAGTAGATTTAATTACTCTTTGTTGCTTTGTGGTTTATTCTACGAGTTGATTTGTATTATGTCTTATCTTGTGTTATTTTGTTTTTGTGTTTTTCAGTCCTTTTAGTATTGCGATTACCTCGCTTGGGGAAGAGAGAGAGCTAATCTTAGTGCTTTTTGTACGTTTGTTAAATTTGTGCTTGTTTGGTTTTGTCGGTTTCCTCTTCCTCTTGCTGTCTGAGAAGGGCTGCGATTTGTGATTGTGGCATTCCCTGGACTTTTCTCTTACCCTTTTTTAAGATTGGGGTAGCGTACCTTGCGATTTCATTTAAGAGTTCATGTCGCTCTCGCTGATAATGCATACAGTAAAAGAAGTAATGTTGGTTGTCCTCAATGCTACCGCACCTACATAAAAGTGAGTCAGACATATTCTTTATGAAAAGGTGAAGATTTAAGGAACCACAATTTGTTCTTAAGCGTGAATGCAAGATGTGGAGCTTTCGTTTACCTCTGTGATAATGTTTGAGAACAGGTATTCTAATTTAGTTGAGAAAATGTTTAAAAGCATCTACAGACTCAGTTTGTGTCGCTGCTTCTGAGAGATCATTCCATGCTCTAATAAAGGAAGGTAAAAAACAATTGTAATAAAGAGTTGTTCGGGCATTAATTGGATCAAGATCGTTTGAGTTTCTAAGATTGTAGCGTGATCTGTTTTGGACAGTTTGTGGAACAAGAGAAGAGAGATAGTTAGGACAGATATTAGATTTAATTTTATGAAATAGAGTCAGTTTATGTTTTTTACGTCTCTCTTCGAGATTTTCCCAATGAATTTCATTATATAGAGCATTTAAAGATACTAGTTTTGTTGCACCAGTCACGATTCTGGCTGCTTCATTTTGTATTTTATCCAATTTTTCGTATTGACTACAATTATCCCAGAGTACATCTTCATATTCTAGTATAGTGTTACGAGCCAGGCGTAACGAGAAAGAAATGAAAGTGAAACCAGCAACAAGCTTTAAATTATTAACAATATTTATTCATAAAAAAGTAAGACAAGATTCAAAACAAAAGAATGTTACCTTTCAAGTTTATGTCACAAAGTCCCTCTGAAATAATTTTAATCCATGAGAATTTATAAAACAAATGCTTTGAATATCAGTTTCTGATCCCACAATTTAAAGTTCCTGAATTCAGAATTTCAGTCCAGAATGAATAAAATAGTAAGTAATCCAGTATAGAATAATTTCCAGTGAAAGTATACAAAGATGCCCAGATGAAAATCTTTTCTCCTTATATAATATCAAAGAAGGTTCTAGAAAAAGAATTTACTACAAGCATCTCTTATTTTCTAGTTCCAATCAAGAAACTTCTAAATCTTCCATGACATTCCAAAAACAACTCAGTCCAGAATCAAGGCCGTAAACATCATGTTATTGTAAACATGTTGAACATTCCAGAAAGTTATTTTTGGAAACATAGTAAATAAAGCTATTTATGGAAACATAGTAAACATGTTGTTTAAAACAATTGAACACCCTGTTATATAACACTTCCCCTCTTCAGGAAAAAGAAAGATTTATGTAATAAAGCTTTCTTTTGCCATAAAATTATCATAAAACAAAATACTGATAAAGGCAATTATTATCTTATATACAGCAAGTTACAGGAAACCACAGATCAAGACATCATGCTCTGGACAAGGCATCAGGAATAATATTATCTTTTCCCCTGATATGCCTGATGTCAAGATTGTATTCCTGTAACAACAGGCTCCATCTGAGCAACCTCTGATTCTTGTTTTTCATCTTATGGATGAAAGTCAGTGGATTGTGATCACTGAAAACAACAATAGGTGAGGACGAAGAAGTCAGATAAACTTCAAAATGTTGAAGAGCAAGAATGAGAGACAAACATTCTTTCTCTACTGTAGAATAATTCTTTTGATGTTTGTTAAACTTTTTCGAAAAGTAACAAACTGGATGATCCACACCATTGTCATCCTCTTGCAGTAATACACCACCTGCACCAACATCACTCGCATCTACTGCTAACTTGAATTCTTTATTAAAATTTGGTGCCAAGAGAACCGGCTCACTTCTCAGTATGGCTTTCAGTTTATCAAAGGCATTCTGACAATCACTGGTCCACTTAAACCTCATTCTTTTACTAAGTAAATTAGTCAGTGGCTCAGCAATGACAGAAAAATTATTACAGAATTTTCTGTAATAACCGGCCATACCAAGAAACCTCATCAGTTGTTTTTTGCATGTGGGCACCGGAAAATTTGAAATCGCTTCAACTTTAGCCTCTATAGGTTTAACCTGACCATGACCCACAACATGTCCTAGAAATGTTAAAGTTGCATGACAAAATTCACTTTTAGCAAGGTTTATTGTCAATTTTGCTTCACTTAGTTTATCAAAGAATGCTTTGATAGTTCCAAGATGGTGATCCCATTCATCATTGTGTATGATGGCGTCATCGATGTAAGCATCGCAATGCTCGATTCCAGCTATTATGGTGTTGATTAAGCGTTGAAATGTTGCTGGAGAGTTTTTCATTCCGAAAGGCATTACTTTATAGTGATATAATCCATCAGGAGTAACAAATGCTGAGACCTCTTTGGCTCTTTCTGTGAGAGGAATTTGCCAAAATCCTTTCAGAAGATCAAATTTAGTTATATATTTTGAATTTCCAACTTTGTCAATACAGTCATCCATTCTTGGTATGGGAAAAGTGTCTGTTTTACTCAAATTATTGACCTTCCTGTAATCAGTGCACATCCGATATGTTCCATCAGGTTTTGGCACAAGAATGCAAGGTGAACTCCATTCACTTTGACTTGGTTCAATGAAATCATTGTCCAGCAAATACTGAATTTCCTCCTTAAGATATTTTTGTTTTGTTGGGTTCATTCTATATGGATGTTGTTTGACAGGTTGTGAGTCCTCAACATTCACATCATGATAAATTTTGTCAGTCCTTGTGGGAATGTCCGGAAATAAGTGTTCATATTGATAAATTAACTGTTTCAGTTCCTTTCTTTGGACTGGATCTAGGTGTGAAAGTTTCTGGTCGAGATCCTTTAGAATGTCAGAATTCTAAAGTTTTGATGAAGCAGGATCAGCTTTGGTGAATTTCATGTCTTCAGAGTTCATTTCACTTTGTTCCTGAGGGACTGAACTAACAACACTATTTGGTGTAACAGAAGAGCTATCCCTATCTATGTATTGTTTAAGCATGTTAACATGACATAACTGTTTTTGTTTGCGTCTCCCAGGAGTGTTAAAAATGTAATTAACATCACTAATCTGTTTATCTACAGTGTAAGGGCCGTAATATCTGGCTTGCAGTGGTTTGCCAGGAATAGGCAAAAGAGCAAGTACCCTGTCTCCAGGCATGAATTGTCTTTCTTTTGCATTTTCATCATACCAACGTTTCATTTTCCTTTGTGCTGACTTAAGATTGGTCCGAGCAGCTTCACAAGCTTTAGACAGCCGGTCTTTAAAATCTGATACATACTGAAGTAAGTTCAGAGAACTGTCATCATTTGAGAAAAATTTCTCTTTCAAAAGTTTCAAAGGTCCACGCACAGTGTGGCCAAATACCAACTCAAATGGGCTGAAACCAAGAGATTCCTGAACAGATTCTCTAACGGCAAACAACAACAAATGAATGCCTTCATCCCAATCTTTTTCAGTATCAAAGCAGTATGATCTGATCATATTTTTCAGTGTCTGATGAAATCTTTCAAGAGCACCTTGACTTTCAGGATGATAAGGTGACGATTTATATTGAGTAATGCCCAACTCGTGTATGACCTGTTGAAAAATTCCAGACATAAAATTAGAGCCCTGATCCGACTGAACAGACTTTGGGAGACCTACAAATGTAAAAAACTTTACCAAAGCCCTAACAATGTTCTTTGTTTTAATATTCCTAAGTGGAATAGCTTCTGGGAAACGTGTAGAAGCACACATTATAGTGAGAAGATACTTATGACCTGACTTTGTTTTGGGCAAGGGACCAACACAGTCAATAATTATTCTGCTAAAAGGTTCATCAAAAGCAGGAATGGGCTGTAAATGAGCTTTTGGTATTGTCTGGTTGGGTTTTCCTACCATCTGACAAGTATGGCAAGATTTACAAAATTGAGAAACGTCAGATTTTAACCCTGGCCAGTAAAAATGGTTAAGAATTTTATGATAGGTCTTATTTATACCTAAATGACCTGACATGGGAGTGTCATGGGCCAAGTTCAAAATTTCAGGGCGATAAACCCTAGGAGCCACTATTTGGTGGTTAACAGTCCACTCGTCTTCTGCTGAGACATCAGGAGGACGCCATTTTCTCATTAAAATGCCATTTTTGACATAAAAACAGACTGGGACTTGATCTATTTCTTTCTCATCTAAAGCCCTTTCAAGCAAAGGCAAAATTTCAGGATCATTATGCTGTTCCTAAATGTTTGCCTGTAAGCCTCAGGGACCAACTCATAAGCCTTAAGAATTAATTCCTTTACAGTATCATAACTGGAGCTCTGCTGGACAGTCAGCTGAGTATAAATTTCTCGAGCCTTCCCAATTATAACACTTTGCAAAAGCAAGGTCCAATGCTCCTTTGGCCATTTTAAATTTTCTGCTACTTTTTCAAAATGAAGAAAATATTTGTCAACCTCTTTTTCTTGAAAAGGGGGAACTAATCTGATGTGTTTGGTAATGTCAAAATGAACGCCAGACTCTGAAGGTTGCCGTTTTACCGTCATATTTTGCATTTCTAATTCTTTCATTCTTAATTCTGTATCAAATTTTAATTTTTACCTTTCTATCTGCATTTGTCTTTCTTTTTCTTTCTCCCTCTCTTCCATTTCCATTCTTTCTTTCTGCACTCTTTCTTCCATTTCCATTCTTTCCTTCTGCATTTGTCTTTCTTGTTCCATTCTAAGTTTTTCTTGCTCTAATCTTAATTTTTCTAACTCAATTTGCTTCTGAATCTCAAGCTCTTGCATTTGCAAACCTGTCTGTGTAACGAGAACAAGAGACAAAGCAGAAGAATCAAGAATTTCCTTATCAACCAAAAATTGGACCAAAATATTTTTTATTTCCTGTTTTAACATGGACTTGTTGACGGTAGTCAATTCATAGTGAGCAGCAATATCCAACAAATCAGACTTTTTGGCCAAATCTAACAGCTCCTGCGAAGGCGCAGTGATAAAAGCTTGAAGGTCACATGACATGATTGCCTTTTGCTGGTTTTATCAAGTAAATTTATCAGAGTTTATTTATTGATATTTTTCAAAAGTCAATACTTGCTTTTTTATTATTTACTTATATTTTTTGAAAGTCAATACTTGTTTTTTATAAAATAAAGATTTTTATGATTACTGAATTTTTTTAAAAGTCAGTACTTGTTTTATAGCAAACAAATATTTCTTTTTTTTTTTCTTTAAAAATCAATATTTGTTTTCTTTAAAAAGCTCAAACTTGTTTTAGCTCAAGAAAATGTTCGATCCCGGACGAGCCCCCAATTTCTGTTACGAGCCAGGCGTAACGAGAAAGAAATGAAAGTGAAACCAGCAACAAGCTTTAAATTATTAACAATATTTATTCATAAAAAAGTAAGACAAGATTCAAAACAAAAGAATGTAAATAAACAGTACCTTTCAAGTTTATGTCACAAAGTCGCTCTGAAATAATTTTAATCCATGAGAATTTATAAAACAAATCCTTTGAATATCAGTTTCTGATCCCACAATTTAAAGTTCCTGAATTCAGAATTTAAGTCCAGAATGAATAAAATAGTAAGTAATCCAGTATAGAATAATTTCCAGTGAAAGTATACAAAGATGCCCAGATGAAAATCTTTTCTCCTTATATAATATCAAAGAAGGTTCTAGAAAAAGAATTTACTACAAGCATCTCTTATTTTCTAGTACCAATCAAGAAACTTCTAAATCTTCCATGACATTCCAAAAACAACTCAGTCCAGAATCAAGGCCGTAAACATCATGTTATTGTAAACATGTTGAACATTCCAGAAAGTTATTTTTGGAAACATAGTAATAAAGCTATTTATGGAAACATAGTAAACATGTTGTTTAAAACAATTGAACACCCTGTTATATAACAATAGGCCTTATAAAAATTAAAGATATAGTTCCTAAAGACTTTCTGTCTAATGTAAATTTAAGTTTTCTCATAATATTGATCCTTTTCAGTAATATTAATGTGACGGTGCCAGGTACAATCACTCTAAAAATGTATACCGATATGTTTGTGAGTATCAACTTCTGTAATAAGTTGATTTTGCATGTAAATAGGTGGATGTCTGTTTCTGATCAACCTGCGAGACACCAGAAGGGCTTCGGTCTTTGAAGGATTAAAGGAAACTGGCCATATGGTTGCCCAGCGTGATATTTTTTGAAGGTCGGTATTGTTACACCTGCAGCAGAAATAGGATCATCAACAATAATGTAAAGGCTTATGTTATCGGCAAATAAGCGTATGTTATAATCTATGTCGGTAACAATGTCGTTTATATAAACGAGAAAGAGTAAAGGACCAAGGATTGAACCTTGAGGACTCGCGCAGGGATACATGTCCAGTCAGATGTGGCATCTGGTATTACTGTACGTTGGCTTCGATTATTAAGATAGCTTTTGAACCAGGCAAGCATTTCTCCTGTGACACCAGCTACTTCTAATTTCTGTGTTAGGCAGTCGTGCCAAATACGATCGAAAGCTTTGCTGCTGTCACAGAAGAGCTCTGACTTCTTTTCCTCATATAGTGCTTGACAAGGTATGTAAATTGATTAATAGTGGCGTCACAAAGCGTGATTGTAAAGATGAAAACATGTTGTTGTCTCGAAGATGGTTATAGAAATGTTTGAATACAAGTCGTTCGAGCTCTTCATCTTCCGAGTTGAGTAGTGAAATGGGCCTGTGATTAGATACAACTAATAGATCACATTTTTAGGGACAGGACAGACATTTGCTTCTTTGTATGAGCTTGGTACTAAGTTAGTACGTAATGACTGATTGAAAAGAGACCGGTAAGGGGCAGATAGTTCTTGAGAAAGTTCGCGTAGGATACGATTGCTGAGTCCATTTGGACCCATAGCTTAACCAACTGGTAATATTTTAAGCACAAATTCACTTCATCTATTGTTATGATAATGCTGTTTAAAACTGAGGTCACTGATGTTGGTAAGATATCTAGTAAATTCACATCCTTGTCGTTCCGAAATGATTGGCTCTGAAAGTAGTCATTCAAAATATTTTCCTTGTCATACTCGTCGGAATAGAGTTAATGTTCGATAGGGGGGAGTTAAGATTTGCAGTTTTGCATAATAAAAAATTTCAAAATTGACCCCCAATTCTTAGTAATTTATTTGCAGTGTTTTGTTTTCCCATAAATTGCTTCTTTGCAATTGCGAATCATTTGTGTTGTTTTATTGCGCAATGTTTCAAATTTTGCCCAGCCCGTGCAAGTATTTGTTCTTTTAGCTTTCTTAATTATATGATCTTCTGCGTTTCCTTATAACTATTTTAATACGCGATGTAATCCAAGGTGGTGCCTGAGGTTTAATTCTAATTATTTTGTTTGGTATGCAGTCTTTAGCTAATACAGAGCCATGATTACTTACGTTATTAGCATGCACATCAATGTCATTATCCTGGAGCCAATTCCAGTCAACAAGACGTGCTTTGTTTCGAAGTGCATTATAATCGCCTCTATCATAATACCAGATATGTCGTTCAAATGACTTGTATTTAGACTTAATAATTGCATAAATTGGGCAATTATATCATATATTTTGCTGTAGGAAGGGTTCGCCTGCTCCACTGACAATAAGGTTTTCTTTGTTGCTCATAAACAGTAGGTCGATAATAGAAGATGTGTGTTCTGTGAAATGTGTAGGTTCGTTGATAGACTGATATAGAGAAAAACTGTGAACAGATTGATTCATTTTTCTTAGTTAGCTGTTTTTATTCATATTTAGGTTAAAGTGTCCTGTTAATATTTTATCATTTCTACCTGTATCAACTGCTAGACCAACTGAATTTCCGATGTTTTAAAAAAGCTGAGAGTGCGAGTTTTGAGTTAGTATAAGTTTATGAGAGTTTGCAACTTCAATCCAAATGCTTTCAGTATTCTGTATTTCTTAATCGTCTCGACGCTTGTAGTGTAACCCTTCTTAAACATACGGCATAACGCTCCCATGCGTACCTCCAGCTCGGTCTTTCCTCTTGGGTCTGTTAAAGGACTGCAGCAACAAATCTTCCGTGTCTGTTGATGCGTTAAGCCATGTACTTGGAGCTTTGTGGTTTATTCTACGAGGCGATTTGTTGTATGTCTTACCTTGTGCCATTTTGTTCTTGTGTTTATCAGTCCTTTTAGCATTGCGATTACCTAGCTTAGGGAAGAGAGAGCTAATCTTAGTGCTTTTCGTACGTTTGATCGATTTGTGCTTGTTTGGATGTGTCGGTTTCCTCTTCCTCTTGGTGTCTAGGAAGGGCTGCGGATTGTGATTATGGCACTCCCTGGACTTTTCTTTTACCTTTTTTTTTCAGAAAAGCAGAGAATGTCAAAGTCATTTTATTCTGCATGTAATACATCCAACGTTTGAAAAATACTTTGCACATTATAATGAACTATGGATAAGTTATGAGTAAGATTTAAGGAGTTAAAACTGTTGTTTTTGTACTTAATGAGGAGATTGAGCTATTAAGAGAGTGTTCCGAAATGTGTCCGGGGTTCGGATGAACGACACCGGACAAGAATATAAAAAGACAATCCAAGCTGTAAGCATGCATAAAGAAAACATGACAGTAATATTGGACGCAAGTTCAATATTTTCGACCTTCTGCTTCCTGGCTTTGCACAACGGCAATTGTTATATAGACGAAAATTAAGACCTAATTTTTCACTGTCTTGCACCAACTTCAATATCGAAAAAGTAAATATGTCATGTTCATATACTTCTGTTAATACAAGAAATAAAAGTAAAAGCCCAGTCAGCATTCTACGTAAATCTATATCGGGCCGTCATCGGCCCGTCAGGGTAGCTGACGGGCCGATGACGGTCCGATGTAGATTTACGTAGAATGCTAGCTGGGAGGATAAAACAACCTCCACAGCGGTAAACTTGCATGACTGCAAACGGTTTCTTATTGTGTAAGAAATTCCTGTAATAGATGAAAGAAGTATAATAAATAGGAAAGTTGTCATCATTCTAACTCGACAGTCACCAAAACTTAAGGAATTTGCAACCCACACCCGCGCTCCGTCACCAACCAATCCATAAGAAGGAGTAATGAAAAACAGGGAAAAAGTACTAAGCATTCAAAGAAAAAAGAAAAGAGATATTAAATGGCTGTTTTAGATTTTACAAAAAATACATTATAAAAGTAAATGGAAACATGTACATCTGAGGTACTGTATGTACAAACAACTAATTAATACATTATCATTATAACCGACTAGAAACGACTAGATACTTAGGTATCACAACAGACCAAAGCGCTTACGTATCACGCCTAACACACCGTGCAATATGATGTACCTTTCTCGTGTTTTAAAACAACTATAACAAATGACAGATTATGAAATATTACCAAGACCTGTCCGAAGAAAAGACTGCGGGTGCTCGTATGAACTGACCGTTTAAACGGACCCCGCAATCCATGTCCAGTAGCTGAAAAAGGAAATACGTATACCTCTATAAACCCAGTTTATACCATATTGAATGTGGTTTAGCCAGCCCTACCCTTGACAGACTTGCTAGAGGGCGTAAGTAGTGTTGCAAACTTCATTACTGCTTATGAAGGGTCTCAATAAAACCGAGACTCCCATTTTCTAGTCTATAGTGTGTTCTTTGTTTCCCGGGGCAATCTTTTTTACGCTTGTTAACGCGATGACAAACAAAGTTGTTGGAGCCATTTTAAATCATTTTAAATCCGCCTAAAGTTCTGACAGAGCCTGTCTTATAAGGTAAATGGTGTCATTTAAGCTATTTATGGACGCTTGATAAAAGATTGATGGAATGAAACATTAGGTTTAAAATCGGTACTCTGTTAACCAGACGCAACAATACAGATACATATATTAAAAGACAAAGTTTACCAAATACACTGGTTGCTATTTCATACATTGCGCATGATGACGAAATGATCTAGTTTCAAATCATTTGTCAACATCCACAGCTATTAAACTAGACCATTTGACCAGAGGGTCACAAATACCCGCGGTCGTCGCCATTTCTTAATAATGGCAACGACATATGTCAAAATCAATGGACCATAAAATATAGGTCTTTTACCCATATAGTTTACAAGGTCAGTCTCTGAGTGACACTAATCTATCATCCCAAGTACAACTTTTCTGGAGTAAATAGTCTTCAAGCCCTGAAGCAAAATCACCGGACCATATAAATATAGGTCACTGACCTACATATACTTGACAGGTCAATCTGATGTGTCATATTGATCCATTATACCAACTGTGATGTTAATCAATTAAAGACGCTAAAAAACATAGATTGTGGGTACTCGTTAGAACCGCCTCGGCGAGGCGGTTCTAACGAGTATCCACAATCTATGTTTTGAGCAGAAATATGAAAATTATCAGAATTTTTTATCTGAAAATTTTCATTTTTTGATGGTAAAAAATTCAGTATATTTGAATAGGCATGTTTTCGTAATGTATACTACTATCTAATAACCGATCTCACTTTGAAACTACGTGTAGTTCTCTATGCTTTACATTAGCTTTGCTTTGTGAATTTTGGCTTTCCTGACCATTACTGAAAGGGTTCCATTATTTGTTTATTGTGATAGGGTTCTTACAAGCACAAAATTCTGTTGTTGTAAAACTGATTCTGTAATTTTGGTCTCTGTTCTTACAGAATATGCAGGAAATAGCATGATTATCCACATACGCATTCCAGATTAGACTAACCGTATTTACCCAAATTATTCGGACAGGCAGGTGTTACGAACGAGCACTCCTACCTTCGATTATCTGCCTTGGCAGATTACGCATAGCTTCTAAATATATATTCAATCTCTGACAACTGCATCAGGGAGTCGACTCTTTGGCTCAGTGGTTAGAGCATTGGATTTTTAACCGGGAGGACCGGGTTCGATTCCCACGGCAGGCGTGAGATTTTTTTCAGCTATGCTTCATTCCTTTGTTGCGACTTTCATGTCGTAAGACAGGTCTCTACAAACAGTGTCATGTTCGATACGTAGAAGAGGTGTCCGAATGTTTAGAGTAAATATGGTATGCTCTAACATGCATGTTAACAATCTGCCCGACCGTTAACTCCCACATAACTGCATGAATCTCTATACATGTACCAATAAAAGTAGTAATTATTTCGCTTGAGCTGTACTGCAACATATAAAGATGTTTTAGCCTATTTTCAGAATTCAGATACTGGCTAGTTTGACCCACAATAGTCGATACTTCAGTTAGTTTCAGTTTTGCGAGTGTGTTTATTGCTCTCAAGGGTCATTGATGTTAGAATGTATTTGAGCCAGCGCACGATAAAACCTACAATAAGACTTGTGCGACCAGCGAAGACTCAGATCAGCCTGCGAATCCGCACAATCTGAACAGTGTCTTCGCTAATCGTATGTGCCTTCTACAGCCTCCATGCTATCCAAAGAGGGGTAAACGAGAGCCCTTGCCATACTGGATGGATGTACAGGCTGATCTGTGTCTTGCTGGTTTATTGCCTTTCTTTCTATTCGTTGTTGGTTTTGTCGTTCGCTGGCTCATTTATCTTCTATACAGTTGGTGTAAGTACTGAATGAAGGCCTTAAGATATTTACTTGTACTTCACTATAGTGTAGTTTATATTTCCGGTCTTTGTGATCCTTGAACCCATTCGGGGATTTTTGAAGATTTATATGAGGGTCACTGATGAGACTTTTGGCCGACACTAGCTAAACTGGTGCAGAAACTCGATACTTGAGTTGCTTTTCAGTTTTGTGATTGTATGTACTGCTCTCAAAGGTCATTACTTTTAGAATCTATTGCTCAAAATAAGCCTAGTGATCTGAAGGATACAACAATACAAAATACACAAAGTGAAGCACTAGGAGACATTTTATGGCCGATTTTATGGCCGACTCACAGCTCTTAACACCAGCTGCAGTGAAGATAATTAGGGGATAACAGCATTCAAATTTGTCATTTGGGGAGGTAAGTCGGCGGTTTTACGGTCGGAACTTTAATTTACGATCGTAAAACTGCAAATTTACCGCCCCAAATGACAAATTTAAAGGCAGTTATCCCCATTCTAATGCATTTATTCATTTTTTTTTCTGTTGAAAAAATGTACTATTTGCACAAAGCGACAAGTGCTGTGAGCTGCGTAAAACCAAATGCCAGTCAATGAGATGCGACGTTACGTAATGACGTCGGATTTTCGACAGTATATCGCAGAATATACCGTCTCAAAGTTTTGACGTTATCCAGTCAGACGTCGCGTTACATATGCAAGTGCATAAGAATACGTTTTCAGAGCATAAAAGGAAAACATTTAAGAAACGAAAACAACAGGCTCTGGTTTAATGAGGCTGTTTATGAACAGTTGTGTAATATGCAACGCAGCTCTGTTTTAACCCAATCACACCAAATGGATCCTTCTACTGTAAATCTTTGGACTGGTTTATTTCCAATAGAAAGGGCGTCTAGTTATTTTTCATTATTGCAATGTTTTTTAGACATTTCTGCATTTAATGCAAACAGTGTAGACTCTGATCTCTGGTCTACAATGTTTGGCAATGTCCTTTTTATGGGACATTAACTGAACATTATTAATCATGAGGTTTGTTTTGTTTTCAAGGAAGATATTTTCATTGAAGACCAACATACTGTTGTACTGCAATTCATGAGCCAATATTTTTTCACTTCCTGGGGACAGTCAGGCTCCGTCAACGACATGATCCTCGGAACATACGTCAATCGCACCGTCTTTGGTCCAGAAATGGAGCGCCGTAAAAATATCTACAAACCGCAGCACATAACACCAGGGCGATATTCAACTCATAAGGCGCTGCCTATTGACGGATACTACGAGTAAGTTATATATGACTAGTTGTGGTATAACTACCACTTTTCGTAATGTGATGCGCACAGGTTGTAACCTGTGCGCATCACATTACGAAAAGTGGTAGTGCTATATTCTTCTATTAATTTAGCCGCAACGTATTTTCGGTCATGTACACAAACGAAGATTCAGATCAACATGTGCAATCGCAGTCTGATCAGAATCGTCACTGGGCGCAACTTGGATAGCCAAGGAGGAAATGTTTCTTCATGTGGGCATCCAAAATCTCTGATCAAACTGCGCAGATGCGCAGGCTAGTTTGCATTTTTGTTGGGCGCACATGTCAGAAAGGACGCTTACCCACATTGCGTCTAAAGAAAATGTATTTATGAGGCATGTGCGGAAGCCGAAATCTGGTCAGAACTTTTCCAAACAAACTTTTTAGGTTATGGAGAAAAGTAATCATGAATGGTCTTTTTTCCTATATAAGCTATAACCATAAATGATCTTTTTTCCTATATAAGCTATAACTGTTGTTTGGCTATAACATTTTTGAGGTTTCTCTTTAAGCCGTGTTATATCCGAAACCACACTATAAAGACCCGTATTTTAAAGCAGTTCCTATGTTTTTCGTTTCTTAAAGAGGATTTCAAGATTCACTTGGAATATTTTCTGCCGTTTTTATAAGGAAGACAACTTTGTGACTTTCTGTTTGTGTTCCTTGACATCAAGTCCCTTCTAAAAAGGGATTCACTCAGTAAGAAAAAGAATTTGCTCTCCGCGAACAACAGCAACATTTAAGAGCTAACTATTTTCTTTTAGAGTAGATCCCAGTTAAGAAGGAAGCAAAATATTTTCACAAGATTTACTTCCCTTGAAAATGTGTCCATTCCCCTTTTATATGATGAGTTTAGCTAAACAGTTGAATGTACAAACTGCAATTGCAAATGCGTTTCCTTATGTGGTGAATCAATTTCCCTTTAGATAAATGGATAACGTTTCAGGGAAGATAACTCTGTCAAGACTCATTTCGTCCTTCCTAGAAAGGGATAATCTAAAAGGAAAGAATTTGTTGCCTATGGAAGCAAAGTCTTTCCTTTTAGAATAGACTCTTCCTCAGAAGAGGCTATTGTGCAGGAAAGCAAAGAGAAAATCGCAAAAAGTGTCTCTTTTGTAAAACAAATACTGGAAAATCTACCAAATGTATAAAGTGTCATTACAATCCATCTTAAATGTTTTAAATTCATCTTGGTATAGAAGATCTTACATAACTGGTCATTTAATATGAAATTTATGAAACGATTTTGGATAATTTCGGCATTTTCCAGCCATTTGGCGAGCAAAACACCGAAATTACCCAATGAATTTCATAAATTTCATATTAAGTAATCACGAATGTAAGATTTTGTTCCGATGACAAAGAAAATGCACAAAATATATTAAGATTACGGCTTTCAATAGCTTAATGGAACAACTCACTACTAAAGATTCAACAGTATAACGCAACAAAAAATAGTTCGCATATTATTTGATAAGTACAGAAAATAACTAGAGATAGATATGCCATTTGTTACTTTATTTTAGCTAATAAATATTCTATTTGAATAAATCATGTGTATATATATATATATATATATATATATATATATATATATATATATATATATATATATATATATATATATATATATATATATATATATATATATTCCCATTCAACGTCATCCAGTGAGTCAATACATCAATGAGAATCAGAAGAGGAAATCCCCCGCGATCAGCTGTCGTATTTAAAGATCATATACCTTGAACAATACAGTTTAAACGGTGGTTGATGATACGCTCAAGAAAATGACAGATGTTCAAGAACCTAAAAGATTTTAACTGTAGTATGGATTTTAATTTGACATATTTATTGACTGTCAGAGTCACGTTATCATCCAATGCTTTTTTGGAAGAGGTGAAATATTTTTCATTGACTATTCGACGATATTTATGTTGAAGGTGCCTCCAAATATGTTGCCGGAAAACATCTAAACTAGCTCCTAGACCTTGATTTCATGTTTTATTACTCCTTACTATAAGCTGATTCAAATTTATGTATGACATCTTGTATAGCCAGTCTCTAAATAGATGGTCTCTGATAACTCCAAGTTTGTTGCTGCTGTCAAAGAGGTGAGGCAAGCAGTAAGTAGTAGATGACCCTTAGTTCATTAAGTTAATTAATAATTATAACTGATTGATGAAAATAATATTGATATCCGACTAGTAGCTAGTCTAGAAAACATCGATCTTTTAACTACTATGAGTATTTTGGTAGCCGTGTTATTCACATTGTGATTGTGTTGTGTCTTCCCCGTCGATCGATCTATCATTTGTCGTTCATCTCAAAACTAAATGCAGTATCTATCTGTTTCAAAACTACTATGAGTATTTTGGTAGCCGTGTTATTCACATTGTGATTGTGTTGTGTCTTCCCCGTCGATCGATCTATCATTTGTCGTTCATCTCAAAACTAAAGGCAGTATCTATCTGTTTCAAAAAATGAAAATCCTTTCGGAGAACGCGGACACCATCTTGGTTGCTATCAATAAATGGAGTAATACGAATATCAATTAGGCAAACCAATACATACATACATACAAAAGTGTGTATATATATATATATGTACATACTTTTGTATATATATATATATATATATATATATATATATATATATATATATATATATATATATATATATATATATATATATATACAAAAGTATATATATATATATATATATTTACCATTGGAGTGGACGTAGGCATAGCCTATTTTAGTCTTTTCCAAGTGGTACTGTTTAGGTCAATATTCGTCTATAAGTACAGCTGAAACCATAATTTAAGATACAACAAAAATGGTCACATATATAACTGTAGATAACACAAGGTGATAGAGTTTTCTCTAGATATGAATGGTAAGTGAATAGATGAATGAAATCTCTCTCTCTCTCTCTCTCTCTCTCTCTCTCTCTCTCGAGAGAGAGAGAGAGAGAGAGAGAGAGAGAGAGAGAGAGAGAGATCTCGTTTGATGCTTTACACACCATTATACGTGTTCCATCTCGTATACATTTTAAACTATAGCACTCTCTAGGCTAAACCATCATATGTAAAATAGTGATATTTTTCTTATTTTTTTTCCAAAGATAAAGAGGCGTGACATGTTATTCAAATTGTCTCCTTCAGAAGAAAAAAAAAACATGTTGGAAAAAGTTTTCAGCATTTTACATATTTTGTTTCTTATATTTCCCAGTAAACACATTTTGCATGGGCTGTCAACGACCGTTTTCTGGGAAAAAAGAAAGAATATAAGAATCTACCATGAATGTTTATCCAGGATAGGGAAATCTCACCTGAGGGGTAGGAATTTCAACCCCAATCCCCCTACCCCCTCACCCCCCACCCCCCACCCCCAGGGTGAGATTTCACTGTTCTGAATGGACTGGGTAATGATGGATTCTTTTTCCTCCACTTTCAAGTAGATTGTTCCTAGTAATGTGAGTAGACTGTTCCTGGTAATGTGAGATAGAAGTTTTCACATGGGGAAAAGCCTATCTTATATAGGCAAAGGTTCGGGAGAATATAGTCTGTCTGGTGTCTGCCGAAATAGCCAAAAGTCGTAAAGGCTAAGCTTTCAAATTTGGACTCTCTCGCGCAAACAAAGGTTGTGCAAATTTTCAGTGGACCGTCGTATAATACAAAAAAAAAAAAAAAAAAAAAAAAAAAAAAACAATAGTTTATAAAACAAATGCTTCATTTTATAAAAAAATTCAGTGAAAGTCTCAAATCATGCTTCTGTATAATAAAAGAATAAAATCAGCAGGGTAGGAAACGTTGAGAAAGCTCACGTTATGTCAGATACTCAGAAGCTATTTTGTTGTATGAATGAGATACACAGTCTTATGTTGTCTACCTTTTTCCAGAACAGCAGGCTCACCATTTAGGTAGATTAAGGGGAATGTATACACTTACAAGGGTGGTAACTCATTGAGTATCGTAAAGCAACCCTTCTTGAAGCAAATTCTTTCTTTTTAGAGTAGAACCCTTTTCAGAAGGTGTTTCCTGTGCAGGGAAAGTAAACAGGACGTCACGAAAGTTGTTTCCATTGTGAAAAATGCAACCAAATCTTCAGATGTGTCTATTCACCTTGATTCTGACAGACAACCTTGATCACAGAGTATAGACTCAGATCTAGATGCCACACAACATAACGCCTTTTCTGGGTTTACAATGATTGCAACTTGTCTAGCAGCCTTTTGACACATAAACATGCTTTTAAATTTTACAGCAAGTATGGTGAGGGGCTGACATCATGAAAACATACCTATATAATTTTGACCCCTTTAAACCCCACTTTTATGTATTAAAACTGGGGTTTACTGGGGTATACTTTATTTTTCTTATTTCTGCTCAAACATAGATTGTGGGTACTCGTTAGAACCGCCTCGTCGAGGTGGTGCTAACGAGTACCCACAATCTATGATTTGAGCAGAAATATGAAAAATATCGGATTTTTTTGTCTGAAAATTTTCATTTTTTGGTGGTAAAATTTTCAGTATATTTGAATAGGCGTGTTTTTGTAATGGCTGTCAGAACTATCCGGTTTATACGGTATTATGTTTTATTTTAGGAGAAGAGTTTATCCGAATGAGGGATTTTTGCGGCACTATCGTTCATGCAGGAGTGACATATCTCACCACAAAGATTTCGATTGCAAAGACAATTCGCAAAGAGTTACAGATACGTCAATGGCTGAATGGTCTATGAAAATACAAAGTAACGTACGCCGTATTCGGCAGCTTATATTTGGCACGGACAAAGCAGTTGGATAAACTTACAGAATTGTTACAACGTAAATTGTAGAAATGTACATATTTCTACAATATGCGTTCAGGTTAATGCAAAATATAGAAAATTTCTACATTTAACGTTAGCCTCAACGCAAAATGAAGAAATTTAGTTTTTCTGTATCTTACATCGCTAGGGTCAATATCGACACACAATTTACATGCCCAGTAATGCATTACAAAAACCCGCCTATTCAAATATACAGAAAATTTCACCTCCAAAAACTGATGATTTTCAGACAAAAATACTCTGATATTTTTCATATTTCTGCTCAAAACATAGATTGTGGGTACTCGTTAGAACCGCCTCGACGAGGCGGTTCTAATGAGTACCCACATTCTATGTTTTGAGCAGAAATAAGAAATATAATGTATACCCCTGTCAACCCCAGTTTTACTATATAAAAGTGGGGTTAAAGGGGGTCAAAATTATATAGGTATGTTTTCGTGATGGGTCTATCGATTCAAATAGCCTCATAATCAGTAAATCGACATGTAACGCGCTTGGTTAATAATGGGCCTATACAGGCAAACTTTTGTAGTGATTGTTTTTACACTATTAAAACTTAATCATATTTTATTAAAAGACTTTTCTCTTACCTTTTTTAATCATATGTTATGCTTGATCATTATTTTGGATCATTCCTATATCTGCAGATTTTTTTAATGTCATATATATTATATATGTTTAGGTTGAAAAAAAGGTTGCGTCGTTTTAAATAACAAAGTAACTACTCTGTTTTCAAGTAATATAACATAAAAGGTTACGAAATATATGACCCCTTGGCCAAATAACTAGTTAGATCAGAATCATTTTGACTATTACATTCAAAATTATTCATACATGCTGTAATCTGACTTAATTCTCTTTCGAAAGGTGTAAATACCACATTGATATCTGAAAGTAAAAAAAAGTTCTATCATTTGCAAAAGGTCAAGAGGACGAACAAATAAAATCGGCGTTTGCCGCCAAGTCCAGGTACCTTAATTGCGATGGTCTGAAGACCGGTCGATATTTGTATATCTAACCAATTTTTACCATATACCTAAACCAAAAACATATGAGCACATTATGAAAAAGGTTTTCTTTTTTCTACCTTTCACTGAAATTGTTCCGTGTAAATGAATGAATGAACGAACGAACGAACGAACGAACGAATGAATGAATTAAACAAACATCTTTTAGTTACAAATAAACAGCTTGAGTTTGTTATGGTATCCGAGAAAGAAAGAAATACAAACTGTGAGAAAGAGAAGGAGAAATAAATACAGTCATTAATACATGAATGCATGAAAGCAATTATAGTAAAATAATTAAAGAAAAGGTCTATTGCCAGTCGACTGGTAATAGCCGATTTACGTTAAAATCGCTTTTGACAGTCGACTGGTAAAAGACTATTAACCTTAAAATCGCTATTAACAGTCGACTGGCAATAGCGATTTTTACGTAGAACTGCTATTACAGTTGCACTTATTAAAATATTTTGACTTGTAAGATCCTGATAAAGATTCAGATATTGTTTAATTCATTCACAGACTGTTCAAACAAGGATTAGACTTCTTTCTTGTAACAAGCACCTTGTTTCGAAATAGTTGTTCAGACCAACCAATTTTTTAAGCTGGAATATGAAGACATGGTGCATAATTGTACATTGACTTATATTTCCGACTTAGCACGGAGCAGAACATGAATTCTCCAGAGATACAGAAACTTTGAAGAAGCAAAGATAGAAATAGGACGTTACAATAAAATGGATGGATTTCCTAATACATGTATGAAAACGACTGGTAATATCCAATTTACGTTAAAATCGCTATTACCAGTCGACTGGCAAAAGCCAATTTACGTTAAAATCGCTATTACCAGTTTACTGTCTATAGCGACTTTAACGTAAATCGGCTTTACTAGTCGACTGTCAATAGTGATTTTAACGTAAATTGGCTATTGACAGTTGACTGGCAATAGCAAATTTGATAATTAAATAGCAAAGGCAAATAAATAGAATAGAAACATTGCATGTCAAACTGACAAAAATAAATCATGTAATAGATAATGTGATGTATTATTACTAAGTGTTAAGTTTGATATATACCAATAACGGTTGAGAACTTTGCTGCCCTCTTTAATTGCACGACAGCAAGTCGGGTCCCCGACTAAATAACGATTTCTTCCGCAATTTGCCTCAGGTTGACGCCTGACTATCAATGTATGTGGTCGGGCTCATCAGGGTCTTGTTTGCTTTCTTGCCACCCGGCTTCAGATTGCCATTGAGGTATTTGTTTTGTTTGGTCACAGTGTTTGTGATTATATGATTCACTGTTTATGTAGAGAGCCACATTAAGAACCGAATATATGATGTTTGGATCTGCATAGAATTAAGGGTGAAGTTTCGCGTGAGTAAAACTGGTTTACGCCCCGAAGTAATTGTTGTACTGATGGTTCCATGCGTTACGAAAACATGCCTATTCAAATGTATAGAAAATTTCACTTCCAAAATTTGAAAATTTTCTGATAAAAAACTCTGATATTTTTCTTATTTCTGCTCAAAACATAGATTGTGTGTACTCGTTAGAACCGCCTCAGCAAGGCGGTTCTAACCAGTACCCACAATCTATTTTTTGAGCAGAAATAAGAAAAACAATATATACCCCCATAAACCCCAGTTTTACTATATAAAAGAAGGGTTTACAGGGGTCAATATTATATAGGCATGTTTTCGTGATGGCCGTTTCTCTGTTGCAGTTCTTCTTTATTCGTGCGTCGGCGGTTTCATATGTGTTTTGGCATTATTTGTTCCCCATCTCCCCTTCTTTAGGCTGTACTTTGTAATTGTGGCATTTTCTGGATATCCAGCTATATTTTGTTTCATCTTGTATTTCTTTCAATCCATAGTGCTTCGCTAGAGACGCCTGTGTTGCTTGACTTGTAAAAGACCCTACTTCATCCATCTCTAGAAGAGACTGCTGTGTGTTTATATGTTTCTTGCATATAATTAAACATATTTACTTGAAATGAAATCGTCATTCCACGTTTCGACCAATTACATGTGGACTTAACGCCGATATAAAGTTCGATAGATGATTACGGTAGTGGTAGGTTATCTTAGATTGCTTCAGATACTATTTACAATGCTTGTCATGAAAATTAAAAACAAGGTAAATTCTAAGATCGATACTTTAGGACTACCATCAAGTGAATTTAACTAATTTCAAAAACTAGTTTAACAAAGAAGATTTAGAAGGAATGTGCTTCCAGGGGATAAAACCTCTCAAATTGTTTTGTCTTCTTTCTGAAAATGGACCTGATGTTATAAATTATTCCGTTTTACGGAAGAATCTTTTCAAAAGCGACTAGTGTTCGGTAAAGTACACGAGAAGTCACAATATGCGAAATGGTAAACCACACACGAGTAAATTACTTAAAATAAAGTACACATTTTCTAAATAAAAAAGCCTAGACGTATATTCTGAAATACACAGCTAAGGTAAACACCCGATATCCTGATCCCCATCCCTCTTTCAAGCTTCATAATTTACCGCAAAGTATCAAGAAAAACTAAACGTTCCGAAAGGAACAGTAAAATTGTTAACCGGGACAAACCTTGGCTCTATGTAAATGTGGTTGCAGGACCCTATATCCAAGCTAAGAGAACAGCGAGTGACTTGGCGTTGGCTAAACCACAGTCACTTCGCTTGAGACAGAATGAAGAGGGCGAACAGCGAGGACGATAACTGGACTGCATAGATGACAGGACAGTGTTAGCAGATAGTATTTACACTTTTTCAATGAGCATGTCGGCCACAACAGTGAACATTTTACGACTTCTTGCTATTTCTTACATGTAGCTATAGGTTTGAATTGTATCTCTCTTCAAAGCACTGAATGACGTACTGTTGATGGGATACCAAAAGACCTCTGCCACGGCTGAAATAGGCATTTGATTTAATAGTTTCTGAAATGGCTAATTTATGAAAAAAATTCTCATTTTGTTATTTCTTTTATCGCTGTTCAAACAAAAACGGAATATTTGCGTTCATCCGTGTGTATGCGTGCGCTTTTCATTTAATTTAATATAAATGGACCGCGCTGTACGAAAACGTGCCTTCTGACATATGTGGATACCGAAGGCCCAGATGGGCATCTGATCAGGACCTTCACGGTCCGCTAACAGAATTGGATACTGCAGAATGTATGAATGGAGAGCAAATGCCAGGATGTTACTTCGCGCATACGCAGGATGGTCTGAATCTGTGCAGCTTGCGCATGATTGAATCCAGAATAAAGGTGAACAATGACGGTTTTCGTCACTGACTGTCCTTATGAACCTATTGACATGGGCGTCTTTTGAATAGCCAAGGATGCAAAATATCTTTACGCGGACAGAGTAGACTCTGATCAGACTACACGGATACGCAGTTAAGTCATCGTTGGATTATTGTATTAAGAAATATGTACTGTCTTCAGTGAAGTATACTTGTAGTTTTCTTCTTTTGCTCGATAATCGACGAGCAGAATTCGCCCTTAATATTCGGACACATCGACCACTAAATACATGTCTTACAATTTGATCAAAATATAAATAAAAATACCAAGGGAATGTTTTGTGGGGAAGAGAATATCGTCAGTATAGTGTACTAGATGTATTGTTGTAAAATGTCCCGGGGGAATTAAGTGGTTTTAAACATTTCATCAATGACTTCGCTGTTTATGTTTTTCAACGTTCCCGCTTGTATACTAAAAAACGGGTAAGACAAAAGTCCAGGGAGTGCCACAATCACAAACCGCAGCCCTTCCCAGACACATAGAGAAAAAGGAAATAGACAAAACCAAACAGGCGCAGGAAAATCTGATTTTTTTTGTTTCTACATCCCTATTTATTGTTGATGTTCTTTCTTTAATTCCAATATCTAAATATATTATCATGCTGAAAATATACAGTTTGTTCAATGAATGTTTCAATAGTATAGTTATTTCCATAGCAGAAGTATTCGTCACACTTTCGCAGTATGTTCTCCAAAATCCATATAATATACAAAGTCTCGAAACAGCTTAAACTGAATGCAGATCATTTTTGTATAAATGTGTCGGGTTAGGCCTACGGCCCACCGAACGACGACCTGCCTCGACAACATTTTGTTTCCGATCTGCTTTTTGTCCGCTCAGATCTAACTCCTAAATGCCACGCAAGTATAACTAGCAAAGTAGAAATCATTACCCTAAAGCGGGATTAGACTGGACGTGTGAAACCATTTCCATCATAAAGATAATATTCTAAAGCCGCAATTTTTTTTTTCGTTCCTTCAGGGTATAATCTCTTTAACTAAGGTGTTAACAACGATTTATTGACAAAGGCACTAGAATTGACATGTTTGTAATTGTGCTGTTGAGTGAAATACCTTAGATTTCAAAATTCTAAGAAATTTAAATAAAAAAAAATAAATAATATTAATAGTAAAAATCCAAATGAAAAAAAAAAAAAAAAAAAAAAAAAAAAAAAAAATGCATTTACCTTTACAAGGCGATCAAACTGATGTCAAACACGACAATAAAATATCAAACCTGAAAACAAAGTGTAATTTTGATAAAGTAATTATTATTATTATTATTATTTCATGTATTATTGCATTAACCCTTAAATAGAAACGAATGCGCATTGATACTGTGGTACTCATATTTAAAATGGTTCAGGGATAAGGTGATATAAACATCTTCAATATTTAAAACAAAAACATTATAATTCATCAATGTTACGTTATGAAAACATTATGAAAACATGCCTATTCAAATATATAGGAAATTTCACCTCCAAAAACTGAAAATTTCCAGATAAAAAACTCTGATATATTTCATATTTCTGCTCAAAACATAGATTGTGGGCACTCGTTAGAACCGTCTGTGCAAGGCGGTTCTAACGAGTACCCACAATCTATGTTTTTGAGCAAAAATAAGAAAAATAGTGTATACCCCTGTAAACCCCACTTTAACTATATAAAAGTGGGGTTTGAGGGGGTCAAAATTATATACGAATGTTTTCGTGATGAGCTCCGCATAATAAATGCCACAAGCACGAAGCACAATCTTCCCGAGGAAAAAAAAAGAAGAACTGTGAAATAAATAATGACAAAACAAACGCCACATATTAATCTAGAGACGTACAAACACAGACGAACTCCAAGATAGAAACCGCCTATATTTGAATAGGCGTGTTTTCGTAATGTCAAGATCAAACGCTGCATTTCAGCTGATTCTCCAATATCGACAAAGCATTTAGTGTATTTTCAAAGCTACTGCACTGAGGAAAAAATGACATTATATATTTAAATTAAAAATTGCTCTTATTTACAAATGTAAACAAACAAATTTCGCGCCAAATTTCACTTCACAGGAAAGTCAATAAATATACAATACAAATAGAGCTCGTTCTTATTTAGTGCGATCGAAATCTCTAAGATAAAGCCGATCTAAACATATTCTCTTCAAACAAGCTTTGAATTCTGTGGAGGCAGGTAGCTGCTTAATTCAGGCTGCAAGTAATACAGAAAGCTGTCAGAGGAACTTTCTGCAATATTCTCATCCTACATTAAGCAGCCACGTGCCTTAAAGACCACATGAAGTCATTTTTGAGTGGCCGCTAAAGAGACATTTTATTGTAGACAGAAAACTGCAGACCTCCAATAGGTCTCTCTATACAAGCTTAATTAATTTTAGAATTTTCGAACTCGACGTTGATTTTGCTCTTAAACTCCTACATGTAATATGCTATTAATGATATGACTTATCTTTTTAGCCGTTTCAATATCAAACCAAGTTAATATACGATTTTGATCAAATGACCTTCGTGGATTAACGCGTCGTTAAACTTGAATTCATCATCATCATCATCATCATCATCATCATCATCATCATATTTCTTGACGTGATAGAAATTACCTGCGACCATGTGGAGAAGATGATTGATCAGATGAAAATCACAGATCTCGACACTGGGAAGAAAGCAGCGAGCGAGTGCTCAAATGGGTACAACCCAAACTCAAATATGCTTTACCTGTGGCGTTTGAGCACGGTTCGAAATAATTCTTTTTTTTTTCTAATACTCCTCATTGAGCGGAATTTTGCACAAATTTATTATAATCATTTTTATTAGCTGACTTCCCATTTGGTAGTTGACTATTCTTCTAGCATTACGTCACACGGTTACTTAGTTACAAGGTTCGATGGCCAATATTCAAGATTGACGCTCACTAGGAATTAAACCCCATTCAACACCCACCCCTGTTTTTGAATAACACGATGATTCAGGAAACACCCACCCACAGACATCTGGGCCTCACATTTTACGATTCATGCGACTGGAAAGTACACGTGAAAAATATATCTGAAAAAGCTTGGACACGTCTCAACCTTCTTAGAGCCCTCAAATTTAGAGTGAGTAGAACATCCTTAGAGAAAAAGTATATGGCCTTTGTTAGACCCCTTTTAGAGTATAGCGATGCCGTCTGGGACAATTGCTCACTTGAAACTAAAAAAAACAACTCGATGCAATTCACGTCGAAGCTGCGCGAATTATAACAGGGGCAACCAAATTATGCAGTATTGAAAAGCTCTTTTTTGATCTTGGATGGGAGTCTCTTCAAAGTCGTCGAAATAAACACAAACTGGTAATCTTCTACAAAATTCTACACGGTCTCACACCCGACTACCTTTTTGACATTGTACCCCCTACTGTTAGAGAAACAGCTAGGTATAATCTTCGAAATTCTGAACACATTCAGAACTACAGAGCTAGAACAAATCTGTTCCTTGACTCTTTCTTTCCCTCGACTATACGCGCATGGAATAGTCTACCAAACGAAGTCAAAGAAGCATCATCTGGTGCAGCCTTTAAACACGCTCTAAACAGAAACCTAAAAATACCTCCTAAATACTTTAACGCTGGTACACGCATGGGTCAAATTCTCCACGCTAGACTGAGGATGGGATGCAGCTCACTCAATTCCGACCTTTATAGTAAAAATATCGTCCAAAGCCCTTCTTGTAGCTGTGGAGAATTTAAAAGTGCCAAACATTTCCTTTTCACGTGTGTTAACCACTCAGTTGCCAGGGAATTATATCTACCACGCAATCTACACAGTTATACAATTAATGACCTGCTGCATGGGAAAAACAAACTTTCATTGATTGATAATGAAATACTCACCTTACAAGTTCAAGATTTCATTATCAAATCGGAAAGATTTGTTAAGGTACCTAGCATCTAGCATATAATGTAAATTGCCTTGATACATGCGTACTCGCTTATTTATCTGTACAAATCTTGTGTAGAGGTCAGTCAAATCTTTCTTCCTCTCTCTCTCTCTCTCTGTTTGCTTTCTCGTATGCACTTTCAGTAAATACTCTAGCCTTGCTACTCTCTCTCTCTCTCTCTCTCTCTCTCTCTCTCTCTCTCTCTCTCTTGTTCGTTTTCTCGTATTCAATTCATCTCAATATTTTGAGTCATGCTACTCAATAATGTCGCACATTACATTGTTTCAGGAGATGACGTTTATAAGCCAAATGGTTTACTGTCAGATCCTTATGCCAGATCTTATTTATTTATATGTTGTAAATGTATACTAGCTCTGAATAAAATATTGTTTAAACCAATATTCAAGATGGCGGATTACTTATACATCTAAATCTACATCTATGGTATACGCGCTGTCCGTCATGCGAATCACCCGACGATGTAAAAAAAAAACAAAAAAAAAAAACAAAAAAACTTGTATCCTTTGTTCGTGAAAGAATTGCAAAATGCATGGAATTGGAGTGCCGCACTAGACCTAAACTCGAAGAGAACAAATATAAAACAGCAAAATAAAAACGTTAAATGACTTACTTTTGTTTTCGAAATTGTCAACAATACAAGATGGAAACAAGAAGTAAAACGAATGTTTTGAATGGTATTACCTGCAGAGGAACTCATCAGATAAAAAAAGTCAAAGAACTGCATGCGATTTCCATAGATCATATTCTGTCTTATTAACATAACTAATTATGTATATGAATGTTAAAACAAGCTTTATTTAGACTTGCTCGCAACAGTAATAACATTGCGCGAGATTGATAAGTTTCGCCTGGACGGAATTCCTATGCTCAAATACCTTAGATAAAGCACGGCTAGAAATGTAAAGACAACTAAGGAACAGCACGAGCAGGGGTGTTACAATTATTATTATTAATCCTTACAACTCTGCAGACCGAAACATAACTTTGCAGATGGTGTAGACCCTGGTGAGACAGTTCATATTGGACGTCCAAAATTCAGATATGAAAGAGCCCGTTTCAGAAACTCGGTGTTGAAAGGTTAACTCTTGCATGCTGAATAAATAAAGATGCCACGCCCACTTCTAATTTCCAGCCAATCAGATTACTTGATCTGGTTTTTCGATAGAAACCACTTATTTATTGACAAACAGTGCAGATCCAGATCAATTGGCTTCTTCAGAAGCCAACTGATCTGGATCTACATTGTTTGCTAAGATTAGGCATGTCGTGTTCAGCAAGAGAAGGGTTAGTTAAGGTGACTTTTGATATCATGAAAGCTGTATTACACTACCATATTTACTCTAAGTACCCGGATAATTCAATTCCTTACCATATTTTTCCCACCATTTTATTACCTGTTAATGTGTCTATGTGCTTATGTGCCTGTGTGGAGAATAGTGGAGACCCTGCTCAGACGACGATGGTTTGGTATTTTAGGTCTCTTTCAAAATGGCTTAAGTATTATCGGGACGATGGAAGGATCAAAATGAAAGACTGCATCACGAAAACTTGCCTATATAATTTTGACCCCCATAAACCCCAGTTTTATATAGTAAAACTGGGGTTTACAGGGGTATACATTATTTTTCTTATTTCTGCTCAAAAACATAGATTGTGGGTACTCGTTAGAACCGCCTCATCGAGGCGGTTCTAACGAGTACCTACAATCTATGTTTTTGAGCAGAAATAAGAAAAATATCAGAATTTTTCATCTGAAAATTTTCATATTTTGGTGGTAAAATTCTTATTGTATATGAATAGGCGTGTTTTCATAATGGTATCATGGAGCGCCTGACAGTCATGAGCTGAATTTCGCCCCCAACGCTATTCGAACCCCAGACCTCGTGATTCGAAGGCGTGTGCGTTAGCCACAGGGTCACCCGGCGCTTCTGACTGTGATCAGACACTACGTGCTGCGTTGTCTGATATTGGTCTACAGTGTTTGCTAAAACGTGTATGTCCGAATAAGATACAAAAATATGATACAAAACGCTTTGGACATATGACAAATAGTTTTATGAAACGTCATAAAAAGTTCTTTCTGATCATTGCGGAATAAAACGCAGTTCAACCGAGGCATATCATTTCTACCAAATTGCATGTGCGCCCAGTAAAGATGAAGGTCAGCCTGCACATTCGCACAGTCTGATCAGAATATTCACTTGGGTCATTTTGGATAGCCGAGGATGCAAAGTGCATTTGTGCTTTGATAACGAAGATTCTGATCAGATTGCGCGGGTGTCAGAAGGTATGTTTTCTTGCGTGTCGGCTCATATATCATCACGAAAATACGTCTATATAGTTTTGACCCCATTAAGCCCCACTTTTATATAGTAAAACTGGGGCTTACAGGGGTATACATTATTTTTCTTATTTCTCGCAGAGGCGGTTCTAGTAAGTCCCCACAATCTGTTTTGAGCAGAAATATGGAAACTATCAGAATTTTTCATCTGAAAATTTTCATTTTTTGGTGGTAAATTGCTCAACATATTTGAATAGGCGTGTTTTCGTAATATCTGCTAGGATGATTCAGTACTAGTTAAGTAATTTCTACCATATATCGTGTTGTTTTCTATGTTGACCAGGTACGTCTGTGCTTTTTTCTCACCCCGAGATATCTGGTGGTTTAATATTGGTGGCCCACAGCTTAGACTGCGAGCATCAATATGAGCATGTCTGTTTGGTCCTACGTGGTCCCCGTGAAGATTCTTATTAAGCAGGGGCAAATGGGTCGTGGCTGTGGGATAGAACAACAGTACGATATGCCGAGGGTCCCGGGTTCCAGTCCCGGTAATGCTGTTCATTTTACTTACCCTGTGACTTTCGGTGGCTCATTGTGGATCCACGTTGTTCCGGCATTGTTCCGAGAAGATTCGGTGACGAATTTATAAAGTAGGGGAAATGTGACAGTGGCGGCCAAAAGGTTTGGTTCGTACACTGGTCACTGAATGTCACATGAAGTGACAACTAAAAAGCCGTACCGGGGCTAAAACGGGATCCTCGGATTATCGTTCAGATGCTCTGCCGACTGAGTTATACGGTCACGACTGTCACATGTTTCCCTGCTGAGAGGCCGCCTGAGAGTCTTATTTTCATACTCCTTTATCCTAAAAGACGCGAAACCCGAGCTACACTGGCCACTAACTGTCACAGGGGGAGAAAATTGGACCGGGGCTCAAACCTGAGACCTTCGGATAACCGCTCCGATGCCCTACCCGCTGAACTATCGCGTCGCCATGGTGACATTTCACTCAACAGGTTAAAGCTTAAGAAACAACTGGACTGCTTGCAACTTCGAGGTCTTTGATAAGCAAGTGCTAAGGTAGACTCCGCATCATTTCATTGGGCGGTCTTCTAAACAAAACGCTTGTTTACTTAGACGGAATACAGTATTTCCTACAAAATTGAATGTGTGCACAGCGAAGATTCAGGTCGGTCTGCGCATCCGCGTAGCCTGATCAGAACCTTCATTGTCCGTCTGAAGACCCTTTGGATCCTTGGCTACCCACATAATGCTCTGAGAAGACTCTGATCCTTGGCTAATGCTCTGAGAAGACTCTGATCAGACTGCGCGGATTTCATATTATAATAAAGAGGAAAGAAAGCAAATATCGGGCTATATGATTGACTATAAGATAATTATAGATTTAATGTCAGTTTTGTGACGGCCATCTGTTTCCATACAAAACTGAGTATTGGCTTTCAACAGGCGAGGCAACGATTACCTGTCTCGCGGCGGGGCTTATTTGGAAGCTTGACGGTATAGTCAGTCTAACATGCTGTGTCTTGACTAGGCACTGATGCAAACTTATAGGAAATGATGTGCCCCGGCTCAAATTATATCTGAGGTTTTAAAACACAGTTATAAATAGAAATGCTGAATCTTTTAAGATTCAGTGCTAATTTACTGATTCACAAATTAACTGTTAAAATGGGGATGTCTGTGTGAGCATCACGAAAACATGCCTATATAATTTTGACCCCCTTAAACCCCACTTATATATAGTAAAACTGGGGTTTACAGGGGTATACATTATTTTCTTTATTTCTGCTCAAAAACATAGATTGTGGTACTCGTTAGAACCGCCTCGCCGAGGCGGTTCTAACGAGTACCCACAATCTATGTTTTGAGCAGAAATATGAAAAAAATTAGAATTTTTTATCCGAAAAATTGCCATTTTTTGTGGTAAAATTTTCCGTGTATTTAAATAGGCGTGTTTTCGTAACGGGAAGCGGTCGTGGGAGGGAGAGCAGGGGCTAAGAAGTTAAGAGAAACTAAATTATGGTATCAGTTTTTGCGCAAATTAGTCATTGTATTAATCAATCGTTTTTTTGTTTTTGTTTTTTTTTCAGCTGTATGTGCCGTGTCTGGTACATGGACTTTCAGTTTTCCTAAATCAGGATATTTTCCCATAAAGTGATCGTTCTGAATGAAACACTCGAATAAAACATAGAGAAATTTGTCAGTTTATCAACAATGTGTATTCATAACAAGCAACACTTTCGCTCAATAAAACAGACATGTTGACTCTATAATTAAGCCATTACATAAATCATTATCATCATCATTAGATGTTCCAGTTCATATATATTTTAAACTTTAGCACTGTGTAGGCTAAATCATCAGATTAGAATTTTTTTTTTTCGTTTTTTTTTTTTTTTTTTTTTTTTTTTTTTTATTATTATTAATATTATTCTTCAAAGCCAATAAGTTGGCATTTCATTTAAATTGAATTGTAAAGTCTTATTGCCTGTGACAAAAAAAAAAAAAAAAAAAAAAAAAAAAAAAAAGAACTTTTAAAACTTTAACTGTCGTCTGATTTTATGCATATTGAACGGGTTAAACGTTATACTTCCAATTGTTGGAACAGCTCTGATGCGTAACTTTCAAATTTAATCTCCGCCCTTTCCAGTGGGCGGTTTAACTGACAAAAACAAAAATGTTTCCTAAATTATTTCTGAGGTTTTAAACAATATGAAGGCTTTACCTATTTAGAAGTCAGGCAAGCCACTCCATTTCACTGTTCTATCCCATTGAAGACTGGAGACTCCTAAACGGGTAACTGGTAAACAGGATAGACCCAGATCAAACGCCACAGAACGCGGCGTCTTATCAGGGTCTCCGCTGTTTGCAAATAGTTGCAAATAGTTCAACCATTTTTCTTTAGCAATATCTATATCATACAACCTGACATACTCAAAACTGAAAATGGGATCTTCCAATATATAGTGTGGAAGAGTTTATTCAGTCCTAAATGGGTTATATAGTAAAAAGAGGGTAACGGATACCATAATTTTCCTAAGAATTTAAACGTTAAGAGGGGAATTGATACGCTTTCAGGTGAGGTAACTCTGTCAAAATTGTTGTAACTCCCTTCAGGAAAAGGGTCTACTGTAAAATGACATCACCAAAACACGCCTTTGTAATTTTGACCCCCTTAAACCCCACTTTTATATAGTAAAACTGGGGTTTACAGGGGTATACAATTACATTTCTTATTTTTGCTCAAAAACATAAATTGTGGGTACTCGTTAGAACCACCTCGCCGAGGCGGTTCTAATGAGTACACACAATCTATATTTTGAGCAGAAACATGAATAATATCAGAATTTTTGTCTAAAAATTTCATTTTTTGGTGGTAAAATTTTTAGTAGATTTGAATAGGCGTGTTTTTGTAATGAAAAAAAAATAAATAAATAAAAACTAAGACAAAATCTCCCTTCTGGAAAGGAGTCTACGCTAAAAAGAAATAATTTGCTCCCCTTGAGAGCAAAGTCTGTCCGTTTTATAATAGACTACTTTTCTGATTGGGATGGGTGTACAGGAAAGCAAACGGAAGTCACAAAATTGGTCAGTCTTGCTCAAAATGGCCGAAAATCTACCAAGTGTGCATAGCGCTCATTACGCATGTACGTAACATGCGTAAAATATTTATAATAAAGTGACATTAACATAAAATATTTTGCTTCTTTACCAATAGGAATGTTCTTAAAGTAAAGAATTTGCTCCCTCTTTCCTTTAAGAGTAGCTCATATTTGGGAAGCGATTCTATGCTTAGTTTTTAAGATTTTTCCTGAGTTTGCGTTAAAATAAGTCCGTCCTGGCTACGCCATTAACAGTGGCGTAGACTGGACGGACTTATTTTAACGCATGCTCAGGAAATGACTGTATCAAGTTCCCTTAACAGTCGATTTTTATTTGACTAATGATGCGTTTCTAAAAGCTAATTAAAGACGACATATATACCATGATCTCACTGCTTTTGCATCTAGAAACAGTTTGATCTGTACCTACACTGTTTCTGTTATTAACAAAAGAAGAACGTAACACATGCATAATCAACAGGTAGTGAAACGTAGGATAGAAGATGTCCAGAAACATTAAGGCTGTATAATCAGAACTGAAAAGATAATCGATTATCAGTCCTGCCATTGTGATCGATAATCGATTAGTAATCACTGAAGATTTGATCATAATTTTACCGGTCTGAACAGGATTCTTGCCATATGTTATACTTTATTGTATGTATTCGGTGAGATAGGCCTGAGCAAACAGTGTAGACCCAGATGAGACGCCGCAAACGCGGCATCTCATCAGGGTCTACACTGTTTGCCCCTCAGTCAGCTATTTTAGACACAACAGTGGTTAGTAAATTGTACTTGTTCAAATCATGGTAAGGAGCTGAGGTGTCTGAATACTAAGGGTAAATACAGTAAAGTAAGACACAGAAATCAAATGATAGATTATTAGCAAATTTGTAACGATTATCGTTTTTTGTGGAATTTGTCGATCAATTAATCGATTATCCGATTAATTGTGCCAGCCTTAAAGACACATTTTGTCTTGCATAACACCCTAATGACCATAAGCTGAAAAAGATAAGAAATTCTTGATGACTTTGGCCACCCTGATAGGTAGGGGCCTGATGAGGGGAAATTAGATTTGATATCAGCAATGTTTATGATGAATACAGAGAAAAAGGTAAGGTTGGTTAATTGGTGATAATTTAATGTTTTTGCCCTTTTTATCTGTTTCTTATTTGCATAAATTTCCAGTAGCACTATTTTAATAGCTTTGTCAAAAGATATTCACTGAAAAGGGTGAAATAAATAAATCCATTGTTCAGGAAAAGCATAATTTTGTAGCTCTTAGATAAGCTAGGCCTTTGATGTGCGGTCTGTTACCAGGACTGTATATTATGGCTTATCACGATAGGATGGTCTAGCCAAAGAAGGAAAAAAATGTGTCTTTAACAAACATAGCCGGTTACCAAGTAAATAAGTGAACTCAGGAACTGATACAATCAGATCCACATCAAACACCGAGCACCAGATGGAAAGACAGACAAATACAATTAAGCAACCACAAACTGAACAGATGACCAGCAGAAATGGCAATTCTTTAAAAAACATAAGGTGGCAACTCTGTTACTGAAATTTAACTGAATATATCTTAAACTTACATAATTTTTAAAAGAAAAACATTAGAAAGTAAATCACAACATAACAACAAAAAGTACGTACCACAATGAAAGTACCGTCTTGGAACGGTCAGTAATGAATTAGGAATTACTTGGCCGGGTTGGGGTTGGGGGTGGGGGGAGGGTGCGAGGGGAGGGGGAGCTTCAGCTCGTTTTACGGGATCAAAACCTTCGCCCTCAGCGTCCATAGTGGTTAAAAACTCTGGCTCTGATTAGACTGTGCGGATGCGCAGGCTGATCTCTGTCTTCGCTGGTTGTACAAGTCATATTGTAGGTTTTGTCGTGCGCTTGGTAGAATTTTCAAGACTTTTCCTGGATTTGCGTTATTATAATATGATTCTGGCTACGCCATTGCGAGATACTCAGATTTAACAAACTACTACTACTACTACTAATAATAATATAAAACTTTAAATACGGTAACTGTTTTAGTCACATTCGATACACAGTAAAATTTCAATGGCTCGAACGTCTTTGAAACCATGCATCACGAAAACCTCCCTGTATAATTTTGACCCCCTTAAACCCCACTTTTATATAGTAAAACTGGGGTTTACAGGGGTATACATTATTTTTCTTATTTCTGCTCAAAAACATAGATTTAGGGTACTCGTTAGAACCGCCTCGCTGAGGCGGTTCTAACGAGTACCACAATCTATGTTTTGAGCAGAAATATGAAAAAATATTAGATTTTTTTTTTTATCTGAAAACTTTCAGTTTTTGGTGATGAAATTTTCACTATATTTGAATAGGCGTGTTTTCGTAATGGAAATTAGTGCTAGATATTGGTAGTTCGAGCCACTGTGAGAATTATAATGCCAGATAAAGAGGCAAAAAGGATAATTTAGGGATGTCTTTTCGATTTTCTATGTAATAACGATGCGTTGATGAGTCAATTTGATATTTTCATGATAAAATTTCCCTAAAATATCAGCCACGATAAACTAGCTACCGATGTTCGAGTCATTGGCAGTTTTACTGTTTATTACAAGGTCAAAATAATTTGGGTTTAAACGTATGTATTCATATATAATTGTACAAATAAACCAATGAACATAGTACAAACAATACAAGTAGTTGCGGTCATGGTACCTAAGCCGTAATTCAAACTCATAAATCCATAAAAGAATGACGAATCAGAATGTTCAGACCAACAGACATGGACCCCAGAATAAAAGGTGTAATCAGGCGTCCGCGGATAGTAAGCATTACTTGGTAAGCATGCTTCGCCCACCATGCCCATAGGCCTGATCGAAAGAAATATCGGCAAAAGCGTATGTCCGGAATTTTGGAAGTCTACTTATGGCGCGTCACTGGCAAAAACCTCAGAAACAATTCTGGAAACTGCCACATTGTAGGGATTGACCAGATCATGATGTCTCCCATAGAACTTCTTAGGTGTTGCTATCAGTTTGTTTTTCTTTGATATCCCTGGCTAAAAAACTTTGTAGTGAGTACTTTCCCACGCTCCATGAAGTCCTGATAATTTGAACAGGCTCTGGCATAACGGATTAACTGTGAAACGTAAACGCCGTATGCTGGTGCAGAAGGGATATTACTGCTCAGGAATGGAAAGTTAACAATGGGAAAATTGAAGTCAATCGTTTGTCGTAAAGCCTAGTAGTAAGCTTTCCATTGTCATTGTAGAGAATAACAATCAAAGTACATGTATGAGGAAGAGGAAGAAGCTGCAGTCTCCGCTGTTTCCTTTATTTCAAATTCACGTGGATAGATGAATTCTGAATACTCTGCAAATTTTGTGTTTTTCAGAGATAATACATCATCTATATATCTGTAGGTGAAATTGAATTGTTGTGCGAGGAGTTTCTTGCCGACTTGGAGGAGACAAACTCAGCCTCAACGAGTATAAAAACAAGTGGGCAAGTAACGGTGCACAGTTATTACCCATCGGTATGCCGATTGTTTGCTGAAATATCCATCCGCCGAACTCCATAAAAGTATTGTCGATTAGATATTCCAGCATCTTTATGACATCTGCATCTGAGTATTTTTGTGGTGCATCAGAGTGATCCCGAACGAAGTATGTGTCTTTGTAGCCAATGACAACATACTGAAATCGACGGTTACCATTCTTGTGGAAGAAACACTCGTTGATAATTTCCTTTTATTTAGATTTCAATTTATCATGAGGAATAGAAGTGTAAAGAGTAGAGAAATCGAAAGATTTTATACTTTTGACGGAATGAAGGAATAAGGACCATACTCAAAGGCAATAAAAAGTATACAGTTTCGAGTTTTGAGTGTCGGCTTTTTGTTGGACTTTTTTAGTTACAATGTTTTCATGGTCATTTTTTGTCAAACGTCTGTCTTTTAAAATCACAAAAGTAATTCTTTTGCAGTCATAAATTATGGAGTTATGAGCCTTTAATTAAAAATACCATTTCCAGTCATAACTCGCTTTGTATAAAACAAATTTCATTTTACGTTTCATAAATGTCTTGCACAAATGTCTGTGAGTAAAACCACGTTATTTAATTCGAAATTCCCATCAAATGACGTCAAGCTGAATCTCATACTATCTCCCTTTGAATGAAAAATATAGGAAATTTATAGAGTCTATATCTGAAATGGCGTTGGTCGTTTTCACTTGAATGTTTCGAAAAAAGAGTTGCTTGGCTTACCTCCTTGTACCACATACAAATAAAATCTTATAAAACCGTTTATTTAACAGAACAATGCCATTTAGTGTCCCACAGAAATTCAGTGCATTCCATCAGAAGAGGAACGAAAATGTAAAAAATGTCCTGTCCTTGGTATAGGAATTTTACAATGTACTCTGTTAGACATTTGAAGTTGAAACATGTCCTTAGAGCATTTTTATCCTTCTAGCAACTGTATGCAATACAAATGCATAAATGTAAGTTTCTTCGTCCAAACTGCACTATTAAAGGGAAGCTACTCATAAGCAAATGTTGATTTAGACGCCTTATTCGCATTACGAAAACACGCCTATTCAAATAGATAGAAAATTTAACCTCCAAAAACTGAAAAAATTCAGATAAAAAAACTCTTATATTTTTCACATTTCTACTCAAAACATAGATTGTGGGTACTCGTTAGAACCGCCTCAGCGAGGCGGTTCTAACGTGTACCCACAATCTATGTTTTCAAGCAAAAATAAGAAAAACAATGCATACCCCTGTAAACCCCAGTTTTACTATATAAAAGTGGGGTTTAAGGGGGTCAAAATTATATAGGCAAGTTTTCGTGATGGTTTCCGTAAATGTCATTTCCGGAATTGTACCGAACAATTCTAGAATTGCGCAGGAGATATTGTAGGTGATAAATAACGTACATGTGCCTGCGCAAAGTAGGAATAGTTTGGACAAAGTGAGAATAAGTTAAACTAGTAGTTTGGTTAGTGGAAAGATGGAATGAGAATTAGTTTCAACTTGTAAAAACGGGACACAGCTCCTACTACCAACTAACAATGCCCCTACAATTTTAGATTTTTTCCTTACAGGCACTTTCTATAATTCTAGAAACAGAATGTACATGTACCATCGTGACGAAAGTAGTTTCATTGTTTTTCTTCTTTTTTATTTATTCTTTGTTTTTTGATAAGATAGATAGATAGATAGAGAGAGAGAGAGAGAGAGAGAGAGAGAGAGAGAGAGAGAGAGAGAGAGAGATCGGCATACTTCAAAGGACTTGGTTAATGCTTTATTTTGTTTTAATTGTTAACCTATGATGTTGTAAAAAGCAAGCGATATTTGGTTTTATTCTTTTTTACATTCATACATTTATAAGCATCTCTGTGATGATTTTCCTCTTAGAATCAACTAATCATATTTACCAGTACTTGACTCGTATTTCCGCAACACTAAAAGAGATAAGGTCACTTTTGTTTGCTTAACCAAGGCAATTTCTGTTTGGATATTTTCCAGAGATGAACGTTTCGTATGTATGCTTGTAACTGTAGAAAAATCCCCGAATGGCTCGATGCAACAACAAAAACATTATATTTTTGCACAGTTTATTTCACAAACAAATCTCAACGTTTCAGCTGATTAAAGCCTTTTTCAAGAGTTAAGTTTGTGACATAAACTGTGCAAAAATATATGTGTAAACATATTATGCGCTTAAGAAAAACATTATAGATTTCCGGTGGCACCAAGAGGAAGAGTAAACACAACATTATGTGACTTTTACGCAGAAAGCGGCATCTGATCAGGGTTCACTCTGTTTGCTACTCATTCAGCGCTGTTTTAAACATATCAACAGGTAGTAAATTATATATTTTTTAATTTTAGAACAAGTATGGTAAGGAGTTATGGTGTCCTAATACTTAGGGTAAATACGGTAGTGTTTTTTATGCCCACGCACTCCCACACTGATAAAAATAAATGTACAACGATAAATATTCTCACTCTGTCCCGATTCCTACTTTGCGCAGGAGCAATTCCGGAATCGTCTTGCGCAAAGTAAGAATTCCTACTTCGCTCGGCAAAGTGAGAATTCTTACTTTGCGCAGGACAATTCCGGAATTGTCCCGATTCTTACTTTGCGCAGAATATATATATATACTCCAAGGCAAAAATGTATACAGTTTCGAGTTTTGAGTACCGGCTCCTGTTGTAATTTTTTAGTTAAAATGTTTTCATGGTCATTTTTGTCAAGCGTCTGTCTTTGAAAATCACAGAGGTAATTCTTTTGCAGTCATACATTATGGAGTTATGAGCCCTTAATTAATTGCAGCATTTCCAGTCATAACACGCTTCGTATAAAATAAATGTCTTTTTACGTTTCATAAATGTCTTGCACAAATGTCTGTAAGTAAAACCACAACATTATTTAATTCGAAATTCCCATCAAATGACGTCAAGCTAAAATGTCAGAAACGTCAAGTCCAATTTGAAAGTGTACTCTGTTATGCATTTGAAGTTGAACATGGTCTTACAGTTTTAACCTTCTATCGACTGAATGCAATACGAATGCAAAAATGTAAGTTTCTTTGTCCAAAATGCACTTTAAAAGGCAGCTACTCATACGCAAATGTTGATTTAGACGCCTTATTCGTTTCTTAAATGTCATTTCCTTGCTCTTTGATGGAATTTCTAGGAAATTGCTGCAAATTATGCGTAAATGATTGTTCTTAAGTATTATATCTACGATTTATGTACATATGTAAAAATCCAGTGACAATAAATAAATAGTTACCCGTATACTTAGTTTTGCCTCTCAATATATATATATATATATATATATATATATATATATATATATATATATATATATGTGTGTGTGTGTGTGTGTGTGTGTGTGTGTGTGTGTGTGTGTGTGTGTGTGTTTTAATCATTAACAGTGCAAATAATTTGTTTACCTGAGGCCTTTCGCATTCTTCAGAGGTTTTCTATTTAAACAAGAGGACCATGATGGTCCTATATCGACGTTTCTGACGACAAGATTTTTTCAAGTTTTCTATATAGAATTATATCGAAAATAAGCCCCGCACCCCCTAGGGGCCATGTTTTTTGACAAATCATGTCGGCTTGAACAATCTTGATAGAGGGTCACTAAGGAAACATTTCTGCCAAGTTATATTGAAATCGGTCCAGTCGTTTATGACAAGAAGATTTTTAAAGTTTTCTATATAGGGAAAATTAACCCCGCCCCCTAGCGGCCATGTTTTTTTAACGAATCATGGCGGCTTGAACAATCTTGCAACAGGATCACCAAAGGAACATTTCTGCAAAATCATATGGAAATCGGTCCAGTGGTTATTGACAAGAAGATTTTTAAAGTTTTCCATAAAGATATATGCGGAAAATAAGCCCCGCCCCCTAGCGGCCTTGTTTTTTGACAAATCCAAATGGCTTGAACAATCTTGGTACAGGATCACCAAAGGAACATTTCTGCAAAATCATATGGAAATCGGTCCACTGGTTTCTGACAAGAAGATTTTTAAAGTTTTCTATACAGATATACAGAAAAAATAAGCCCCGCCCCCTGGCGGCCATGTTTTTTTACAAATCCAAATGGCTTGAACAATCTTGGTACAGGATCACCAAAGGAACATTTCTGCAAAATTATATGGAAATCAGTCCAGTGGTTTCGGACAAGAAGATTTTTAAAGTTTTCTATTAGATATATAGGAAAAATAAGCCCCGACCCCTGGTGGCCATGTTTTTTGACGAATCCAAATGGCTTGAACAACCTTGGTAGAGGATCACCAAAGAAACATTTTAATTATATTGAAATCGGTCCAGTGGTTTCGGACAAGAAGATTTTTAAAAGTTTTCTATATAGATTATATAGGGAAAATAAGCCCCGCCCCCTTGCGGCCATGTTTTTTGACGAATCCAAATGTCTTGAACAATCTTGGTAGAGGATTACCAAAGGAACATTTTTGCAAAATTATATTGAAATCGGTCCAGTGGTTTCGGACAAGAAGATTTTTAAAGTTTTCTATATAGATATATAGGGAAAATAAGCCCCGCCCCCTGGTGGCCATGTTTTTTGACAAATCCAAATGGCTTGAACAATCTTGGTAGAGGATCACCAAAGGAACATTTCTGCAATATTATATTGAAATCGGTCCAGTGGTTTCGGACAAGAAGATTTTTAAAGTTTTCTATATAGATATATGAGGAAAATAAGCCCCGCCCCCTGGCGGCCATGTTTTTTGACGAATCCAAATGCCTTGAACAATCTTGGTAGAGGATCACCAAAGGAACATTTCTGCAAAATTATATTGAAATCTGTCCAGTGGTTTCTGACAAGAAGATTTTTAAAGTTTTCTATATAGATATATAGGGAAAATAAGCCCCGCCCCCTGGCGGCCATGTTTTTTGACGAATCCGAATTGCTTGAACAATCTTGGTAGAGGATCACCAAAGGAACATTTCTGCAAAATTATATTGAAATCGGTGTAGTGGTTTCTGACAAGAAGATTTTTTAAGTTTTTAGTTAAAAAATCTATTTTTAGCTCCTGTGACCTAGATATGCAACGGACCGGAACCATTTGAACAACTTTGAAAGAGGACCAACCAAGGATCATTCCTGTGAAGTTTGGTCAAAATCCAATCAGTGGTTTAGGAGGAGATGTTGTTTAAAGACTGGGGACGGACGGACGGACGGACATACGGACGACGACGACGACGACGACGACGACGGACGGTGAGTGATCACAATAGCTCACCTTGAGCCTTTGGCTCAGGTGAGCTAAAAAAAAAGGACATAAAAATGTAAAATTTACGAATAAAAGATTGTGCCCTTTTCGGGCCCATGTTATCTAGCCCGCTGCGACTTAATAACTGATCGTGTTTAGATATATGTGAAATGTAAACAATACGCGTAAACACAACGTGCAAAAAGTAGAAAGTTTATCTTCAAAACGTATAAAGCTTATCTTTACTATCAACACCACTGTGTCCATATACGCAATGTATACGATGCACATAAGCCCTACACCAATATACACCAAACTGAGTGTTAACTCTCAACATATAGTTTAACGCCTATCATTTCAGCATCCTTTCTGGATCCAGTGCTACCAAAACAATATATATATATATATATATATATATATATATATATATATATATATATATATATATATATATATATATATATATAAATGTGTGTGTGTGTGTGTGTGTGTGTGTGTGTGTGTGTGTGTGTGTGTCACTATCATTTTCAAAGCACATGTTACCTATCGAAGCACGTCAAGATCAATTTTCTCATGAAACTATATAAAGCTGATACTTTTGCGTAATGTATTGTTCCTAACCAGCTGTTAAACCTCACTATTCAACACTAGATATTGCTTTCAATAACATAAAGTCAAAGTTTAGGAAGAATATAAAGATGTATAGATATTGTACACGAGCCTTTAAAAGAAAGCGTGTATTTAGATTGTTGCTGATACTTTTTGGAATTGGCATATTTACCGTTTTTCAAATTAACAGTGGAATCTCACTTACCTTTAGGAGGACGCTATATTTGAAAGGTATGCTCATATACAAACGCACGCACGCACACATATATGCACACACGCACATATACATACATACGCACGCACGCACGCATACACAATGTACTTGAATGTGGTCTGCTTCACTTTTGCTTAGTGCTAAGGGTCAAGGATATCATACTACACTGAATTTTGTAGGACTATAAGTGAAGATACGCAGGAATTGCAGCAATCACGAAGCAAAGTCTTCCCGAGGTACCAGAAGAAGAAGAGATGAGGGACAAATAATGACAAAACAACTCCAAATATGAAGTTGAGGAATAGGAAGTCAGAGGAAGTCACTACTACAACAGACCAATACACGGACTGCTAAATTGAACACAGAGCTTGAATTTGATCTCTTAGTATCTGTACCTGGCTTTAGCTGGACTGCAGAGTTGCAGACGGTATATAGTAATCACATATGATCCGGGAGACAGCATCTCCTACAAGATTGCATGTTCGCCCAGCGAAGACTCAGATCAGCCTGCGCTACTCACAGTCTGATCAGAGTACGCTGGGCACTCTTTTGGGGCGAGAGTAAAAAATGCTTCATCTTGAGCTATGGTGACAACGGCTCAAACAGATAGCAACTAATATGATGTTCACATTTTACTGTTTACGTTATTTCTAAATAATTCCAACTCAACAGGCTTACAATTCTGGCGGAAAGTTGGTAGATACTGAAGAATACAATAACTTTTTTACCGTTTTTTTTTTGTTTTTTTTTTTCTTGCCCTGCTTTACCTGTATTTTCTGAGTTTAATCAGGGCTTTTTTAAGGAAATATTAGTTTGGAACTTTATTACATAAAAACATGTACATACAAAACATTTACAATAATACAAATTATCATAACGTAAAGTCATCTAATTCATCAGTTCCCGAATGTACGAACAGTCCACACTCGCCGGAAACTGACTTAAGACCTAATGTTTAACATAAACATTATTTTTAAACGAAACGCTGATTATATAGTTCTGTTAACATTTGTGCAACACTATATGTACATAATTCAAGGACATTAGGAGCTAATTGTATTATAAAATTTGTAAGCAGTCCAATTTCTGCCATATTTCTATAACATATTCAAAACATTTCTTTTGGGTGCAGATAATTTAGCTTCCTCTAGATCCTGTATACGTATATCCAAATCTGTAATTTTTTTTATCTAATATGATATTCGGTTTCTTGTTTTTTTACGAAAGTTTCTAACTGGTTTCTTTTAGTTTTGAAACATGGACATTAACAAAAATTATGTTTAAAAGTGTAAAAGTCCTTCTTACACATAGTACATAGTGGTATCTGTTTTAAAATGTTATGTTTAACTAGATAGTCACCCAAAGGGAGTATTCCACAAATGTGTCTAGATCAGCTCTAGAGCGTGATATTTTTGAGTAATAAATCTTAGTTTGTCAGTCGGTTGTTAGTAGATGAATTATTCGTGCTTCGCGCTCGTGATTCGATCAACTTTACAACTGACCTCCAAACTATGATTTATTAGTTAACAGATTAGTGCTAGAACTGATCTATTTCTTAAATAGAATCCACTAAAATTAAATTCACTCCTACAAAGTACTAGATAGATCAATGCCTGGGCTTTGAGTCGTCTTAGTATTAAAAACATATATGTTATTTTTTGTGTTGATCCACTGGTAAGTTTGAGCCTTTCTTCGTTGAATGAACACATTACGAAAACACGCCTATTCAAATATATAGAACATTTCACCTCCAAAAACTGAAAATTTTCAGATAAACAACTCTTTTATATTTCATATTTCTGCTCAAAACATAGATTGTGGGTACTCGTTAGAACCCCGAGGCGGTTCTAACGAGTACCCACAATCTATGTTTTGAGCAGAAATAAGAAAAATAATGCATACTCCTGTAAACCCCAGTTTTACTATATAAAATTGGGGTTTAAGGGTCTATAATAAAAAGGTGTGTTTTCGTGTTGGTTCTGTGTGCCGCGGCATGAGAAAAGAGCCGTTGTAGCATATGGGAACAGCAAAGCCTCAAGCGAGCCTATGTTTTTCGTTACGTAAGCAGCAGGCCAAGTGAAAAGTTCAATCAAAGATCTTGCATTACGAAAACACGCCTATTTAAATATATATAGAAAATTTCATCTCACAAAAATTGAAAATTTTCAGATAAGAAATAAAATATTTTTTCATATTTCTGCTCAAAACATAGATTGTGAGTACTCGTTAGAACTGCCTCTCCGAGGCGGTTCCAACGAGTACCACAATCTATGTTTTGAGCAAAAATAAGAAAAATAATGTATACCCCCCGTAAACCCCAGTTTTCTGTATAAAAGCGGGGTTTAATGGGGTCCAAATTATATAGGTATGTTTTCGTGATGATATGTTGCCTGGCTATGGGGCTGGGCTTTTTCATTACTGATTTGAATTAGAAAAAAATGTTTATAAGATGTTTGATCTGTTTCCGTGTTGTGGCTTGAAAGTACATTTTGTAAGCTTTTGTTCAGATCCTCTTTTTAGAACCATTTGTTGCTAATGAAGCTATATTTGCAGTTTCACAAAAAAGAAACAAATATTGATTAGACTCAAGGGCTGGGCATGCGAATTTAAAGACTGATTCGACGGAAAGTACTTTTTGTCACGACGCGGCTCATATCCAGCTGGAATTGTATCCGTATTTTCGGGAGATGTTGGATATCTGATAAATCAGATTTACGTGCACCATTACCACCCACCACTTTTTTTTCTATCCTAGTTAGCATTCTGTTCCAATCTATTTAGGACCGTTATCGGCCCGGCAGGAATCCCGTCGGGCGAAAACGGTTCGATATAGATTTATAAAGAATGCTAGTAGGGTATTCACAGTTCCAGGGCGGTGTTTATTGCTGTAGTTCTTCTTCCAAATTATGCCCCCAACTTCGAAGAAGTTGTGAGGGCATATTGATTTATGCCTCTCCGTCCTTCTGTCTGTCCGAGCCCACAACTGGTCATATATTGGGTAGACATATATTAGATACTTCACATAGAGCTTTATTCCGTCCATAACAACAATAAAAATGAGGGGATTTGTCGGGGATTTCTTTTTTTACTGTTGGGTACTTTTACATTTTTGTTTTGTCTATTGAAATTTAACATTGAGTACCCAATAATTGTCCATCTGGGAGGACGTCCGCCTGTCCGTACACCCGAATGGGTAGTTTTTTTGTTTTTTTTTTGTTTTTTTGTTTTTTTTTTAGTGAAAGGGAAACTTTATTCTTTTTAAACCCCGTTACAATTTACCCTGAAGCCCCGGGGAAACTATCAGGGTTGACATATATACAGAAAAAATTATGATGAGCCACTCATACCAGCACTCTCACATTTTATTAGTATGGCAATACAATAAGTATAGGTTTATTTATTTTTTTTTTATTCTTATGTTTGCAAATTATCCCTTACACTCTTCTGTTTAGGATAGTTAAAGGAATAAAAAGTCTAATAGAGGACAGAGATAGGCAGACCTCAAATCTTATCTAGCAATTTTGGGATAATTCAGAGAAACAGCCGAGATTATGGTGGCATAATTATTACTGTCCGCATTTGTACCTTCTGGTTTTAGAAATTTTGTTGTTGTTTTTGTTGTTGCTCAGTTTTGTTTTTTATAAAACTTCATTATACTTCAAAATTCAAATAGACTTTTTTCCACATTGAGGTCTGAGGAAAAGGGAAGGAAGTAAACTCATAGTTTCTGTCATCAGTCATCCAGGACAGGCTTATTTTCCCTAATAGTATTAATTTATTAGATATATTGTTACTAAAGTCACTATTAGAAAGGATGATTAGTTGTGCGTTTTTGTTTAAACAGTTCTATACAGGAGCATTAAATATGAGCCCAGAAGATACTTTTATGTACTTTTGTGTCAGCAGAGGCCTTGCTAATATATTTATCTGTGTCTAAGTGATTGAGGAATCTGAACCAATATTATTTATTGTACACACTACTGTTTAGAAATGAAGTCTCCAGATTCCAGAACTCAAATTCTACATATAATATAAAACATAAACACACAGCAAGACCTCTAGTTAAACTATTTCTATATAATATTGTCCAATATTCCCTTGACTGGCATCCAGGCTTGTTAAAATTCCTGCAACTTGTTGTTCTTTAATGCAGTTTCTCTGTGACTTAGAAAAAGTGAATGGATTTATATTCCAAGAAATTTAAGTGCTTATGTGTACTTCTGTTCATATTAATGTAGTATTTTGCAACAAACATTAAAAACTGAATAACAAATGATGTTGTTTTCGGAAAACTGCTAAAATAAAGGTTTTCTCATCTAGGTTTAATATTATAGACATATCCTGAAATCTTCTGACCATTTCTTGTATAAATAATTGTGTTTTGGAGCATTTCCACAGTAAAGGATCAATAGTTTCATCATCATTACCACAGAAAGAACATTTGGGGCTGTCTATCAAGTTCATTTGGAAAAGGAGTTTATTTATGGTTAATATTCTATGATAAATGGTTGTCTGAAACCACCTAAGTTTGATGCATTTTGTGATCATAAAAGGGGCTTTTTCAGTATCTATATTTTTTTTTTATCAAAAATTGCAATTTGCTTTCTTTCTGAAATATCCTTCGTAACCATGTAATTTTTAAAGCTTGTGCAAAAGCTTTTAAATTTATCATTTTAAGCCTCCTTCACAATATTGTTTAACCACCACTAATTGTTTTATCTTGGACCTCCCGTTCCATAGAAAGTCAAAAAACATTCCATTAATAATATTTAAAATATTTTGTTCAGGGTCAGGTAAAGCCATTAAAAGATGAGTAATTTTAGGCAGTATAAGTGATTTAATTACCTTGATTTTTCCAAGTGTGGTAAGGAAGATTTTCTCCGAAAAAAAAAATAAATAAAAATGAAAAGATGGAAAAAAAAAAAAAAAAAAAAAAAAAGAATTAAAGTGCGGTCCAATGATTTGTGACGTATGAGTTTTGAGTTATACTTGTAACGTTTGAATTATGACTTGTGACTTTTGAGTTATGACTTACAAGTACCTTCGGTAATTATTTTTACCAACGTCAGCCATCTTCTACGTGTGTTCTCCAAATGCGCGCCAATATTACTCCGAAGGTATAAGTCATAGCTCAAAAGTCAAAAGTCATAACTCAAAAGTCACAAGTCATAACTAAAAACTTATCATAAGTCATAAGTCTTTAGACCACACTTTAAAATACTTTTATTTTTATTTTATTTTATTTTATTTTTTTTTTTGTATTTTTTTTTTTTTGGGGGGGGGGGGGGGGGGCGGAGGAGTGGGGGTGTTGGGTGGTGAGGGGGTGGTGGGGGGTTGAAATCTGCCTAGCAAAAAGGTCCAGTCATGTTTACTCTGAAAATAGTAAAATCAATTTTAGAATGTCGTCTGCTACAAATGTACTTAGCGCTTGAACGTTTGGTTAAAGCCCTGATGAAAGACAATGAAAAAAAAAAAAAAAAATGCAATACATTTGTAAAAATATTTATTTTATCAAACTCTTTAAACAATTAACATGCTTGCTAAATTTTCAGCAGGTGACATTTTAGCATAACGTTCTTATTTTTCCTAGAAAATAAGTTTTGGGATTTCCGGCACGCAATTAGCATGAAATGTCAAAAGCTATTTCCTTGGAAATAAAACGATAAATATCAATCTGTCGTCTGCTGAATACATAAAGGAAGTGGTGACACTTAAGCACTTCTTTTTATCATCAAGATTATACAATTCATAGCTCAAAAGTCACATGTCATAACTCAAAAGTCACAAGTCATAACTCAAAAACTCATAAGTCTTTAGTCGCAAGTCAAAATGTCCCCCATCGGCGTCCATACCCAGCTAGCATTCTACGTAAATCTACGTCGGGCCGTCATCGGCCCGTCAGCTACCCTGACGGGCCGATGACGGCCCGATATAGATTTACGTAGAATGCTGACTGGGTCCATACATATGGGCAAATCAGCATGATAGGATGGTGCAGTAAAATTCCACTATTAAGATAACTCGAAATTAAGACCACTCGACTATTAACCCTTGTCATGCTGAATAAATTAAGATCCACGCCCTCTTCTAATTTTCAGCCAATCAGATTACTTGATCCAGGTTGTTGATACAAATTCACAAACTTAATGGCAAACAGTGCAGATTCAGAGCAGTTGGCTTTTTCAGAAGCCAACTGATCTAGATCTACACTGTTTGCAAATGCAGGGTATATCCGGGCTCAGCAGGATAAGAGTTAAGACCAGCTTTTGTATGTCCCACCTCTTTTTTGTTATTGCAGTAAATGTCTTAACATAGTACACCAAAGTTTCTAATAAAAAGGCATATGCAAATAGTGTAGACCCAGACCAGACTGCTTCTGAAGGAGGAAAGTCTGATCGGGGTCTACACTGTTTGCCATACCACTAAGTACTTTAAGAAACAACTGCGTAAAAAGCAAAATGAAGGCCAAAAACGGTATGAAATAAAGTGTTCGAAAGTTTTGGACATTTATCATAATTCAATACAGGGATCAAACATGGTTTTTCATGCATTAACATTCGCCAGGTCCCGAGGGAGGTGTTGAAAACGAGGCCGGAGGCCGCGGTTTTTAACACCTCCCTGGAGACCTGGCTAATGTTAATGCATTGAAAAACCATGTTCAATCGCTATGCATAACAACTGAAAAAATTGTTACATGTTGCGTTATTTCTTGCACTATTTTGTTTCGCCTTTTCACTGATGTCTCGCGAACACAATTTCCACGGACTCTGCTCGTTCTAGGGCCGGGCAGTACACATCTCGTAACGGCAGCAAATCTGTGGCCCCGGTACGACAATATTGAAAGTTGCGTAGCTGTGCATTAACAGCGCGTGAATTGCCTTGTTAATACACGCCTTTTCGCCGGTTAATGCACGGCTGTTAATAACGTGCGATACTGCTTTTTTTGTAATAATATTCAATGTTAAGACAACTCTATTGATAAGACTACTTTTAGACATTCCCAAAAGTGGTCTTAATTGTGGAATATTTTACTGTATTATTTTACGACATCATTTAATACATTTAAGCCAGGTAATCCAGCGAAGAATCAATCCAGTCTGTGCATCCGCACAGTTTCGTCAGTCTGCAAAAGGTACTCTGTATGTAGCCAGGGATCCAAAGCGTCTTCGCAGGCTGATCTGTGGGCCCGCATTAGATTAACGCACAGAACTCTTGGTATACTTTTCGGCAGACAATATATTCATCACGAAAACACGCCTATATAATTTTGACCCCCTTAAACCCTACTTTTATATAGTTAAACTGGGCTTTAAAGGGTATACATTGGTTTTCTTATTTTGCTAAAAAATTGATTGTGGGTACTCATTAGAACCGCCTCGCCGAGGCGGTTCTAACGAGTACTCACAATCTATCTATTGAGCAGAATATGAAAAATATCAGAATTTTTTATTTGAAAATTTATCTTTCTTGGTTGTAAAATTTTCAATATATTTGAATAGGCGTGTTTCGTAATGGAGTAGTTTTCTTATTTTTCCAAGAAAATAGGTTACGACATTACAACCAAGACAATTTGTATGAAATGTCTAATCCAATTTCTTGTGTAAAAAAAAATATCATCAATTTGTCGACTGCCAAATAACCCCAGATAGTGGTAGATGTTAAATATAATAATTGCAAACGAAAATAAGATATGTTAACTCATTTGTATTGTTTCTGCAGTTACTACTGCTATACCCACCACAGTCGGACCAACTATACACAGACGAGGTTTTACAGAAATGAAGTTCGGACCTGTAAACATACTGGGTGTGGTCGGTGGAAACAGTTCAGCTGAAGTGATCTGGGACATTTACAAAGTGTACGCACATATCAATATCACGCGTTATAATGAGAACGATACAATATATAGCTGCTGTATGAAATATTGGAGAAATGGCGTAGAAATAGTAAAGACACGAGCATTGTCATCATTCATATACTCTAAATACAGGATGAAAATTGGACTTTATTATTTTGTCTGTCCAAATACAAGGCATTATTTGGGTCATACGCCGGCTGGTGTCGCTATAACAGTCGCTGGTATGCCCTGTACTGAAAATGAGGTAGTGTTTATTGAACCTTATCATACTCTCCGAGAACCAGGAAGAAAATTAGTTATCGGAACCAAACTTGCATTTGCTGACCTCAGCGCCGAGATGGTTATTGAATGGATGGAAGCATACAGGTACCTTGGCGTTGATAAAGTTGTAGCCTATTATGTTAGTGATCTGAATGAAAATGCTGTAAAAGTGTTAAAGTTCTACGCTTCGACTGGTATCCTCGATCTCTACTTCTACCAGCCTTCCTGGTCAGGTAAATACTTGGTACTTAATGTTATAAAGTCAACCCTCTTTATACCGATACTCGTAATAAGGACAAAATTCGGTGTAATAATAATTTGACTGGCACGAAACCTTCGCGCAGGAAGTGAAAGTTAATCAGATATTATACAATAATATTACATTTAATATTTCAAGAAACATAGGTTTGGATATTTGTTAGAATCGCTTCACTGAATAATTCGAATACATAAATTATCCAAACATGTGTTCTACGAGGAAATTGTAATAAAACAAGGCCTTTCTCTCACTCAGTGAGTATTCTGCTCAATGAGAATTCTTTACAACAGCAAGTTCATTTTAATGGCAACATCTTTGAGAACAAAGGCTGTCGTTATAACGAGGACTTATTGTACACACTTTCGGTACTGTCAAAATTTAACGTGTTAAGTTTCGTATTTAATACTTGTCGAATTTAAAGATAGTTTGGCGATTTGCTTAATAAACAAAGATTAGCGCATATTGAGTTTAAGACAATGGAAACATTTTCTGGGAGAGACGCAAATGCAATTAAAAACACTCGAAAAAATTGTTTGCTGTATTTTAACCTCAAGGTCTATTAACATATATATATTACATAAAGTGAAAATGAAATTATCTTTTCGATTTTGTTTCCTGTTCTTCCAACATTTTCAAAAAAACGTCATTAGATTAGCGATGTTACGTCATTTTTTCATATATTTATCATATGGCCTGATTGTGTTCAAAGGAAATATTTCCATTCTGAAAATGAAATGTGTCAATCAAGTCATAAAGAATTAATATATTTCTAACAGAAATTACAAAATTAGCTTCTTATATTTAATATATATGATATAAAACCACTGTAAAGCATGCGAAACTAATTTTATTTAGGCGAGAAATGCATGCCATTACGAAAACACGCCTATTCAAATATATTGAAAATTTTACCACCAAAAATTGAAAGTTTTCCGATGAAAATTCTGATAGTTTTCATATTTCTGCTTAAAAACATAGATTGTGGGTACTCGTTAGAATCGCCTCGCCGAGGCGGTTCTAACGAGTACCCACAATCTATGTTTTTAAGCAGAAATAAGGCAAATAATGTATACCCCTGAAAACCCCAGTTTTACTATATAAAAGTGGGGTTTATGGGGGTCAAAATTATATAGGTATGTTTTCGTGATGATTTTGCATGGTACTGTTTCCGAGCAACTGTTAGTTATGTTAAGCGTACAGTAAAAAGGTATATACTGACGGGTTAATTTATAATTTAATACACTCGTCTACCAATAAATTAATTTGTACAGTTTATGTCTAGATACAAATGAGCACTGATATATATATTGTAATATATGTTGCATTTTTGTTGAACGGCTTGTCCATACTTCAGCACAGTGCAGATTATAGTTTCATTTCCTTTGGGATCATTGGGCCCATTGTTGTATCTTTAAAAATGGAGTTCTGCTCATTTATACGCTAGAGAGCGTAAGCAATGTTGCAAACTTCATAACTGCTTATGAAGCGTCTCAATAAAACCGAGACTTCCTTTTTCTCTCTGTTATGTGTTCTTTGTTTCCAAAGACAACCTAGCGGCCGTAGAACGTCTCCTCGTACTTCACCATAGTGCAGAATATATTTTTCATTACCTTTGGGATCGTTGAGCCCATTGTTGTATCTTAGAAAAGGGAGTTATGCCCATATATATGCTAGAGGACGTAAGCGGATTAGATTTTCATTTTCTTTGGGATTATTGGCCCATTATTGCATTTTTGAAAATGGAGTTCTGCTCATGTATGTTACAGGGCGTAAGCTGTGTTTCAAATTCCATTACTGCTTATGAAGCGTCTCAATAAAACCGAGACTCCAACTTTCTATCTGTAATGTGTTTTTTGTTTCCAAAGGCAACATTTTAGATTTTTATTATACCTCACTGCAGCTGGTGTTAGTGTCGTGTGGCGACTGAAGAACGTCTCCCCGTACTTTATAGTGCAGATATTTTCATTTCCTATGAGATTATTTGGCCCATTGTTGTAGCTTTGAAAATGGAGTTCTGCTCATGTATACGCTAGAGGGAGTAAGCAGTGTTGCAAACTTTATTACTGTTTATGAAGAGTCTCAATAAAGCCGAGATTATCATTTTCTATCTGTAATGTGTGGTTTTTTTTTGTTTTTTTTTTCCAAAGGCAACCTTTTAGATTTTTATTTTGCCTCACTGCAGCTAGTGTTAGTGCCGTGAGGCGGCCGTAGATCTCTTCCCTAAACTTCACCATAGTGCAAATTAGAGTTTCATTTCCTTTGGGATCATTTGGCTCATTGTTGTATCTTTGAAAGTGGAGTTCTGCTCATATGTACGCTAGAGGGCGTAAGCAGTGCTGCAAACTTCATTACTTGTATCTTTGAAAGTGGAGTTCTGCTCATATGCACGCTAGAGGGCGTAAGCAGTGTTGCAAACTTCATTACTTGTATCTTTGAAAATTCCAAAGGCAACCTTTTAGATTTTTATTTTGCCTCACTGCAGCTAGTTTTAGTGCCGTGAGGCGGCCGTAGATCTCTTCCCTAAACTTCACCATAGTGCAAATTAGAGTTTCATTTCCTTTGGGATCATTTGGCCCATTGTTGTATCTTTGAAAGTGGAGTTCTGCTGATATGTACGTTAGAGGGCGTAAGCAGTGCTGCAAACTTCATTACTTGTATCTTTGAAAGTGGACTTCTGCTCATATGCACGCTAGAGGGCGTAAGCAGTATTGCAATCTTCATTACTGCAAACAGTGCAGACCCAGATCAGACGCCACAGAACGGGGCGTCTGATCAGGACCTGCACTGTTTGATTTAATTAAGGAAGTTAAGGGTTAAATTAAACAATTTAAAGTACTCGTTCAAGAACATTTTCCCAGCCTACACACAGAGACATTTTTTGTGGAACAATTGTAATTTCAAATTTTGCATAAAAAATGGCTTATCTTGAAATGTTGTTAAAATGTATAGTTTATATAGATCTGTTAACGTAACGTAATGTTATAAAGAGCAACGAAACAAAGTCTCACCCCTTATGCCTAGTCGAAGCTTTGAGCGAAACTCAGGCCCCGAGGTTATAAAACTGTTTTTCATGCTTAACTCAGCTGAGCATGATTTTTTTCCTGCTAATAAATCTGAAATTACAAACAATTGCAAATTCTTTCTTGCTAAACATAGCTGAGCATGAACATTTCTCTGCTGATAAATATGAAAATGCCAACTGTTTTTGGCATTTTCATATTTATTAGCAGAAAAAATTTCATGCTCAGCTGAGTCGGGCATGAAAAAAGTTTTATAACCTAGGGGCCAGATTTAACATATGGGCCGCACCAGGCTTCGAGCATGCGCAAAATGCACAGATTCAGACTTATCCGACGCATGCTCATGCGGGCATTTGCTCTCCATTGATGCATTTTATAGTGTCCAATGACTCTGTTAGCGGACAGCGAAGGCCCTGATCAAATTGCGCGGATGCCCAGGCTGATCTTGACCTTCGCTGTCCGTATACGAACAAAGACACATGTTTGCGATGGCGCAGCCGATATTAGTAGTCCAAACGGAAAGAAATTTTAATAATATATCAGCTCAAACTCGAGGAAGTGAAAAAATCCCTTTGTTGTTAGTGTTGTTGTTGTTATTAGCTCGCCGGGACTATGTCCCTGGAGAGCTTATGTTGTCACCTAATAGTTTGCATCAGCGTCTTTCCGCGTCTGCGTCTGCGTCCGTGTCCGCGTCGGCGTGCGTGTTAGCACAATGTTTACGTTTTCAAAGGTGTGCATAGTTTTTAATTATAAATGTACTGCTTTTATATTTCGCCTACACCTACCTTAGAGTAAGACCTTTCAATAGCACACACCCTTCCTCAGTTTGACCTTCTGCTTAGGTCAAGGTCAGGTTATACTTTGTCATTTAAACCCGTGTTCAAATTTCGCGTTTAAGGTTTGAAAGGTGTACGTAACTGCTGAAGTATTCAAGATACTGCTTTAATATTTGGCCCACACCTACCTTAGGGTAAAACTTTTTAATAGCACACACCCGTTCCTCAGTTTGACTTTCTGCCTAGGTCAATCTCAGGTTATACTTACAATCTTTGTTTTGAGCAAAATCCTGAAAAAATATCAGATTTTTTATCTGAAAATTTTCATTCTTTGGTGGTATATTTGAATGGGCATGTTTTCGTAATGATATTCTATGTAGCAGCCTATAATCAATAATATATGTAGCAGCAAAATGGTTACCACAAACGTTGAGTTTCTAACAAATCACAATCAAATAGATCACCTATCCGAAGAAGTAAGACAGTGTTTTTTTTTTTTTTTTTTTTTTTTTTTTTTTTTTTTTTCATATCACGAAAACACGCCTATATAATTTTGATCGACTTAAACCCCATTTTGGTATGGTAAAACTGGGGTTTACAGGAGTATACATTATTGTTCTTATTTCTGCTCATGAACATATTGTGGGTACTCGTTAGAGCCACCTCGCTGAGGCGGTTCTAACGAGGACCCACAATCTATATTTTGAGCAGAAATATAAAAATAGATTTTTTTATCTGAAAAAATTCAGTTTTTGGAGGTAAAATTTCTGTATATTTGAATAGGCGTGTTTTCATAATGAGACTTAATGAGGCAAAAACACTTGGTACATTTTCAGCCATTTTTACAAGGGAGACAACTTTTGTAATTCTTTGTTTACTTTCCTGCAAACCAAACACTTCTGAAAGGGGTTTATCATTACGAAAACACGCATATTCAAATATACTGAAAATTTTTCGAACAAACTATGAAAATTTTCAAATAAAAAGTTCTGATATATTTAACAACTTCATTGATAAGAGCGTTTTAGTATCTGTCAATATGACAGATACTAAAACGCCCTTACCAATGAAGTTGTTAAATGCCAGATTTCTTTATAAATAGCCTCGCCGAGGCAGAAATATGAAATTACGAAACTGCTCGGGATATTTCAAGGCTCCATATTCCACAAAATAGACATTTTTTATCCAAGAAAGGTTTAATAAATTGGCATATAGTATAAATACGATCATAAATTGTGGCATCTGACAGCCTGTGAAATTTTAGTTAGTCTCTCGTTTTTGAACGGGATCAAAAGTGAAATGATGTTTTACCGTATGTCTGAATTAATGTTGCCAACATTAATTCAAGGATACAATAAAAAAAATCATTTTATTCAAGAACGAGACACTAACTGAAATTTTACAGGCTGTCAGATGCCACCTTTTATAATTATATTCATATCATATATCAATTTATTAAACCTGTCTTTGATAATAAAATATATAGTTTTAAAGAATATGGAGACTTTAATGCGTTTTGTGGGTTGATCACATTATCATCAGCTGATTAAGATAGAATTGATTCTTCTAAAAGTGTACACACATTCCACTTGAGTAAATGAATAATTTTTTGGAAGAGGCTATTTACAGTCAACTGTAAATAGACAAAAAACGTTAAATTGGCTATTTACTGTCAACTGTAAATAGCCAATTTAACGGGTTTTTTTTTTGCTATTTACGGTTGATTGTAAATAGCCAATTTAACGTTTTTTATCTATTACAGTTGACTGTAAATAGCCACTCCATAATCTTTTACGGGAGACAACTCTGTCTGTTGTTTTGTCTCTCTTCTACAAAGGGATCTGTCTAAAAGAAGGAAAATGCTCCCCAAGATAACAAAATCTTTACTTTTAGAGAAAACGCCTTTTCAGAAAGGACTTGGCGTGCAGGAAAGCAAACAGGAAGTAAAATATTTGTTTCCCTTGTACAAAATGCTGCCAAATATATAAACATAGTGCATCCAGACCTCTTAACTGTTCTTTTCATTTTAGATGTTCTTCCAAGAGACTTTAGGACACTCACAAGTCTACTTAGATGTGACGAACAAATAGTAGTGTATGACATATTTGAGAGATATTCTGGCTACATGTATTTCGGAATTATAGACTTTGACGAATTTCTAATTCCTGGCAACCATAAGACCTTGAAAGAAATGATTGTAAGTAACATAACGAAAACATGCCTGTTCAAATATACAGAAAATTTCACACACACAAAAAAATGAAACTTCAGATAAAAAAAAATCTGATCTTTCTCATATTTCTGCTAAAAACACAGATTCTGAGTACTCGTTAGAACCGCCTCAAATAGGCGGTTCTAACGAGTATCCACAATCTATGTTTTTGAGCAGAAATAAGAAAAATAATGTATACCTCTGTAAACCCCAGTTTTACTATATAACAGTGGGGTTTAAGGGATCAAAATTATATAGGCATGTTTTCGTGATGACAAGTTATTTTATTGGTCCATGAGGGCTTTGTTACGATAGTTAAAGTCACTAGGGACTCCTTGAAGAGAAACACGAAAAACACAAGGCATACCTTAGTGATACCAGATCAGTATCCAATAAGGCGGCAATTTCAAATATATGCAAGACAGTCCAGACTAGGCTCAGAGATATGCAAGACTCCTGGCTGAGCAGTAAGGCTGATGAAATCCAGTCCTTTGCAGATAGAAAGGATATGAAGAAGTTCTTTGATGCGCTAAAGACAGTTTATGGTGCTCAGAGCTCAGGAATCACCCCTCTTCTCAGTGTAGATGGAACTAGTCTTTTAACTGACAAAGAGGCTATTCAACTTTTCATGGGCTGAGCACTTTGATAGTGTTCGTAATCGGCCATCGTCTATAAATGATGATGCTATCAACAGACTACCACAGGTAGAATGTAATCTGTTGCTTGACGAGTTCCCAACCGTCTCTGAAACAGTAAAAGCAATTAAATTTCTGTCATCTGGCAAGGCTCCAGGATCAGATGCAATATCTGCTGAGACCTACAAAGCAGGAGGAACTCCAGTTGCAAAGAAGATGACAGAGTTATTTCACATTATGTGGAGAAAAGAAGCCATCCCTCAAGAATTCAAGGATGTGTCAATTATCCACCTATTCAAACTGAAGGGGAATCCTCAGTTGTGTGATAATCTTTATTGTCAATTGCTTGGAAGGTCCTTACAAGAGTTCTACATAACCGACTGAATGAACAACTTGAACAGGCAGGGCTTCTACCAAAAAGCCAGTGTGGATTCAGAAAGGACAGAGGAATAATTGACATGATCTTCAAAGCAAGGCAGCTTCAAGAGAAATGCAAGGAACAGAACATGGACCTATACATGACCTTTGTTGATCGTACCAAAGCATTTGCTACAGTTAGTCGTGAGGGTGTTTGAAAAATTATAGCGAAATCTGGCTGTCCGACCAAGTTCATAGCAATTGTGAGGCAGTTCCACGATGGTACGCTTGCACGGGTCCAAAACGATGATGAGTTTTCTGATCCATTCACTGTGACAAATGGTATCAAGCAAGGCTGTGTACTAGCCCCAACTCTGTTTAGCATGATGTTCTCTGCCATACTCACAGCTGCTTTCCAGGATGGTGAAAATGGTATACCTATTAGGTATCGCTTTGATGGGAAGCTTTTAAACCTAAAAAGGTTGCAAGCCAATTCCAAGGTGCAGACAGAGGTGCTAGACGAGTTCCTCTTTGCTGATGACATTGCAAAGGGTGCTGCAACAGAAGAGAAGATGCAAAAAGGTGTAGATCAAGTATCTGTCTCCTGTGACAACTATGACCTCACAACCAGCATAAAAAAGACCGAGGTGGTTTATCGACCAGCACCGGGCAATCCTTACAAGGAGCCCTCCATTACAGTGAAAGGTCAAAGATTGCAAGTGGTAGACAAGTTCACCTACCTTGGAAGCACATTGTCAAGAGTCGCGCATATTGATGATGAAGTCAATGCCAGGATTGCCCAAGCTAGTGCAGCATTTGGCCAACTACGTGGTAGTGTTTGGGATCGAAGTGGAATCAGGCTTGACACAAAGCTGAAAGTCTACAAAGCTGTGGTGCCGCCAACACTATGTCCTTTTAGCATTGTGATTACCTCGCCTGGGGAAGAGAGAGATAATCTTAGTGCATTTGTACGTTTGTTCGATTTGCGCTTGTTTGGTTTTGTCTGTTTCTTCTTCCTCGGTGTCTGGGAAAGGCTGCGGTTTGTGATTGTGGCACTCTCTGGACTTTTCTCTTACCTTTTTTGTGCATGCGAAACGTGGACAGTTTACCAACGACATGCCAAGGATTGAACAACTTCCATATAAGCTGCCTTAGAAAACTTTTAAAGATTAAGTGGCAAGACAGGATACCAGACACAGAAGTCCTGAAAAGGGCAGGGATGCAGAGTGTACATACTCTTCTGAAACTGGCACAGTTAAAATGGACAGGCCATGTTACCATGATGCATGAGGAACGTTTGGAAAAGAAAATCTTCTGTGGAGAACTAGAAATGGGCAAACGCTCCCATGGTGGTCAGACGAAGCGATACAAAGACACCCTCGAGCCTCCCTCAAGGATTTCAACATACCAACATAGTCGTGGGAACAAATTGCACAGGACCGAGCAAAGTGGCGAGGCCTCATCAGAAGAGGTGCTAGTGAATATGAGGCAAAAAGAATCAGCGAAGCCGAGCAGAAACGTGCACAGCGCAAAGCCAGAGCTAAGGCACCACCAACAGAGCTGTCTTGCTCTGACCTCTGTTATTCCATCAGCAACATTCAGTTAGGAGCTAGAATTGGTCTAATCAGCCATCTTAGAACACACAAACAGTAGCATTTCTCGCACGTGATTAAGATTGGTCATTGTCAGTAATGACAGACGAACTACATGTATTATTATTAAAGTCACAAAGATTTGAGGAAGCTCTGGCGAATCTAATAAGTTAAGATATGTATACCCCGTATGGGGTACGCCGGGGGACATCGCCATCCAGATAAGGGAACCATGTCAAAATCAAAATCGCCCCGTTTATCATAAACACTCAACACAAACGGGTTCAAGGTTATGTCGTCTATTCCGATGCAGTGTTCGTTTAATACACAAGATTACGCCGCTGTGGCTACCACCTGCGCAATCTTTGCGTTCGGGTTGTTTGAAAGACTGCAAGATAAGCACGTCATTCGATATAGCAGGGTTAAGCTAAGTTTCCGAAAATGCTAGAATGTCAAAATCGTGTAACTCAGTATACAGTTGAGTCTCGTTATCTCGAACTCGCTTATCTCGAATAACTGCTTATCTCAAAGTGAAGATCTTGTCCCTGCCTAAACATGAAAATCTAACAACAAGTAAAAAATATTGTCAAGAGTGCAATTACATATAAATTTGTTAAATGTGGTTGTTCGAACTATTTTTTCCTCAATTCGGAAAATCTGATATGTCGAGGAACGGATATCTCGAAGTGTTTCAGAGAGTCCCTTGGAATTCGAGATACCGAGAGTCGACTGTATATAGAATCTCTAATGTTGTTATCATACGCTGGTGTTGTACTGAACAAAGGATAAATGATGAGATAGATTAAAAGAGTCTAATATAGACGATGGTGAACTAAAAGAGGAATCAGTTGAGGCAGCGGATGACGAAGCAGATGTTGTACCTGGATTGGGTCGCATATCTCCTGTTTGTAGGAGCAAGTGTAATAGTAACATGATAGTTACTGCTACTGATAAAATTCCATTGTGGTACATATAAATGTAGCGTTTGTTTTGAATGTTTTGCCACATACAGTATATCTGTGCCAATGATATTTAGCAACCTTATCTGCTATGATTGCGTTATCGTGTAGTGCCAAGTGTAGTGACGAACTATGAGCAGAATAATAGTGGAGAAACATAAGTATTGTTAAGCGCAAAAGATGAGTAAACTTAAACGTCTGGCTGTATGTGGGAATATCTGCAGCTGGAGTGTTCTTTTAAAAACTTACGATATCGTCTACAAAAGATACAAAAACGATTCAGCCGCTATCACCCACACCGCGAGTTTCAGACATGTGTAGGATTTTCTCATAAGTACACGTAAGTGAATTGGTATGTATCGTAATCCCAGGTCCAAAAAAAAAAAAATAAAGAAAGCGTCTTCGAAAGTAAAATAAATAAACTTTAAACAACATAAATAAATGCTAGGAGGTATAGATTCTTTAAATGAAAATTTTATTTCTACCACGGTAGGAATGGTATTTCAGTGAGAAAGAAATGTTCTAACATACAAACCAGAATTTAGAGTAGTACTTATATAGTTCCCCTTATTAAGTCTAGTTACTAAAAGGAATTCATAATACAGTGGCCTCTCATACTCGATCTCCAAGGGACTAGCATTTTCAGCTTGAGATACAGTAGTATGAGCTCAGCTAGCATTCTTTATAAATCTATAGCGGGCCGTTATCGGCCCGTCAGCTACCCTGACGGGCCGATAACGGCCCGCTATAGATTCATACAGAAAGCTTACTGGGAGACAACAAGATCTGAAACGTAAAAAGCATAAAGCAAAACCAAACCAGTATTATCAAAATTATATTTTGACCAAAGCAGTAGTTTGAATTATCAGAGTTTGTGTTAACGAGAGTCAACTGAACTTATGCTTGACCTTCAATAATGTATGTATTCTCACGTTTGAGGAATTAATCGCATATAACTAGTGTATGCCAAAACTGGACAAGTCCTTGACGAACAAGAACTGGCAGAAATACCCATGAAATGAGCTGTAATGTACACACTACTAATTGACAGGAAAGAGTTCCGCTATAAGCAATGCGGATACTAACGATGAACACACTAACAGTAATGTTCCCGCTTAGCAGTATGTGTAGTGCATGCATTACGGACAGCATGCCCAATTCAAATTACTACAAGCATACTACTGACAACGCAAGCATTACAAATACGTATGATCACTGCGCTACTAGCAAATGAGTTTATGTATACTCACCAAAAGTAATGTATTCATGTCACAGGAAGTATTTACTGAAGGGCCGTCAATGACCCAGATCCCTCGTGAATTCTACGAAGAACTTCTGTTGGCATGATGTTGAACAAGAACAACTGTACAACGGCTGATGATAATGATGGTTTATTGATGAAAACGATTAATACGCTGAATATTACATCATGGCCTGCAAAACAATAATAAGCATCCATAAATATACATAATAAACATGTATAAAAGTGCAAGTAAACGAATTTGAATAGCGCATGCCATTACAACTTATTTTACAACACAATACAATAGATTATTACAATACAATATTACAATACAGTATTACAATACAGTGACATGTAAGAAAACAAATTACACTCTTCCAGCTTTTCCAGTAAACGGTAATTCTTAAAAATATCAGCTGTTATCAAATATAATCAGTCACTTATCTACTCAGATATCAGATATCACATAAAAAAGTATCTGTCTGACATGTACTAACCTGCAAAACAATAATAAGCATCCATAAATATACATGATTAACATGTATAACAGTGAAAGTAAACGAATACTTTTTCACTTCAAACACTAGCTAACTTTTGCAGTGAAGCATATAGAAACGCATCCAGTGCCTAATCCTCTGTAGGCCATTACGAAAACATTCCTATGTAATTTTGACCCCCTTAAACCCCACTTTTATATAGTAAAACTGGGGTTTACAGGGGTATTCATTATTTTTCTTATTTTTGTCCAAAAGCATAGATTGTGGGTACTCGTTAGAACCGCCTCGTCGAGGCGGTTCTAACGAGTACCACAATCTATGTTTTTAGCAGAAATATGAAAAAAATATCAGTTTTTATCTGAAAATTTTCAGTTTTGGAGGTGAAATTTTCTATATATTTGAATAGGCGTGTTTTCGTAATGTGTAGGCGTAGCCCATATGTGACTCTATTACCCTGCTATGTTAAAAATCCTGACTTAACTTGACTTGATCCTCTACAATAAATACAACACAGTACGGGATTCGTATGGATAAGGGATACAATTTAAGAGCAGGACAGAAATTGGACTTGGGCAGACTGATGAGAGTGATATATAAGGACAAGCAAGCTGGAGTATGACAAAACAAAACCACGAACATTCCCTTATGCTCTATTTCAACTATGCCATATATATCAACAAATGACAAGTTTTATTCCAACCTAAGTGTATTTCAATAGCATACAGATAACGTGTTTAACTATATATTAAAAGCATGAGGCAATAAATGAATGTATTACATTTTATGTTAATCCAGAATCAGATGGCCACGCGAGAAACAAATTTGCGGTATTCACTTAAATGTAAAATGAGTCATTAGAGAGGAGAAATCCGCCCACATACCAGTTTTGTGTCAATACACGTCACCGTTCTGTTACGAATCAGAGCAGGCTGCGGCGCAAGCTGACCACATTCTAGTTTTTATATAGGTGGTACTATGCCGACCGTAGTACCACTTGTTCATTTATAGTAGCGTGATATGGTTACGCAACTTTAATACGGCTAAACTGGCAGCTAAACGCATTAAACGTGAAAAGTGTATAAAGCGTGGAAGTATGCGTTTCTAGGTTATAGCGCCTTATTATGTATACACCAACCGACACTGTCGAAATAAAGGACAATCAGACAAGAAACAGCGCAATGAACAGTAGACAGTTCGGTGAGTGGTATTTTCATATTAATATTATTTAAGAGTTTGTAGGGTTTTTTTTTCTGTTCGAATTCCGACAAGCAGAAAAGTGTCCGAGTCTGAACAGGAAATCCGCTAACAATATATTGCAGTGCAAGCTAATCCGATTCTTCATATGTTACCTGAATTATTTAGGAATACTGGGCGGGCTGCGCTAGGTCTGGTCTGGTCGGGGTTTCTCAGGTTGGGCTAATTGTAGTTGCTGTCGTTTACACTGAGCAGGCTGCACTGGCATGTGCAGACTGATCAGTCCTTTTGCAGCAGCAGGTGCGAAGTGTAGTTCAGTATATACGAATAAAACCAGTGCAGAGTCGGAAAAGCCATTGTATTATACAAATGTATGCTGTACCATATGAATCACGTAATCAGAAAGATTAGGTTTTACGTACGCACATGCAATACGTAAAACTACGCACGAACATACACATTACGAAAACATGCCTATTCAAATATACTGAAAATTTTACCACCAAAAGAATGAAAAATTTCAGATAAACTTCGGATATTTTTCATATTTCTGCTCAAAACATAGATTGTTGGTACTCGTTAGAACCGCCTCGCCGAGGCGGTTCTAACGAGTATCCACAATTTATGCTTTTGAGCAGAAATAAGTAAAAAAAAATGAATACTACGAAAGCCGGGTAGGGACATTTCTTATTTCTAACTTCTAACTTCTAACTTCTTACTTCTAACTTCTAACTTTTAATTTCTAACTTCTAACTTCTTACTTCTAACTTCTAACTTCTTACTTCTAACTTCTAACTTCCATGTTGTATGTATGTATGTATGTATGTATGCGTGCGTGCGTGCGTGCATGTGTGTGTGTATGTGTGTGCGGGTAGGGACATCATTTCTGACAAAACCAAGTACATGCACAGCGAAGACTCAGACAAGCTTGTATATCTGAGTAGTCTGATTAGTCTACATTTGCGCTATATGGGTAATGAACACAATACGTCTTTAAGTTATTACTGTCCTCTCATCAGAACGGACAGACTGATCCGAGTAATTGCTATGCATATATTTTTTATTATTGTTATTTTTTTTTATTTATTTATTTATTTCTTTTTTTTTTTTTTTTTTTTTTTTTTTTTGGAAATGATATGCCCCGATAGTTGTTGAAATTAAAAAACATAGTAATTTTTGATGGGCTTTGCCGTGAGAGAACCTACATATTGCATATATGAATAACTAAGGCACAGATCATGCTGCGCATCCGCGGTCTGATCAGTGTCATATTGTTTGGTATGTATGTATGTATGTATGCATATGTGCGCGTGTGTGTGCTTGCGAATGTGTGTGTGCGGGTAGGGACAATACTTATTTCTAACTTCTAACTTCTAACTTCTTACTTCTAACTTCTAACTTCTTACTTCTAACTTCTTACTTCTAACTTCAAACTTCTTACTTCTTACTTCTAACTTCTTACTTCTAACTTCTTACTTCTAACTTCTTACTTCTTACTTCTAACTTCTTACTTCTAACTTCTAACTTCCATGTTGTATGTATGTATGTATGAACGTACGTACGTACCTACGTACGTAGGTACGTACGTACGTACGTATGTATGTATGTATGTTTGCATTTATGTATGTATGTATGCATGTGTGTGTATGTATGTCTCTGTGTGTGTGTGTGTGTAGTGTGTGTGTTTGTGTGTGTTTGAGATAGACAGAGAGAGAGAGAGAGAGAGAGTCCGGTAGAGACATCATATCTGACAAAACCAAGTATATGCACAGCGAAGACTCAGATAAGCTTGTATATCTGAGTAGTCTGATCAGTCTACATTTGCGCTATATGGGTAATGAACACAATACGTCTTTAAGTTATTAGTGACCTCTCATCAGATTTGACAGACTTTTCTGAGTAATTGCTATGCATATATTGTATTATTATTATTATTATTATTATTATTATATTTGGTAAATGATATGCCCCGGTGGTTGTCGCATTTTTAAAAACATAGTAATTTTTATGGGCCTTGCCGTGAGAGAACCTACATATTGCATATTTGAATAACTAAGGCATAGATCATGCTGCGCATCCGCGCAGTCTGATCAGTGTCATTTGTTTGGCGTGTATGTATGTATGCATGTGTGTGCATGTGTTCGTGTGTGTGTGCATGCGTATGTGTGTTTGCAGGTAGGGACATTTCTTATTTCTAACTTCTAGCTTCTAACTTCTTACTTCTAACTTCTAACTTCTTACTTCCATGTTGTGTGTATGTATGTATGTATGAATGAACTTACGTACATACGTATGTATGTATGTATGTATGTATGTATGTATGTATGTATGTATGTAGGTTTGTATTTATGTATGTATGTATGAATGTGTGTGTGTATGTATGTATGTCTCTCTCTCTGTGTGTGTGTGTGTGTGTGTGTGTGTGTGTGTGTGTGTGTGTGTGTGTGTGACACAGAGAGAGAGAGTGCGGTAGGGACATCATTTCTGACATAACTAAGTACATGCATAGCGAAGACTCAGAAAAGCTTGTATATCTGAGTAGTCTGATAAGTCTACATTTGTCCGATGCTTGAAAAATACAACCATAAAACTAATTACTTATAGATCTTGCCTAACAGAGCTACGCCTAATGCTCACATATCTCTTGGGACAGATTTTCTCTGTATGTGGCTCACTCATGTACCGTCATTATTACCGCTATTAGTTAAAATTACCGCTTCTTTCTAACTTTGTCCCCAGTTAAATAAGGCTGATTATTACGATTGAGATTTACGAGTTTTCTCCCTTGCACTTCATTATTAGATACTTAAAATTTATGCAGATATGATATTTTAATGAAATTGTTTATAGTTATACTTTTGCTAAGCTACCTCTGGAAATTCTTATGATTTTGATTTTTCTTTTTTCTTTAGTTTCTCAACTATGTTATTCTTCTTCGCATTTTATCTTGAAAATGCCTTTTTTGTCATTGGAGTAATTGAGACTGGGATCCGATCGTGGGGCTTGGAGTCACAAGGCATACTGGAGTACAAACACGACTTCCGGGAAAAGAGTATATTTGCATCACGTCGTCTGAGCTGTTTCACATTATTTGATATAATACTTCAAGTGTACTGATATAAAATGCACAGACTACGTGATGCGTAAGTACTCCCCAATTTGGAAATTCTCAATATTTCTACAGCTTTTTTTCCTTCTTCCCTCAAGCTTTAATGCCGTTTCCGCATCGTCCTTTCTAATACACATCCAATCAGCTTCCCTTAAACACGATTACAGCAACGGCTTTGTGATAACAAGAAAACTGCCCATTGGTAAGGAACACTTACTAACTATTGTATATAATATCAACTTTGTCCACGATTGCTTAAAATCAGGTGCAACAATAATTTTTGTTACTTGGTTATGGGTTCTCCTTCTTGCGTGTGGAGATGTACACCCTAACCCAGGCCCCGGATCTTCTACTACCTCCTCCATCTCTAGTTCTTCTAGCTCATCACATGACTATTTCTCTTTCCTTAATACGTTAAACCTCTCTAAACACTTATCCTTCATACATTACAACGTACAAAGCATAGCAAACAAGCTTGATATTCTATCTGCTGAACTTTCTGACTTTGATATTTTGGCCTTCTCTGAGACATGGCTCCATCCTAACATTCAGACCTCTGAGTTACTCATACCCAATTTCAAACCACCTGAACGTAAGGACAGGACAAGAGACCGCCATGGTGGCGTAATGATATATATTCGGGACTCAGTTTACCACAAAAGAAGGTATGATTTGGAACCTAGAGATACAGAATGCATGTGGATTGAGATCCAGCTTAACCATATAAGAATATTATTTGGCCTTTTCTATCGTCCTCCGAATTCTGACATGTCATACTACTCTAGCATAGAAGATTCTATTTCACTTGCTATGGACACACAAATAAACAACATCATCATTACAGGAGACTTCAACCTCGACATGCTCAGTCACCAAACCGCCCGTAAGGTATCTGAGCTTTGTGAACAATTCTCCCTCTCTCAGACTATAACAGAACCAACCCATTACACAGAACACTCATCCTCTCTCATAGACCTTATTTTAACTAGTGACAAAGGTAACCTTATTTATAGTGGTGTAGCAGAACCTTTTCTCCATCAAGACATGCGATACCACTGTCCGGTTTATGGCGTCTCAAGTATTCTAAGACTTCAAAGAAATCATTCACACGTCGCATTTGGAGTTACGACAGAGGAGATTACGACCAGTTACGAAATAAAATTTCCAATACAGACTGGGATTCGCTATCAGATCCAGATGTCAATGTCCATGCCACTAATATTACAAACCACCTTAACTCTCTAGTAGCTGAATGCATACCAAACAAGATCATAAGAATAAGACCATCCGACCCACCTTGGATAACCACTGCCATTCGTAAATTAATAAGGAAACGCAAACGTGCATACCATAAAGCAAGGCAAACTGGTACGCCCAGATTGTGGAATAAATTTAAGAAACTTAGAAATAAAGTAACGGAATCAATCCGTTTATCTAAACAACACTTTATTGATGAGCTATCAAACAAACTAAAAACAAATCCCTTGTCATCTAAAGACTGGTGGTCCACTCTAAAAGCTTTCATATCTCCTTCTACGAAATCTTCTCTTCCGACTTTGGAAAAAGATGGTCGAGTATACTCAGACGATACAGACAAAGCAAATCTATTAAATGACTTCTTTAGAGACCAAACCGTTTTAGATGACAGTAATGCACGTGTACCGAATATTGACTGCTACACCAATAATAATATATTCTCTAACTTAGTCATTACACCCCCTGAAATAGAATCAGTCTTAAAGAATCTTCCGTTAGGCAAGGCTGTTGGGTCTGATGACATCAACAATCGAATTCTCAGAGAACTAGCTCATGAGTTAGCCTTTCCTATATGTTCTTTGCTCAACCACTCTCTACAACTCGGAATATTTCCTGATATATGGAAAGATGCTTTAGTATGTCCTATCTTTAAAGGCGGCGATGCAGCCTCAGTCTCCAACTATAGACCTATATCTCTTCTAAGCTGTTTAGAAAAAGTACCTGAACGAGTAGTGTTCAAACATCTGTATAATCACTTTCGAGACAATAATATTCTTTCTCCTCTTCAATCTGGCTTCATACCCGGTGACTCAACCACCAACCAACTCACCTTTCTTTATAACACTTTCTGTCAAGCCCTGGATATGGGTAAAGAAGTGCGTGTAGTCTTCTGTGATGTTAGCAAGGCGTTCGATCGCGTCTGGCATAAAGGTCTTCTCTGTAAACTAAAGGCAGCTGGGGTGTCAGGTAGCCTCCTATCTTGGTTTAATAGTTATCTCTCAGAAAGAAGACAAAGAGTTATTCTCCCAGGCACTCAGTCTGAATGGAACTATACACATGCGGGTGTCCCTCAGGGGTCTATCCTCGGTCCTCTCTTATTTCTTCTATATATTAATGACATTGTCCAAGACATCGGGTCTAGCATAAGACTTTTTGCCGACGACACCAGCTTATCCCTTATCGTTGAAAATCCTGACACCGCTGCTGCGACGCTAAATTCTGATCTTGAAAAGGTAACTCAATGGGCAAAAACTTGGCTGGTAAAATTCAACCCTGTAAAAACCGAATCACTTTTAATTAGCAGAAAGCTAATAAAACCAGTACACCCTCCCCTGTTTATGTTAAACCAACAAATCAAGGAAGTCGAAAATCATAAACATTTAGGTATATACCTCAGTAACGATGGCACTTGGCATACACATATAAGTTATATTAAAGAAAAAGCTTGGAACAGAATTAACATAATGCGCAAACTTAAGTTCCAGTTAGATCGGAAATCACTAGAAATTATTTATACTTCCTTTATTCGGCCTATACTAGAATATGGTAATGAAATTTGGGACAACTGTACACAGTATGAAAAAGAAGACCTCGAAAAAATCCAGAAAGAAGCAGCCCGGATTGCCACAGGAACTACTAAATTAATATCAGCTGAAAACTTGTACAACGAAATTGGATGGGATACTTTAGAAAGTAGGAGAAATAAGCAAAAACTCACTCTTTTTTATAAAATGGTTAATAATCTGACCCCTACTTATTTATCTTCGCTTGTTCCCTCGACTGTCACAGAGGCATCTCGTTACAACCTAAGAAACTCAAGTGATATCAGGACCGTAAATTCACGGACAAGCCAGTATTTTAACTCATTCTTACCTTCTTCGATAAGAGAATGGAATTTACTTCCAGAACAGCACAGAACGTCCTCTACTGTCACATCTTTTAAGTATCATCTCAACCAGCCGAATTCTTTCATACCAAAGTTTTATTATGTTGGAGAGCGCAAAACGCAGATGTTGCATACCCGCTTACGGACCAAATGTAGTTCACTTAATTACGATATATTTCTCAAAAATCTGACTGATTCACCTCTATGCTCATGTGGCAATGTTGAAAATGCAGAACATTATCTGCTCCATTGTCATCTGTACCGGCAGCCTCGAGCTGAAATGCTAAACACCCTTTCTCAAATCTGCCATGTAACACTGGATACACTACTATTTGGTGACAGCTCGCTCTCATACGATGCAAATAGTACAATCTTCTTGACAGTGCAGAAATTTATTAAGGACTCAAAACGATTTTAAAAGTGTGGAAACATTAAGAAAAATATTGAACCTGTACTTTGTGCTCTGCTCCTTGTTACTGTATATGCACGATGCCTTGTCATCGTTTTTGCCTAGACTTTAAACATGTTTGATTTAGTACAACACAGAAGTGGTAATCGCGATGACAAGGCACCCGATGACCTGCATTAGATGTCTCCGAATGGGAAGAATCGATTATTTTATATTATTGCCAAGAACTTTGACGCTCCCTTCCCCTCGACCGGATCCAGCTCGAAACACTCCCATCTTTTATCATTTTTTTTTCGCTCCTTCCCAACCAATGCTCCTATAAAGATATGGATATGTATACTTTTCTGTTCTTTTGTCCAAATTAATATCTTTCAATGTCATTGTTGTTAAATTTATTTGTAAATGTATACGAACTTGTAGGCTTGCTATGACACCTCTTTATATAGATTAACTTACAAAGTTTAACATGATTATAAACAGCCTACATTCACTGACCTTAACTTACGACCTGCCACGATTATACACTCTGTATTAATATGCTTCTAAGGAGAGGAACTCTATAAGCCTTGAGCTTCCGTTCCAATCCTATCAAGTATTATTGTATGTATATATTACTGCTTGTCATGTGAAATTGTGAAATAAATATGTTTAAACTAAGTCTACATTTGCGCTATATGGGTAATGAACATAATACGTCTTTAAGTTATTAGTGACCTCTCATCAGATTGGACAGACTGATCCGAGTAATTGCTATGCATATATTGTATTATTATTATTTTGATAATTATCATTATTATTATTTTTATTATTATTATTATATTTGGAAATGATATGCCCCGATAGTTGTTGCAATTCAAAAACATAGTTATTTTTTATGGGCCTTGCCGTGAGGGAACCTGCAAATTGCATATTTGAATAACTAAGGCACAGATCATGCTGCGCATCCGCGCAGTCTGATCAGTGTCATTTGTTTGGCGTGTATGTATGTATGTATGTGCATATGTGCGTGTGTATGTGAATGCGTATGTGTGTGTGCGGGTAGGGACATTTCTAACTTCTAACTTCTAACTTCTAACTTCTTACTTCTAACTTCTAACTTCTTACTTCTAACTTCTAACTTCTTATTTCTAACTTCTAACTTCTTACTTCTAACTTCCATGTTATATGTATGTATGTATGAACGTACGTATGTACGTACATACGTACGTAGGTATATATGTATGTATGTATGTATGTATGAGGTTTGTATTTATGTATGCATGTATGCATGTGTGTGTGTATGTATGTCTGTGTGTTTGTGTGTGTGTTTGTGTGTGTGTTAGTAAGAGAGAGAGAGAGAGAGAGAGAGTGCGGTAGGGACATCATTTCTGACAAAACCAAGTACATGCACAGCGAAGACTGAGACACGCTTGTATATCTGAGTAGTCTGATCAGTCTGGAACTTAGAAGTTAGAAGTAAGAAGTTAGAAGTTAGAAGCAAGAAGTTAGAAGTTAGAAGTAAGAAGTTAGAAGTTAGAAGTAAGAAGTTAGAAGTAAGAAGTTAGAAATAAGAAATGTCCCTACCCGCACACACACATACGCATGCACACACACACGCAAACATGCACACACATACATACATACACGCCAAAGAAATGACTCTGATCAGACTGCGCGGATGCGCAGCATGATCTGTGCCTTAGTTATTCAAATATGCAATATGTAGGTTCTCTCACGGCAAGGCCCATAAAAATTACTATGTTTTTAAATTGCAACAACCACCGGGGCATATCATTTCCAATAATAATAATAATAGTAATAATAATAATACAATATATGCATAGCAATTACTCGGATAAGTCTGTCCAATCTGATGAGAGGTCACTAATAACTTAAAGACGTATTGTTTTCTTTACCCATATAGCGCAAATGTAGACTGATCAGACTACTCAGATTTACAAGCTTGTCTGAGTCTTCGCTGTGCATGTACTTGGTTTTGTCAGAAATGATATCCCTACCCGCACACACCTACACACACATGCACGCACGCATGCATGCACGCACGCACGCACGCACGCACGCACACACACATACATACAACATGGAAGTTAGAAGTTAGAAGTAAGAAGTTAGAAGTTAGAAATTAGAAATTAGAAGTTAGAAGTTAGAAATAAGAAAGGTCCCTACCCGGCTTTCGTAGAATACCCCTGTAAACCCCAGTTTTAGTATGTAAAAGTAGGGTTTAAGGGGGTCAACATTATAAAGGCATGTCTTCAGGATGGGCATGCACACACCCATACACATACGCATTTTTTTTTATGTTAAACATTAATTTAATGTGGAAGACAACAAAACTCAATATTGTGGTTAGAGACAAAAACCGTACATCAGTGAAAAATTCTATCTTTCCAAAGAACGTTATTATAACGTCAATAAATCGACATGGTTTTCGCGTTTTTGACGTCATTATTTATCGGGGTAAAATTACATATTTTTTGCAATAACTTTACAAGGAATTGACATTCTGAATTTATTGTTTTTTTAATAACATGCCCTACGCATTGATCTAAGTTGTAGTTTGCATATTTGTTCCAAAAGGTATCGCCCGAAAGTAAATTCTGGAAAAAGTATGAATTCCTATCTTTTTCATACTTAAAGCTGCTAGATTGCGCAAAATCTAGCTCGAAGACGATATTATTATTTTTTTTAATTATTTCCAAGCAAATTCAATTCGGAAGAGATTTATAAATAAAAAAGGTAGGTCACCGAATTAAATTTTGCAATAAAAGAGATTTTATAACCCTACCCCCGGGTGTGCATTTTACGTCGGTCTCACGGGTGACGTTAACATTATATATGGTAGCTATCATTATTGTGTTATGAAATATAAAAGAAAGTTTGAAAAGCGAAAAACAGCGACGCTATCTCTGAATAAATCAAAGACTCTGATTCTGTTCACCAAAGTGTGTGTTTCAGAATCCGGACAGGTACCTGTAATGCCGAAAAAATCTTGTTTTCGAGTCCCGGCAAGCCCGTCAAAATCGACAAAAAGATAGAAACAAAAAACAATAAGAAATAATAAAAATCGTCGATCACTTCTTGCGGCATGGAAAAAAAAATATTAAAATGCCGACAGAGTTCCATTAAAAATCGTCAATCAAAATACATGTATGTTATCCGTCACACTTTTTTTCGAACGCGAATGTAATTTGGAACGTCAGAATTCTTAAGGTATGTCTTTTTTGTTGTTGTTGTTGTTGACTTTAAGGCCGCGTTCACACTAGACTTGATCCAGACCAATTTGATTTGGATTAAGTTGATCCGGATCAAAATGCATTTACACTAGCAATCAAATTGATTCAGATCAAGTTGATCCACATCAAGTTGTGATCATACTTTGGACTAAATTGATCCAGATTAATTTGATCTGCATCAAGTTGATCCGGATCAAATTTGTGTTCACACTGTTATTGCGGCAACGTAAGATTGATCCGGATCAACTTGATCTGGATCGTTGGCCCATAGTGTGAACGCAACTTGATGTGGATTAATTTGATCCGCATCAAATTTGTCCTAATGTGAACGCAATTTGATGCGGATCAACTTGATCTGCATCAAGTTGATCCGGATTAAAGGGGAACGCAACCTTAAAAGGTTCTGTGCTTTAAAGTGCAGAACTTTACAAACAATGAATTTTGACATAAATTTTATCAAAATCAGTGGAAATTTAAGTAAGTTATAGAAAATTGAATATTTTAACATTGGTGGAATGGGCGCCGTCATTTTGAATATTTAACGAGGTTTCATAGAAATTAAAATTCGTTTCATAAAGGTAGTTATTCTCATAGGGTTGGTTTATTTTGGGTAAAATAATTGCTTGTCATTAGAATTAAAAGATTATAAAAAAAATCTGTAGCAAAATTATTCTTAAAAACCCTTTATAATTTGGTTTTGCATATTTAATTTGGGCTGTGTGACGTCACAAAGCCTACAATATGGTGACATCCATGACAGCCATTTTAAATATATTCAAACCACCATAACTTCCTTATTTTTAGGCTGATTTTGAAAATTCTTGCACCAAAAATAAATGGCTTATTAAGCACTTTACTCCAAGGTATACTTACAACTTATTTGTTTTATCTTTATTGTGTTCTTTGTTTCCAAAGGTAGTCTTTTTGACGTTTATTATATTGTGTTCCCCCTTAAGTATTTAGTGTGAATGCGGACTTAGTTTTTTTGTTGACTTTTACCTGAGTTTTTCTTTCGTGAAATGGGCATTGGAACTGTACGGCTCAACACTTATTATACCCCGCTACACAACAGTGCGGGGAATTATGATGGTTTCATGTTGGCCGTCCGTGTGTCCGTCCGTCCATCCGTATTTTCGTTTCCGGGCGATATCTTGGGCAATTTTCAATGGTTTTCATCATACTTGGTGTAGGCATTAATATTATGGAAAGCTAATCTATATTATTAGGCTGCGTGGCGGGGTCCCTGGGGGGTATAATACCAAAGTAAAGTTCCCACAGTAAGTTTTGTGTCTTAGTGTATGTAGTCTTTCTGATACACCGTGTTTGTAATAGCTAATTAACATCCACCGTTAAGATGATAAATATAAATTCATATATCGTTTGGCCAACTGACCTAGGTGACTCTGTACATTCATGCAGTCTGATCAGGGATTTTTATGTCCCTCTACATTATTAAACAGTAGCTATTGCTTCTGTATGCGGACAACGAAGATCCTCATCAGCCTGCACGAACACGCAGACTGCATAAGGACCCTTTTAGTACGTTGAGCTCGAATGTTATTTCAACAAGAACTGCAGACATTACCATTTCCTCATTTTAACTAATGGAATTTGCATCAAGGTCATTTTAACTTCTGCGAAGACGGACATCCGTTTGGATAGAGCAATTATGAATTAAGGTATATGAAGTTTTCTGTTTTATTTTATTTATTTTTTATTTTTTATTTATTTATTTTTTTTTTTTCATGTAAACAGAGCGGTCATTTTTCTCGGGAGGAAATGTCTGCTATGACACCTGTGTGCCTGCTAGATACCTTATTACCTGAGCAAAACATACGGAAATATCTTTGTACAGAGAAATGTTGTTTTTGTTTTTTCACAACTAATGCGATATGCCAGCCATAATTCTTTATTTTGAGCGCGGCGCTACCTGACTCCAAAGGTATTGATTCATGTACATTTATGCGGTATTGATTCATGTACATTCATGCGGGTTTCATTGTATTATAATTTTGGTCTCTGAATACCCCAGTTTGTCCTTCGACAAGAGTGTGGAAAAATGATTTGTCGTTGGACAAATAGATCTGACCTGTTTATACCTTACGACCATAAAAATCTGCCTGTAGACTTAGTTCCAACTGAAATAATGAATTTTGACAAATGTCGGTTGATGAGAAATGTTTATCGTATAAAACCTTTATAAAACTGCATTAATGAAATAGAGTCTGGTAAAAATCTGGAAGGCTAAATAAAGACATGTTTATTTGTCCCTTTTTTTGTGCTGGCCCCCGTAGCCTAGAGGGTAGGAGAGTTGACTCTTAATCCATTAGGTTTCTCACCGCTGTAGTTCGAGCCTCGCTCGGGTCACATGTGGGAAAGCCAAGTTCTGCTTACGGATGGTCATATGGTTTTTCCCCGGGTTCTCCGGTTTTGGCCAACCTTTGATGATCAGCTCGATATAAGTGAAATATTCTTGAAAGGGCCGTAAAGTCCAAATAAAAAAAAATGTCCCTTTTCGTACATGGTCAATCTATAATGGCACAATCCAAACACAAATTTTCATTATAGGAAAACGGCTTACAAACGGAATCTTCACGGAAATGCATTGACGTAGACAATGATTCATATTTGGGTAAATTGTTTACAATCGACTCAGAATATACACAAGCTTTCCTTAAGATTGTTATCTATATGATTATCTTTGACCAATGAAATCAAACCGCGCGTTTGACGGACTTACCTGTGGTCTCCGAACTCTTTTTCTGAAACCGGTACTAGGCTTGGTGCTGGAACATTGACAAACAGTGCAGACACAGATCAGACGACACAGAACGCGGCTTCTGATCGGATCTGCACTGTTTGCTTAAATTACCCGTTCTTCGTTTTCCCAGCCTACATTCAGACAATCGACCCACCAGTGCTGTTCAATGCTTTGATTTTCAATGGTATTAGAAGTAAAAAATAGCTGTGTTTCGACTAGCCCGACCGACTCGTTTCAAACACCCGACTCTGCTATTTTTATCAGTAAAAATGCAAAATAAAAAAGTAAAGCACCGACCCTTAACAAAATACCTGCATTTTCATAAAATTACATGCCCGCCCCTGTTCTTTTCTGGAGAAAAAATAGAAAAAAAAAAAAAAAAAAAAAAGTTTCTTCTACCTACCGCTCTTTTTTTTCAGCATGTTAGTTGAAATACAACTATTTTTTTACGCCTTACCATCATATCAGGACGAAAGTAGGGAGATATTCTTATTACCCGACGTACGTTCAAACCAGCGAGCGATCGCGCGTGTGTGCAGCAGACTGGTATCTAGCTGTACACAATGTAGATATACAAAATATGTGTATATAAACAGTCCTGTCCATAGAGCGCATGCGAGCGCTGACTGTTTCGAACTCACCTAAGATGACATATATGGTTTTACATGTTCTTTTAGTCAGGTAAACCATTACTTGAAGCCTTGCGTCATGGGGCAGGCAACTACTGTTTGACGACTTTCCCATTTCATGCCGGTGGCTGATATTCAAGAAATGCGAAGGTGGCCTCATTTGTACTCCATGATGGTCATTTTTGTCAAACTTCTAGCTTTGAAAAAAAAAAAAAAAAAAAAAAAAAAAAAAAAATGGAGTCGTCAGTTATGGTCCTTGATTAAAACATAAATGGTTTCCTATAAGATAGATGGCATTTCGCATTCTGCAAATGTCTTACACAAATGTCTCTTAGTAAAACCACATCATTATTTACTCCGAAATCCCCATCATACGGCTTTAAACCTTATTTGAATGTCTACCTGACCTGAACTGTCTCCCTCTGAATGGAAATTATAGTGAATTGAAAGTGTCTCTATCTCAATAGGTGTCAGACGTTTTCACTTGGAATTTTTGGAACGTGTTGCTTGCATTGGCGTCTTTTTGATAAATTCAGATAAAAACTCCTCAAACTGTTCATTGAAAAGAAAATTGTCAATAAACGTCCGATAGAAACTTAGTGTATTCTACCAGGATGACCGTAATGTCAAAAATATCGTTTCCTTGGTAAAGAAAATTAACTTTTTACTATATGATGCTTTAAGATATAGAACATGTCCTTACAGCGTTTTTTTCTTTTTTCTTTATCCTTCTTTAGAACGTTTCTGCTTTCAGTTTGTGTGTCATTATAAATCCGTCATTTTTGCAACGTCACGGTAAAGGTATGGTTTGGGCGTTTTTGACGTCATTGAATAGAATTATTTCTGAAAGGATGATCTTGCTAATATGCTTACTCAATGTTTGATCGCTAGAAAATGCGAATCTGGACATATTTCGAATTTGTACATTTTTTTTACTTTAAAGCAAGATTGCTAGTCTAGTCTGAAGACACAATTGTAAAAAAGACACAAGTCACCGCCCTACTTTTTTCAGAAATGGTTATTTTGCAACTGTACCCGAAGTTGTATAACGTCCTGTCGTACGTAGTGCATCATTAATGCAAGAGCTACCATATATTACGTTAACGTCACCCGTGAAACCGACGTAAGATAGACATTAGCACGACCAGAGTGAGGGTTATAAAATCTATTTTCCTGAAAAAATTAGTTCGGTGACCTACGATTTTTTATTTATAAATCTCTTCCGAATAAAATTTCGCGCAATTTTGCTTTAAATATGAAAAAGGTAGGAATTCGTAATTATCCAGAATTTACTTTTCTGGCGGTAACTTATTTTCTGAACATATAGGCAAAATATAACTTAGATCAATTCGTAAGGCATATTATTACAAACAGTTTGGTGTACAAATAAACTCAGAATGTCAGTTCTTTGTAATGATATTGCAAAAAAAATATATATATGTATTTTTATGCGGATGAATAATGTAGTCAAAAACGCGGAAACCATGTGACGTTATATAAACGACGGATTTCATGCGGACTGAACAAATTATGTGGCTATTTTACGTGGCCACAATCCTCGCCCTTACTTCTGTCGCGTCAGCAACGTCGCCTAGCAATTATGACGTCAAAACGTTCGAAATAAAATAATTAACTTGGTGAATTAACGATTATAATTCACTGAGAAATCTCAGTAAATCACTGTTGCAAATGTAATAAAAGGGAAATAAGTCACGTATAAGTCACATCAATGTCAATGAGAGGTCTGTCATGGCGTCGGGGATTCAGCCGCGATGTCAATGACGTCACTCACTCCATACGGTGACGTGCGTCATTGGAGAATAATGGGTAGAATCATAACAACAAAATTCATCTTGTAATATTATAGAACATGTCCTTAGTCTCTGTTTCTGTTCATTATAGTAGCGTCTTTCCAAGAACATTTTGATGTTCAGTACTATGTTTGGTATCTAACCAGAGAACAAGAGGTCGAGCAGAGGCCGACAAACCAAACCATGGTCGAAGAGTTCTCTGTGAAGTATTAGTGTCGTGAACAGCAAGAGACTGAATCATGAACAATACTAGGTTTTACTGACCAGTATAATATATTAAACGGCACAAAGGTTGTATTAAAGTAGGATAAATAAAATAAAAGTGTTCCGCGTAAAAATTGCGAGAAATAAGAGCTCGAACTTATAAAGAGTGCACTAGAGTAGAGAAGAAACACGTTGTGAAGAACATTAACTGTGATATTGCGTAGAAAGTGAAAGCAATTTCTTCGCATTGGCACAGAGTTCTCCTCGTTTTGGTTGGGATATACTGAGTGTATATAATGATTAACCTAGCCAGGTTAATCGAGTAATATACCAGTTTAGGCCCCAGTCGTGCCAACGTAAAGAGACTTGCTTGCTAAGAATTGTGTATTGTCTAAATATCTGTATTGTGTTTTATATGTTGTTAATAGTATATGTAAAAAAGGTTGTAAAAAATCTAACTTTGTTTGCGTCTTGTGTGTAGTGGTAGAATTATGCATCGCCCAACCTGGAGCTTAATCAAATTGGAAGTCACCCTCGGTGCGTCTTGGCCATCTAGGCCGTAACAAATTCCACACTGCGTTAACTGCATACATATATTGATATGTATAGGGTGTTCAATTATTTTAAGCATCATGTTTACTATGGTCCATTAATAACTTTATTTACTATGTTTCCATAAATAACTTTCTGGAACAACAGGTTTACAATTACATGTTGTTTGTGTCCTTGGTTCTGGACTAAGTTATTTTTGGCATGTCATAGAATATTTAGAAGTTTCTTGACTAACTCTGGAAAATAAGAGATGCTTGTAGCAAATTCTTTTTCTAGAACGTTCTTTGATATTATATAAGGAGAAAAGATTTTCATATGAGCATCTTTGTGTACCTTCACTGGAAATTATTCTACACTCGATTACTTTAATATTTTATTCATTCTGGACTTAAATTCTGAATTCAGGAACTTTAAATTGTGGGATCAGAAACTGTTATTCAAAGGAGTTGTTTTGTAAATTCTCGTGGATTATTTCAGAGGGACTTTGTGACATAAACTTGAAAGGTATTGTTTACTTACATTCTTTTGTTTTGAATCTTGTCTTATTTTTTGTGAATAAATATTGTTAATAATTTAAAGCTTTTTGCTGGTTTTACTTTCATTTCTTTCTCGTTACGCTTGGCTCATAACAATATGTATTTCAGAGCACCTTTAGTTCCACTCATATATACATACGATAAGTTTGCACGTCATGTCGACATGTCAAATACACATAATAAACCTACAAAATTTGGGTACGCATTCGTATGGTTAGAAATACGACCCTGTCCGACCAAGTGTAACCACTAGTTCTAAACGACATTAAGTCAAACAGAAAGTTTAACTTGTATCCAGTTGTCTCGTTTGATAGGATAATGTCACTTGTATTCAAAAATGTCTATAACCATCTTCGAGACAACAACATTCTATCATCTTTATAACCAGGCTTTATTCCCGGTGACTCCACCATTAATCAATTAACATATCTTTACAATGTCTTTTGACAAACACTAGATGAGGAAAAAGAAGTCAGAGCTGCCTTCTGTGACATCAGCAAAGCTTTCGATCATGTTTGGCACGACGGCCTAATACTGAATTTACAAGCAGCTGGTGTCACAGGAGAAATGCTTGCCTGGTTCAAAAGCTATCTTAGTAATCGAAGGCAACGTGTAGTCATACCTGGTGCAACATCTGACTGGACATTTATCTGTACGGGCGTTCCTCAAGGTTCAATTCTTGGTCCTTTACTCTTTCTCGTTTACATAAACGACATTGTTACCGACAAAGGTTCTAACATACGCCTATTTGCTGATCACACGAGCCTTTACATTATTTTTGATGATCCCATTTCTGATGCTCGGTGTATCAATATCGACCTTCAAAAAATCACGCTGTGTAGCCACATGGCAAGTTTTCTTTAATCCTCCAAAGACTGAAGCCCTTCTGGGTTCTCGCAGGTTGTTCAGAAACAGACATTTACCTAATTACATGCAAAATTAATTTATTACAGAAGCTGATACTCACAAACATCTCGGTATACATTTTTTCGAGTGATGGTACTTGGCACCGTCACATCAGTTATATTATTGAAAAGGCATGGACAAGGATCAATATTTTGAGAAAACGTAAATTTAAATTAGACAGAAAGTCTTTAGAAACTATATATTTTACTTTCATAAGGTCTAGAATATGGAGCTGTACTCTGGGATAATTGCAGTCTATAAAAAAACAATGAATTGGAAAAAATACAGAACAAAGCTGCCAGAATCGCGACTGATGCAACAAAACTAGTATCTTTAAATGCTCTATATTATGAAATTCAATGGGGAAATCTCGAAGAGAGACGTGAAAATAACATAAACTGACTCTACTTAATAAAATGAAATCTAATTTATGCCCTAACTATCTCTCTTCCCTTGTTCCACAAACTGTTCAAAACAGATCACGCTACAATCTTAGAAACTCAAACGATCTTGATCCAGTTAATGCCCGAACAACCCTTTATTACAACTTTTCTTTACCTTCCTCTATTAGAGCTTGGAATGATCGCTCAGAAGCAGCGACACAAACTGAATCTGTAAAAACTTTTAAAAACTTTCTCAACAAAGACAGAATGCCTGTTCCCAAGCATTATTACGGAGGTAAACGAAAGCTCCAAATCTTGCATACACGCTTAAGGACAAATTGCAGTTCCTTAGATTTTCACCGTTTCATAAAGATTATATCTGACTCACCGTTATGTAGCTGCGGTAGCACTGAGGATAACCAACATTACTTCTTCACTGTATGCATTAACAGCAACAGCGAAATGAACTCTTAAATGCAGTCGCAAGGTATACTACCCCAACCTTAAATCTACTTCTGTATGGCGACTCATCACTATCTTACGAAACAAACACTGCCATATTTGAAAATATACACAAATACATTATAGACACAAAACGGTTTTAATTATGTTAATAACAATATACACAAATACATTATAGACACAAAACGATTTTAATTATGTTAATGACCTCTACGACGACTTTTCTAACAGTTCACAGGATCCAAGGATGCCTTACCGATTGCCTGCGCCCTAGCACTCACCAACCCGATTTGATTTTTTTTTTTTTTTTTTTTTATGTTTTGTAATGTTTACTTTTTTCTCATTTTTTGTTTTTTCATATTCTAAATTGCATCCCAAACTTAATTTTTTTAGTAAAATTTATCTATCATTTGGCATATTCCTTTTTTTTTTTTTTTTTTTTTTTTTTTTTTATTTTCACTCATAATCTATTTTTCGATGTATTCTATTTTTCTGTTTGCAATACAATTAGTTAATTACATTGACATTTACTTATTTCCAAAATAGTAACTCTTTTGCTATTACTAGTCTAATTTGTTTACTTCATCACATTTTTTTTCTTTGTAATTGGTATGTGGTATATGTCAGCATGATCCGTAGTTCACATTATTTGACAACCGACGACCTGAATTTATACAATATTTATAAATGTATGGACAAGAACTCTACAAGTACTTGTGCTTTCGTTCTTATCCTATTATTTGTCTGTATTTACTTGCTTGTTTACTTAATTTTGGTACTGAAATAAATATGTTTAAACCAAATACATTCAGTGAAGTATAATATATGGTCAGTCATGCTCAGACAGGTACAATTATGACCAAATCTTCAGTGATTATTGATCGATTATCCATCTCAATGGCCGGAATGATAATCGATTATCTTTTCAGCTCTGATTAGCCAGCCTTAGTCATTGGCGAGGCTTAATTGGCCAAAACTAACTAAATTGGTCCAGAACATTCAATACTTGAGTTATTTTCAGTTTTAGAGAGTGTATTTCTTACTCTCAAGGGTCATTTCTTAAATAATCTATTGCTCAAAGTAACCGTAGTGATCCCGGGAGATTACACCTTAAGTGAAGCACTGGGAGACTTTTTACGGCCGACACACAGCATTTAACACCAGCTGCAGTGAAGATACCCAGCTAGCATTCTACGTAAATCTACATCGGACCGTCATCGGCCCGTCAGCTACGCTGACGGGCCGATGACGGCCCGATATAGATTTACGTAGAATGCTGACTGGGTAATACGTTATCAGAGCATGAAAAGAACACATTTAAGAAACAAAAACAACAGGCTCGGGTTTAATGAGGTTGTTTATGAACAGTAGTGTAATATGCAACGCAGCTCTGTCTCAACTCATTTACACCAAATGGATGCTTATACCTGAACTCTTTGGACTGGTTTATTTGCAATAGAAAGTGTGTCCAGTTAGTTTTCATTATTATCATGTTTTATCGAAATTCCTGCATTTAATGCAAACATTGTAAACCCTGATCTCTGGTCTACACTGTTTGGCAATGTCCTTTTTATGAGACATGAAGCATCAACATGCCTAATGTTGACCCCCTTAAACCCCACTTTTATATAGTAAAACTTGGGTTTACAAGGGTATACTTTATTTTTGTCTTATTTCTGCTGAAAAGCATAGATTGTTGGTACTCGTTAGAACCGCCTGGCTGATGCAGTTCTAACGAGTACCCTCAATCTATGTTTTGAGCAGAAATATGAAAAATATCGGAATTTTTACATCACGAAAACATACCTATAAAATTTTGACCCCCTTAAACCCCACTTTTATATAGTAAAACTGGGGTTTACAGGGGTATACAATATTTTTCTTACTTCTGCTCAAAAACATGGATTGTGGGTACTCGTTAGAACCGCCTCGGCGAGGCGGTTCTAACGAGTACCACAATCTATGTTTTGAGGCGAGGCGGTTCTAACGAGTACCCACAATCTCTGTTTTGAGCAGAAATATGAAAAAAATATCAGAAATTTTGACTGAAAACTTTCAGTTTTTGGTGGTGAAATTTTCAATATAGTTGAATAGGCGTGTTTTCGTAATGTCTGAAAATTTTCATTCTTTTGGTTGTACAATTTTCAGTATATTTGAATAGGCGTGTTTTCGTAATGCTGAACATTATTAAACATGTAATTTGTTTTGTTTTAAAGGAAGATATTTTCATTAAAAGCCCCAAAGTTGTTGTGCTGCACCTTAAGAGCCAATATTTTTTCACTTCCTGGGGAAAGTCAGGCTCAGTCAACGACATGATCCTTGGAACATACGTCAATCGCACCGTCTTTGGCCCCGAAATGGAGCGCCGTAAAAATATTTTAAAGCCACAGTACATAACACCAGGGCGATATTCAACTCATAATGCACTGGCTTTTGACGGATACTTGGGGTAAGTTATCTAAAGCTGGTAAGTTGGTTATGGTACTACTACTACTTTTCATAATGTGATCAGCACGTCAACCCATTTATGCCTAGTGTCCCATATAAGGGACATCGGCAAACAGTATTAACCCAGATCAGACGCCGCAGAACGCGGCGTCTGATCAGGCTCTACACTGTTTGCATTAATTATAAGATTTTACATAAACAATTGTAATGATAAAAAAAACTTACCAGATACCCCTTTTAATGGAAATGGACTGGTACAAACAGATAAGGTATAAGAGTTCACACGACATAAATGGGTTAATCTAGGTCGGTGCTTCTTCTCGTTATGATTTAGCCCCAGCATCAGAAAACGTATTTTCGGACATGTGCGCCAAGCGAACACTGCGAAAACACGCCTGTCCAAATATATTGAGAATTTTACCAGCAAAAACTGAAAACTTTCAGATGAAAAATTCTGGTAGTTTTCATATTTCTATTCAGAACATAGAATGTGGGTACTCGTTAGAAACGCCTCGGCGAGGCGGTTCTAACGAGTATCCACAATCTATGGTTTTGAGCAGAAATAAGAAAAATAATGTATACCCCTGTAAACCCCAGGGGGTCAAAACTATATAGGCGTGTTTTCGTTATAGTTCGGATCAGCCTTCGTATTCGCGCATTCTGATCTGGAGGTAAAGTTTCTTTATGCGGACAACGAAGTCTCTGCTTATACTGCGTGAATGCGCAGGCTGATTTGAGTCTTCGTTGGGCGCATATGTCAGAAGGTACGTTTACTCATGCTGCGGCAATTCTTGGCCTAGCCTAACAAAAATGTATGTTTGAGGCATGTGCGGAAGCCGAAATCAGATTAGGACTTTAAAAATCCGCGGTTAATTTTTTAAGGTTATAGAGAAAATGGCCAGAAATGGCATTTCCCTCGTATTGTCTGGGTACAAAATTTTGAGGGTCTATCTTTAAGCCTTGCTGTATCTGAAACCGTGCTATAAAGATCCGTGTTCTAATGCATTTCCTGTGTGTTCCGTTTCGTAAAGCGACTTGATTCACTTAATACATTTTCTGCCTATTTTATAAGGAGGACAACTTTTTGTGGTTTCCTGTTTGTGTTCCCTGACATCAAGTCCTTTCTAAAAAGGAGTCCACTTTGTAAGAAAAAGAAATTGTTCACTCCAAATGAGAACAACGTTTAGGAGCTAACTATTTCCTGTTAGAGTAGATCCCTATTTAGAAGGGAAGCAAAATATTTTGACAAGAGTTACCTTTGAAAATGTGTCCGTTCCTAATCCTGGGCAAATAGTTTAATGTACAAACTGTTCAGAGTTCCTGTTTCGATTTCAAACAAATGTCCTTGGAAGGTGAATCAATTTACCTTAAGGAGAATAAATAACTTTTCAGCGTAGATGACCTTGTCAAAACGGATTTTATCCTTTCTGGAAAGGGGTCTACTCTAAAAGGAGTAGAACCCTTTTCAGAACGTGCTTCCCGTGCAGGAAGAGTAAACAGGAAGTCTCGAAAGTTGTCTCCCTTGAAAGATATGGCAGCTAAATGTTCAGATGTGTCCATTCACTTTAAAGCTAGAACCATTACGAAAACATACCTATATAATTTTGACCCCCTTAAACCCCACTTTTATATAGCAAAACTGGGGTTTACAGGAATATACATTATTTTTCTTATTTCTGCTCAAAAACACAAGTTGTGGATACTCGTTAGAACCGCCTCGTCCAGGTGGTTCTAACGAATACCCACAATCTATGTTTTGAGCAGAAATATGAAAAATATCAGAATTTTGTTTTGACGTTCAGTTTTTGGTGGTGAAATTTTCAATATATTTGAATAGGCGTGTTTTCGTAATGCATTGTCATATTTACTCTAAGTATTTTGAAAGAAAAGCCGGATCAAGCAGTATAGACTCCGATTCAGATGCCACAGAACACAACGCCTGTTCTGGGTTTACAATGTTTGCAACTCGTCTAGCAGCTTTTTGACACATTAACAAATTTTCATTTTTTTTTTACACCAAGTAAAAAGGTGAGGTGTCAGAATATTTCAAGTTTATACGTTATAATATTTTATTTTAGGAGAGTAGTTTTTCCGAAAGAGGGGTTTTTGCGGCACTATCGTTCATGCAGGAATGATATACATAACCACGAAAATTTCGATTGTGAGGACAGTTCGCAAAGAGTGACAGATACATCAATGGCTAAATGGTCGATGAAAATACTGAGTAACGTACGACGTGTTCGGCAGCTTATATTTGGCACGGACAAAGCAATTGGATAAATTTACAGAATGAGAGATAGCAGTAAATTTTGGCATACTGGAAAAGCTGGGCTGGACCCATGGGCTGGACCGATGGGCTGGACCCATGGGCTGGGTCCTTGGGCTGGACCCATGGGCTGGGCTGAGGGACTCGGGGTTATTTCAGGTGAACATAAGGTCAGTTCCCACAAACTCTGTTTATGTTTAAGGTCAGCCCAGTATCTGACTTGTGGTGTGTTTTCTTTGCAAGGTCATTAGTTGAGCTCTTGCAGAAAAGTGCTCCCTTGGGACATAATGTCATCTTTGATAGCTCTCTGGTTTTGTTTCTCTCCCAACCAAGAAATTGTGTTCTTCATGATGTAGAAAACTATTAGTAGTCTGAATTTGACCAACTAAGATCTGAGAGCCTTATATCAAAATGGTTTTTGGCCTGTTCAATATTGTTTCAGTTATATGTGACCGGCTAAGTATATGCTTGAAAGCGTTTGTACAGCCTTGTTTACGTGCGCCTTTCATGCAGATATTGATTTTGATATACCGTATTTACTGTAAGAATTGGGACAACTTGTCTACTTGCCATCAAATTTGACATAGTCCATTATTCTACTACCTTCTAATGTGTGTAAAATATTGTTGTATGTATAGCAAATAATGTAGACCCTGATCAGATGCTGTGTTCTGTGGCGTCTGAACTGGGTCTACACTGTATGCAAGGGCTTATCTGTCCCAATATATAGAGTATTTAGGTATATTTACAGTATTATGGCTCCTAATTAACTTTATAAATAGTTTCATTGCTATAACTTCTATATCTTTTTATTCCATCATATTCTCTTTTCCATATACTTCCCTTCAACTAGTCTATTTTACTATCTATGATTGTGTGTAAACTTGCTAGACAAATGGAAAACAGTGTAGACCCTGATCAGACGCCGTGTTCTATGGCGTCTGATCAGGGTCTACAGTTTGCTTAGGCCTATCTTTTGTAGAGTAAGTAAGGTTAATTGATCAAAGGGAATCCCCTCAGAAATTATCCTGGACCCGCCCCTGTACTGGCATTTCATCTCAGACCCATTTTATTAGATTCTGTGGACTTTGTAAATCTCGACCATTTACTAAGAACCCAAGTATATTACAATCTTAAATCTGTTTTTTTATACCCCGTCACTATATAGTGGTGGGTATTATGGTTTCACGTTGGAAGTCCGTGTGTCTGTCCGTCTGTCTGTCCATCGTACATCCGTCCGTCCGTTTTTCGTTTCCGGATGATAACTTGAGTAAATATCAATGGATTTTCACCAAATCTGGTGTGTGCATTGATATTATGGAGATCTGGTATGGGATTGCTAATGGGCAAATTTCATCAAATTTTGACGGAGTTATCTGCCCAATTGTTTGTTTTTTTTTCATTTTGGGACAAAACTTGAGTAAAAGTCAAGGGATTTTAACCAAACTTGGTATGTGCATTGATATGAAGGAGATCTGGTTTAGGATTGCTAATGGGCAAGTTTCGTCAATGTTTGACAGCGTTATCTGCCTGCGACACTATAATGGCGGGGTATTTTAGTTTAACGTTTTTATTTGTTTTCTGTGCCTAAGTAGATCTGTATACTTTCAAACACTGAAATCTACGATGTATTGTTCAGTACAAAAAAAAAATGGACTTGTCATTTACACTGCATAGTTGGTAATTCACTGTTAACAGGTCGTACTTCATACTTCACAATTTTTAAATCACCGTATACTACACAGTTCATACTTCATACTTCACTATAATACTTCATAATTCAAAATTCAAAGTTCCTACTACTATGACTAGCTACTAGGCCAATATTTAAGTATGTTTGTCACTTTTTGTTTACTTATTTTTTTTTTTTCATTTATATTCTACTTTGTGAGTCCACTCAGTTCTTTTATGACAAAATTTTCCTCAATGCTGAGGAATTAGGTACCAGTTAGTTTTATAGCTCTTATCAGGATATCAATTACCCCCTACAGGTCACCACCTGTCAGTACTGCTGAATTCTGCAAAGAGGCAATAAAATAGCCTGTAAACATACTGATTTTGAAACATGCAAGTTAATTATAGTTATGAAACACTGTGCTTTTAACCCTTAAAGCGACAATCACAACTGCAGCAGACGACACTTTTAAATATATTTTTATTATTTTTCCTTAGAAAATAAGTCTTGATGTTTCATGTGAATTGTCTGCTAAGCAGATGATTCACATTAAATTTCAAGACTTACTTTCTACGAAAAAAATTTTTTTTTAGAATGTCGTCTGCTGCAAATTTTGCTTGGTGCATTATGGGTTAAGTAAATTATGACACAATTCATTCTTAGAAAATTCAAAATTAATGTAATTCAGACTCTGTATAATATCCTATGATTTCCACCACTGGCTAAAGTAATTATTACTCATTACCATGATATTTTGCGGCTGCATGTTTTCTCAAACCTTATCCTAAATATGAGGGCATCTTTGAGGAAACAGTTTAGACTCAGATTAAAGCTGAAGCAGTTTGATCAGGGCGTGCTATACACTGTTGGCAATTCACCTAATCTGTTTAGATACAACACCAAGCTTGCAAAATAGATCTGCTTCAGTTTTATGGTAAGAATAAGGGCTTTAGTTTGGAGTAATCACAGTAGTCTTCTTTCTGACTTTCAGAAAGCCAAAGGCCAAAGTGCAAATGAAAAAAGAGTATTTAGTTTTCTTGTGCCTGTGCATGTTTACCGCTTAGCACTCTGGGCAAAGTTTTCAGCAGATTGCATTTTACAAATCTGAAATATTTTTTTCTTATTTTTCCCAGAAAAAAAGATTTGACATTTCATGCATACTTTGGAGACAATTTGCATGAACTGTAAAACCTGTTTCTTGGAAAATTATGAAAACTTTTACAAAATGCATTCTGCTTATCTTATTTTTCCATGGAGACAATTTGCCTGAAATGTCAAAACCTGTTTTACTTGGAAAAATAAGAAAAAGTGTTTCAAAATATCTTCTATCTACTTTTCTTATTTTTTCCAAGAAAACAAGATTTGACATTTCATTCAAACTGTCTCCCATGGAGACAGTTTGCTTGAACTGTCAAAACCTGTTTTCTTAAAAAAAAAAATAAGAAACAATATTATAGGGTTATTGCACTGATATTGGTGAATATTGTCCCAAGTTGGGATATCGAGCTTGCGCGCGTCCGTAGATATCCCATCGAGGGACAATATTCACCAATATCAGTGTGATAACCCTTTTATTATATAGCTATAAATATTTATTTCATTTCTCGGTGTTTCTAACCTATAAAACGCTGTTTTAATAACAAAAAATGTAAACTCTACCAATGTGCCTTACAAGGTTTGGCGCGACGTCACTGCATTACGACGTCATGTAACGGTAATATGAGAAAGCATCCGAGTAGGTGTACAATATCGAGTAAGTGTGCCGATATCTTGTGATATCGCACTCTAGCTCCTCGGCTTTTAGCGCACATTTTAATCATTTAATATTTATAGCTATATAATCAGTCAAAATGCCGTCAGCTGAATTTTTACCCAACAGGCAAAGGGTTACAATCAAGGTTTTGTATCTACCTCAAGTAATATCCAAAGGTAAAAGCATTTGGTTGTCTTAACCATAACCACTCCCAGGGCAAATTCAGCAGACGACAAATTGATGACATTTTTCTTATATATCCCAGACAGTTCATGCAAAATGTCTCCGTATGAGACAGTTTGCCTGATATTGTCAGTTTCTTATTTCTGGGAAAAATAAGAAATATATTTCATTAGGTTGTCTGCTGAAAAGTTCATCCAGATTGATAAGCGTTAAGGAGATATATTTGATGATCAGTTTAGGATATTTATCTAAATTCCGCATAAAACATTTGACACATTGAAATGTTGTTGTTTTTTTTTTTTGCTGTTTTTTTTTTTTTTTTTTTTTTCACAAAATAGGTATCTAGGTGCCTTGCAAATTGTCTCCTAAGGAAACGTACTACACCAATAGATGGATTGTTCAGTGTTCTGATTGTATTGTTTGATGGTGTCATTTTGTGTGGATTTTAGGGAGCGATATATTGGTTATGTAGGAACCATCTCAGTGATTTGTTTACCTTTTGGTTCTACTGAGTCCTAGGGACTTATATGATAGATATTTGATGAGTCCCAGGATAAAATCAAGAGCCCTTTACATATTTTTGAGCAGTTTTCTATTGTATTCTGTGAGTTTTGGGACTCACATGCATAAATTTTGTGAGTCCCAGAGACAAGGTTGTGAGGATATGAAGCGGGGACTCACAGGTAAAAAAATCACTCCCATCTGTGAATTGGAGTAAAATAAGGTCAGAGTCAGGGATAATTACACTTCATGCTGAGAGGTTTATTTTGTGTACCGTTACATGTTCCCTGATATTTTGAAGAAACCTGGCATATTGGAATAGAGTGAGTCGTGTTTAGCTAGTCTATAGGTGAACTTTTCTTCTGTGGTTGTCTCAAATATATAGAAATCCAGACCATACCTATAGGTTAGCCACAGAGCTCAATAAGAAGGCGGTGTAAAGCTGGTATTGGTTTTTGTCTTTTACTTATTGAACAGAGAAAACTATTTACACAGTTCATTTCCTTTCCTGTTCAGCAAAACCCTAGTTTCATTGTGCTAAAAGAAGAGACCCATTTATTGCACACAACACAAATTAATGTACAGGTCATATTTTGTCTGTTTTTATTTAACCATTTATGTCGAGTGGACTCTTCTGTCATAACTGTTTGGAACGGTCTGTTTCCAATAGCAGGGTATCTGGTTGGTTTTTATTTTCTTATGTTATATAGAAATTCCTGTAATTAATGCAAAGAAGGTAGATTCTAATCAGACACCGCATTCTGTGGCGTCTGATCTGAGTCTACATTGTTGCCATTTCACCTTTTGGGAATTTCCCAACTAAATTATGTTAGTTCAGGTTTTCTGTCTGCAAAGAACAATGCCAGACCTGACCAGACTACAGTCATTTTTGCATTCTGCTCATAGTAATGTACTGTTCATATTGCACTGTCTGTTATGTGGTTTAGAAAACACATTAACCCTTGCTTTGTTTACAGTAAATGCAGATTTGGTTAATTCCTTCCAGAAGAGCACACTGTTCTCCAATTCCCTTGACACTCAGTAGTGCCACCATTGTCCTGTATTTTAAAGTCAAAGTGGAAACAAATTAGACCAGTGATAAAAGTTCATCTGAAAAAGTTCTAAGGCCACAAGTGTTTTTATTCTAAGGTCACATTTTTAAGGAGAGGGAAAACACAGAAGGCTAGGCAATATGGATAAACGTATTCGTATTCGCTCAATGACCCAACAGAACATTACTGTTCTTATATCTGATATAGCTTGACAAGTTAACAAACGGTTGGGGTTCCTTAATTTTGTTGCTGCCTACAGGACTGTTTGATTTAAAATGGTAAGCCTGCTTACGCATCATATCCGCTCATCTGTGCCAGACATGTTTACCCTTTTTCAGATACATGCTAGGCAAATGCCCAGTTGTCAAGTAATTTAATGATGGAGAGGGGTGGGCTGGGGGGGAGGTTGAACGGTAGGCACACGCTTGTAAAGGGTCTACTCTAAAAGCAAAGAATGTGCTCCTAAGGGGAGCAACCTGTTTTAGCATAGATCCCTTTTCAAAAGGGAGCAAAACCGTCGCTTCTCTTGAAAGTGTATGCATTCCCCTTAAATCAGGACGAAGTGAGGGTGGGGGATAGAATGAAGAGTCAGTTGAGCAATATGGTTCATATAATAGCTAAGACGACTATGGTCTCAAATATGTCAGACTCTCTGAGACCGATACTACCTCCCCTCCCCTCCCCTAGCATCAGTTTTGTATTCTTCATGCTATGGCGGATATTCTTGTGTGAATACTATTATTAAGAAACGAGTTCAAGTTTAATACCCTACCATGAATATTAGTCATGTACAGCTTTCTCCCGGTAGGAGGGAGAGAGTAAAGAAGAATGGTATAGATGAGATACAGGCTCTTGAACGCAAGAAACTTCCTACGAAAAGCCAGTGTAGAGGGGTGTGAGGCGCCGGGGGCGCCATCCCCGCGACAGTTTTGGCAAGAGGGCGCACCATCCTACCGCGCACAAATCACAATTACTCTATTTACTCTAAATATGTGGGCTTCGTACTTTCCTTACTATACTTGTCTATAAATTTGAACAAGTTAGTTTTATTACCAGCTGATATGCCTTTAACTGATGGATTAGCCGCAAACACTGTTGACCAGAAATGTGGCATCCGATCTTTGTCAACATTTTTTCTAACCCATTCTGTCCAAATACTTAGGGTCAGTAGTGTATTTGTTATGTGCACCTAGCTGACAAACTGTATTGACGTTGAACACAAGTGAACAGCGTATATTCTTGTCAGACTGCGCAAATGTGCCTCCTGATTGGTGTGTGTTTGTATCGGCAAAGTATTTGAAATTTTGTTTTGACCGCACTTACTCAGAACGTTTACCTGGGCTGGTTTACAATGGTAAACTGCTCCCATAAGAACACAATTTTCCTAAGTCCCTGGACACTCATTAGTGCCCCACATGTCCTGTATTTTAAGGTCAAAATGAAACAAATCAGACTAGTGATACAAGGTTATCTGAACTAAACAGTTTAAGGCCACCAGTGTTTTTATTCTAAGGTCACCATATTAAAAGGATAGGGAAAACACATAAGGCTATGTAATCTGGAAAAAGTCGTTGTCTCAGGGACAAAATGAGCCATTTCTGGTCTTATTCATTGTATTTGCATTTACGTACTGTTCGCAAACCGGTATGAGCTACAATGTGTAGAAATAGCACTACACAAATACTCCGATCAGCCTGTACGTCCGGGTAGCTTGTTGTGAGTCTTACTTGTCCCCTTTGTCTCCTCTTCCTCACTGAAGACATCTTACACCCTTCGATTCCAGAGCGGCAGCAAAGATTTTGATCAGACAATGAAATGTACAGACTAACCTGAACTTGACACATTATAAAGTACATTTTCTAACCTTGCTGCTTGTAAGGTTCCATCCAGAGACGTCAAGGTTTTTGCCTAAGTGTATGTGTGAACAGTAAAGGCCCACACCTGTCTACACAATCACTAAATTGGCCGTGCTATGCTCAGACGTGTCTTCTGGCATAGGTAAACGTCGAAGACCCAGATTAGCCTGTGCATCCCTGCAGTATTTTCAATGACTTCACTGTTAGTTAATAGAATCATTGGATACTACAGAATGTATGAATGATGAACAAAGGCCCAAATGATACTTTCACATGCTAGATGATCTGAATCTGCACAATTTGCACATGTTCAAAGACACATTTTCGCTTGATGCGGCCCATGAAATATTGTTAGATATTTGGAGTCATGACAACGGACATGCCTGCCTGAGACTTATGTTCACGCTCACCCTAACCCTTTTATGCCTAGCATTCAATAAAAGTGACATTGGTAAATAATGTAGACCCAGACAGATGCCACTGAAAGCATCTGATCAGGGTCTAAACTGTTTGCATTAAATACAGGTATTTCTATAAAACATAATAATAATAAAAACTAACCAGACACCCCATCTGTTGGAAAAGGACCTATCCAAAATGAGAGTCTACTTATCAAAATTGTGGTTTAGCGGTGGGTGGAGGAAGAGGGAGTTAAACCACATGATCTGGCATTCCTGTGTATATATATAGTGTTCATCTGAACAGAACCTTTATGATTTTAATATTTTATCATATTCCCATCATAACACAAATACCATTGATGAGCTGTAAAAAATAGAATATGATTACATCGTTCCTAATCAACTCCAAGGCTCCACTTTTATTGGAATATATGGCAGTAGCTCAGATTTCTTGACACACTGTCTCAAGGGACTTCTTTATCAGCAATGCTAAAGTTCATGAGTGGTCAGCTGTCTTTATTGTGCTAGCAGATAAACATTAGCCAGCAATTTGGAGGTCCTGACCTTATTCAGGTCTTGACCTTGAGCCCAAGGCCATCGGTCCAGCACAAGGACCCAGCCCACGGGCCCATCCCATCGGTCCACCCCATGGGTCCAGCCCAGCTTTTCCAGTATGCCGTAAATTTTCTATTACCTTCCTTGATAGATAAAGTGCAAAGTAGACCAAACACAAACTAAGTCCTTCTATTTGGAATACTCTGATTTTATCATAGATCATCAGTGGAATTAAACTTATATTTAACTTTAAAATTTTCCGCTTACATATGTAATATTTATAAAGATTATGTATTTTATTGTCTTGACAATGTTTCTTTTTGATATTTTGGTAGCTTTACTAATATATGACCACTTATAAGCCAGATTTCTCAAGGACAATGTAGCTACCCTTAATAGAGATATTAATGATAATATCAGAGGAATCCAATTAATTGGACCTGGTTGTCATTACGAAAACACGCCTATATAATTTTGACCCCCTTAAACCCCACTTTTATATAGTAAAACTGGGGTTTACAGGGGTATACATTATTTTTCTTATTTCTGCTCAATAACATAGATTGTGGGTACTCGTTAGAACCGCCTCACAATCTATGTTTTGGGAAGAAATATGAAAAATATCAGAATTTTTATCTGAAAATTTTCCTTTTTTGGTTGTAAAATTTTCAATATATTTGAATAGGCATGTTTTCGTAATGTTACAGAAAGTACTCAGGGGAGTTAACTGACTGCTGTCCCTCATTGCTACAACACAAAATGGAGAAAGTTCTAAATTTTGTGTTGAGGCTCATGCAAAATATAGAAATTTTCTAAATTTTTGCGTTAGCCTCAACAAAAAAATGAAGAATTTCACATTTTCTATATTTGCATCGCAAGGGTCAATATATTATCAAAATGGAGAAATGAAGAAAAGAAAAGTATTGCGTTAATGTGTCTTGTTGTATTGTTTTTGTCATTGTCGCCTGTCTATCCAGCCGTATAAGGCAAATCACTGTACTGTGAACTACGACGACCATCACCTCATGGCACAGTGGTATCTATTTCGTATAGTCGAGCTGAAACGTAGAGATTCTACCTATCAATGCAAAATGTAGGCATTTCTACGTTTGGTCTTAGGATGATTGTAAAATAATGAAATTTCTATATTTCGCATAAGGGTCAGTGTATGATGTAGAAATTTCTACAATTCTACATTTTGTGTGGTACACAGCATACAGAGATAAACAGATGAATATTTAAATTACCATTACGAAAACACGCTTATTCCAATATATTGAAAATTTCATAACAATTTCATAACCAAAAAAAAAAAAAAAAAAAAAAAAAAGGAAAAAGATTATTTCGTGTTGGTGTTGATTTACTTTACAAAATTATAACCAAAAAACGGAAATTTTTCAGATAAAAATTCTGATATTTCTGATATTTTCATATTTCTGCTCAAAACATAGATAGTGGGTACTCGTTAGAACCGTCTCACCGAGGCGGTTCTAACGAGTACCCACAATCTATGTTTTTGAACAGAAATAAGAAAAATAACGTATACCCCTGTAAACCCCAGTTTTACTATATAAAAGTGGGGTTTAAGGGGGTCAAAATTATATCGGTATGTTTTCGTGATGCTGACCAATACATCACACAAACAATGGTGAACTTTCATTGCGAAATATGGGAATTCTTTACAACGTCGTGGTCAGTAAATATTTCCCGAAGTATAATTAAATCAACTACCAAAATATTCCGAAGTAGGAATCCTTTAGAAATAGTAGGTCTGCCCATGGGAAATTTTAAACGAACAACATCCTTAACACACCTTAGTAGGTTTGAGATGAATTCTAAGTCCAATAAACTGCTTTTCTTGAATCAGCGGAAGGGAGAGAATGACTGTAGAAAATATTTCATGATCATTCTCCACGAAAAAAAGTTGCCTCACAGCGGGGATCGAATCCGCAATCTCCTCATAGTGAAGTACGGAAAGTAAAGAAGAGAACTCAGGAACTGACACAAACAGATCCCCACTAAGCCCTTAACAGCAGACTGCAAGCAAAGCCGGCAACCTTTCCCCAAAAAGGTGAGAACTCCGTCACGCAAACCCAACTGAATACAATAATTAAAAGAAAAACATTAGAAAGTGAAACACTACATACCAATTTACAAAAAAGTACCATAATGAAAGTACCGCCTTGGAACGGTAAGGGTGAATTACTTACTTGTATGTTTATGTGGGGGTGGAGGGCGGGAGGGGGGAGGGGGGACTAAGCTACCTGAACGGGATCCCAATCCTGTTGGAATCTGTTTACAGCCATCTTCACGGTACTTACTGAAAGACAAACGGAAAGACTGTTTACAGTCGTCCACACGGTACTTACGTTTGCTGTAATAAAGGAAGATATTTTCTAAAAGATTGACCATTGAAACAATGAACACAAAACAAAAAATAAATAAACTGAACTGTCGAATTCTTCTGAGCCAGATTAAATGATCCTTATATATGTTTTCAAAACTCAAAGATCACGAAGGGCCAGAAAACATAAACTACTCTATTCTCAGAAAACAAGTATTCGAACCATCGGAGACTAACTTTTAAGAAGTAAACATAAAGTGCAAAAAATCAGGGCCCAGTTGTTCAAAGCGTCGTTAGCTTAACGAGCTCGTTAAGGAACATTTCGTTAACTGTTTTAGCGGATTCAATATACAATATTCTGAAATTTTTTGCTGAAAAAATGTGAGTAGCTTTTGCACTGCAAAAGCTACTCACATTTTTTCAGCAAAAAATTTCAGGATATTTGCGTATCACTTGATGTAAATTTTAACGAATCGTTAACTAACGACATCGTTAGCTTTGAACAACTGGGCCCAGGCGAGTAGTCGGGATATGGTATTATTTCTTATCTATTTCGTTCTACAGCATCCGTTGAAACCATGTAATTGTGGACTCCTACATTCAGGGTCAACAGCCTACGCCATCAACATTGTGATATGTACAGAATCGCGACTGTATCATTTGTTCTGATTTACGCCAAACTCACTGGCAGTGCAAAATGCTGTGAAAATTCACTTTGTGACCAAACATGTCTATTTTAGTAATGTCTTTCACCGACAAGTCAAACTCCAAATACATTCTAGTTATTGTGAATACTACGACCACTATGCCCAAGTTGTAAATGTAAACGAATATCAACATCGATTGTCGAAGTGTCTAAATAACTAAGAAACACGCTTTGAAAGACAGATAGTCTGCATAATATCAAATTTTGTGCACAAAATGAATATTCTGAATCGCATAAAAACCTAGATAAATCGCTAAGAATCCGAAAACCTAGCTACTGACGAAACCATGTGCCTTCATCTACAGTTACAAGATGCAAAAAGAAACCATCTTCCTTCGACCTAAACCGTTTCAACACAGTCCACTGTATACTGATGCTCTCGTTGCCATTTGCATATCACTAAGGGATTTGGAGACCCAGCGGGCTGTTAGCTTGTGTATACCTAGATGATCATGCAATATCATTGAAACGCTACAAGGTGAAATATCCCACGTCTTTGCAATTTCTTCCATCTAAATATACCTATTATAATATACAAGACTCCGCATTTTATTTCATATATATTAATCGGTAGCACTACTGGGTGTGCAGACCCGTTGTCATATTCTAAGGAAGTTCTATTCCGTTTTGTACTCGCCAAACTTAGTTTTATTGGCGTAGAGGATGAGGCAGAAGACCTGCATACATCGATCAGTTCGCTATGTATTCCCTTGCCTGCTTTCTTCTTTTTGAAACAGGTATCAAGTTGCAGCATTGTATTACAATTTGGACGAAAATCTCGAATTGTATCACTGGCCTTGTTTAATATCCGATATAGTAATTTACACATGCCTTCACCGTGCGTTGTAAGAACAATTAAAAATTGTGGTCTTGCCAGTCAGTTAGAAATCTAGTAGTTTTTTTTTTTTTTTTTTTTTTTTTTTTTTTTTTGCAACCCAGCATCAGATTGTTATTAAGCTCTTTGATTTATTTTTGGTAACATTGTTTGTGATTATATGATTCACTATTTATGTAGAGGATCACTATGCGAACCAAAGATATGTTTGTAATTTGGGTCTGCATTAGAATTAAAGGCAAGGTCTCGCGCGAATAAAACTGATCTAAGCCTCCCTAGTAGTAGTTCTTTTGACGGATCCATGACCGTTGTTCTGTTGCAGTTATTCTTTGTTCATGAATCGGTGGTTTCATATGTGGTCTTTGTTTTGGCATTATTGGTTTGTCATCTCTCCTTCTTTTGGTGCCCAGAGAAGTCTTCGTGATTGTGTTATTTTCTAGGTATATTCACCTATATTTTGTTTTGTCTGGTAACCATATTGCTGTGCTAGAGACGCCTGTGTTGCTTTTCTATCAATCTCTAAAGGAGACTGCATTTATTTGTTTCCCGCATATACTTAAACATATTTTCTTGCATTCAAATGAAGCCGTCAATCCACGTTACGACCAATTAGATTTGGACTTAACTCCGACATAAATGTCAATAGCTCATCATGACGGTAGTGGAAGGAATTATTTTATATTGCTTCATATACCCATTACAGTGTTATTTAAGAAAATTATAAACAAGGTAGTTTCTAGGGTCGATACTTGAGGACCACCAGCAAGAAAATTTGACTAATTTTAAAAAGTAGTTTAACAAAGACGTGTTGTCAATTATATTTATTTATCTACTTATTTATTTTATTATTTATTTATTTACAACATAACAGTCTTACATTTTTAGGGGGTATAAACCTTTTCGATTATTTTGCCTTCTTTATGAAAATGGATATGATCTAACAAGAAACAGTGTGCTCTCCCCGGCTGTAAATTATTCCCTTTTACAGCAGAACTCATTTCAATTTGATTTCAGTAAAGTACAGAGGACGTCACAATATGCAAAATGGTAAACGACACATTATTTTATAGTAAGTGACCTAGAATAAAATAAACATTGATATTGACCGAGGTCTACGTCTACACCGTTTGCTCAGGCCTGTCCGATTATATAGAATATTAAATGTATTCTGTAAAGACTTCTTAAAATTCTTAACATTTGTGCACGCCTATGCCTGTGATGGTTCAATAGCTCCATCTGGTCTTTCCCTTCGTAACGTCTTTTCTTATCATTTTGACTGTATTCTAGTGTAGAGCCTTTCGATAAGTAATGAAAAGTAGAAATCGTCTCTGTGGCGCAATCGGTTAGCGCGTTCGGCTGTTAACCGAAAGGTTGGTGGTTCGAGCCCACCCAGGGACGTGATTTTTTTTTCAGTCACACAGTCAGTGTTATTAATGAAGTGCGAAGCAAATTTGTAGCAGACGACCTTCTATATTTCGTGAATTTTCGGCAGACACGTGTCTACTGTACTAGCCTTTTTTTTCTCTTAAATTGAAAAAAAGATTAAAATGTTATAGTTGTGGTTGGAACTTTTAAATTCATTTCTTTTATTCGTTGATGGGGATAGGTAAATAGGGAGTTACGGCCCAGTCATTACTGTTAAGGTCATGGCGAGCCAGTCAGCTAACCTACACACTGTTATTACTGGAAAGAGTTAGTCGTCTAACCAGTATATGTGCACACACTTTCGCCAATAACGGACAGCTGTCCTCCTTGAATCAAAGTTGAATGATTCATGATCAATTTCCACAGAGCTTAGATCAAAGTTGCGACCTCTGGATCCGCAGTCAGACGCGTTGCCGACTGTGCTAGGGAACCCTGCACTTCAATAGTTAATTCTTTCGATGCCAAATTTCTGACGACATTTGTCGTCTGCTTTTCTTGTTTAACAAACTATCGCTTGAAAAGACGTTTATACGTAAAGTTGAAAGACTGAGTTCAAACAGCGTAGATTCAGATGAGACGGCTCATATGAGCCGTCTCATCTGGATCTATGCTGTTTGATAAAGCCTATTATTATCGCCTGTGGCAGTGAAAGAGTTAAAAAGATTGTAGTGTAACCGCTCTTTATGTTTCTGTACGTATGTAGTATAACAGTAACCAGCGTGCTTTATTCATTTTCTTGAAGTGATTTCAGTTTGAATCTCACTTCTGCTTAAAAGCAATCATACTAACACTGAGACAGTTTTGAACATCATTTCTTTGCTCTTACCGATCCGACGGAATGGACATACAGCAACAACAGCAGCAGCAGCAAAAGCAAGGAAACGGTAAATGGTACATCACTGTACTGTGGTTTGTCAATTGTTTCGTTTAAAGTAGATTTATTCTTTACTGAGCTATGTATTTAATTTGTTCCTCCTTTTTTTGTTCTTGTTCTGTCTTTGTGATAATTCAGTAAATAATACCGTATTCGACCTACTTACCACATTGTTGTTGTTTATGTCCATAACTGTCCAGTAAAGGTCATGCGTCGAGAAAGTAAGGCTTGTATCGTTTTATTCATCAGCGAAAATAAAGCTTGACTTTTCATGTAAGTAATCCGTTATGCTAGGCGTACGATTAAAATGAATTGTCAAAGCTTAATTTCTCAAACAAAGCAAATATATGCCGTCTGCGTCAATTTTGAATGACACTTTAATAGCCGCTTTGAGCATTTGAAGACACAAAAGTGTTAATCGCATGTCCCCTTTGGACAAATTCTTCCATTTAAAAGTGATTCCCTTTTCAGAAGGGACTTGGTATGCAGGAACGCAAACATGAAGTCAAAAAAGTTGTGAAAATAGCGAACAATCTATCCAGTGTATCAACTCCTCTTTAAAGCAATGTATTGTGTACTGGTCGCAACAATGAAAACTATGTTGGGGTTGGTCGCGACTATGAAAACTATGTTGGGGTTGGTCGCGACTATGAAAACTATGTTGGGGCTGGTCGCGACTATGAAAACTATGTTGGGGTTGGTCACGACTATGAAAACTATGTTGGGGTTGGTCACAACTATGAAAACTATGTTGAGTATGGTCGCGACTAAGAAAACTATGTTGAGTATAGTCGCGACTATGAAAACTACGTTGAGTATTGGTCGCGACTACGACAACTATGTTGAGTATTGGTCGCGACTATGAAAACAATGTTGAGTATGGTCGCGACTATGAAAGCTATGTTGAATATGGTCGCGACTTTGAAAACTATGTTGAGTATGGTCGCGACTATGAAAATTATGTTGAGTTTTGGTCGCGACTATGAAAACTATCTTGAGTTCTGGTCGCAATTGAAAATTGTGTTGAGTATTGGTCAAGACTATGAAAACTATTTTGAGTATGGTCGCAACTATGAAAAACTATGTTGAGTATGGCCGCGACTATGAAAGCTGTTTGAGTATGGTCGCGACTATGAGAACTATGTTGAGTATGGTCGCGACCATGAAAACGGTGTTGAGTATTGGTCGTGATTATGAAAACTATGTTGAGCATTGGTCGCAACTATGAAAATTATGTTAAGTATTGAAAACTGTGCAACAAGTCATTTAATGCTTAGCACCATTGAACATGTTTTAAAGAACGACATTTACAGGTGTTTTATTTTTCCCAGACAACAGGATTTGCCACTTCATTCAAATTGTCTCCACTATTTTTCCCAGAAAACAGGATTCGACATTCCATGCATATTGTCTCCAATTGAGGCAATTTGCATGAAATGTCTAAATCTATTTTTTCTTTGTTCGAAATGTCTGAAATTTTCGAAACAGAAGAAGAATAACGCAAAATCTATTTTCTTTTCCTGTCTTTCAAATAGAAATTATATATATCAGAGCAATTTCACCACACATTTAGGTTTAGGTAACTATTCAAGAACAAAGCAAGGAAAAGAAAATACAAATGGTTTCTGATAAAATGTATTCAGCCACGAATAATATTCTACCATTTGGAGAAAAAAAAATTCAGTAAAAACAAAAATGTCACAAAATGACAGAAAATTTACCAAGTATATTTTGAGCAGAAGTTTCTTGACAGGAAATATAATTCATAATAATGTCTTTATTGTTCACTCAACTCTTGGGACCATTTCATTCCCGCGAATTGAGTGAACAATAAAGATATTATAATTGCCAAGAATATCTATTCCTTTTTACACCGTGATGATATGCCTGAAATGTTCTAGAACGTAAGAGCCGCATACACAATATCAGACATCAAAATATACCATATTTACTCTAAGTGTTGGGACACCTTATCTATTTACCATATTTGCCCCAAAATTTGGAATAGTTAATTCTGCTACCCGTTGATATGTCTAAAATATTGCTGTATGTATGGCAAACAGTGTAGATGTCTGATCTGGGTCTAAACTGTTTGAAAAGGCCTATTTGCCCTAATACTTAGGATTACTACAGTACGTGTTCAAATTTTAGTGCAAGGTAATGTGTAATGGTAATTGAACTTTTATTGTAAATAAAATATACACGAGACAAAAACAAACAAGCTATGAGAATGTTCAGACTTTCAAGACGATGAACGTTCTGTTCAGACTCAGCAAGCCTAGCTACGACTTCATCTTGGTTCTTTGGGTATGATACATACTTTATTTATTTGAATCCTTGTCATGCTGAATAAATTAAGATGCCACACCCACTTCTAATTGTCAGCCAATGAGATTGTTTGATTCAGATTGTTAATACAAATTCACATACTTAATGACAAACAGTGTAGATCCAGATCGGTTGGCTTCTGAAGATGCCAACTGATCTTGATCTACATTGTTTGCAAAGACAGGGTTTGTCCGGGTACAGCAGAACAAGGGTTAATATCTTGACATTGCAATTTCTGTGCCTGTACTTACCGTATTTGCTCTTAATATTCAGACACTTTAATTTCTAACCATATTTTTCTTATTTTGCACAAGTGCATTTGTCTACCAATATTTGACGACGAAATAGTAAGCAGTTCAGATACTGATCAAATTATTCCATACAGCAGTTAAATCGGGACCTACTCTGCTTTAGAAATCTTCTTTTTTTTTTTTTCTTTTTTTCTTTTTTTTTTTTTTATGCCTGGCAGTCAGTGTACACAGAAGGAAATCTGATAACGTTTGTCATGATTTAATGCAAAACCATTTGTCATAACTACATATGCACAAAAATTTTTATTCTAACCATTAGTTTTTACAAAATCAAGTATTTCCATTTTTGTCATAGTAAACTGTTTGCTGAGGGTAAATACCGTATCCTAAAATTCGAATAATTTCATTTTACTATCTGTAAGCATGAGTCTAATCAGGGTCTGCACTATTTACCCAGTAAGCGTTCTACATAAATCTATAGCGGGCCGTTATCGGCCCCTCAGGGGAGCTGACGGCCCGATAACGGCCCGCTGCAGATTTATAGATAATGCTAGCTGAGTACTATTCTAACGAACTCTTTGAAGCACATCAACTGAGATGGTAAAATGGTAAACAGTGTAGACCCTGATCAGAGTCAATCGTAAAGTAGTCTGACCATGGTCTACTATGTTTATTCAACATAAACGGAAATTACGGTAAAGTTATTTTTGTCATGATGACAGGGAATTCAGGGCCAGTTGCTCAAACTAATGATGTCATTAGTTAACGTATCGTTAAAACTTTGATCATTAAATATGCCAATAATAATACCCTAATATTTTTGCGGAAAAAATGTGAGCAGCTTTTGCATTTGTACTGTCTTGCACAGAGATTTGCTAACTCAATTCTTTCGTAGACAGACCTCTGTTTTATCTTCCCCATTTCACTGATACAGTTGACTCTCGTTATCTCGACCTCGCTTATCTCGAATAAACGCTTATCTCGAAGTAAAAATATGGTCCCTGCCTAAACAGGAATATCTAACAACAGGTAAAAAATATTGTGGAAAAGAGGAGAAATTGCTCCTAAGGAGCAATTTCTCCTCTTTTCCACAATATTTTCAATATATCTCTAACATCAAGAGTCCAATTACTTATATATTTGTTAAATGTGGTTGTTCGAATCAGTTTTTCCTCAATTCTGCAACCCTGATATGTCGAGGTACGGATATCTCGGTATTTCAGAGAGTCCCTTGGAATTCGAGATAACGAGAGTCGATTGTAATTGCTTACTACGACTATTTTCACATTTTTTTTTCAGCAAAAATACCCGTGAATTAGATCTTGTACTAACTAGAACAGTTAACATTTTGGACACTAACGAGCTCGTTAAGCTAACGATGATTTAAAGAACTGGGCTCAGATGTTTACGGTCCTCTGCAGGTGGATGATATTGCTGTACAGGCTTGTATATTATCATCATATTTCAGGTTCTGTGGGCAGGCGCGAACGAATACACCACTCGGTGCGCAGGTCAGATAGTAGTGGCAGCCGGTACAAGATGGATAATCACCCCACCTTTTCCTGGCACAATCTGTCACATTCGAACACCCAGCTGAAAAATCAATAATACATCATATTTATACAATAGTTGAAATTATCGGATCATTACAATTAACAAACCTATGTAACGCGTCACCCAACGTTTCTCTTAAATATATATTAAACATGGGTACATGTAGGTGGGTATAATTGTCAGGGTTTTGTTTTGTTTTTTTTTTAAGTTTTAAAATTGGTTTGTTTCTTGTAGAAAGCTTTCTTAACTGCATGTTTTTATGTTCCATATTACAAATATATGCCAGCAAATCACATAAAATAGTACACACACACACACACACACACACACACACACACACACACACACACACAAACGCTCGCTCAAAATATTTGTCATCGAAGGTTCTTCTTGGTCATTGTAGAAAGCTATCACAGCTGTGTCACGTGAAAACCTGCTTTAAGCAAATTAAGCAGACGACAAATTAAGGATATTTTTTTTCTTATCCCCTCCCCCCCCCCCCCCCGTACCACCCACCAAAAAAAAAACAAAAAAAAAAAAAAAACAAAGGCTTTGACATTTCATGCAAATTGTCTCCTTATACGTATACTCACTGTAGAAGACGGTCTGTCCAGCAGTTACGATATTGCCACCTGTGACTGGTGTAGGAACTAGGTTAGGTACTGAAAGAGAAGAAACGTATTTATCCTCAGTATTCATCATAGACCACTATAGTGGACCCTTCCATTCTTGAAGTTGGACTTGCAACTAATGCAAATAGGGGTTTCAGCCTTAAATCAAACAGTGTAGATCCTGATTGGATGGCTCTTTAGAAAGCTATCACAGAATATGCATATGAACAGTACTGAATATGAATCGTACTACCTCTTATGTTCATACAGTATTGCTTGCACCAGGTTACACTCCAGTATGTAATAAAATGTTTTTGTTTGACACAATCTTTAAAATAGGAATTATTAGCCTTCTATAGAAGCAAATAGCGAGCGTATATGCATTTTTCATACACTGCTAAATGTTGCATATCAAGAGAAATATGAGAAGCAACAGAAATGGATGTAGCAGGTGTATATTAGAAAAAGAAATCCTTTTGAGTGATTTTTTTTTTTTTTTTTTTTTTTTTTTTTTTGTCATTTGTGCTTGATTTGCCAGCAATTACACGTCGATAAAATCCACAAAGTAAAACGCAGTCCTTACAATTCCAACTTGGACATTTTTACATTAAAGGGATATGTAATTATAGCAGTTCGTTTTAGAAATTTGCGGAAAGCAAATCGTTCCAGGGGTCCTGCTCAAAGGATTTACAACAATGTAAATGGCGTTTCTGGATTCACTTTTGAAAATGGGCTAAATTAGTGTATATATGTCGAGTTCAAATAATTGCGCAACACAATATGTATATTACACAGCTTTACCACAGCAGGGTTCGATTTTTTACTCTTTGACTAGAAAGGAAGGCAATGGTCAGGAATCGATACAATTACCTAACACCTTCCGTCCAAGATACCAAAGGGGAAGAAGGACACACTTAAAGTAACGGCACCACAATCAAAACAATACAAGCAGGAAGCCAAAAGGACAGTTTTTTTTTTCCAAAAAAATGGCCAAACGGCTTTCCAAAATATAAAATTCAGCAGGACATACGTACATGCAAAGACAATCAATAACAGAAATAGTAAGCCACAGCAGAAGCACTGTCTATATTTAAAGCGTTTACATTTACCTGTTGTTGGAGCCAGTGTTGTTGGAAGTGTTGGTTTAACAGTATTCACACCTGGAATGTTGACAGGGGACTTCCAAACTGGAAAAGAAAACATAACATTATGCCATACAGAATCACTTCTAATCCATGCCGCATAATGTTACAGTAGTTATGCTAACTATTGAGATACATAAGCCTAAGTAAACAGTGTAGACACAGTTCGGCATATCGGTCATCACTCTATCACTCATCCAGCATGTTATACACATCAATAGGTTCGTAGGGAACTGGAATTTGATTATAAGATTAAGATTTTGAGGCAAGTTAGGATAAAAAAAGTATTTTATTTTTTACTTTTAGGAGCCCTGTATATTGACTGAAGTGTAAACGTGTCCTTCTATGCTTGAATCACGGAGATATTGAAACCTGTACTTCGACATAAAATGCAGTTTATATATGGCACCATTACAACACAATGTTTTATGGCACATAAGCTATATATGGTGTATGTTTAAGCAAACCACTTTACTGGCAGTGTTGACAATTTTCAATATACAGGGAATTCATAGGGCAATCATAACACTAACACGATGTGCCATTTCTTTCTTTAAAACACATATAAATCCTAGCTCTGAGCAGTTCCTTGAAAGTCTTCAGCATACCCTCTTACGACCATGTTCCAACATTCACATTTACCCTCGTTATATTACCAACGAACTGATACGTGAGAACGCGTTGCAAAGAACAAAATGACTTCTTTATTCTTAATTTAAACATATTTTATTTGTATTAATCTTAATTTAAACATACAGTCGACTCTCGTTATCTCGAATTCCAAGGGACTCTCTGAAATACTTCGAGATATCCGTACTTCGACATATCATATTTTTGGAATTGAGGAAAAACTAATTCGATTAACCATATTTAACAAATATATGTGTAATTGGACTCTTGAAGTTAAGAGATATATTGAAAATATTGTGGAAAAGAGGAGAAATTGCTCCTTAGGAGCAATTTCTCCTCTTTTCCACAATATTTTTTACATGTTGTTAGATTTTCATGTTTAGGCAGGGACCAGATTTTCAATTCGAGATAAGCGGTTATTCGAGATAAGCGAGTTCGAGATAATGGGAGTCAACTGTATTTTATTTGTATTAATCTAATTAAATAACAATTACATGTTCGAAAACATTAGCATGCTTTATTGCTAAGAACGTTAACTTTAGCCATTTGGAAGGTAAAAAGAAATCTGTTGCAAATTTAACACTTAAAATCAAAATGAAATCATACTTTATTGATTCCTTTTGGGAAATTGTCACCACTTTACCTTCAGGGGAGTCATACTAAAGTCCCCCAGTCAGTCTTCTTCAAATGCTATCTATCTATCTATCTATCTATCTATCTATCTATCTATCTAAAGTCAAGTTTCGTAATTACACTGAAATGAAGTATCTTTGAGGTGTATACTGTATTATGCAATTGCAATCGGCATAAAACAAACTTGACATACATATATACATAAAGCAGATCGCGGTGCAATGCCGTAGTCAACATGACCTATAATAGATATCTATGTGAAACATTCATACGTAATTTGTTCAACAACACGAAGCACGTTGGAATCACTGCGATTTATTTAGATCCATTTTGTATCAGATTGCAAATGTGTAATCAGCTCATCAGAGAATACGAAACATGCCCAAATTACAAAGCCAAACAACATGCTACACCAATGTCAAGAGATAAGACAAACTCTGAAGTTGAAGTCAGTCCTAATGGAAAGATGGTGGCTCCGACCAATTACAAAGGCGACATGATACATACTTAGAAAAGGGCGTTTAGTCATTCTGTCTGAAACATGGTGCACTGTTGGGCAACTGAGCTGGAAAGTAATATTGTCAACAGTGTCTTGGTTGATAACCATGCATGCAGTATGCCTCATAGCATTTACTTTGTAATGATATCATCTCAAAGCTTAAATAACAGTGTCAACGTTGTTTGCCTTGATGATAATAACAAATTATAAGTAGGTGTGTTTTCCTTTGCACACATGTTGAACTACTGGAGATTTTAACATAATTACCGTATTGACCGTACGTATATGGACAGACAGGCCTGGGAAAACAGTGTAGACCAAGATGAGACGACGCAGAACGCAGCGTCTCATCCTGGTCTAATCTGTTTGCAACTTGTCCGGCGATTTTAGAAAGAACAACAGGTAATAAATTGTACTTGTTAAATTTTAGAACAAATGTGGTAAGTACTTGAGGTGTTCAAATACTAAGGGTAAATAGGAAAAGACAATTCAAAATCAATGAAATACAGTTGCTCGCTGTAATGACATATGCCTGCGGTGTTTTGTTTTGAGGGTCATAGCAGTGGACGTTACACAGCAGAGTCACTTGCCCGGGATTGCTACCTGATGTATACATCAGCCTTTTTTCGCGGGTAATGATGTGTTCATTGTTCTCGATGGTGGCTGTCTACTAATGCCGCCAACTGCTCTTAAAATTTTATTCTGTCAAACATTTGGGCATTGCTGTTGCCAAGGGAATAAAATACCAAATTCTGCGTTCGCCATGCTCATGAAATTGGATACGTTATATTTGGGTTTCACTTCTGAATTTGTTGTGGATACTCGTTGGAAGCGCCTTGTCGATGCGATTCTAAGGAGTACCCACAACATAGATTTTCATGGAAAAAAATAAGAAAAACATTGTGCGGATACTTCTTCTTATCAGGAGCTATGCGGAACAGTTAGAAATTTAGTAATTCTGAACATACAATTACATCAAATGACAGCAGTGTTTGTGAGATATTATACGATGACGCTTACAGATAACACCCCGGCACAGTTTGAAAATGACACATTCTGAGTAAAATTGGTCCTTTGAAATTAAAGAACGTACTAAAAAAAAGCGAAAATAGCAGTCTCGGTTTTATTGATTCTGTTTATACACATCACTTGGAACACTGCTCAGGCGTCAAAACGCGATATATTTTCAACAAAGGCGCAATGATCCCAAAGAACCAGAAAATATAAACTATACTGACGAAGTACAGGGAGATGTTTTACGGCCTCCAAAAATCATTAAATTCCAGCTAAAGTGATGATACATGTAACGGTAAATATATGCTGAGAGTAAAATTTGATCTGAATAATCAGTTAAACTCCAAACTAATTCATTATGAAAACACGCCTATTCAAATAATTGAACATTTCACCACCAAAAACTGAAAGTTATCAGATAAAAAAACTGTGATATTTTTCATAATTATATAGGTATGTTTTCGTGATGGTGTAAGGCAAATATAATATCATTATATTTTGATTTGACATCCGACAAAATAAATATAAATCTAGTGTATATGTACGGAAAAGTTAAATTTGACTTTGACTATTACACAGCTGTATACATATACGGTAAAACGTCAATGACTTGAACACCAAGGGCTCGTTTACCGTGGCTGCTTCGAACTCGCTTTTTTGAGTCCCTAGAATATTCTTACGATAGGTCAAGAAAACAAATATTTAGGGATATTTTAGAGAATATTCCTCATTTTAATATGACAATATATTGTTTGTTTTAGTCTCTAAGAAATTCTTCCGAGAGCTCAAGAAAGCAAATGTTTAGGGACATTTTAGAGAAATTTTCTCAATTACACCTGATTACACCCTTTGTTCTGGGGTCCATGTCTGTTGGTCTGAACATTCTGATTCGTCATTCGTTTATGGATTTATGATTTTGAATTACGGCTTTGGTACCATGACCGCAACTACTTTATCATTAATATATACGTTGTGTGTAATCATTAGAATCGCCTTATTGACGTGCTTTTTATGAATACACTCAACATACCATAATTCTATAGAAGTTTGAAGTTATCCTTAAATTATCCCCATTTACTTCCTAACCTGGTGCTGAATAACCCCCTATCACGAAAACATGCCTATATAATGTTGACCCCCTGAAACCCCACTTTTATACAGTAAAACTGGGGTTTACAGGGGTATACATTATTTTTCTTATTTCTGCTCAAAACATAGATTGTGGGTACTCGTTAGAACCGCCTCAGAAATATGAAAAACATATCAGAATTTTTATCTGAAAATTTTCATTTTTTGGTGGTAAAGTTTTCAGTATATTTGAATAGGCATGTTTTCGTAATGAGTGGCTCTAACTGCCCATGTCTAGAACAAATTTCCAAGGTAATAAAGGTATTAGAGCCTTTGAAGTTCGACTTAACGTTACTGATAATCTTGTTCTCACTTACATTTCGATAGTTCGCATATAAAAGGACGAGCTGTGTCACAATTCCTATCATTTAAACCAGCTCTTGATACAGAGTATTCCGCACAGTGCTCTATTCCTCCGGCATTGCTGGGTTCAGATGACAGCCAGTTTCTGTAGGCAAAAATGAGAAATGAGGAAGGACCATCGTGATACGAATTTTTGTGAAGAACGAAAATCCAGATAAACCTGCGCGTCCCTACAATCTGATTAGGATAAATGTCATCTTTCTTGTCATTTCTTCAATGACCTTGCATGTGTATATATGTTTTTCTCCTTGTAAATGGTTTCAGATGTTGTGGAAAGAAAGGCCGCACGTGAAAAGTCAGAAACAAAACCAAATATCAAAGGCTCCATATTCCTCAAATAGACATTTTTCTATCCCAGAAAGGTTATATATGGTATAAAAATGATCATAAAATGTGGCATCTGAAAACCTGTAAAACGTCAGTTAGTCTCGCATTTTTTTAACTGGACATTACGAAAACATGCCTATTCAAATATACTGAAAAATTTTACCAACAAAGAACGTAAAATTTTCAGATAAAAAATTCTAATATTTTTCATATTTCTGTTTTAAACATAGATTGTGAGTACCCGTTAGAACCGCCTCGATGAGGCGGTTCTAACGAGTACCCACAATCGATGGTTTGAGCAGAAATAAGAAAAATAATGTATACCCCTGTAAACCCCAGTTTTACTATATAAAAGTGGGGTTTAAGGGGGTCAGAATTATATAGGCATGTTTTCATGATGATAAAACATGAAATGTTTTTGTACTTTGTTGTTTTTTTATCGTAAAATCGTTTCAGTTTTTATCCAGTTCAAGGACGAGAGACAAACTGAAATTTTACAGGCTGTCAAGTGTCACATTTTATCATACTATTAATATTTTTGAAAACTTTCTTGGATAATAATATGTCTATGTTTGAGGAAAATGGAGCCTTTAAAAGACTGTTCAAGTATAACTGATGATTTGTTAACCCTGGTCCTGCTGAACCCGGATATGCTGTGCCCTTGGGAACAGTGTAGCTCCAGATCAGTTAGTTTTTGAAGAAGCCAACTAATCGGGCTCTGCACCGTTTGTTATTAAGTATATGAACTTGTATAAACAACCTGAATCAAGTAATCCGATTGGCGAAAAAATAGAATTGAGCATGGCATCTTAATTTATTCAGCATGGAAAGGGTTAATAACTGCTTAAGAGATACGGGGTACACTACAAAGGAGATTACCGAATGGAAACGTTTCCTTTCTTCGCACTTATTCTTTCTTTCAAGACTAGCATCCGCTATGAAACGATTTAAGTTACAAAGGGCGTAACGTCATGTCTTCAAAAAGGTTGTATTCCTTTGCAAAATGGCAGCAAAATCTTTAAGTGTATTCATTCACCTTCTGACACCAGTGGAAGAGTACACAAATTTCTTCGATAAATCCGATTCGATATGTCAAACTTTAGGCAGTAATGGCATTTCCGATGAATTTAGACTCATTTTCAGGTAATTATTGCCTTATTGCGTTATATTACCACAACTACATTACTGTCTGGACTATCAATTTATAATGTGCACGTTTTTTTATTTACATTTGTTTTGATTGTCTGCGCCAAAATTTTGTCTGCTAGTTTATATCTTAAACTACACCAAGTGAATGTTACACAAGAACAACAGAAGGAAATATTACAGGTATAGTCTTCATGACGAAGTAAGGCTTATAAACGCATTTGCACAAAAATATGCAAACACCCAGGAAATGAACAGTTACGAAGCATAGCCGTCCCTAGGCACCAAAAGAAGGGGAGATGAGGAACAAACAAGGACACCATATACGCCACATATGAAATAACAGACGCACAAACAAAGAAGAATTGCAGGAGATGGTTAACTTTTGAATGGTAAAACTAACCATTACGAAAATACGCCTATTCAGATATATTGAAAATTTTACAACCAAAAACAAAAAGGAAAATTTTCAGATAGAAAATTCTGATATTTTTCATGTTCCTGCTCAAAGCGTAGATTGTGGGTACTCATTAGAACCGCTTCACCGAGGCGGTTCTAATGAGTACCCACAATCTATGTTTTTTTAGCCAAATAAGAAAAATAATGTATACCCCTGTAAACCCCAGTTTTACTGTATAAAAGAAGGGTTTGAGGGGGTCAACATTATATAGGCGTGTTTTCGTGATGATTAATGAGATCATAACCACAATTAATAAGTATTACTATTTACAAGTTGAGAAATTTGCATTTCATTAACAAAATACAACAAAATACATATTAGCAAAATAATGTATTGTCTACTGTGTTTGTGAAACAGTATCGATATCTAAATGTTCATCTATTACGTATACCGTAATACCCTTATTATTTGGACAGACATGCCTAAGCAAACAGTGTAGACCCTGAGCAGATGCCGCAGAATGCGGCAACTGATCAGGGTCTATACTGTTTGTCACTCATCCAGAAGTTTTTAGACACATCAGCTGGACGTAAAATTGACTAGTCCAAAAACTGACCAGTCCAAATGGCAGAACAAGTATGCTAAGAAGTCAGTGTGTCCCAATATTTAAAGTACATACGGTTGCTTACATGACGTTTGTATCCAGCTGAGTACCATCGTGCCATTTATAGTAGTTATTGTCAAAACGAGGTCTGTTGTTCAATCCAATCCACCAGCGGTCAAGTTGCTGTGCCTGCCGGAGCTTTTTAAGTTCTGCAATAAGCCAGTCCTGTAACACAGAAATGTACATTTTATTTGTTAAAAGTAAATTTTAGTATCCCTGTTAGATTCGCAATTGCGAATGCCGTACCTTTTCATCAGATGTGTATTCGTCCACCATGAGAATACTAGATCACTTAGATTATCCTAAAGACGTAGACGGGCAGCCTTAAGTCATTTGTAGGTTACGTTCTGTGATTGTGGCCCTTCCAAGACACCTTCTATACTATTTTTCTTGTAATGCGCAAGCTGATCTTGGACTTCGCGGTCCACTAGTGATCTAAACAGAATTGTGTGACTCTTAGCATGCTGAGTTAAAATTGCAGCGGACATTTTTGGTTTTTTTTTAACAGGATTGGTAATTCATAGAAACGAATTTATTTTCTAGGTAATAATTGAAAATATCCCTTTTTTATCCCTTTACTGTTGTCTACTAAATGTGTTCAGAGATTGCGAAAAGCCAAAGAATTTTTAGGGAATTGATCCTCTTTCACGACATGCAACGCTGTTGTTTGACCTCCCTTCTAGAATATGAGCGCAATTTCTTTCTTTCCTTTTGACAAGGAGTCATTTTCAGAAGGAGCTTTATTCAGGAAAGTTAACCAGTAATTACAGAAGTTGTCTTCCTTGTAAAAATAGTATAAAGTTCATTTTAAGAATGTATTACCCGCTCCCGGACGGAATCTATTTTCACCATATTTCCTTGATGGCGTTTACACATAAGTTCAGCATTTTCCCACGATTTCAGCTCAGACTGGTCAGAAATATAGTAACAAGTACCACTTCCTCCCCTCTCCTTCCATCCTTTAGGACATTTCCCCAAGTCATCTGTAAAACAAAACGGTGCACATCCTTAGTTATTCGAAATGCGAAATCCCTGATCAGCCTTTACATCCCCAAACCACACGCTCTGATCAACGCCTGCTCTGCTCGGCGATATAATATAAAATTACAGTGCCATGATGACTGCCTTAGCTCTACCTGTACTCTCATGGGAGCTAAAAAGTACAAATATATATTGCCATGAAGTAAACTGAATGAAATAACCCAGCAGGCACATACCGTTATTACAACGTCGCCTCAACGTCGTTGCATCGACGTTGAGCCGACATTGTATAAACATCATGTGCCTACTGGGAATACGAAAGCAAATCTGTCATGCGTGTGTTCATTACTCTCGTAGGTTTCATGTTTAGAATCTGGTGTCAAGTTCCGTGTGGCAGCCGCAAATTGCCTCTTTGTATTTCATCGTGTTTAATTGTTTTCTTTATGTTTTTTATCACGCGCTCTATTGTTTCATACACTGGTACTGTTAAGCCAATTTTGACATTGTTTGCTATTCAAGTTTCGCTAGTTGTTTAGACTTTAATTATGTGTTGAAACGCATAAATCGAAATTTATGTTTTCATCTATTCTACCTTAACTCATTAGTGAATCGTAGATAATTAAACCCGAGAACACAGAATTACCAAACAAAGACAACAGAAATTTGAATGCTAGGTCAGAGTTAAAGGAATTCACTTCAGGACTCCGACTATATACGAAACACAAATTGACGATACAGAGGTTAATATAGCGAAGACCAAGCAAACATTCAACTGAAAAACGCAAAAATGTCAATCGAGTTTGATCCCTTTTAGTGCAGTATGTTGCATAATCAAACATTTTACCCGTCTTTTGTGTTCCGTTATAAAAAAAAAAGGTAAGAGAAAAGTCCAGGGAGTGCCACAGTCACAAATCGCAGCCCTTCCCAGACCCCAAGAGGAAGAGGAAACCGACAAATCCAAACAAGCACAAACCGAACAAACGTATGAAAAGCACTAAGATTAGATCTCTCTTCCCCAAGCGAGGTAATCGCAATACTAAACGGACTGAAAAAACACAAGAACAAAATGACACACGGAAAGACATACAAAAAATCATAATACAATAATGTATCTGTTTAAATAGTTCTAAAATTAATTTGTTTAAATGGTTCCGCAATATCATATACAAACAATCCTTTAGAATTTATAACTTACGTCGCGATACAATGCAGGGTGGAAATGCATTTAAGCCAGCGCACAACAAAAATAGTAAAAGAAAAGTCCATGGTATGCCACAATCACAAACCGCAGCCCATCCCAGACACCAAGAGGAAGAGGAAACCGACAAAACCAAACAAGCGCAATTCGAACAAACGTACGAAAAGCACCAAGATGAGCTCTCTCTTCCCAAAACCTACAATAAGACACATGTGACCAGCAAAGACTGAGATCAGCCTGCACATCAATCCAGTATGGCAATGGTTCTCATTTATCTCTCTGTTGATAGCCTTGCGGCTGTAGAAGGCGCAAGATTGACCAGACTGCAATGATCTGAGTCTACGTTGGTCGCACAGGTCTTATTGTAAGTCTTGTCGTGCGCTGGCACATTTTCTGTTTCTGGAAAGCAACCTCGTATGCTGAATAAAGCACTTTAAATGGAAGTTTTATACCGACACCCATGTTTAAGAAATAAAGCTTATAAAATTATTTCGAGCTATAAAAGGTAGAATGAAAGATTCAGAAGAAAAGCCATAAATTAATAATTTCAACACTTTTTATTTTCATACACATTCACGCAATTCGATTGGCTAAACGTAAGGGTCTACAATTCAACGAATTCCAGAGCAAGGATTCGTAGAAGAGACACGTTCACATACACTACAGAACGAGTCTACGCATGTCGCACGCCTTAATGTAAGTTTTGTCGTGCGCTGCTTATTTTCTATTTCTCGAAAGCAATCTCGTATGTCGAATACAGAACTTTGGAAGGAAGTTTTATACCAATATCCCTGTTTAAGAAACAAAGCTTTAAACTTATTCCGAGCAACGACAGGCAGAATAAAAGATTCAAAGAAAAATCCATAAATCAATAATTCCAACACCTAATCGTTATACACATTCATTAGATTGGTTGAAAGAAAAGTTCTACAATTCAACGAATTCCAAGGATTCGTAGAAGAGACACGTTTACGTACACTGCAGAACACTTCAATCACACTATAAAACATCCAGGTAGACATATAAGAAAACTGATACACTTGGTAAAAAGTCCATCATTTCTCACAAGGGAGAAAACTTTGTGGTTTCCCGTTTGCTCTCCTGTACAACAATCCTCTTCCGAAAAGGGATCATCTCTACAGGGAAAGAATTTGCTCACAAGGGGAGCACATCTTGTCTTTCTGAACAGATTCTAAACGGGATTACACTTGAGAGCAATGAACACTCTCATAAAACTAACATAGGCTGAAAAATCAAGCTTCGGCCAGTTAGGCATAATCAATGATCCTCATGTAGATTTTCAAAAATCACTGAATGGGCTTAAAGATTCCAGAAATATATCCTACATTATAGCAAAGTATGAGGAGACGTTTTACGGTCCACACGGCTCTGTCACCAGCTGTACTGAAGATAAATATATTCTAAAAGGAATATGCATGGAGAGCTATGGACATCGTAACAAAGCTACAATATCAGTTTGTTTTTGGCCAGACTAGCTAGTTTCGGCCAGTTAGGTTTCATCAGTGACCCTCATATAGATTTCATCTAGAATGGGCTCAAATATCACAAAGGACTTGTAAATGTCAATTACACTATGGTGAATTACAGGGTGGTGTAGATTTTTAAAATTCCCTGAATGCGCTCACACGGCTCTAACACCGTGTATAGTGAAAATAAATAGACTTTAATAGGAATTACGCTTGAGAGCAATGAGCACCCTTGCAGACCTAAAAATAGATGAAAAGTCAAGTTTTCTGGGCTAGATTAGTTTGTTTCGGTCAGTTAGATCTCATCAGTGTCCCTCTTACAGTAGACCCTTCTCAGAAGGGAGATAACTATTTTGGAAAAGTGCCTCCCTAAATGTGTATTATTCCCCTTAAGTCACTGATTTGCCTGCCCTAGAAAAAAAATAAATAGGCGGTTCCGCTGTTGCAGTTCTTTTCTGTTCGTATGTTTGTGGTTTCATTGTTTGTCCCTCATCTCTTCTCCCTTTGGTGCCTCGGAAAATGCTAGGTATGTGATTGTGGCATTAACTGGGTAAACACGGCATCGGAAAAAGGAACAGCTTAAGATGGAAAACAAAACAGCTATTTCTAAATCCGAATAAAGTCTCCTGCCATAAGTGTTTTCCATTAGATATTGTACAATACTGGTTCTCTCGTATACTACAATATTGTATACGAAGTGACTTAATAAAAGCGAGTCTCCGATTTTCTAACTTCTGTCGGTTCCAACGACAACCGTTCAGATTTTAATTTTATGAGTATCTCTTTATGCTTATGTTCTAGTCTTTATTGTTACAATGGGTTAAACTGTTTTCTACGTTACAGGTTTGCTATACTAGAGGTAAAATCTCATTGCATTACGCCTTAAAAAGAGATTTGTTATCAGCGGTAACTGCATTGTTACTTTGAACTTTTTAGATAAATGTGATATACTATATGTTCAAAACAAATGTTATCAATATATAAAAACAATCACTAAATTAAGTAAAATTTACTGTCTCAATCACATCAACTCGAATTTCTTCAGAAAGTGATAACATAAAGTCTATTTCACAGCAAATTAAACCAAATCTGCAGAACAAGGTGCGCAATTTGCATCCATTGGGATTCCAATTATTTGTTTGTATAATGTATTAACAAATCTCACATAGCTAAACTATTTTCCATACATGAAATCCATAACTAATTCCAGCCAAGATGATTATATTTAAGAGAGCTAATAAGTCGGGTTATGCTTTATATATATAAACTATTCACTTTTCAGAATATTTCGATAAACTCATTGCTTGAAGTCATAAAAGGGCAATGTCTAATAAATCCAATTTTTATCAGAAACGATGAATATTATTAAAATGGAATTGGTGTTTATCGAGATAAGCGACTCTATTCTGCTGGTGCGAATTATGCCATAGCTTCTAATAATGAAAGCCGTAAATATTTTGAATGCACAATAAACGCATTATCCGAAATAATGGGACACGTAAACTGCTTACCACACTTGTCCTAAAGACTAATAGCTCCGTTCTACTACCTGCCGATGTTTGATGTAGCAACAGTGCAGATCCTCATCAGACGTTGCTTCCGTAGGTCTAATATGGGACTAGACCGTTTGCTCAGGCATACTTATCCACATCGGTAGGGAAAATGTGTTGTCTATTTGAGCATATTTAAAAGATACTTCGATTCTCAACTTGTTCGATTATTATTTTACAGTTACGAGACATAGTTTCTTCTTGTCTCTGTTTTATTTAAGCACTCAAAATAATATTCTGTGATTACTACCCGTGCCATTTCCCGTCAGAACAGGGTGTTTGGCTATTAATAATTGTTTTAAAAATGTAAGTGCATTTATTATTGAATCCCTCATATACCGTCAGAACAGGGTCTTTGGCTATTAACAGTTGTTTACAAAATTGTAAGTGCATTTATAATTGAATCCATTTTTTAAAGATTTGTAGAAATTGCAAAAAAAATGGACAGAAAACAGACCTGCATTAGTAGGGCATCCGATCAGTTCAAATCTTAACGACGGTCTGCTGTAATAGTCCTTGATTTCTATTCTAACATATCGGGCAGAGAACGGACAGTCAAACATGTGTGTTACAGTGGTATCTGTGTCTGTATTGCCGACAAAAACCTATAATTAAACATATAAAATAATTATGTATTTTTAGTAAGTAAATCTAAAACGAAAATCCAAATGTTTCATCACGAAAACATGCCTATATGATTTTGAACCCCTTAAACCCCACTTTTATATAGTAAAACTCGGGTTTACAGGGATATACATTATTTTTCTTATTTCTGCTCAAAAACATAGATTGTGGGTACTCGTTAGAACCGCCTCGCCGAGGCGGTTCTAACGAGTACCACAATCTATGTTTTAAGTAGAAATATGAAAAATATCAGAATTTTTATCTAAAAATTTTCATTTTTTTGGTGGTAAAATATTCAATATATTTGAATAGGCGTGTTTTCGTAATGTGTAGGAGCAGTGTTTCAAAACAATGATCATTATGGTTCGCTGTTCATGTTGTCTCATTCCAATACAATATATGCGGTTTTAGTTTTGCATGGTAAGTTATAGTTAAAGTTTCTTAAGTAGAATCTTCTGTTTGTTAATTTTGGATATGGCCATGTTGCAAAAAAGAAATCGAAAATTAAATGGCAAACACTATAGATCCACATGAGACGTGTGGTCTGCAGGGTTGACTGATATAGCTACTCATGCTTAAAACAGCAGCATAAAACTATACTTCCATTTTACAGCGGTTACACACAATGAATACGTCCTACAATGATGCTTTTGGTTTGAATATAATTCCTACTATAATGTTTTTGTTTGGAACATAATTCCTGCTATAATGTTTTTGTTTGGAACATAAAAGTAAAGCATTCAACAACATGATACAAACTCAAGATATACGAGCTCGTACGTAGCAGTCCGTTAAATATAAAACGTGAGGATAGTTTTCGATTTTGCATTCAGTTTGTATATTATGTGTCAGTAACTCGCAAACACTGGCAGATATGACATTCCTACAGTGAAGGCCCACATCAGTCTATGTGTCATCGCTATATGACCAAGAACTTCTCTACATATGTGCTTAATCTGCAGATGTCAGCAGTCCAATAAATGACCAACAAATGCGCAGTTTAAACTGTGTGAATGCGCAAGCTGATCTAAGCATTCGTTGCACGCACGAGGAATAAATGTCATTTTTATCATGTTGAGCCACATTGTCCAAGAACTAAAATATATTCTAAATAAATATTTGTCAGATAACGTACATGTAAAGTTCAAACGTGTGATTTACCAAGCACTGAGAAAAAAATCATGATGATTGTTTTAGTCCAGTGCTATGGATGAGATATAAATCTAATGTGCGAGGAAATAATAAAATAAAACATGAAAAACAAATCTTATACTACCTTATTTACGTTATTTTCTTGTAATGTCGTCCATGAGTTTCCATCAATACTGTAATGGATGAGATATCTAGTAGTCCACTCTCTACAACATCTAGTGTCTGGATTTACATGTCGGCCCTGGGTAACTACACCTTGTATGATGCTCAACCAGTTTAGTTTTACCTGCAAAACATATAATCGGTGAATGTTAAAAAGGTTAATAAAAGTAAAAGATACTATCTGTAGGTCTGTTAAGCAGAATCGTAATCACACGAAAGCTGATATCGTTGTGGAAGGACTAACTGATACAAGTGATTTAAACTTTTACATCTTTTCATGGGAATGATACCCCTTCAAGGAATATAAATATAATTCTTTAAAAATGTTTTTCTTTCCTTATTTCAGAAGGGATTTGATGTGCAGGAAAGCAAAATAAAATGTCACTCTTGTAAAAGCGGAATCACCACCATGTGTATTTAGCCCCCTTTAAACTTACAACTAATTTTGACTACGTAACAATATCGACTCCAATATCTAAATACGTGGAACTAGTCTATTACTGTAATGGTATGCGTGCAAGCTGGACACTAATTACAAGTTCTTCTGTGGGAAACAACTTGAAGAAACTTTAACAGCAACACTGACCAGATTTCTTATGTTCTTTGGTTCCAAATGCAACCTTTTAGTATTCTGTTATAAAATCCTCGATTATAACTTGGACCACGTCTGGTAAACTATCACAGGTACCTCCGCGGAGGTACTGATTAAGTAGATATCCGGAACTACCTGTGATGGTCAAAAACTAGACATAAAAAGGTAGGTGTTCGTCTTTTTTGATAAAATACACAATAACCAGAGAGTTTACTGAAAATCAAAGAATGCTATTCGACCCTTATAGGCATAGAGTTTTGTCACACGTCATATCCCCCAGAATTGTCTATATTTACCAAAGATACGCCCTTTGAAGTGGCTTCAAAGTCAGCCTGACGTACTCGAAACAGAGAAGATCGATCGTTTTTGGTTTTAAATGCGGATATCTTGCATACAAATCTGTTTATTTTGGTAAACTGGTGTAAAGTAAACCTGTTTGCCTGAATACAGATATAGATCAACTCCAAATAAGGCTGGATTCTTCAAAAAACAGCTGGGGGTGCCTGTGACGTTGTGGAGGTGCCTGTGATGTAAAGAAATATAGTGAAAATCTGAAGAGTTACTGCAGCTGCAAATATTGATATAATTCTTCTCTAGATTACTGCCTGGAAAGAATCATTCATTCAGCGTCGCAATAAGCTAACATAATGTGTATGTTATGAATTTCCATGTTAGTTATAAAACATAATCCAAAGAATTATTGGCGCTAGAATTCAAACACGCCCGTAAGGCCTAGGTGTTACATCATCAACACATGGCATAATCTCGACATTACATCTTTTAATATGGTGAAGTGATCGGAATCTTACTGTAAATCATCTGAAATTCAGTCTCCAAATAGCCACTTTGTGCATCAAATATGCTGACAAAAGAGCAATTTTCTGACATATTGTTGATTTTGCAAACGCTTCGACAAAATATTTTCATAGTGGTTATTTGGAGACTGGGTTTAACATGATTTACAGTAAGATTCCGATCACTTCACCATATGAAAAGATGTAATGTCGAGATTATGTCATGTGTTGATGATGTAACACCAAGGCCTTAGGGTGTGTTTGAATTCTAGCGCTGGCAATATAAAATAGCAAGGGTGAATCACTTGCAACACCTTCGAGTCCACTTACTACAAAGTTAACATAAACGGTGAGCCAGGCCGCGTAGCGCAGTCGGTAGAGCTTCTGACTCAAGAGCCAGAGGTCCCCACTTACTTTTCTTTCTCCTTCCGCTGATTCAAGAAGGGCAGTTGTCAGTTACTGACGAAAGTATGTTCACTTATTACCGGTTAACCCCTAAGGAGGTCTAAGCCTGCCCAGAAATAGTGTGGTAAGGTTAACTGACAGTCCCGCCATGATTTTAGTTGTTTACAGAGGACGTAAAGAACTAAAGCAACAAAACTACAACAACACATACAGCGAGCGTCGTACGACATATGTGAGCGATACGCATACGAGTTACCAAAAGGTTCAACAACGCAGGTTATTTTAGGTGTTCCGGTAATGCTCAAATTGCGTCATAATTTACGGTGACAGGCATCGGCATTTTTTATACTTTTGGTACACCATACGAGTATGTGTAGCTGGCATGGCGTGTGATATATTGAGCAAAGACAATTTTCTACGAGTTGGAATGACGAACAAGCAGCCCCTCCCGATTACAGTCATCACCATTCAAGTAAAAAAAAGTCTTACGTCAGTGAGCATTCTATGACAATCTAACTCAGAAGCGCCAATAATTCTTTGAGATTATGTTTTATAACTTTAACATGGAAATTCGTGACATACACATTATGACAGCTTATTGCGACGCTGAATGAATGATTCTTTCCAGGAGAATTATATCAATATTTGCAGCTGCAATAACTCTTCAGATTTTCACTATATTTCTTTACATCACAGGCACCTCCACGACGTCACAGGCACCTCCAGCTGTTTTCTGAAGAATCCAGCCTTATTTGGAGCTTATCGATATCTGTATTCAGGCAAACAGGTTTACTTTACATCAGTTTACCAAGATAAACAGATTTGTATGCAAGATATCCGCATTTAAAACCAAAAACGATCGATCTTTTTTTCTGTTTAGAGTAGTTCGGGTTGACTTCGAAGCCACTTCAAAGGTCGTATCTTTGGTAAATATGGAAAGTTCTGGGGGACATGACGTGTGACAAAACTTTATGCCTATAAGGGTCGAATAGCATTCTTTGATTTTCAGTAAACTCTCTGGTTATTGTGTATTTTATCAAAAAAGACAAACACCTACCTTTTTATGTTTAGTTTTTGACCATCACAGGTAGCTCCGGATATCTGTCACAACCATTTAATCAGTACCTCCGCAGAGGTACCTGTGATAGTTTACCAGGCGTTAGGACGTCCTATGCAAAAACGCGGCATCAGGCATATGTAGAAAGCGAACACCTACATCAGCCTGCACATTAAGGCCTTTCCTGTCCGCTGTCAGAATCATTGGATACTACAGACTATGTAAGGGGAGCAAAAGTATGGATGATATTTAGCGCATGCACAGGATGATCGGTTTCTGAGCATTTGCGCATGTTTTAAGACACCTTTCCGCTTGGCGCGGCCCAACTATAAATATATAGAGACTAAGGACAAAGAGGTTTACACTTGAACGGATTTATTCAGCAAAAACTGTTTGAGACCGTATCAATGTTAATGCAATGCTAAAATTGTTTCTGTCAAGTACATAAACATTTGCCAAAATTGTATTTTATAAGAAGTATACATCACTTCTTTCTTACCACGGCTGTTCTATCATGGAAGTTTTCAAGTTTGTTTCGTTTCAGAAGTAAATATTTCAGAACGTTAAAGCAGCTGGACGGTAACAGCGTGCAACTGAAGCAGAATGCATCTTAAGTTGTTGTGTTGGGGTTTAACGACACGTCAACCCTTGTGGGTCATTTTGTGTCGTCTCCCAGAGAAAGGGAGAAAAGTGATAGAAGAGATAGTAGAAGAGATTAAAGAGAGGGACAGGGAAGAAAGGAACAGGAATGAAAGTGAAGAAACAGAAGAAATAAAAATATTCCCCATCTACCCTTACCTGCTACAAGGATAGCAGGCCTTGCCCAACTGTAAGCCAATATCAGTTGGACGCCCCGGTGACGTAAGATACACGACACATTCGCACCACCCGACCACCCCAGAATGCATCTTAAATGTCACAGACAAAAATGTGTTGTGTTATAAATTACAGTAAACTTTCTATGGAACGAAAACGGACGGCTGATTGCCGGAGCTGAATCGAGCTAGTTTTTGAGTCCCTAAGAAATTCTTCCGATACCGTAAGAAAACAAATATTTAGGAATTGTAAGTTGTGCATACGAATTAGAATCGCTTCATCGGGGTTATGCTAATGAGAACGAGCAACATACCATTATTTCATAAAATGTCGAAAAGACATAACTAAATTATCCCGATCTGCTTCCTAACCTGGCGCTATGATTAACACTCATTGGCTCGAACAATAATCAGTTTATGAAAACAAATTAAAGCACAGTAATTAAACATCTACCTATCAACAGTAAACGCAAAATAATAATAATAATAAGAAGAAGAATAACAATAATAAAACGAACAATTCTTCGCATTACGAAAACACGCCTATTCAAATATATTGAAAATTTCACCACAAAAAAATGAAAATTTTTAGATAAAAAGTTCTGATATTTTTATATTTTTGCTCAAAACATAGATTGTGGGTACTCGTTAGAACCGCCTCGGCGAGGCGGTTCTAACGAGTACCCACAATCTAAAACCAATTGTCTAAAACCAATTTTCACTGTCCTAAATGTTTCCGATCCAATGATATCGACTGTATTCGTTAAAATAATATTTTCTGTATCGCTTGAGTCATCTATTCTTATGAAATTATGCAAACGAAATTTTAATTCATATCCTACATCAGGAGCAATATGCTACATTGACATAACTAGTATAAGCATGTTGCCCACCAACAGCCTGTACTGTCGTACAATTATATGCGTAATTGATTTCTAGCCTGTAATTGAGCCACGAGATGTCATCTTCAATCAAATAGGTATAGATTGATTAAATTGACTTGCTTATTGTAACATTTGTTTTATATCTATTCGAGTTAAGTATAAAGCCACTAAAACTGGAATGCATGGCTTTCGAACAGTCACCCTTCATTGTACAGTTGACATACCACAACGAATACATACCTATATAATTTTGAGCCCCCTTATATAAACGTCAAAAAGACTGCCTTTGGAAACAAAGAACATACGGATTAGAAAATGGGATTCTCGGTTTTAATTGAGACTCTTCATAAGCAGTAATGAAGTTTGCAACACTGCTTACGCCCTCTGGCGTACCCACTTTTATATAGTAAAACTGGGGTTTACATGGGTATACATTACTTTTTTCTTATTTCTGCTCAAAAGCATAGATTGTGGGTACTTGTTAGAATTGCCTTGGCTTGGCGATTGTAAGGGATACCCACAATCTATTTTTGAGCGGAAATATGAAAAATATCAGAATTTTATCTGTAAACCTTCAGTTTTTGGTGGTGAAATTTACAATATATTTAAACAGGCGTGTTTTCGTTATGATGAATATTGAAATCTAAATGTCAATTCTACAAATCACTTTGATCAGACTATCAGATCAATAAGCAAGCTTACCTCAACATACGGTTGTTTATCAGAAGCATTTGCAGTCCATGCTCCTTCAAGCATGAATCCATTTGGATACTTCTTAATTTCCAAAAACAATCTAGCTCTGTGTGCGTTCTGGCTCAATGATAAGAAAGAAGATGCCGATAATTGTCCATCTGGAACTCCATGAGGGCCGGAAATCAAGTAATCATGGCAAACGTGGACATCTAAAATAAAATAATAATAATAATTAAAAAAACAAATCATGAAACGTAATGTGACTGTACCTACGGACATGTGTTGTAACCTGTATCAGGATTGGAGACGAGGTTGAAAATCAGGTTTAAGTATCCAAATCTGTCACTAGACCATTACAAGGCCATCGCGAAAACACACCTATATAGTTTTGACCCCTTTAAACCCCACTTTTATGTAGTTAAACTGGGGTTTACAGGGGTTTACATTATTTTTCTTATTTCTGCTCAAAAACATAAATTGTGGTTACTCGTTAGAACCGCCTTATCGAGGCGGTTCTAATGAGTACCTACAATGTATGTTTTATGCAGAAATAAAAAAAAATATCATTTTTCTTTTTTATCTGAAAATTTTCATTTTTTTTGTTGGTAAAATTTTCAGTTTATTTGAATAAGAATGTTTTCGTAATGTGCTACCTCTGTTGCTGCTCGTCTTCGTGTGTCTGTTCGTTTATCGCTTCTTCGTTTTGTTTTGAACAAGATGCTGTTTTTATTTGGCTATTTCGTGTAGTTCAAACCATATCTGATGCCCATGGGAGGACTTGTTCCGTCTTACCTATGTATCTCTATATTTAGTTGTCAATACATTTTAAAACATCTCGGTGATGCACGTACTTTCTCGAGAAGGCTATGCTTCGTGATTGTGGCATTCTCTGAAAAACTTCACTTATATGTTTGCAGTACTTGCTAACAATTTTTAAGAAAAACGTGAAATTTTCATGTTTCTTTTTCGTTATTGATATCATCCAAATACATTTATTATTTTCAAGAACATCTTTCCGTTAAGTTATACACTCATAATAAATGTAATCAATAATCAGTTTATGAAAACAAATTAAAGCACAGTAATTAAACATCTACCTATCAACAGTAAACGCAAAATAATAATAATAAGAAGAAGAAGAATAGCAATAATAAAACGAACAATTCTTCGCATTACGAAAACACGCCTATACAAATATATTGAAAATTTCACCACAAAAAAATGAAAATTTTTAGATAAAACGTTCTGATATTTTTTATATTTTTGCTCAAAACATAGATTGTGGGTACTCGTTAGAACCGCCTCGGCGAGGCGGTTCTAACAAGTACCCACAGTCTATTTTTTGATCAGAAATAAGAAAAATAATGTATACCCCTGTAAACCCCAGTTTTACTGTATAAAAGTGGGGTTTAAGGGGGTCAAATTTATATAGGTATGTTTTCGTGATGATATTGGATGTATCATCAACAAACCATTCTGTATACCTTTAGAATTCCTAGGTGAAAGACTAACTGTGCTAGACTGAGATGTCGTAGATAATGTAGAGGTTGGAGTAGTTCGTATAGTAGTAGATGACGTTGTTGGTGACGTTACAGAGCTTGAACTTGAAGTTGAAGAAGTGTGTGGCGTTGTAGAGCTTCGTGTTGTCAGTGGCGTAGTTCTTTGAGTTGTAGTTCTTGAAGTTTTTGGAGTAGTTGATGGAATTGACAGACTTGTTTGTATACTCGTTACGCATCGGTATTGGACCTATTGATGTAAGGGAGCTAGATACATTTAGTAGACTCTCAGTCCTATTTTTTTAAGAGAGGTAGGGAGCACCTTTTGTGGTTTCTTTTTTTCCTTCCTGAACACCATGCCACATCTGTAAAGGGGTCTACTCTAAAAGTGAAGAATTCGCATATAAGGCAAGCAAATTCTTTCTTTTATGAGTAGACTTCTCTCCAGAAAGGTGAAAAGACATTTTGATAATGTTGCTAACCCTCAAAGTGTATTCATTCTCCTTATGTTGGGAGATATTTTGGTTATCGCAGTTGCAATAATACTGAGAATATTCGGTGCGAATCCAAGTGAAGAAATGCACATGAGTTTACGAGTGCGTCACCGTCATGTGAACGATTGCAGATTATTTAACCCTTGCTTTGCTGAATAAATTAAGATGCCACGCCAACTTCTAATTTCCAGCCAATCAGATTACTTGATCCGGGTTTTTGATAGAAATTCACATATTTAATGACAAACAGTGCAGATCCAGATCAGTTGAAGCCAACTGATCTGGATCTACACTGTTTGCTAAGACACGGCATGTCGTAATTAGCAAGAGGGAGGGGGGAGGGGAGGGGAGGTTAACAATTATGCATATTCTGTAGCATTTTATTATGCACTGAAAATATCTTCTTTTCATTTCAAATGCTTATTTTATCAAACAAAACTGGATACTCTACCAAGCAATATTTCTTCGTAAAGTATGTTGAACTGAAAAATCTTAGATGGCACAAATAGAGGATTTCATATGAGTGGTCATTTTTTTTATGAAAACAGCTATGGCGTACTACTCGTACTACGCACCGAATGCTAATCTTGTATAACGTAAACACTTTGAGTCATATGTGTATTTTATGTAATTGTATGACAATAACCTTTCTTGGCTTCACAAAGATCTTGCAGCATGTTATCGATGGAATACTCTGTTTATGAAACTATAAGCATAAAACCATTTTTTCTGACTACTTATTCCGAGAATATAATTATCAAAACATTTATTGAAGAAAATAGGCCTAAGTTTGGAACAAAGTCATGTAATTCTTATCATACATATGTTAAAAGTAATTAAAAGTTGTTCAGGTATCGACTTTTGAGGGGACATGATACCTGCACTTTTTTGGTCGCTTCTTTACAATCGAGCCATAGTATACAAACGCCAAATTTTCCTTACGGTTGTTGTTCACGTGATAGTCATTGACCAATGTATTCAAACCGCGCGTAAGCTTACGAACTCTAGGCGACGGTTATTTATAGCCACCCTTCCTTGTCGCTGTGACGTCAGAGTGCTGTTGATAGAGGGTTATCTGTAAAACCAGGACTGGGGACATTTCGGCATTGGCAAACAATGCAGACCCAGATCAGACGCCGCAGAATGCGGCGTCTGATCCGGGTCTGCACTGTTTGCTTAAATTACTGGTAGTGAAGGGTTAAATGAGACAGTCTTATGTCCACGCTCAGGACCATTCCCAAGCCTACACTCAGACACAATCGATTCCCAAGCCTACACTCAGACACAATCGATTCCCAAGCCTACACTCAGACACAATCGATCTATCAGTGCTATCTGAGCTTTGATCGACTTATGACTTCCTGGTTGCTTTCCTGTGTACCAAGTCTTCTCTAAAGGTAAGAATTTCAAGGGGAGCACAATCTTTTCTTTTACAGAAGAGACATTTTTCAGAAAGGAAGCAATATTTTGACAGAGTAGCCGTCCCTAAAAGTGTATTGATTCCCCTAAAGATAATTATATAGAGTCAAGCAGAGGTATAGATGGGTCTGAGGGGATGGAGTCTGACATTGCAGTTTTGAATCAGATCAGCTTTTCACTTTGTTTTTATTATTAGCAGCATTTCTACTGCTTAATTAATCTGCCTTTATATGCTTGAAACCATTATATAGCTAACATAGCTCTAGATAACAGAGCCGCCTCATGACGAAACCAACAAAATGGCATGTGCGCCCAGCGAAGACTCAGATCAGCCCGGGCATCCGCCCAGTCTGATCAGAGTCTTCTCTGTCCGCATGAAGAAATCTTGGGTATTTTGCTACCCATTAAGCGCACAGCGAAGACTGATCAGACTAGGCGGATGCCCAGGCTGATCTGAGTCTTCGCTGAACAATTTTGGTGTTTTGTCATCAGGTGGTTTAATATATTTCTTTATAAAAATAAATAAAATAAAAAAAGAAAACGTATATCCTGTGGGTACTAATGAGAAATACTCCGCGGAGGCACTTCTAATCAATGCCTAAAACGTGTTTTGCTTGGTGTAAAATGATAAAATACCGGTTTTGTTTGGTTTAAAAATAAGGCTTAGAAGCATGCATAGGTATGTTTGTGAAATACACAGTGTGTATCCTTCCGACATGCTTAACCATAAAATGAAAATATTTACCTGTAAATATTTTGGTACTTGAGGGCAAGGATCTTCGCCAAGCTGGGCATTATCAGCAGTAAGCAAGCAGGCGCTGCGTCCCTGACAGTAATTTGTCACAGAGTTGGTACTCACTGATGTTGACTTACAGTTTAAATTAGATATTGGTGCATTAAACTGGTTACATACACTTTGTTGTGTTCGTCCATACAGAACAGAGTCTATTTGAATTACCTGACCTAATGGACAATTTACAAAACCAAGCTTAGACTCACATACGGTCTGCTCCACTGAAATAAGAAAAAAAAAAAAAAAAAAAAAAACGGTTTTGTCATTCTATTACCGGTAAGATATCGCCACATACCCAGTCGCGCTCGATATGAGCCAACTGGGTTGACTGGGCCCTAAAACATCAACACACACAAATGGTCCTTATTACGAAAACACACCTATTCAAATATATTGAGACTTTTACCAGCAATAAATGAAAACTTTCAGATGAAAAATCTGGTAGTTTTCATATTTCTGCTCAAAACATAGATTTTTGGTACTTGTTAGAACCGCCTCGCCGAGGCGGTTCTAACGAGTACCCACAATCTATGTTTTTGAGCAGAAATAAGAAAGTTAATGTATACCCTGTAAATCCCAGTTTTACTGTATAAATGTGAGGATTAAGGGGGTCAAAACTATATAGGCGTGTTTTCGTGATGATACCCGGTCGACTTTCATAACGTAGTTTTGTCGATTTAAGGTGAATAAATAAATGTCTTCCATGGAAACCATTCGGTCACTATATTGTTTTGCCTCCCTTCTGAAAAGGGATTTACTCTGAAAAGGAAAGAATGTGATCCAAGGGGAGCAACTTCCTTCTTTTTGCAATAGATATTTGTTGCAGGAATGCAGACAGGAAGTCACAGAATGTGTTTGCCTTGTTAAAATCCCAACAGGCACTGTTTTCCATTTTTTCTTTTAAGGATCCTCAGACTAAAAGGGGTCAAACTAATCCGGAAAATCTGAAACAATTATGACAACTATCCTAATTATTCAGATGCTTTAGCTGCTTACTATACATGTATTTGTACTATACAGTCGAACTTCAATGGCTCGAACATCATTGGGACCATGGAAATATGGGTAGCTCGAGCCACTGAGGGTTAATTATGGCACAAGGTCAGGAAGCAAATGGTGATAAATTAGGGAATTGTTTTCGATCTTCTATAGAATAATTGTATGTTGAGTGTACTCATTAGAATCGCCTCGATGAGGCGATTCTAATGAGTACATACAACATACAATTTCATGATAAAATCAGAACATTGACCTAAATATTTGTTTTCTGGACCTATCGGAAGAATTTCATAGGGACTCAAAAACGAGTTCGAATGATCCATGGTAAACGAGCCGTCGGTGTTCGAGCTATCGAGGTTTTACTGTACTTTGAAGAGTCTAGTTTATTACCTGTTGATGTGTCCGAAAGAAATTGCTGGATGAGTGGCTAACAGTATTCTATGGCGTCTTGTCTAGGTGTTGTTTGTGTCGAGGTTTTACAGCCCAGTCAACCCAATGGGTTCATGTCAGTTTACCTAACGACACGGATACTGGGCAGACTCAATCCCCTAAGCGATTAACCAGAATTGTGCACAATCTTTCGTCAGAAACTGACAATTGCCATTCTTTAATCAGCGGAAGGGAGAGAATGACCGTAGAAAATATTCCAAGGTCTGGGCCTGCAGGGGTTTTCAGGCCTGTCTGTCGTAATACTTAGGGTTATCACGGTACAAACCTAATTTTCCTGGCATATGATTATGCTACGGCTGACTGACTCTTTAAGATATGAGCTGTTGATGGCATCATTCTGAACGAGTACTGATAAGCCGTCTATATTAGCAGCAAAGAATGTGCGTCCTTAATTTAGAGCAGACGCGATTTTGGAAGGGGTTTATTGTGCAGGAAAGCAAACCGGAAGTCACAAAAGTGGTCTCCCTGGTTCAACATGACGTAAGATCTACGAGGCGTATCGTTCCCTTAACCCATTTAAGCCGAGTGGAATCTTCTACCTTAACTGTTTGGACAGGTCCATTTCCTATATAAGGGGTCTCTGGTTAGTTTTTATTACTGTCATGTTTTGTAGAATTATCTGAAGTTAATGCAAACAGTGGTGACCCTGATCAGACGCCGCGTTCTGCGGCGTCTGATCTGGGTCTGCACTGTTTGCCAATGTCCCTTATACGGGACGCTAGGCATAATGGATTAAAAGCACATACCATAAGGCACATTGTTGAAAGTTGTATATTGTTGCTTAAATATTTTGCTAACAGGGTTGAATTTATACCCTATGTGGGCGCTCAGTGGCGCTTTTCCACAAAATATGGAGACGGTACGGACGAAATAACCCACCGGGCACATGACGTTTATACAACGTCTTCTAAGCGTCGATGCAACGTCATGGCGTTGCATCGACGTTGAGGCGACGTTGTTTAGACGTCATATGTCTGCTGGGAATCCGCCTTGATCATGTCTGTAAATTTTATACACTAGTAAGATAACTTTGCTAAAGCTTGACTTACATGCTCTAACAGACATCCACAAGGAATCTGAAATTTAAAATAGAAATATGTATTTTGTTTCCAATATATCATACACAGACCAAAACGTTTCGTATACAAGAGGATAGATCAGCATATAATATATTCAGTTAAAACGTTTAATTAAAAAATACCCACCTAGAATTCCACTTAAATCTGTATCGGACCGTTATCGGCCCGACAGGAATTCCGTCGGGCCTATAACGCTCCTATATAGATTTAAGAAGAATGCTAGCTGGGTACGCTGTACAGTTTAATAAGGATGGATACACTGTCAGGAGAGCAAATTCTTTGCTTTTGGGGTAGTATTATTTCACATAATTGGGTTGACGTGCGGCAAAGCAGACAGGAAGTCACAAAAAAGTAGTCTCTCTTGACGAAAATGGCAGACAATCTACCAAGTGTCAGAACGATACAAATCTTAGTGCATATGCGAAATTGACGGGTTCACATCATCCTGTGCATTCTGATTTATTTTACATATAGTATACGCTAATGCTGTAAGCTTTCAGACTGAATTCAATAATTACATGCATTTAAAATGCTTGTAACCAGCTTCAGTAGTATTGAATATGTCTAACTATTAAGAAATTATATGATGGTAATCAAGATAACATATATTCTGTTCTACAAATTATTTATCATTTTACGATGACTGTCAAAACAAAACAAAACGAAAAAAGAAATAAATAAATATAATGACAGTATGATCACCATCAATTTCAAAATCATCATCATCACCGTTATTATAATAATAATAATAATAATAATAATAATAATAATAATAATAATTATTATTATTATTATTATTATTATTATTAATAATATCAGTATTATTAATTTTATTATTATTATTATTATTATTACTATCTTCATTAGCTCGTTACAGTTAAAGCTTCTAAACTCTCGTAGCCGCAGCAGTTGTGTTAAAATTGTTCTGACTATTGTACATGTACTCACCATGTTTGTCTCCTGCTAATAATAATAATAATACTAATAATAATAATAAAAATAATGATTATAACAGTAATAATAATAATAATAATATACATGTAACTATTACTCACAAAATAACAATGCAAATAAGGTATTCATCATCCTAATGTACTGTTTTGGAGCCCAATAATTTACTTTTGTTATATAATTTAATTTCTCTATAAGTCCTATAAATTCGTACACTAACAGGTCAACATGTTGGTATCCCTAACAATTCAAAACATTACTACATTCGTAACAAGTCAGAACGCCAGACATAAAGACAAGTTAAAAAGTAATCATTTTGTACTTTAACCCTTAGCACTCTGGGTAAAAATTTCAGCAGACGACATTTTGAAATATTTTTCTTATTTTTCTCAGAAAACAGGATTTGACATTTCATGCAAATTGTCTCCTGAGGAGACAATTTGCATGAAATGTCAAATCCTGTTTTCTAGGAAAAATAAGAAAAATATCATCAGTTTGCCGTCTGCTAAAAATGCCCAGAGAGTGGTAAAGGTTAACTGAAAAAAAAATAGCGCGTGTGTCGTTATTAGCGTAAATAAGACTTTCGAAAAATAGTTAAAGCAGATATGTCGTGAGCGGATAATGCATTTGTTTACTTTCTTGATAGCATTTCAAGTATAGACCCAGCCTTTATCAAATGTTTTGCACTTGAAGCTGAGTATCTGCTAAACATACCGATATCGAAGTGGCAAAACTTTCTACTTGAATTTAGATTTAACCCCACCTCTAGTGTTACGTCCTGAAACGAATCGGAACAAGAGAAAAGGTACTTTTTCGCAAATTGCGAACGAAGTTGACACAGATAGGACAGCGCATTGCGCATGTACAGTCCGATATCTGTCAATGATGTTCGCTGTGTAGATTGAAAAAGCCCGGAATATACAAGCAGATCTTGATTGCTATTCAAGCTTATACTGGTCTTCTGATTCCATGCATACGTTTAAATTGTCCGCAAATATCCTGCCGAAACACGAGAAAAAGACCATTATGTCAGACGTGAACATTGATGGTACTGATTACTATGTGAATCTGCAAAGTATGGTCACCATTCTATGTTCTTTAGTGCGCTCTACCTGAGCCATCGATTTTGTCAGCGAACAGCGAAGACCTGGACCATGTGCATGCTGGTCTGGACATTCGCTGTCTGCATTTATGCGTTTACATGGCATGACTATACCGATTCCTAACCAAATGATTGGGTTTGGTGGTCGGAAGTTAAACAAATTAACTTATAAACTGTCTGGGCTAATGTATTTATCATTTAAACGTCCCAGCAGTGTATTTCAGAATATGGATGGGCTTGAGTTTAATGGCCCGGTCAACGCTATAAAGGGTCATGTCAAGTCGGTCAGTTTACCTAAACAACAAACTGACAATGGCCTTCTGGCCAAAGAATATGCACAAGTACCGGTTAACCTATTCCAGAATATACTAAGCAACATTATTTTGCTTTGATCGACCGACATTTTTGTGAAAGCATATTTTTCCTAACGTCTTTATAAGATGTGTTCATGGAAACAATGTATGTGTAACCTAAACACGCAAACACTTCGGTACTTGACTGCCTTAAAATTAGAACAAGACAACTGAGCTATCTGTTGACGTTCTACAAAGTGTTGGCAATATTAAAATAATGGAGGTCATTTAGGGATAGTTTGATCTGTGTATTTGGCAGCAGGCAAAACTAGGGATGCCGTCAAAAATGCACTTCTACTTGATAACATGCATTGATGAATAAGTCATGCCAGGAGAAAAAAAGCCCTAATCGCATATACGCAAAAAATAAAGGCCTAATCAGCCTGCGCATTCGCGCAGTCTGATCAGGGCCTTCATTGTCCGCTTAAAACACTTATTTGATAGTGTAGAATTATGAACAAAAGGCTCATATCGCTCAGGAGGTTCACAGGCTAAGTTAAACTTTTCATTTATCAAATAATTACCATTTCTCCCTGCTCAAATATATTTGCGCCGCTGCACAGCAATTCTTACAAGATTGCATGTGAGCCAGGCGAAGAGGCAGATCAGACTGTCCGCCTTTAGACGCTTTGGCACCTTGGCCACCCATGGAGTCCCTAAGAAGGTCTGAATCTTCGCTCGATGCACATGCAATGTTTTAGGAAATGATGTGCTAATCTATAACCATAAAAGCTACAGTTATAATTGTGCCACAGCTCAACTTGGCTTTATATTTCTTAACATTGCAGCCGTTTCACATAAAGCTCCTAAAATGTTGATTCGGAGAAGCCCATCCCATTACTAGGGTAAAACTGGTATCTGAGCAAGTACAGATACCACCTTCCTGAACCCTCTTTCTGATCGCATAAATGCACTGTGACCTTCAGAAACACTGTTTAAACAGGGTTTAATCAATGGTAATATACAGTGGTATCTCAAACTCCAGGGCACCAGAATTTTCAATTTGAGATAAAAGTAGTTTGAGATAACGGGTTGAAATGGAAGGAACATAAAGCAAGACTAAACTAACATTATCCAAAATTCAGTTTGACTTAAGCAGCAGCATGTTTAATAGTTTTTTAGATAAACGCCTTGCACTGCAGGGGCGTATTTATGGTAAAATTCCTACTAAAAGCCCCTGGCTGAAAATAATAAAGAACAAGAAATTGACATCCATTTCGATAAGCTGTCTTAACCTGTCCCTTTAGCGCTCTTTATGAAATTTGGCTTTAACGGGACAAGATTTTTTTTTGTAAAACGCACCCACAACAACACCCACATACCTCCTAAACCTACAGAGAGAGAGAGAGAGAGAGATTAAACCTACATAAACTGTATTCGCGAGAAGTAAATTTCCGGCAAATACACGCAGTTTGAGCAGAGCCTTTGCTGATCGCATGTGCCTCGCTGTTTCTCCCAGCCATTTTAGCGGGAAATTAAAACCCCGGAACATCTACAGCACTATCGGGACTAATCGGAGGTTAAATTACGGCCCTATAGCCCCACTATGTCCCCGCTATCCCCGGTCATATCGGGGCGGAGGTTTCAAATGACTGGTGCATTACATATACACATGTCCAGAACAAAGAAAGGGAATTTGATTAATAATAAATGGTTTTATCTAAGGAATATATTTAAACTACTCAAATTTAATTTTGAATAATGTGACACTTTTTGTGATTACAGATCAGTTAAATGAGTTGTTTGAGAATGTGCTTACTAAATTCAAATTGAGATTATACGTGGCTGTTTAATCGTACGATATGTTGTTTGTGATTATGTTTAAATAATTGTAGATCAAAAATGGTTAAAATCGTTCCGATCGGAAATCCAATATAGCCGCCATCTTGAAAATATATTTTTCATTTCTTCTTCTGAACCGAAGAGCCGATTAACTCGAAAATTAGTAGGATGTATTGGGGTGACTTGTAGATAAAAAAATAACTAAAATCATTCCAATCGGAAATCCAAACCGCCATCTTGAAAGTCTATTTAGCGCTTCTTCTCCTGAACCAAAAGGCCAAATGACTCGAAACTTGATACGAGGTATCAAAGTTATTTGTAGATCAAAAATAGCTAAACTCGTTCCGATCGAAAATCCAAGATGGCCACCATACCGCCATGGCGGCTATCTTGAAACTCTTTTGTAAGCTTCTTCTCATCCTTAACCGAAAGGCTAATTGATGCGAGACTTGGTAGGAAGTATCAGGGTTACTTGTTGATCAAAAATAACTAAAATCGTTCCGATCGTAAATCCAAGTTGGCCGCCATGGCCGCCATCTTGAAAAATATTTTTGGCTTCTTGCGAACCAAAAGGCCAATTGACTCGAAACTTGTTTTGAAGTATTGGAGTGACTTGTAGATCAAAAATAGCTAAATCGTTCCGATCGGCATAGATGGACGCCATGGCAGCAATCTTGAAAATCTTGTTTGCCCTTCGTCTCCTGAACCGAAAAAAAAAACCAATTGACTTGAAACTTGGTAGGAAGTATCAATGCAATTTGTAGATCAAAAATAGCTAAAATCGTTTTGATCTGAAATCCACTTAAAGATTTATTTTGCGCTTCTACTCCTGACTCGATAGGCCAATTAATTCGAAACATAGTAGGTAGTATCACTGTGACTTGCAGATCAAAAATACCTCAAATTGTTCAGATTGGAAATCCTAGATTGCCACCATGGCGCCATCTTGAAAAGCTATTTTCAACAACTTCTCCTAAACCAAAAGGCCAAAATGACTTGAAACTTGGTACGTGATATCAGGGTGACTTGCATATCAAAACCAGCTAAAATCGTTCCTGCCGGAATTCAAAGTTAGCGGCCACGGCGGCCATCTTGAAAGTCTATTGTGTGCTTCTTCTTCTGAATCAAAAGGCTAACTGATTCGAAACTTCTGAACCAAAAGGCTAACTGATTCGAAACTTCTGAACCAAAAGGCTAACTGATTCGAAACTTGGTAGGTAATATCAGGCGGATTTGCTAATCAAAAAAAAAAAAAAAAAAAAAGAAACAAAAAAACTCATTCCGATACAAAAATTCAAGAATTCGGCAACGGTGGCCATTTTGAAAATTTATTTTTATTTTCTTCTCCTGAATAGAAAGCCCAACTGATTCAAAATTTGGTAGGAAGTATCGGGGTCAATTTAAAGACTAAAACAGCTAAAATCGTTCTAATCGAAAATCCAAGATCTCCGCCATTTCTGCCATCTTGAAAATCTCTCTTGAAGTTCTTTTCTTGAACCGAGAGGCCAACTGATTCGAAATTAGGTAGAAAGTATCAGGGTGACTTGCAAATCAAAATTAGATAAACTCCTAGTGGAAATCCAAGATGGTCACCATGGCCGCCATCTAAACTTAATTTGGAGTATCGGGGTGCCTTGTACCTCAAACATGGACTTTAATGATTCCGATTGGAAATCCAAGATGGTCGCCCCGACTGGCCTTGATGAAAATCCATTTTGATCTTTTTCTCTTGAACCAAATGACCCATTGGCTCGAAACTTCACTTGAAAGTATTGAGCTGACTTGCAGATCTAAAAATAGCTAAAATCGTTCTCATTGGGAATCCAAGATGGCCGCCATCTTGCAAAACTATATTGAACTTCTCCTTTTGAAAAGAAAGGCCATCTGACTAGAAACTTGTCAGGTAATCAGGTGAGCGATACTGTCCATATTGGCCCTTTTGTTGTCATCATCACGAAAACATACCTATATAATTCTGACCCCCTTAAACCCCACTTTTATAGAGTAAAACTGGGGTTTACAGGGGTATACATTATTTTTCTTATTTCTGCTCAAAAACATAAATTGTGGGAACTCGTTAGAACCGCCTCGCCGAGGCGGTTCTAACGAATACCCACAATCTGTGTTTTGAACAGAAATATGAAATATACCTGATTTTTTTTATCTAAAAAGTTTCCTTTTTTGGCAGTAAAGTTTTCAATATATTTGAATAGGCGTGTTTCCGTAATGTACAATTTGCGAAAAAGCGTCCTTACGTCTGATGCGGGTAATAAAGGAGCAAATCTGCTCTGGGCCTTTGTTGCTTGCCAACAGATTCATTGGATACCTTAGAATAGATCGAAGAACACATGTGCTCATCAGACTGAAATACCGTAATTACTCCATTATGTGTTTGACAACTTCAAAAAGTCTTTGTTTTAGCATGACACTTTAGTCAGAAGTGAATTTGCAAATTTTGCAATGATTCAGTGCTTAACCATTTGTCGTACTTATTTAAGCGCCGAAAGTTTTATTCTGTTCAGTGTGTGTGTGTGTGTGTGCGTGCGTGCGTGCGTGTGTGTGTGTGTGTTATTGTGTTGTTGTTCTTGTTGTTATTCTTTTTTATCTCCACGCTTTTGAAAAAAGCGATGGAGATGTGAACGCCTCCCTTCGTCCTTAATACTATTCCTTCCTAAGGCATAACTTATCCAAATGTTACATGACTTCCCCGTGAGAGCAACATTAGTTTTCTTTTCTCTCTGCTTAGTAATTAGCGATGGCGTGCCATCCACTGCGCGATCTAGTTTCCAAATTCTAAAATTGAATTTCCACAATATATAAATAGCTTCAAATTATGCCAAAATCGACAGGGTGTAGGTAGATTTGAGGCAGTTTTACAAGTTCCAATTATCTAAAATTTCGATTTTTTATAACATTATTATGAAACATCAGTTATCAGTGGAGAAAAAATAAATATCCTATCTAATGTATTTATTTGTTTAAAAAACAAACAGTTTCAGACAGAAAATACATAAGTCAGACCAATGTTTGGGCATAAAAATGACTTTTAGGTAAAATTTGAGAACAAAGCACAGAAACAGAAACGGCAGATGGCTTCAGATTAGAAATCAGGTTAGAATTAAACACCATGCAAAAACGTCTTTCCAACTCATGTCGAAAGCATATCAAATTCTAGGACAGACAGGCCTTAGGGAAACAGTATACACCCAGATCAGACTCCGCACAAGGCGGCATATGATACGGGTCTTCACAGTTTGCCACTTATCTAGCAGATGTAGACAGTTTAGCAGGCAGTAAAATGGACTTGCACAAAGTTTAGAACGTGTATGGTAAGAAGTTGAGGTACCTCGGTATTTATGGTAAAATTGATTTATGGCATAGACCGACCAGTTGTGCTCGGTACGCACTAATAGCTACCACTTCTTAGTGTATATGATGACATGGAAATTGGTACTTAGCACGAAGTAAAACAAACAAACAAAAAAAAAAAAAAAAAAAAAAAAAAGAAAAGAAAGAAATGACTCATTTTCGGAAAAGTAGTATTTCACCAAGACAATTAACTAGACCTTGGAGATTATAATGAGTTTTTAGCAATATGTAGATGAGTTTGCCCATAGTTAGATTAGTACTTAATACGAGTAACTTATTTACAATTTTTGAACCTATGATGTAGAATTGGTGCTAGCAAAATCGATTTATTCCATCAGTAATTTTTATTACACGCGACAGGATTTCGTCCATTTGAAATAGCTGCTTTGAATTAAAATACATTAAATGATTAATGGCACTTTTTGGCCAGTCTGGATGTTGTCTAAGCAACTACAACAACAGCAACAACAACAACAACAATTGAAAACTGCAAGTTATGCTAATAGCAGTCATTATTTTTTATTTCCTAAATATTTTCATTTTGAAGACATTGCAGTACGGCGAAGATTTTCCTTAATTGGCTCAGGTGTTGAATACAAGATTTCAGAAATAATAACATTCATTTTTATTACATAGTCCGGTAGCCCGATATCTTATCGTTGTCTTATTGTAATGTTTAGTGAATACATTGTTGGGGAAGAGCGAGCTGGTTACCTTGCTTTACTTTGGTTTGTGGTTAGTGTAATGTCTGTCTTGGTTTGTTTTCTCCTCCTGTTAGTGTCTTTGGTAGGCTATGCTCGGGGAATGCGGATCTTTCTGGATATCTTCTTTACTATCAACAGAAACATAAATAAATCAAAACCATAGGGTATCTTATATGTTTAATAAATATTGAAATTATAGCTCTGCATAAACCATTTCTGAAAGTACGTTGCAAATGTTTCTTTTCCATGTTATCCAATCTATACATATGACCTTTCGTTAAAATTGAATGAATATGAGTATAATGTACGTGGTAAGTAGGTGTTGTATATTACATCTTTGCTAGAATATTTGGAATTACGCCAAGCCCCTCTTAACAGGATTGCAAATTCTGGCCTCTGAGCTCAGACCCCTCTTCATAAGGGAGGCAAACACGTTTTGACAGAAATCCCTCTCTGTAAGGGTATAGAGTATACACTCCCTTCAAGATTCTATACTTTAACACGGAAGGACCAAACCTGCAATACTTGCACCGTTATGGGATATTCCTTTTCTTTTTCTTTTTTTTTTTTTTTTTTTTTTTTCAATTTAAAAAAAAACCCCAACTATTGCTGTATTGCCAAACATGAAAGCAAGAACATATATTAATATGCATGGTAAATAATTTTCTCCCCTTATCTACTGGAGTATTTACTACCCTGGTCAATGGTATATTAATATAGGTAATAATAATAATATTAGGTAAATTTATCAAACATATACAGCAAATAACTCTGAATATACTGCACGTATATTTTGGCTCCACACAAGGGTACAAATGGTCGAAGAAAAGGCGTAGCTTCAATTGAGTAAACTATTTTAACCCCTCCAATAAAGTAGTTTTTTTTTTTTTTGTTGTTGAGCGTTCCAAGGTGGTTCATCTGTTGCAGTTCGTCTTTGAACCTAGAGTAAAGATTTAGTATCAGACGATTCGATTTATACAACCGGTAGTGTTTACCGCTGACCGTTCTTAGGTTGTAGTTGTGGTGTTGATTCGTCTTTGTCTGGCCTTGTTACTGCTCGCTGAGGGACATTTCATGTTCTGTCATGTTCGTTGTCTTACCGATGTGTTCAATGGGTCCTGTCTAGCATTGTAATTACCTTGTTGGGGAAGAAGGAGTTGAATGTTTTGCTTTTCACTGGGTTTTCTCTTGTGTACTGTCTGTCTTGGTTTGTTTGCTATGTCTGTTGATGTCATGGATAATTCTTTCGAACTATTTGCTTATCAAAGTATATTATTCATGAGTGCCATATATCTCATTGCTAGGAAAAAGAGCTATAGGTACAGTTATTTTTTTTTTCTGCCGGGTCATGTTGAACGACAAACGGCTATGTCAAGTGACATGAAACCTACCTTCTACCAACATATTAAGATAGACTGATAAATCTAAAAATCTAAATGATGTTACCCAGAAAAAAAAAACAACAACAAAATCACAACCTTTCGGAGGCACCGCTAAAAGAAGAGTTGAGGAATAAATACACCACTAGCTAAGGACACAGATATGAACTTTCTAAGACTTAGTTCTTTGAATTAAAATGTATGCTTTTATTAACGGTAACAACGTTTGGTGTAAATTTAAATAGCAGCAGATACTATTTCAGCAAGCATTCATCATAACCAAAAAATAAATATTAAGTAAATTTGTTAGTCATAAATTAATGTATGCAATAAAAGAAAACAAGAAAACTGATATTGGATGTGTATGTCAATATATTCCATGGGGATGAAACCATTTGTTCACTACCAGTTTTATTACAACAATTCAATTAGATGATGAAGCATATTGTCGTACAAAATCTAATTGTTTCTGCATATATGTATGTATGTGTGTGTGTGTGTGTGTGTGTGTGTGTGTGTGTAATGTTTGCGTGTGCATATGTATGTATATTTGTATATATATAGATTGCAAAGTAATAATATATATGACACATTTAAATATGTAACTCGAATGGTAAATGTTTATTATATGTGTAGATTGTACGATGAGCCGCGTATCATAATGGTTTTCAATGTATCTCATGTTTCCTTTGTAAAAAGGATTGAGTTAAATGAAATAAACTGTAAAATGTAAACTGTTGCCACTGCCTTTACAATTTATTGATATTGACGTCATTTATCGTCATATCGTAATTGATTGCAAGAAAAAGCACTTATGGCTTGGATTTGTTAGCATTTATGAATTTGCGATACACCCATAGCTCGTCGAGATACGGGAATTTCTATACTCGTAAAGTTTTGATCTGTTTCTTAAGTCTCCATGAAAACAAATGCTGTAGGTATTTCGCAGAGGCGGCAATTATAAACGTCTACGTTGTTGTTTTCACTGAAAAATGAAACAAATATTTCTCTCCATTCTCCTCTTACCTAGAGACCTATGGTGCGATATTTTCTTGCTGGTGCTGGTTGACACAGTAAAACTAACAGTTCGCAAACGCTGCTATTCTTTATAATACAGACATGGATGAAGTTACGGTGAAAAATTACGTGACTTATATAATAGGCTTCACTTCATATGTGTGCAGAATTTCAAACGAGACATGTAAAAATGTAAATTAAGTTATTCAGGGAAGTTAAATCACGAAACATAAATTAAGCACAAAGCATACAGTGCAACCTTTCTACAACAACTACCATTAGGAGGGCATAAATGGCTTAGCCATCACGAAAACATGCCTATATAATTTTGACCTCCTTAAACCCCACTTTTATATAGTAAAACTGGGGTTTGCAGGGGTGTACATTATTTTTGTCATTTCTGCTAAAAATATAGATTGTGGGTACTCGTTAGAACCGCCTCGCCGAGGCGGTTATAACGAGTACCCACAATCTATGTTTTAAGCAGAAATATGAAAAATATCAGAGGTTTTGTATCTGAAAATTTTCAGTTTTTGGAGGTGAAATTTTCTATATATTTGAATATGCGTGTTTTCGTAATGCGATCTTCAGAGCTGGTTGTTGTAGAGAGGTTCAATATATAGTAAAAGTGCTTTTTTGGAAATCAGAAGAAAAGGTTGTTATAGGGAGGTGTTGTTGAGAGGTGACAATTCACAGAAGTTCCTCTGAAGTTTGTTTAGAAATGAGCAGGTATGGTTATTGTACCCTGTCTAAAATCTGAACAGATTGTTTGACAAATATTCTATTTAGACAAATGTCTCCAGTAATCCTTAAACATTACTTGGACATCACAGGTATCATACCGTTTTCTGATCTCGGATGTTTTCCCACTAGTCTTTTCTCGGCGCATATTTGCCAGAGAATCGAAGGCAGAGACAGCCAATAAATATATTTATAACTTTCTAACAAACACAGATCAGAGTTAAATGTGAGCATAGTTGACATTTTAAATGGTTACTTTGTCAGTGTATGAGGCCGATACTATACACGAGAATGAAATAAATGTGCAAAACCCTAAAATGTCTGGACCAAATCAGCAAAAAGAAAAAAAAAAAAAAAAAAAAAAGTAGGCTTTGGCGTTCCAAGGCGGTGCTTCTGTTGCGGTTTACTATTTCTGTCATCGTATGCCTTTGCATGTATGTCCTGGTGAAATTTTTATTTTTATTTTGGATAGCCGTTTGGCCTATTTTTGGTAAAGAAACTGTCTTTTTTGGCTTTCTGCTTGTAGTGTTTTGTAAAACTTTAACCAGTGGGTTGGGGCTTGACGATATGTCTTTGGCTTGGCCCGCCGTGGTTCAACTATTGGTTTTCATTTACTCTGGCATACAGCAGAAGTAGTCATGATTACTCCTTTCTTTATTATAGTGAGAATTTGATTTTTATGTTTTCGCTTTGATGCTATGACTGAGTTGCGAGTCTTTATGCGAAGCGAATTTATATGTATTTCTGTATTAAGAGTAGCATCAGGACCCAGAGTGAAGTTGGCTAGCTGTATAAGAGCTTTAAACCCTCCCTGCCCCTCCCCGCCCCCCCCCCCCCCGCCCCCCACCCCCGACTGTTTACTCTACTGACCGTTCTAAGGCGGTGGTCCTGGTGTTAGTCTTACTCTTTTTTGCTTTGTGGTTTATTCTACGAGGCGATTGGTTTTATGTCTTGCCTTGTGTTAATTTGTTCTTGTGTTTTTCAGTCCTTTTAGCATTGCGATTACCTCGCTTGGGGAAGGAAGAGCTAATCTTTCTGCTTTTCGTACGTTTGTTCGATTTGCGCTTGTTTGGTTTTGTCTGTTTCCTCTTCCTCTTTTTGTCTGGGAAGGGCTGTGGTTTGTGATTGTGGCATTTCCTGGACTTTTTTCTTACCCTTTTTGTGATGTCGTTGCTTCAAGTGCGTCCTTCTTTCCCTTGGTGTCTTTTTTTATTTTGTTTTTGTATTTTTCAGTCCTTTTAGCATTGCGATTACCTCGCTTGAAGAAGAGAGAGCTAATCTTAGTGCTTTTCGTACGTTTGTTCGATTTGCGTTTGTTTAGTTTTGTCTGTTTCCTCTTCCTCTTTGAGTCTGGGAAGGGCTGCGGTTTGTGATTGTGGCAATCCGTGGACTTTTCTATTACCCTTTTTTATGAAGGTTTTCGATTTTTACAAACATTCACAAATATGAAATATAAAGGAAAGCAATGATCAGGAATCGATAATTATCTAGCACCTTCCCCCCAAGACACCAAAGGGAAAGATGGACGCACTTAAAGCTACGGCACCACAATCAAAACACTACAAGCAGAAAGCCAAAAGGACAGTTTCTTTCACAACACATTGGCCAAACGGCTATCCAAAACAAAACTTTCACAAGGACATACATGCAAAGACATACCATTATAGATATAGTAAAACAGGTAAGAGAAAAGTCCAGGGAGTGCCACAATAACAATCCAAGACACCAAACCGAAGAGGAAACAAACTAGTAAAAAAAAGGTAAAAGAAAAGTCCAGGGAGTGCTACAATCACAAACCGCAGCCCTTCCCAGACCCCAAGAGGAAGAGAAAACCGACAAATCTAAACAAGCACAAACCGAACAAACGTACGAAAAGCACCTATGATTAGCTCTCTCTTCCCCAAGCGAGGTAATCGCAATACTAAAAGGACTGAAAAACACCAGAACAAAATGACACACGGAAAGACATACAACAAATCGCCTCGTAGAATAAACCACAAAGCAACAAAGAGTAAGACTAACACCGGGACCACCGCCTTAGAACGGTCGGTAGAGCAAACCACCGGGAGTTTAAAGCACTTTTACAGCTTGCTAACCACCCTGGGTCCCGATGCTACTCTTAATACATAGATACATAAAAATTCGGTTCGCATAAAGGCTCCCAACTCAGTCAATGCAAGGTAAACCGCAGCAGAAGCACCGCCTTGGAATGGTAAGTACAAACCTTACTGGCGGGCTTAAATCGATTTTATGCGGCCACAACCCTCGCCCTTAGTTCTGCCGTGGTTTACACAAGACATTTGTTCAGTCCGCGTAAAGGGTTCTTACTTATCAGTGCAGCATCTCCAAGAACATAAAAATCAAACGAATACAGAGATGAAACAACGATGAGAACTCAACAGCAAGAAATAACTGAAATGCTGAAGCAAAAGAAAACCATCAGATGGACTCATTAAAACGGTCAACACATTACACATGCTACATCATTCTGGCGTCGTGTGGCGTTCCTGGACTGAATCTGATGATCATTCTGTTAAAAAAAAAAAAAAAAAAAAAAAAACCGAAGTTAAAAACAGGTTTTTAAGAGATGGCGGCAATCCTGTATTTCCGATCTGAGCTATTTCTCCTATTTTTTATCGACAAGTTACCGCGATACTTCTTACCAATCTTTGAGTCAATTGGTCTTTTCTTTTAGGAGAAGAAGTTCCAAATACCTTTCCAAGATGGCGGCCGTGGCAGCGATGATGGATTTCTGATGGATACGATTTTAGCTAGTTTTGATCAAGCACATCGCTAATTTTTATCGAGTCAATTGGACTTTCGGTTCAGGAGATAAAAGTCAAAACAAATTTTCAAAATGGAGGCCATCTTGGATTTCAGATCGTAATGATGTTAGCCATTTTCTTTTTAATCTACAGATCTACCTACCAAGCTTCTGGTCAACTGGCCTTTCGATTCAGGAGAATAGGTTTAAAATAGATTTTCAAAAGGACGTCTGTGCCACCCATCTTAGATTTTAATGGAAACACATTTAGGTAGTTTTGATCTACAAGTCACTCTTATAATTCCTACCGTTTCGAGTCAATTGATCTTTCTGTTCAGAAGAAGTTCTAAACAGACTTTCAAGATGGTGGCCATGGCGACTGTCTTGGATTTCCGATCAAAAGAATTTTAGCTACTTTTAATTAACATGTCACCCCGATGTTTCCTACCCAATTTCGAGTCAGTTGGTCTTTCCGTTCAGGAGAAGCAGTTCCAAATACATTTTAAAGATAGCGGAAATGGCGATTCCAAATGGGAACGATTTAACCTATTTTTGATCTACAAGTCACATCAATACTTCCTGTTAAGTTTCGAGTCATTTGGCCTTTTGGGTCAGTAGAAGAAGTTCAAAATAGATTTAAAACTGGCGGCCGTTGCGGTCACCTTGGATTTCGGACAGGAATGATGTTAGCTCTTTTGATCTACAAGTCACATCAATAATTCCTATCAAATTTCTAGTCAATTGGTCTTTCGGTTCAGGAGAAATTGTTCAAAATCAATTTTCAAAATGGCGGCCATGACAGCAATCTTAGACTTCAGATAGGAATGATGTTAGCCATTTTGTACCTACAGCTCTCCCCGATACTTACTACCAAATTTCTAGTCAATTGGCCTTTCGGGCCAGGAGAAGTTCTAAGTAAATTTTCAAAATGGAGGCTGTGGTGGCCAGCTTGCATTTATGATAGGAATGATGTCAGCTATTTTTATCTGCAAATGATATACTAATAATTCATATCAAGTTTCGAGTCAGGGGGCGTTTGGTTAAGGAGAAGGTTCAAAATAAATTTTCAAAATGGCGGCCATGACGGTCATCTTGGGCTTCAGACTGGAATGATGTTAGCTATTTTTATCTGCAACTCTCCCCAATACTTACAACCAAGTTTCTAGTCAGATGACCTTTCGGATCATGAGAATAAAATAGATTTTGAAAATGGTGGCTGCGGCGGCCAACTTGGATTTTTTATGAAACGATTTTAGGTATTTTTAAAACTTCAACTCACTTTCGTACCAATGATCGAGTCAACTGGCCTTTATGTTCAGAAGAAGTTCAAAACAGACTTTCAAGATGGCGGCCATGGATATTTCTTATCAAGTTTGAAGTCGATTGGCCTTTCGGTTCAGTGGAAGAAGTATGAAATAGATTTTCAGACGGCGGCCATCTTGGATTTCCTATTGGGACGATTTAAGTCATTTTTTATCTATAAGTCACCCCAATACTACCTACGAAGCTTCAAATAATTTTGCCTTTCCATTTAGGAGAAGTTCACCTAGTAGAAGAAGATGGACTCCTTGGCGGCCATCTTGAATTCCCGATCAGAGCGAATTTGGCTTTTTTTTATCTACAAGTCCTCCTAATACTTTCTACCTACTAAGTCGAGAGTCGATTGCCCTTTCGGTTGAGGAGAAGCAGTCCAAAAACGATTTTCAAGATGGCGGTCGTGGCGGCCACCTTGGATTGCCGATCGGGACAATTTTAGCTGTTTTCTGTCTGTAGGTCGTCCCAACACTTCCAACTAAAACAAGGTAAGAGAAAACTCCAGGGAGTGGCACAATCACAAAAAACAAAAGGTAAGAGAAAAAGTCCAGGGAGTGCCGCAATCACAAACCGTAGCCCTTCCCAGACACAAGAGGAAGAGGAAACAGGCAAAACCAAACAGGCGCAAATCGAACAAACGTAAGAAAAGCACTAAGATTAGCTCTCTCTTCCCCAGGCGAGGTAATCGCATTGCTGAAAGGACTGAAAACACAAGAACAAAATAACACAAGCCGAGACTTAAAACTAATCCCCTCGTAGAATAAACCACAAAGCAAGAAAATGTAAGACTAACACTGGGACCACCGCCTTATAACGGCAAGTAGAATAAACCACCGCGGGAGGGGGTAAGGGTTAAAACCGACTGACTTCACCCTGGGTAAATTTGGAGTCGAATATCCTTTCGGGTCAGGAGACGAAGTCTAAGATAGATTTTCAAGATGGCGGCCGTGGCGGCCATTTTACATTTCTGATCGGAACACTTTAAGCTGTTTTCTATCTATAGGTGGCCCCAATACTTTCTACAGAGTTTTGAATCAACTGGCCCAGGGAAGCAGGTGGAGATGTCATTTAAAACAAATTGTTGTCGCAGCACGACACAAGACGGATGACGCACGAAGGATGACGGACATTGGCCAACATTGACCGACCAAGACAGCTCTCCGTGACCACTGCGTTCTCAAGTGAGCTAAAACACTTTTCTCTACAGGGAATTGTAATCTAAATATTCTGCAGCTCCGAGGACAGCATTAGCATCTGACAAAAACTCTGCCGCTGTCAACATTAGCATTTTCTGCAAATGTAACCCTCGGCCATATTAGGAAAAACATATATACGCAGAGGAGAAGACATTTGTAATTACAGGTACCTTGTTTAAACGACTTCAACTAAAAATGCTTAGTACAATGCATGTAAAAAAGGGGTAAGAGAAAAATCCAGGGAGTGCCACAATCAAAAAAAGGTAAGAGAAAAGTCCAGGGAGTGCCACAATCACAATCCGCAGCCCTTCCCAGACACCAGGAGGAAGAGAAAACAGACAAAACCGAACAAGCACAAATCGAACAAACGCACGAAAAGCACTAAGATTAGCTCTCTCTTCCCCAAGCGAGGTAATCGCAATCCTAAAAGGACTGAAAAACACCAGAACAAAATAACACAAGGTTAGACATAAAACAAATCGCCTCGTAGAATAAACCACATAGAAACAAAGAGTAAGACTAACACCGGGACCACTGCCTTAGAACGGTCAGTAGAGTAAACCACCGGGGGTTTTAAAGCACTTTTACAGCTAGCCAACTTCACCCTGGGTCCCGATGCTTCTTTTAATACAGAAATGCATAAAAATTCGGTTCGCATAAAAGCTCCTAACTCAGTCAACAAACCGCAGCCCTTCCCAGACACCAAGAGGGAGATGAAACAGACAAAACCAAACAAGCTCAAATCGAACAAACGTACGAAAAGCACCAAGACTAGCTCTCTCGTTCCCAAGTGAGGTAATTGCAATGCTAAAAGGACTGAAAAATACAAGAACAAAATAACACAAGGTAAGACATAAAACAAAAAAAAAAAAAAAAAAAATCGCCTCGTAGAATAAGCCACAAGGCAACAAAGTATAAGGGACCACCGCCTTAGAACGGTCAGCAGAATTAACAGTCGGGGGCATTAAAGCACTTTTACGGCCAGCCAACTTTACACTGGGTCCCGATGTAACTCTTAATACAGGAAAACATACAAATTCTGTTCGCATAAAGGCTCCCAACTCAGTCAATGCATCAAAGCAAAAACATAAAATCAAATTCATCACTATGATAAACAAAGACGAGTACTCATGGTTAATTCTACTGTGTGACAGAGTAAATTAAAACCAATAGTAGAACCACGGCGGGCCAAGCCAAAGACAAATCGTCAAGCCCCAACCTACTAGTTAAAGTTTTACCAAGAGGCTGTCATTGAGTCTGAGGCCCGACCCGCCGTCGTGCAATTAAAGAGTGAAGCATAGCCATCAACAATGATTGAGTTGTTAACTAGGCATGCAGTCTGCCGCATAATATCCAGGCTATAACGTTAGATTTTTCCACATTTTTTTCTAAACCTGTACACTAAGTCACCGTAAAATTCTGGTTCCGATATACCTTGTTGCAGAAGTGTCGGACTGACTACCAAGGCACTGTGTCTGCGATAAAATTTCGAAAGCGCCTTACGAAGTTTAAAATAACGATAGCCAGCTTAAGAAGTTTGGCAGTAAGGGCTTTATTACGGCAGTTAAAGTCACTAAGATTTGAAGAAGCTCTGGCGAATGTAATATGTTTGCCCCATATGAGGTACGCCGGGGAACATCGCCATCCAGAAAAGGAAAATTGACTATATCAAAATCAAAATCGTCCCGTTTATCATAAATTTTGGTGGAAACTTTACCATTAGATATGCATAGATTCAAATCCAAAAAAAAGGTGCCTCGGTATCGGAAGAATTGGCTTTATTTAAAAACTTTGTTGTTTTTTTTTTTATTTAAAACTTTGGCTAAATAAAAAAAAATATCAATAATCTGGCATTACAGCTATAAAGGTGGGAAAATAATGGATTTCAAGATTACACAGCTAGATGCCACTGAATGCAATTTTAGCCGTTCTGAACAGCTTCCTCGATTTTATAGTTCATTTTGCGGACGAACAGGAAGACTTTATTATATCTATACTCTAAAACAAGAACTTGGTAGTACCAAAACATATGAACGGATTTCTACTGACGAGAGATCTATTGTTAATACCCATTCTATCGATATTACTGCTAAATTTGAAGTGAGTATTTAAGGAAAGCAAGACAGACTACCTACGTTATATTGGTTACCGAAACTTCATAAACGACCTTATAAAGCTCTTTTCATTGCTAATTCTAGTTCATGTACGACTACTGTTTTGTCCAAACTGCTAACTTCATGCTTTACTGCTGTTAAAAAACATTGGATTAGATACTATGATACTGTTTACGAAAGGGACAGAATTAACTATTTTTTGGTCAATTAAAAATTCCAATGATGTTCTCAATAAATTTAAATCTAAAAACTTTCAGGCTTCTAAATTGTCTACATATGATTTGTCTACACTGTATACCACGTTACCTCATCATCTCATAAAAAATAAACTTATTGATTTAATTAACCGAACGTTTATTCGGGAGAATACCCAATATTTGGCTTGCAACGAAGAATGTGCTTTTTTCACTTCTGATGTATACAATAATCACAATTTATGGTCGTGTCAAAAAGTCTGTGATGCCCTTGTTTATCATTTGGATAATATTTTTATTAGATTTGGAACTAAACTTTACAGGCAAACTATTGGTATTCCGATGGGAACTAATTGTGTTCCTCTTGTTGCAGATTTGTTTCTTTTTTGTTATGAGAGATTTAATTAAGTCTCTCTCACGTGAAAATCAGGCTGACATTATTGAGACTTTCAATTTAACTTCAAGACACTTTATGCGAACCGAATTTTTATGTATTTATGTATTAAGAGTAGCATCGGGACCCAGGGTGAAGTTAGCTAGCTGTAAAAGTGCTTTAAACCCCCCGATGGTTTGTTCTACCGACCGTTCTAAGGCGGTGGTCCCGGTGTTAGTCTTACTCCTTGTTGCTTTGTGGTTTATTCTACGAGGCGATTTGTTGTATATCTTTCCGTGTGTCATTTTGTTCTTGTGTTTTTCGGTCCTTTTAGTATTTCTATTACCTCGCTTGGGGAAGAGATAGCTAATCTTAGTGCTTTTCGTACGTTTGTTCGGTTTGTGCTTGTTTAGATTTGTCGGTTTCCTTTTCCTCTTAGGGTCTGGGAAGGGCTGCGGTTTGTGATTGTGGCACTCCCTGGACTGTTCTCTTACTTTTTTTGATAATTTATTAAATATTGATAATAGTTTTTTTGACCGAATGGTGGACCGCATATACCCTACAGAACTCCAATCAAATAGAACAAATTCTTACGATACCGAGGCACCTTTTTTGGATTTGAATCTATGTATATCTAATGGTACAGTTTCCACCAAAATTTATGATAAACGGGACGATTTTGATTTTGATATAGTCAATTTCCCTTTTCTGAATGGCGATGTCCCCGGCGTACCTCATATGGGGTATACATATCTCAACTTATTACATTCGCCAGAGCTTCTTCAAATCTTAATGACTTTAACTACCGTAATAAAGCCCTTACTGCCAAACTTCTTAGGCAGGGCTATCGTTATTTTAAACTTCGTAAGGCGTTTTCGAAATTTTATCGCAGACACAGTGCCTTGGTAGAAAAATATAGCGTCAGTCTGAAAACACTTCTGCAACAAGGTATATCAGAACCAGAATTTAACAGTGACTTAGTGTACAGATGTAAAAAAAATGTAGGAAAATCTAACTTTTCGGAGCAATTCAGAAAACTTATTAACCGTTATAAAAGAATTGGCTATAGCCTGGATATTATGCCCAGTTGTCAACCCAATCATTGTTGATGGCTATGCTTCACTCTTTAATTGCACGACGGCGGTTCGGGCCTCAGACTCAATGACGGCCTCTTCCTAAAACTTTAACCAGTGGGTTGGGGCTTGACGATATGTCTTTGGCTTGGCCCGCCGTGGTTCAACTATTGGTTTTCAATTTACTCTGGCATACAGTAGAATTAGCCATGAGTACTCTTCTTTGTTTATTAGAGTGATGAATTTGATTTTTATGTTTTCGCTTTGATGCATTGACTGGGTTGGGGGCCTTTATGCGAACCGAATTATTATGTATTTCTGTATTAAGAGTAGCATCGGGACCCAGGGTGAAGGTGGCTAGCTGTAAAAGTGCTTTAAACCCCGCGTTGGTTTACTCTACTGACCGTTCTAAGGCGGTGGTCCCGGTGTTAGTCTTACTCTTTCTTGATTTGTGGTTTATTCGACGAGGCGATTTGTTTTATGTCTTACCTTGTGTCATTTTGTTCTTGTGTTTTTCGTTTTATTCGTTTTTTTTTTTGTTTTTTTTTTTTTTGGCATTACGATTATCTCGCTTGGGGAAGTGAGAGCTAATATTAGTGCTTTTCGTGCGTTTGTTCGATTTGTGCTTGTTTGGATTTGTCGGTTTCCTTTTCCTCTTGGTGTCTGGGAAGGGCTGTGGTTTGTGATTATGGCACTCCCTGGACTTTTCCCTTACCTTTTTTTCACTCTACTGACCGTTCTGTCGGTGGTCCTGGAGTTAGTTTTACTATTTGTTGCTTTGTGGTTTATTCTACGAGGCGATTTGTTTTATGTCTTACCTTGTGTTTTTTTTGTTCTTGTGTTTTTTCAGACCTTTTAGCATTGCGATTACCTCGCTTGGGGAAGAGAGAGCTAATTTTAGTGCTTTTCGTACGTTTGTTCGATTTGTGCTTGTTTAGATTTGTCGATTTCGTCTTCCTCTCGGGGTCTGAGAAGGGCTGCGGTTTGTGATTGTGGCACTCCTTGGACTTTTCCCTTACCTTTTTTTTATCCAAGGCTTATTGCCTTTTCAGTGGAAAATGGTTCATTTTTGATATGCATACACAAAATGTTTGATTTTTACAAATATTCTAAACATATTAATTTACCCTTCGTCCGAAGCATCCCTCTTCCTTGCCGCAAATAATTTCTACGCCGAAACAAGACTAGCTCGAAAACATCCAAGATCAGAAAACGGTATGAAACAATATTGCGTGAGTCCTACCATATAAACGCGTTATAATCAATCGTGAACAAAACATACAAAAATACTGTTTATTCATCAGTTTATGAAAATAACTGATACGTCGATTACAGATCATAGAAAGTATAACAGTATCCCTGAAATATAAAAATGTATTGATGTGATTAGAAACTGATTGAAACATGTAATGTATTAATCTGCGATCAACAAAAGGAACCATATCACATATTACTCTAAATATTTGGAATTCTCATCCATAGGTATGCTAATAATTGAACACATCCATTTCACTATGAGGTAATGTTTTTTAATGGTTCTGACGGAATAGCAAATAGTGCAGAACCTGATCAAACTGTCCTTTACGAGCAGTTAAATCTGGGATTAAACTGTTTGTTCAGTTTTTAGGGTGAACAAGTAAAGGAAATTTCGTAATTTCAATATGGTACATTTCATTGTATCATGTGTCACTGAATTTAATTTCTTCTTATTGCAGTAAGCTATTATGGTCCTTGGCACGTGCTAGATAGCATAGAACATGTCTTTAAATTGTCATCCCACTGTAGTCTTGCTGGACACGGTCTGGTAAATACGCCGCTCGGTGCACAGGTGAGGTAGTAGTGACATCCTTGACATGACTGGTAGTCCCCTGCAGCTAACCCACTGCAGTCCGCTGGGTTACTCTTACAGCCAGCTAAATGAAATAAATGACAGACAATAAAAATCAAAATAAACTAATCTCCGACAAGGATAAACTGTCTATGTTTAGTCATGCATTATATCGTATTGGAACCGCCTCATCATCTCTGAGCTCTATCACGAACCCACCCCTAATGTTCATTTTTTTACAATTTAATGCGGTAAAATGAGGGATTAACCGGAAATCTGAATAAATGAACCATTCCTTCTGATAGTTTTACAAACTCAGGATTGCTTTATAAACGTATTTATTTCTTAAAGTGCTGTGAGTAACTTTTGCAATGAAATTATAAAAAATGCGAGGTTAAAGCTTTTCATTATAAATAAACGCAGACAACACTGAAAAGATGTTGTGTTTTTTGTAGTCGTACTTTGAACAGACAATATGATGACATTTAAATCAAACTTAAATTACAAGACCTTTTTTTCTGCAAAAAATAAGAAACAATATCATTAATTTTTACCTGACGTTTGACCCTAGAAAGTGCTAAAGCTTAATTGTATATGGCGCGGAACACATAATGTTTTATACCTTGGCCCCATTACAAGGCTATGTTCGGGAATTGTGGCTGTTTCTGGACACCTTCTATACTATTGTTACTACATTAAAGATACATTGTTCCCAAATACAGACCGTAAACATAGCTGATATGTATTTATTGAGGCATTTTATTTCCGAAACCTGAATTCATGTACTATACAATTAACGACTAACCTACAATTAAAAAATAGATGAGTCCAATTCATTTCTATTAGGATTGATAGAGTTTATTTTCGAGATCGTACGCCTCTCTCTCTCTCTCTCTCTCTGTGTGTGTGTGTGTGTGTGTGTGTGTGTGTGTGTGTGTGTGTGTGTTGGGGGGCTCAGTCATTTTGTTTTGCTAGTGCATTCAAGCTTTTAGTTCATAAAATAACTGATTACATTTCAAATAGCTGATTATAGCCCCAAACACATCATTATTAATGCAACGGCATGCAATAGACAGTAGTAGACAACAAACTTATTATAATGCTATGGTATAAGGCTAGACTATCCAAGACTACTAGACTAAATATATTGAAAAAAAAAAACACATTCGTTTTCAAGAAAAAAATAACACAAAGTTAGTGGAAGAGCTCAGTACGAAATATGCTCATACTGTCAAATTAATAATCAAGGCTAAAAAGCACTTATCACTTTACGGTTGCATACAAAACTGGCATTCTAGAAGATATGTTCTCTTTATCCTCGTTTAAAAAATAACCATATAAAATTTATAAAGGACTGGGCTATACGTCTCCTCTAATATGATACACATTTTAATTTTGCAGGAAGCGAGGCGTGTCGTTTTTATCGATTTGTTTAAATGCATACTGATACTTACTATAAAAGATATTATTTCCTTTTACAACGGTATTCCCACCAACAGGTTTTGGTCTGTGGTAAGGTTGTACTGAAACCAAAAAAAAGCAATACTGTGCAATGAAAGAAAAAAAAACAGCTAGCTTCTTTATAAATCTATAGTTAGCTACCCTGACGGGCCAATAACGGCCCGCTATAGATCTTTAGAGAATGCTTACTGAGAAGGTGTTTTGCCAATGTGGAACAGCTAAGGCCAAGATTAACCCACACATTTGCGTAGTATTATCAGGGCCTTCTGTTCCTCAAAATAATCCGAAGTGCCCACTGATTCTGTAAATGGGCAAAGAAGGCCATGATTCGAATGCGCAAATTAACACCATATTGCAAACTGGCGCTGTTCTTGTGTTGAGCTTTAACTATGAAAGATTTGGTCGAAGATCAATCAACAAACATCAAAGTTATGCTGCAAACGAATGCACATATATCAAGGATTTCATTTCTCTTTAGCAAACTATTCGGAACGAAGTAACCCTACATATAAAATACATCTGACGAAACGAGTTACTGCTCCAAAGTGAAGCACTTTAGTCTGGTTCGGCCATGCAGCTATTATTATATATATATAGTTGTAATTGCTCATACATTTTAGAAAACTACGGTTAGGAGTTAGGGAACTAGATACACTTGGTAGAGTTTTCGCCTTTTTGTGAAATGGATACTGCATCTGACTTATATCTATTATATTCAAAGATCGCATCAAAACTATGTATCTCTAAATTAAAAATCCAAACGGTAAATACTTGTTATATGCATGTGTATAGGAATCAAAATGTTTAATAACTAAATTGCCTATGAATATACGTAGGAAAGAGAGCACTCAAAGAAAACACTATTCAAAGTTGCTCCCATCCTCGGTAACCCAGGAGTGGCCCATTACGTTACACTTCATTCATCACCCCTGGGACAACTCGCTTACGTTTCTTCGTCCTCATGAATTATTAATGAGGGCATCTGATTGTTGATTTCAGTATTTCCATGAGAAATTTTGATCTATTTTTATCTGGCGTACTCCGCAAATAACGTCATCGTTCTATGTTTGTTTTGCGAATATCCAATAATATCGTTCGTTGCAATCCAGGCATGGTATTAATTGCTGACGAAAACGTTTATCGGGTTTTCCTGAGTTATTTTTAGTAACGGAAGAAGAACAAATGAATCTTCCGCAGAAGAGAGTAGTGCTATGTTAGCGGCATTTTGATTAGCTATTGAGGTATTCCCCGGTGTTATGAATATTCAAAGAAAACGACGTTTCGTCAGTCAGTTGTCCCAGGGGTGATGAATGAAGTGTAACGTAATGGATCACACCTGGGTCACCCCGAGGATGAGTTGCTCCCAGGACAAGTAAATACTTTAATTTAAAGGTAGTTGTCCTTGAATAAGATATAAATATTTTACAGAGTGATATCTGTCCTAAGGAGCAACTTCTTATCTTTTCCACAATATTTTCAATTTATCTCTAACTTCAGGAGTCAAATAACATATTCATTTGTAAAATATGGTTGTTTGATTTATTTTTTTTTTCTCAATTCTGCAAATCTGATATGTCGCGGTATGGATATTTCGAAGTATTTCAGAGAGTCCCTTGGATTTCGAGAAAACGAGAGTCGACTGTATGTTTTTAGTATCACCACCTTATTATAGCTTCCGTACCTTTGACCTTTGACGCAGTCTATATAAACCTAATGAACGTGTATGCGGACATCGTTCATAAAATCAAGCTGTCTTACTGTGGTCATATCCTGCGTCTCCCAAGTTTTCATCGAGCAGGATCTTCGGACCAATGTTTGGCCGTCGATTCTTCAGCATTTATTTGACGTCATGTTCATGATATTATTTTCCATAATTTGACGGATAAGCATTGGTTTAAAATAACAAAGTATAATTTGCATACCTGTAGCTGGTGCTTTTGTGGTTGCTGTTGTGGCTGTTGTTGTTGGTACAGTCGGTGGCGTGACCTTGGCATGAGTCGGAATATTAACCGGAGGTGTCCAAACTGTAAGAGGAAAACAAGATATGACTATTGTGGCACAGAAGCCTTGACATACACCTTCAGTATTATATAAGTGTTGTCACATATGAAATGCTTCGTCTCAATATCTTAACCCATTTACCCCGAATGGACTCTACTACCCGCTCTTTGGACTGGTCCATTTCAAACAGAAGGGATTTCGGCTTATATTTTAGTTTTACTATGTTTTATAGAAATTCCTGCGTTTAATGCAAACAGTATAGACCCTGATCAGACGCCGCATCATGGGCGTCTGATCTGGGTTTCACTGTTTGCCAATGTCATATTTATGGGACGCTAGGCGTAAATTGGTTAATGATGTATACATGGCTGTACAAGATTAAACAGGGTTACAATATTTAAAGACAAAATAATGAACTTAAGTAAGTATTTGATATAGATACAAATCGTCAACCACGTCTCGCCAATAAGCTCTTTGCTTTATTTCATCACAGTGGTTTTTATTATATGTGTTTCACTGTCATGTTTCACAGCTGAGGTAGAGGACCCCTTTGCGGACCAAACATATATTTTTAATTTAGAGCTGTATCAGAATTAAGTGGGGTCGCACAAGTAGAACTAGGTTAAATCCCACCCACCCAACTTCAGTTATCTTCCTTCTGAGCGTTCAAAGGCGGTATCTCTGTTGCAGTTCGTCTTTGTTTGTGTGTCTGTGATGTTATATTTGGTGTTTGTTTTATCTTTACTTATTGCCCATCCCTTATTCTTTTGGAGGTTTGTGCTTCGTTATTGTGGCATTTTCTGGGTATCTGCACATATTTACGTTGCACTGGCTGATTTGTCAAACGTTATGCTGTTTGCAGCCATGATACATTTGCAATAATCGACATACAAATAGAGAAGAATTGCACAAATGGAAAGATCAGGAGAATACTGCAGAGGTGGGCTTAAACAAGTTTACTTGCACGAATTCACACCATTACCGTTTGAATCAGATCCAGGCACAAACCAAAAGAACATACACAAGGGAAATAGAAAACAATGTTGACAGCCATTATCTTAAAATTATGCCGATGATTTTATCAAATCAAGCAAATATGACATCAAAATAAAACAAAAAGCAAAGTGGGCAGCCGTAGAGTGGGTCACTACAATGCTATAATTACAGTAACGTAGATCTGCATCACAGTACATGCTTTGGCACGAGCAGCAGTATTAGCTACTGATAGGGGACTTAAAATAGGTATATTTGTGCAAAACTTCGACATTCGTTCTAATGCACGGAGATTTTCTACCTCGTCAATGAACCGTCACAGTAAAACAAATGTAATCACAAACGGTGTGAGGAAACATGTTAGATGTTCAATGGCGACCTGAATCAATAACAAAAAGAACCTATATTCGGCCACGATAGGTCCGACCACAGACATTGATATTCAGGCTCCAAACTTTCAAAAACGATTGAGGATAGAGCTCCAACCTTCTAACACAAATTGGGGATAGACACGTCATTCAGTCTGAAGTCCAACTGACCGTCTTGCAATTAAAGAGGGGACCAAAATTATCAGCCATAATTGGGCGATAAACATGTATGTTGATTGCCGCAGAATGTTTATGTTTTAACAACCCTTTTAAAACGAGTGGCAATCTTCTTAACACTTACCACGCTATGTACAGATTCAGCAGACGACAAACTGATGATAGTATTCTTATTTTTCCTAGAAAATAGGATCGGACACTTTATGCAAATTGGCAATTTGCATGAACTGTCAAATCCTATTTTCTAGGAAAAATAAGAAAAATATTTCAACATGTTGTCTGCTGAAAATTTTACCCAGCATTTAAAGTGTTAAATTGTTCTGAATAATTAGTGTTACCAAGCTCCTTCAGAACTTATAGACACAGTCACCATAAAATTCAGTCTGTCTTGCAGGAGTGTTTTCAATTTAATGCTACATTTGTTATGACGGCGATGAAACCTAGAACATTTTTAATGTAGTTTATCAAAGACTGAAAATTAAACGCGTAGATCCTGGGGAGATGAACTATACTCTGATTCTACATTGTTTCTTATCGTTACTGCCTATAGAGCCTAATATGCAAAAGCATTCGAACTCACATACATTTTGGCTTTTCGCAGATATACGGATAATGTTGGTTACAGTCATTATCATTCATATCGCCATCCCACAGTTCCCCACAATGTTCATTTCGGCCAGAGTTATCCGGTTGTCCATTACCCCACGGCCTGAAATAGAATAAATACCATGAAATTAATATATGTTGAAATTTCTAAAAAAAAAAAAAAAAAAAAAAAGCTTTCTAGTTCCAACAATTATGCTGGACAGTACAAAAATTATGGATGTTTATACTTTTATAATGCGTTTCCCTGGGTTTTTATTTGCTCTCAGAATTGAAGTACGTTGTCGACAAATTCCACCTTTATAATGCACCCGGCAAAATGCACAGACTGTAAATGGCAGATACATTACGATAATACGGTTGCGCTTCTAGTGTATATTTCTAAGGCATTGGTCTAGATAAAACGCATTCTGTCAACAACAATACATTCATATTTGTTCTCATTTCTCCACGAAACATATGTTGTAGTATTCATTAGAAGCACATCGTAGAGGCGCTTGTAATGAGTACCCGCAACATTTATTTTTGTGTAGCATCCGTATTTTCTAGCGTTATGTAAGCCATAACATTCCAAATATAATTATTGAGAAAAGAAAGAAGTATGTTTGGTTATTAGTAACATCAAGATATATTTATGCAGAGAAAAAGCATTGTCTGATCCAGAAAATTCGACACTTCAGCCGTTTTCTTTTCTGTGAGTATGTTTAATTCTATTAAGGCTCATTCCTTTAAGAATCTATCTACACTTTAGCTGTGTGACGGACGTAAAATATTTACCCGTGCTTCACTTTTCCGTAGTTTACATGTCCCGGTCCTTTCTGATCATTAGGTTTATTATCAGATTTTTGAATTTTTAATTGAGAACTAACTGGCGAAACTTCGACTTTACAAAATGTGTTTTATTTCTATATATGTGTGTGTATTCATTGACCCCAAGGGTCACTGTAGCACTTGTAAATACTGCAAAATCTTGACAATTATCTTAACAAATGTATGCCCCTATATAGCTAACACTGATTTTAACATTGTTAGCGGGAGCATGGATTTGTTAATATAATGCTTCGTAGTTTCTTTCAGAAGCATTCCGTTGCATGCATTTTGTGTTCATGAAAATACTGACTGTTCTTTCGTACAAAGTTCTCATATCAAGATGTCAGCTTCGTCAGTAAAGCAATATATTAAAATTTAATTCACAAAGTTTAGTAATCTATATTCTATATCAAAGGTCTAGATAATACAAAGCAAATAGTTGTTGATGTTCTTTTTCTTACTTCCCGATAAAAACATGTGCTTCAGGCACTGGTAAAATACCTTGAGACACTTTGACCAGGGTCAGCCAAAACCTTTAGTTAGATCAGAAGTAAGTTAACCCAAAGTAAATAAAGTGCGTACGTTAAATAATGTTAAATTGAAAGTTAAATAAACTCGTTAAGGTGTATGAATATCTAGGATAACTATGAGATAAAGTACTTACATCACATATGTGTCCAACAAAGTTCCGTCGGTCCATTTATGATTGAGGTTATCTTGTCTGGGCCGATTTTCTAGCCCTGTCCAAAAGTGGTGCTGTCCCTGAGTCTGCTTTAGGTAAGCTACTTTTTGTCGGATCCAGTCCTAGAAATTTATAACCATGAATAAAACGAACAAAACTGAGGTATAGTACTTAGGGGAATAGATACGCTCTCAGAGGGGCCAACTCTGACAAAACAATTTTGCCTCAGATCGCGTCTGAAAACAAAGTATTTGCAGCCAATATTCATTTCTTAAATTTCTCTTCAGAAAAGACATGGTGTTCATAAAAACAAACAACAAAACCCAAAAGCTATCTCCCTTGTCAAATGGCGGTAAACCATCATGCGTATCTGGTCTGCCTTAGTGCGTACACAAACAAAAAGGTAACCTGGCCTATGTCTCAACCTGATACGACTTTGTATTTTGTCAATAGACTGTACATTATGCCTACCAATAAAGTGCCAGACTGATTATTCGTTGGAACTATTGGCATTTACTTATAAGGTTATGTGAATTTCATACGCTACAAAAGCCAAACGTTCAGCCTACAGAATAACAATTCACAAGACACAAAAAAATAATACTTCGAGTAACGACATCACGTTATAACGCTTCCACAAAGAAAACCGAGTCTGCTAATCAGTGTTTGATTTTGCTTTAATTCCAAAATAAGTAAGAGAAAAGTCCAGGCAGTGCCACAATCGAAACCGCAGCCCATCCCAAAGGATCCCTAATTCGGAATATTTTGGAGAATATAACGGCCACCTGGTCTAGATAATTTTGTGCATACGCAAAATCTAAACTAGCTTTCCACTTACAGATGTATGGACAAATGTTGCCAATTCATGCGTGTAACTCTGTTGTTCAAGTATGAAGTAAGCATTCATCTCAATTTTGAATTGAAGTAGTCCTTAGTCACGGGCCAAAACAGTTTCTGGTCCATGAGTACTAAAACTGCACTGAATATTTTACAGGGTTGATTATATTTCATTTCCTTTGGGATCATTGGGCCCATTGTGGAATCTTTGAAAATGGAGTTCTGCTCATGTATACGCTAGAGGGCGTAAACAGTGTTGCAAACTTCATTACTGCTTATGAAGAGTCTCAATAAAACCGAGACTCCCATTTTGTTATCTGTAGTGTGTTCTTTGTTTCCAAAGGCAATCTTTTTGACGTTTATTGATGTTTAACTTTCATCTGGGTGTATATTTTCCTCACACCAAATTTTGAAAGTACATACCCTCTCTGCTATAGAATCTATCTTAACCAGTTGACTTTGCTGCAACTGACATTGTGCACTAGCATCATCTCTTGTGCGCATGTCATGTATGTCGGTGATGAGGTAACATTGATTACTTCCGGGTCGTTCTTCCCAGCCATGTGGGCATTTTCCTAAATCGGCTGTTGCAGAAAAAACAAACAATTCAGTTTTACAACAAATGTGTCTTGTGAATCATGAATCAATCACAAGAATCGGAGAAGGAAAGACACTTGAAAACAAGCTGTTAGTTTTACAATTTCCCAACAAATGAAACAGATCGTTGAGTTGTTTATGAGATTTAAAAGCTTCGAAAGAAACGTTTCCTTATTTTACACACTCATAGTGTATAAACTTATATATTACATATCATTAAAATAATGCATTTACAGAGTTTGTGTAATCTAAACCGACGTAATGAAGTCAAGAAGTCATCTTCAGTTATCACACGGTATGATAGCATTCTAGAAGAAATATTTTCTCGACCACCGGAATTTTTTAGATCCACTTCCTGTCAAAATTTCTAAAAGTAGCTAGAAATATGTAATATATAACTTTTTCATCAATTATTTTTCAGGAAACCACCTTGGAAACGTTCGTTTATCTTTGCTTATAAGCAGCAAACACATTCTGATATAAAAAAAAATTTGTTTTGCCTTCTATAAATTAGTTTTGAAAATTTAGTTTCGAAAATTATAAATTAAATATGACGGTGCTAAAAGCGGAAACAAAACAAGCAAACTGATATAATCCAAACGACAATTTTTACCAGTAATTTGGATATCCTCACTGTGTTATACTGCGTCAAATAAGGTTCGATGTTATCATTTACAAGAGTTTATATTAAAATGTAAATCTTTAAAAAATGTATACTCTTGAAAGTTAGATTGTATATATTATATATATATATATTAGCCAAGCAATTTTATAAAATAGCATATCATAATAAATTGTATACAAGATGTCCAGAAAAAGCCGCTATCACAGAACATAGCTTATTTTACGAATATAGTTAGTTCAAATGTGGTAATCACAGCGCCAGACAGGTTCACGAATACTATCACAGGGGAGTTCTATCTGAAATATTTTGAAAGAGCCCAAAAACCGTTTAACTAGTCTTTCTACGTCGCTGTTTCAGTATTGGCTATGTGTGAATATACATTACCTGTATTAGCTGGGCATCCAATCAAGTCAAATCTCATTGAAACGTGCCCTTTCCAATCGACTGGGTTAACTCGTATACATCTGGCAACAACAGGACAGCCTAACAAATGGGTTACAACGCTGTCTTGGTCTGCATTACCATCAAATATCTGCAATATAATAAGGGTATTGCCAAAGATAACTTCACTTTGGATGGCACCCGCCTGACATATAGTTGAGGCATCATTAATGATGAAGATATTTGTAATATTTTATACATGCTGTATCACCAGCTATTGTATTGAAACCCTTTAACGTGCGCTTTATTTTACTGCCCATAGTCCTGTTTGCAGTTAACACCAATACAACGTGATACAATACACATACAACCATTGAGAGAGAGACAGACAGACAGGCAGACAGACAGAGCGGCACACATACGCTATAGCCGATTAAAGTCCCCTCCTTTTCAGCAGTATCATCACGAAAACATGCCTATATAATTTTGACCCTCTTAAACCCCACTTTTATATAGTAAAACTGGGGTTTACAGGGGTATCCATTATTTTTCTTATTTATGCTCAAAAACATAGATTGTGGGTACTCGTTAGAATCACCCTATCAAGGCGGTTCTAACAAGTACCCATAATCTATGTTTTGAGCAGAAATATGAAAAATATCAGAAGTTTTTATCTAAACATTTTTTTCATTTTGCTGGTAAAATTTTCAGTATATTTGAATAGGTGTGTTTTCGTAATGACTGGATGACTATTCCGAGGTAGGATGACTGATGCAGCTCTTATTTGTTCGTTCGTTTTGTTTTGTTTGTTTTTTTGTTTGTTTTTTTTTTGTTGTTTTTTTTTTGTGTGTGTGTGTGTTTTATCAATGAGCTGCTAGATGTAATTTTATCCGAGACCTCGCTAGGTTTTTCTTGCTCGTTTATAGACTTTTTCACAGTTATCAATTGCTCAATTGCATGCTTTTTAATGGCTATGAGGAACGAAGTTAATTATTTAGAACGTTCACTAGTATTTTATGGACTAGAGTAAGTAATGAATAGTACAGAACATGTCCAGGAAGGGTCACAATCACAGAACGTAGACTACCAATGATACCAAGAAGAAGAGCAAACAAGCCATGACATGCCACAAACCATAGAAAAGCCATGTAACTAGCTTCCTCTCTCCCACGGGGGTGAGCACAGTGCTACACAGGATTTACTTAAACAGCAATAACATAACGAACAGGACAAAAGATGAAATAAAAGCTCCGCTGTGTGCAACCACAAAGCCACACAAAGAACTAACACCACCAGAACCAACAGTAAATAAAAACTGTCAAAATGAAACCTGCTGTATATGGGCTGGGCCAAGCGAAAGTTTGTCTTCGAATATGCGCAAAATGCACAGATTCAGATTTATCCCACACAAGCGCAAAGTCTCATCCGGGCATTTGCCTTTCATTACGTATTATAGTGTCTAATGATATTGTTTTTGAACAGCAATGCGCAGGCTGATCCGGACCTACTCTGTCCGCATATGCCCGAAAATACATTTGCTCATGGCGAGGCCCATATGGTATTCGCCAAACAAGAATAACATTATTTGCGGCAAATGACAAGCAATTTAGTATATGTCTTTTAGCAACAACAAGTCACTGTGTTTATTGGGCCCATTGTGGTATATTTGAGAATGGAGTTCTGCTTATGTATACACTAGAGGGCGTAAGCAGTGTTGCAAACTTCATTACTGCTTATGAAGAGTCTCAATAAAACCGAGACTCCCATTTTCTAATCTGTAGTGTGTTCTTTGTTTCCAAAGGCGATCTTTTTGACGTTTATTTAAATAGCAAAGATCTTAATCTCTGCCTGCACAGGTGCGAAAACTGACCTGAATCTTCGCTATTTATGTGAAATTGTTTTGCCTGTCTGATGAATGATCATATTGTACCTTGTCATTTCCATTGCTGTCTTTCACAGTATCGTAGTTCACACAGTCAAGACTATACATCATGCGATATTTGGTCACGTATTGATAACAACATAGATCTTTAGGATTCACATGACGTCCTTGTGTAGCAATGCCCCGTACAATTCCAACACTGTTTAACTGGACCTGTAGATAAAACAATCAAACAAAATCAAATATAGTCCTTTACAGCAGTAAACGTACTGTTGTTTCTCCTGGTAAAGGTGCATATTTTTGTGAGCTGAGTTGCTGTCGTTACTGCGATCTCCGTACCTAATTACAAACTTAGTATACAAATGGTCTGACTGCCGAGGCGGTTCTAACCAATACCCATAATCTATGTTTTTTAGCAAACTAAGAAAAATAATGTACACCCCTGTAAACCCCAGTTTTACTACATAAAAGTGGGGTTTAAGGTGTCAAAATCATATAGGCGTGTTTTCGTGATGTGTCGACATGTGCACCCAAAGAAAACTACAGTCTTATCAGAGTCTTCCTTGTTCGCAGAAACTTTGCAGCCTTGGCTATCCAAAATGCGCACAGTGAGGGTTCTGATCAGACTGCGCGAATGCTGGACGCAAATGTCCGAAAGTTTTTTTTTTTGTTTTTGTTTTGTTTTGTTTTTTGTCTGACGTTGTGGTTCATATTTAAAATTACACAGGCGGGAGTGTGGACCCCTATCTAATCTACGCTATCCGCTTAATTTTAAGGTAGTGTGTATGTGTACGTGCGTGCGTACGTACATAGGTGTATTTCTCACCTGAATATATTGCATCTGATTATTGGTACCAGCAGACCACGCTCCACGCTGATAAGTTCCGTTTGAATAACTTGTGGCATCAGCAAACAGTCGTCCCCTGTCGGCACCATGATTATCCGGCAACTGAGAAAAGACGGACGATGCTGATAGCTGCGAATCTTTGACACCGTTTGGTCCAGAAATTAGGTAATCATGACAGGTTTGTGAACCTGGAAAGTAAGAAACACATGTCAATGGACAGCACCATGCTAAAACATGACTTTGGAATATACGGACAGTGAAGGCTCTGATCAGACTGCCGCGCAGTCTGATCAAGGCCTTCACTGTCAGCTAATAGAATCATTGTATACTACAGAATGTATATACGGAGAGAGCAAAGGCCCGGATATTACTTTGCGGGTGCGGAGGATGATTTGAATCTGCGCATTTTGCGCATGCTCGAAGGCACTTTCTCACGTGATGCGGCCCTAATAATATCTGATGAAAAAGAATGGTTCTTATTACGTGCAAGATTATCGTTGAACTAATAATATAGGCTAATGTTCCATCAATACATTTTGTAGAATAGCTCCATCAAAGGAATGCTAATATGTACCTGAGACGTTTGTTTGTGGAACAGATATACGAAAACATATCCTATATATACGAGGGACGAGGTTCTCGGCATCTGTACAAAAGGGAATGACCTAGAGCAGAAATTCGGCCATTATTTCTCAATAAGACCTCCCTCTGCCTCCATCAATACATTTTGTAGAATAGCTCCATCAAAGGAATGCTAATATGTACCTGAGACGTTTGTTTGTGAAACAGATATACGAAAACATATCCTATATATACGAGGGACGAGGTTCTCGGCATCTGTATAAAAGGGAATGACCTAGAGCAGAAATTCGGCCATTATTTCTCAATAAGACCTCCCTCTGCCTCGATTCACTTTCTCCAACGTTGTTCCAGTTTGCATATCACTTCAAAATAGAAGCCTTCTTCCTGTCCCCACAAGTACTCATCAAAAGCACCTATAACGCTTTCATTGCTTCCAAACTTTCTACCACGAAGGTCAATTTTCCGATTTTGAAACAGACAGAAGTCCGAAGTGGCTAAATCGGGAGAATACGGAGGATGAGGAAGTACCTCGAAGCTACATTTAGTCGCAGCAGCCATAGCAACGAGAGGTGTGGACTGGTGCATTATCTTGTAAGAGCAGAACACAGCAAGACAATTTTCCTCCTCTTTTATACACAGCCTCCTGATGCAGCCGCCTTAGTTATTCAGCATAATATGCACCATTTATCATACAACCTTCCTCAAGATAATCCATCATGATAACGTCCTGACTATATCAAAAGATAAAGACCATCGCCTTCCTTGCTATAGAAACTCTCTTAAATTTCTTAGGAAAGGTGAGCCAGGGTGCTTCCATTGCATACTCTGCTTTTGGTCTCAGGATCAAAGTGACGGGCCCAAGACTCATCTTGGCTCATCTTGGGTCAAAACTCGATGCTTAAGTTCCTCAGGGTCATCTTCACAGAGAGACAGGAGATACAGGGGACCCATTTAGCTGAGACTTTGGACATCCCTTAGATATTGGTCGACAGACTGAACTGTCCCAAAACTTATGCCTATTTGTCTAGCTATATCACGCAGGCTTCTTCTGTCACACATGATCAGACTGTGCACAAGCTCAACGTTTTCGTCTGTAGTATCCCCTTTGGGAGTCCACATCGTTTATAATTCTCCACGCTCTCCTTCAGCAGCCCATTTATTCACCGTGCCTTCAGAAGGAGACTCATCCGAAAGGGGTTTAATAATGTCGTCATGAATTTCCCTAGGAGACTTGCCCTTCTTACAGAAGACTTTATGACTGTCCCTTACTTCAACTTTTTCCATTTTCTCAGTTTAAACCACCTTCCCCTGTTTGCAGCGAATTTCTACTAAAATCAATCGCTTTGAAATTTTATTCTTTCTACCAAAGATTTTGAATGATACAAAATTATCAGCTGATTGGGATTTCATTTCAATTTATTCATTCCAAATATATCGTGCCACGACAAGGGTCCTGTAATCGAATACCGTGTATTGCTAAATAAAACGCAAATTCCCATCGTTTGAACTTTCTTGGGCACTTATACTTTTACAGCTTAACACATCCATTGTTGAAGATGTCTATATCTTACAATTTTACGCTCGATAAAGACAATTGAAATTAATTTAATCAAATAAACATTACACAACAAGTGTTTGCTGTTTTTGTTCATTTATTTTTTTAATATTTCAGGGCCCAGTTGTTCAAAGCATCGTTAGCTTAACGAGCTCGTGAGTGTCAAAATGTTAACTGTTCTAGTAAGTACAATATCTGATTCACATGTATTTTTGCTGAAAAAATGTGAGTAGCTTTTGCAAATGCAAAAGCTACTCACATTTGTTTTTCAGCAAAAGTAATAGCATATATGCAATATTTAATGGTATGTTAACTAACGACATCGTTAGTTTTGAACAACTGGGTCCAGGCCTTTTTCTCTTATCAGTAAAACCATTTCACGCTTTACTGCATTTCATGTGAAGCCAAACGTACATGTACATTATCCTGAATTGTTGACCGAGACAAACGCATTTCCACTTTGCCATTTTAAACGTATTTTCACAAAGGTGATCGCGCAAGATTCGAAATAAGCTCTTTACTTTCGAATCTCTGTAGACTATTTGCGTTTAAGTCTAAATTCGAGCCAAACGGGTCAACCGGCTGTTAGTTTGTAATAAAATGCTACATTTATGTTGTAACTCAGTGATCATGATCACGTGTTGTACTTACCTTGGGGCGCATTAAATGGAGAGAACGGTATAACAGATGGCTTTGTTGGTTTTGGCGTCGTTGTTGTAGTTGTCGTTTGTTTTGTTGTTGTGATTGGTGTTGTTGTTGATGATGTTGTTGTTGTAGGTGTAGTTCTTCTACTTGTTGTTGATGTAGTAGTAGGCCTGAAATAACGTGAATAAATGAGAGCTTGACTTGGGAAAATGTGTCCTAACCTTCACTTATCTCCGGGCTAATGCAGCAGACGACAAACTGATGATATTTTTCGTATCGTTCCAGAAAACAGAATTCTACATTTCATGCAAATTGTCTCCCATGGATATTGGAGACAATGTGCATGAAATGTTAGATCCTGTTTTGTAGGAAAAAAAGAGATAAATTTCAAAATGTCGTCTGCTGATTTTTTTACCCAGGGTGCTCAGCATTTAGAGCGTATGTAAATCCCGAAGACTAGATCAGTCAGCACAGCAAGGCAATCTGAATTCAGGCTTTCATTGTCCATTCACAGAATCATTTTATACTGCAGAATATATCAACGAACAACAAGATCCCTGACAAAACTGTATTTTCACTATTCGCAGATGCCCTGATAGCATATTTTCCCATGGCGGGGCTCATGAACATTAAAAGATACACATTAACCCATTATGCCCAGTGGACTTCTCTACTATAATTCTTTGGACCGATCTATTTCCAGTAGCAGGGTGTCTGCTTAGTTTTTATTATGACTATGTTTTATAGCAATTCCTGAACTTAATACAAACAGTGTAGACCCTGATACGCGTACGGTGTGTCTAAACTGTTTGCCAATATTCCTTTTATGGGACGCTAGGCACTTTCCAGGGAAACAACTCTGATGTAGAACTTTTTACTCCCGTCTCATTGAGACTAGTCTTAAAGGAAAGGAAGCAATGCTTTCTTTTAGGAATAGTCCTTATTTTAAAAAGTTTTCAAATATTACAGAAGCAACTCTGTGTATGCAAGATTTCTTTCTCTTTTGCAAAATGCTGCAAAATTGTTGATATACCTTACATATATTTGAGCCACATGTGTATATAGATGGAAATACGGGGTGTTATGTCAAATTTAAAACGAAAAAGATTCTTTTCAGTGCTTTGTCGATGAAACAAATAATCACTGATGCCCAGTAGAAAAAGAGAAATAGAACCGGAGAATACAATGTTCACATTAACCTCTTGCGATAGATTCTCTATCGTATAACAGATCTTGATCTTTGACAACCGTGACCTCCTACCATTCCGTATGGCATTACCGTATTTATTTTACATATTGGGACACTAGAATTCCTTGCCATATTTGTCTTAAAATTGAACAAATTATTTTTACATCTGCCTTATGTCTAAATATTTCTGTTTGAGTGGCAAACAGTGAAGACGCTATGGATCCTTCGATACCCACAGAGTGCCCTGCAAAGACTCTAATCTGATGCACAGGCTTCTCTGAGTCATTGCTGGGCGCACCTGAAGTATTGCAAGGATGCTGTGTCCGACACAAATTCATAAACGACAATGAGTTTGCATCACGAAAACATGCATATATAATTTTGACCCCCTTAAACCCCACTTTTATATAGTAAAACTGGGGTTTACAGGGGCATACATTATTTTTCTTATTTCTGCTCAAAAACATAGATTGTGGGTACTCGTTAGAACCGCCTCGCCGAGGCGGTTCTAACGAGTACCCATAATCTATGTTTTGAGCAGAAATATGAAAAATATCCGAGATTTTTATCCGAAAATTTTCATTTTATTGGCGGTAAAATGTTCAGTATATTTGAATAGGCTTGTTTTCGTAATGGCTATCTAGTGTTCTATCCGTGTAGTTCTTCATAAAAATATTACGAATAGACAACATGAAACAAAATAAACATTTTATTCTAGTTTTATTTCTTTTCTAGATACGAGCAGACGAAACGCTGAATATTTCCGGACCTGTCACATACCTATATAACTATGGACGCCGGAGAAGACGCCATGATTAAATGGCATCTTAATCGGATGCTTTATAATCATGACAATTCCTCTGTATTTGGGAGAAAACTGACTACATGTCATTACTGGCTAATACAGGTCATTATCAAACAAATCCAACAACTAATTTTCATTAACTATTTATAATATCTGATTTATTCGGAGTATACCTCTATCAAACTATAATCAGTGGCATAGGCTTTGAGAGGAGACAATTTGCATGAAATGTCGAAGCCTATTCTCTCGGAAAATAAAAAAGAAAATTGGACACAGTTTGCATGAAATAAGAAAAACTATTTCAAACTGTCTGTTGAAATTTGTATTCAGCATGCTAAGCGTTAATTCATAAAATATAATTGTGCCTTTCCAAACATGAAACGACATTATGCGACCAGCGTACACTCAGATCAACCTCTGCACGCACAAAGTCTGGTCAGATTCTACACGTGCCACTGACATAATGTATGGACTTATTCTATTAGGAACAACGTAGACCCTGATCAGACTACACATATCACATATCGTCACCTTTGCGCAAAAAAGTCAAAATATATAAAGTCATTGACTTTTTGCGCTAAGGCGAGGATATAACACAGTTATTTTGAATTAACTGTTTCATCATGTTTTTTAGAACTAACCGAGTAGTGGTTGTAGTTGTGGTTGTCGGAGTAGTTTGTGTCGTTGTTGTGCTGGTAGTTCTCGTGGTCGTCGTCGGCGTTGTTGGGCCTGCCGTTGTTGTAGGTACCACGCATATGTAATCAATAGTTAAATATTTTGGTATATTTGGACACGGGTCTTCTCCTGAAAATATTGAAGAAGACATAGATACTGTATTTATATAATTTCAAAGGACAGGTCCGAGCAAACAGTGTAGACCCAGATCAGACGCCGCAGAACGCGGTGTCTGATCTGGGTCTACACTGTTTGCCACTTAATTTAGCAGGTTAGTCATATCGACAGGAATTGAATGGACATACATTTTAGGACAAGTACGTGGCAAGGAGTTTATGTGCCGGACAGAAGGCATAAGCTAACAGTGTAGACCCTGTGTTAGACAGACCTGAGCAAACAGTGTAGACATTGATCAGGGTCTTAACTGTTTGCCATTCATTTTGGACACATTAGCAGGCAGACGGATTGACTTATTCAAATATAGGACAAGTATATGATAATGAATGAACGTGAAGTGAGTATAGTAAATGAGAAGGTATGCTGACGTTATTCTTTAAAACCCAACTGAGCCGTTATATTAGTTTAAAGTACTTTATAGAGTTTCTATTATTACATACAACTATGTTAACCCTTGTCCTGCTGAATAAATTAAGATGTCACGCCCTTTTTAAATTTTCAGCCAATCAGATCACTTGATCCAGTTTATTGGTATAAATTCACATACTGTTTTGTCAACAGTGCAGATCCAGATCAGTTGGCTTCTTAGAAGCCAACTGATCTGGATCTACACTGTTGACAAAAGCAGTGAATATCCGGGGCCAGCAGGACAAGGGTTAAATTAAACAATTACTTGTAAATGGCACTGTATCAGTACTCACTAGTCCAGATTAAGCCCTTCCCCAAACTCCCAACAACTCACACAAGGGCTTAACTCATGACCGTTCCGGGGCAGTATTTCTAACGCAATTCTTCTTCATTTGTTCATTCTGCTTTCGAAAACGTGTTATTTCAATGATAAAAAAATGTTATACTTAGCGTTCCTATTGCCGTCAACATCAATGCAAATATTACGTTTTGCATTTATCGATGTTGTAACCAGGCACCGTTCTTTGATTGTGGCCTTTCTCTTTATAGTTGACCGTTTGTTTCACCACGGATACATTGAGTCTGTTGTAAGACTGCAAAAGCCTAATCTTTGTAGTTCGTTCACCTTTGAAGACCGAACTTGAATATCAACAGGTGACATTTTAATTAAAATATGTCACCTAATTTTGCCATTGTCAGAAAATGTATATTGAATATATGGAGATGCATGTTTAAGTCACCTACAGCATACAGTCGACTCTCGTTATCTCGAATTCCAAGGGACCCTGTGAAATATTTCGAGATATCCGTACCTTGACATATCAGATTTGCAGAGTTGAGGAAAAAATAACTCGAACAACCACATTTAACAAATATATGTGTAACTGGACTCTTGAAGTTAGAGATATATTGAAAATAATGTGGAAAAGAGGAGAAATTGCTCCTTAGGGGCAATTTCCCCTCTTTTCCACAATATTTTTTTTACCTGTTATTAGATTTTCATGTATAGGCAGGGACTAGATTTTTACTTCGAGATAAGCGGTTATTCGAGATAAGCGAGGTCGGGATAACGAGAGTCAACTGTATTTTGCTGTTGTCCGATCTCATCAGAGTTATCAACTGCTGTTTGAGCAGATATAAGTATATTAGATGGTATTAATTATATGCCGCATTTGCTCTAAATATTGGGAGACCCTAACTCCTTACCATATTTGTCCTAGAATTCGAATAAACCCATTTTATTTCCTGGTTGTGTGTCTACAAATTGTTGGATGGCCGGTTAACAGTGTAATTCCCATTAGACGCCGTATTCTAATCTGGACCTAACTGTATGCCAAGGTTTGTCTGTAGATATCTCTATAACGGTTTATACAACTAATCAGACACTTAGAGAATACTAACCCTTGTCCTACTGAACCAAGATATGCCCTGCCTTTGCAAACAGTGTAGATCCTGATCAGTTGGCTTCCGCAGAAGCCAACTGATCTGGATCTGCTCTGTTTGCCATGAAGTATGTAAATTTATATCAACAACCTAGATCAAGTAATCTGATTGGCTGAAAATTTTAAGTGGGCGTTGCATCTCAATTTATTCAGCTTTACAAGGGTTAAACATGGACGACGGATTCCCCATAGTTACAATTAAACTGTACAACAGAAAACAATAACTTGTCTACCTACCTAGAATAGTATTATCAGCATTAAGAAAACAGGTGGATCTGTATTCGCAAAACCTCAAAACTGCCTGAGTAGTGATGTTTGTAGAATAACAGTTAGTCACAAGGTTTGGCACCTGTAATATAGATGTGCGTCATGGAGAAATGTGTCTTAGGGGCGTATGTGGACAGGGAAGGCCCAGATCAGTCTGCGCATCGGCACAGTCTGATCATGGCCTGGCTGTCCGCATATAGATTCAATGGATGCTGAAGATTATAATGAAAAGCACTAAAGGATCTGATCAGACAGTATGGATGTGCTGGCTGAACTTGGCCTTCGTTGTTTGCATAAGCCCCGCGTGCCCCATTTCACAAGACGTGGCACAAGTACGAGTTTTGAGCATTACATGCAAACTGCAATTAAGAGGTAGGGGTTCAACTACGCCAGCAATCCGACGAGGTACTTGCAAATATTTTATTCTGAAAAGTTCAAATGAAACATCGCTATGGATAAGAGGGGCATTCAAGTTAATATTTTCTTATTTCTACATGAAAAGATATGATCTAATATTATTAGAAGCGCTCTCGCGAGAAGCATAAGCTCTCGTGGAGAAATAAGAAACACAGTGATCACCATTCACTGAGCCCATGGGGTAGACTATTCACTTGGTCCCAGTTGTTCAAAACTTAACAAAGTTGTTAGTTAGTATGGCTTTAAAATTTCTGTCATGAAATATGGCAAATGCATTGATACTTTTTGCTGGAAAAATGTATATAGCTTTTGCAAAGCTACTCACATTTTTGCAGCACAAATACCAATGGATTTGAAAATACTTATGTAACAACAGTTAACGAGTTTGTCATTAACGAGCTCGTTAAGCTAACGATGCTTTGAACAAGTGGGCCTAGTTTTCCATATCTTGTTACAAACTGATGTCCTGGAATAGATCATGACATATAACCTCCAGCTTGAACTAGTTCTGCTGGTATGTTATCAACTCCCTTTTTCAGTATATTGATGGTTGCTACAACTTCTTCCTGGAAGACTGGGCAGAAGTCCTTATCTGAAATTGATGACCAGTCTAGTACTGACAGTAGTTGCAACGCTTCCGGCAGTACTCAGTCCATCTACATGTATTGTGAATGGCTTGTTCTTCAATGAGGCATTTATCTGCTTTGTACTGGATCGCGGAAGATCTTCTTTGTTTTCCTTTGTTACGTCTCACCAGTTTTATCCGATAAGCTTTCTTGGTGTTGGTTAGCTTGATATCTTAACCCTTGTCATGCTGAATAAATTAAGATTCCACGCCCACTTCTAATTTTCAGCCAATCAGATTACTTGATCCAGGTTGATGATATAAATTCAAATACTGAATGGCAAATAGTGTAGATCCAGATCAGTTGGCTTCTTCAGAAGCCAACTGATCTGGATCTACACTATTTGCTAAAGCAGGACATATCCGGGTTCAACAGGACTAGGGTTAACACTGGCTTTCTGTCCAGTTTATCTTTACTTGCTTCACCTGCTTTTGTATCTTTCTGTTTATACCTCTGTATTTTTCGGCTCTTTCGTATTCATATTTTTCTCTCGCTGGAGTTAACTTCTAATATAACAGAGGTCAAGAGTTTCGTGTGTTATCCAGAATTCCATTACAAACATCATCAGAACTATTGAGAAGCCTACAGAATATACATACCAGATATGGGTTACAGATCCCTAGTTGCTGACGGCCATATTCCACATTTTGTATGTGTACAACCTGTCCAAATGGACAACTGATATATTCGCCTTTCTGCTCACAGATCCGCTTCTGAACTGTAAATAGAGTTCAATGTACAGTCATGTATTGACATGATTAAAATAAATTTAATGGTCTGAAAGTAGTTTTGCTAAATTTCATTCGTATATTTTAAGATATTAATACAATCGAACTTCGGTGGCTCGAACATCTTTGGATCATGGAAGTTTGTTTGAGATATGGGTAGTTCTAGCCACTGAGAGTTAATCGTAGCGCCAGGTCAGGAAGCAAATGGAGATAATTTAGGGAAATCTTTTCGATCTTCTACTCAGTAATTGTATATTGAGTATACTCATTAGAATTGCCTCAATGAGGCGATTCTAATCAGTACACACAACATAAAATTTCATGATAAAATAAGATGGCTTTCCTATTCCTATTACTTTTGGCATAAATTTGGACCAGCCTGTGCATATGCGTAGTCTGATGTGAGTTGTAGCTTGAAGTATTTTGTTACTTTCAGGACATGTGCCTCTGGTGTTTTTTTTAGGTTAATGTCCGAGTAAGAATGTTTGCATAATAATGAATATTGCACAAAATGTTTGTATCTTTTCTAAGGATATTTTTTCAATAACTTCAAGGTACTAGGTATCAATCATGTTAATCCATTTTGTCACATTTTGCTGTGGAAAAAAAAATCATGGAAAAGCCTGCTTTATGCCTTTGCAAGCGAGATTGGCGCGGACCAGTCTGCGCATCCACGCAGTCTGATCGACGCTTTTCTTGTTCGCTGCTTGGTGTTAGCTCTTTTCATATACTCGGGTTTGCATGTCCTGATAAAGTAGCGTTGCGTATGTTATTTACCGCGTAAAGTCGCGTTACGTTTTCAAAACACGGACGTGACGTCAAATGTTTCTTTTTTTTTTTTTTTTTTTTTTTTTTTCAAAATAGAGTTAGTTCTGAAGAAGACGTGAAGTCGAAACTTTAAAAAAAGCTGTGTTTTGTCTTATTTCTTTGACCGTTTTATGATAAAATATTTTTTTTTTTTTTTTTTTCTAAATATTTGTTTTCTTGAGCAATCCGAGGAAAAAGATAAGAATAAGCCATGGTAAACGAGCCATCAGTGTTCGAGTTATTGAGGTTCGACTGTACAAAAATGAAATAAGACAAGGAACATCATTTCCTACAATATTGCATGTTCGCCCAGCGAAGACTCAGATGAGCAAGCGCATCTGTGTAGTCTGATCAGGGTCTTCGCATTTATAGCCTGTTTCTCATATCAAGATTTTTTTCACATTTATGAACTGTGAAAACAATGCCATAATTACGTATATTATCTCGTTTAATATGTTATGGGCTGAGTGTTGGATCACACCAAACAAATAAAAAAAACTCGATCTGGGTCTTAATAGTCTGCATATACTACGAAAACACGTTAGACGGGATCTTCCCGGCGAAAACATGGCGTTTATACAACGTCGCATTAATGTCGATGTTTTATAAACGTCACGTGCCCGCTGGACTATTTCATAGTCGTCCCGGTTCAAGCTTGTGTTCAACAAGGGAATAGAAACTTTCCGGGTCTGTATGGGAAAGTGGGGGAGAGGAGCGGGGTAGCTAGAAAGTTGCCGTAGAACAGCGTAGAAGTCGGAGAGCTCCGTCTAAAAACCTCTACCGTTTTACAGAAGGTGTCTTCACACTGCTCTCTCGTCCCATACCATCCCCACGACCCCCACCATGTGCTTAACATAACTCATATATGACAGGTTACATCTTATGATGTAATACATATAAAATAAGATAACCTTATAATTAGGGACGGATTCAGACGGGTTTCGGAGAGAGGGGGTGTTCAGTCGAAACACCTAATTTGGGATATCGACTTTATGCTAAATAGTCACACCCCTTACGCTTTACCTTATACCTTTCTTCAACAGGTCCATTTTACTCCCTATGAATGTGTGTAAAATTGCGCTCCGCAGCGTCTTATCTGGGACTACACCGTTTGCTCAGGCCTGTCCGAATACGTAGAATAAGTACAAAAATTTGATCACATCGAACCCCTCAGAAATCATCCTGGATCCGTCCCTGCTTGTAATAATTTAAAACATTACCAGCTTTTGTTGTTCCTAGTAAGACAGCTGAAACAGAAAAAAAAAAGAAACAAATTACTATTTGCCATATTTAAACTAAATATTCAGGCACATGCGCTTAAAAACAGTGTAGACCAGATCAAACTAATTATACTGCTTGCTATTTTGTCACATATTGGGCGTCTTATCAGGTAGACAAATGTGCCGGGGAACAGCATTTCCTATAATATTGTATGTGCGCCCAGTGAAGACTCAGATCAGCCTGCGTATCCGAGCAGTCTGATCTAAGTCTTCGCAGGGCGCTCAGTAGCTAGACAAGGATTCAAAGTGTCTTTCCTGAGTGTTCACTGGGCGCACATGCAAATAAGTAACGATGTCCAAATATTTAGAATATTTAAATTACGGAACACCCGAGACAAACGAAAACGGGTATTACGAAAATTCGTACATGTATATTATATTATATATTAAGAATTAGCCGTGCTCGGTGGCTCAGTTGGACTGGTGATCAGGAGGTTGCGGGTTCGACCCCCGCCGGGTCGGCAATATTCTTTCGTTGAGGTGGAGATTTGATCATGAAATATTTTCTACTGTCATTCTCCTGTTCTCGCCCTTCCGCTAATTCAAGACGGGCAGCTGTCAGTTCTGGCGAAAGAATGTGCACAATACTGGTTAACCAATAAACGTGTGGTTAGGTGAACTGACCGCGCTCGACATGACCCCATTGGGTTGACTGGGCCGTAAAACCTCAACCTAAACAAATAATGTTATTTTGCGGATTTTATCGGTGTATATACGCTCAGGTGAGTCACTTTCAAATTAAATAAAGTCCTTTATATTAAGTTTGTGAGTGGTTCGCCGGAGTTTTCTCATCGATAAAATCCACAAAAATAATAGCTCATTCCATGTAATTCTAACTTTGTCATCAAAATATTGCAAATGTCAATCCTTAGAGACGACGGGAGGAAAACAGATCAAACGAATTTCTGCTTGGACTTTATTGAAGTGTAAATCATTTTTCGTTCAGTCAATCAAATTGAGTGAAATGTGTAGGGAGATACTAATGTGTAGGGAATTATACTAATGTAAACCATAGTCAGCCTGTCAGCTACACATTCAGCTCAGGCTCTTTTCCGGTCTTCGTGGTCAAGATATTTACTAATAGCAAATCTTTAAGCATATCTGTTGCTGCTAAAGGTGGCGCTTAAATGATTAATGGTGGTAACTGATAAGCGAACGTGCACAAAGCTTAAACGTCGCTGTTTGCATATGGCAAAAGGGGACTGGAATGTGTTTTGTAGCTTTTCCGCCATTTTTCACACGAGAAAAAAAATACATCCTGCTTGTCTTTCCAGTACACTAATCCCCGCCCGAAAAAGGGTCTACTCTAAATAGAAAGGAGAGCAAATTCTTTCCGTTAATGGTAGACTCCCTTTTCAGAAATGGGACAAACAGAATTTGGACAGTTGCATCACCTGGATGTGTACCCATTCCCGTTAATAGTTTTCCCATGTAGTCATTACGAAAACACGCTTGAAAATAAACTGAAAATTTTACCACCAAATAATGAAATCATTCAGATAAAAATTCTGATATTTTTTCAGATTTCTGCTCAAAACATAGATTGTGGGTAATCGTTAGAACCGCCTCGGCGAGGCGGTTCTAACGAATACCCAAAATCTATGTTTTTGAGCAGAAATAAGAAAAATAATGTATACCCCTGTAAACGTGAGTTTTACTATATAAAAGTGGGGTTTGACGTGGTCAACATTATAAAAGCATGTTTTCGTGATGGATTCAAATTAATAGAAAAAAAATCAACAACTTCAAAACCATCAATTTAGCCGTGCCATGAGAAAACGTGTCTTCGGGCACATGCGGACAGCGGAGGCACATATCGAGAGGCGGAGGCATTCGCGCAGGCTGATCTGTGCCCCCGCTGTCCGCTAACAGAATTATACTTCAGAGTGCGTGAATGGAGAGCAAAGGCCCGGGTGATAGTTTGCGCACGCGTAGGATGATCTGAATGAGCATTTTGCGCACGTTCGAAGGCACTTTTTCGCTTGACGCAGCCCAATTGTAAAGAATACAATATTTTGTGTTTAGCATAAACATCTCATATGCGTATTCAACAGCTATTTTACAGTACACATATCTTACCAAATAATATAATACATCCTATATACATGGAGTTCATCTTTGTGAATCTATATTTTGGTAATAACCTAAATTTGATAAAGCTAATATTTTCCTAGTTATTAACGTTCCAACGTATACCCTATTAGCATTGCAGAGAACTGTTCTGATTTTAATTGCATGGCTTTGTAGCACATGTTTATATACAAACTAGGGCGATAAACTTTCTAAAAGACGTAATGTTTTCATAACAAAATGGTTTAGGTGGTCTTAATCCAGGGTGGTGGCAATCAGAAGTTTATGGATATAAAATTATTATCACTATTATCAGTTAGGAATGCCACTCGCACGTTTGTAAACAGTTCATTCACTCCGGAGACATTATAAACACAGGCCGGAGATAGAACAAACAGAATTTGAAAGAAAAATATCAGTTCGATTACATTAAAGTCAAATTCAATAGCTCTGAACGTTAAGGTAGATCCCCAATACCGCGACCCCTTAATGTGTTTGAAAAGATAATCCCCGAGAAACTGTCCTGTGGTTCTCCAAAAATTATGTCATGTCAAAGTTAAAGATTTTATTGCTGATTCATGTACCATTCAAACGTCATGTGCATTTAGCAAACGATAAACATAGAGGCTATCACAAAGAAAACACCATTTATGCAGTACTGTACTAATTATTTGGAAATATAGACCTGATCAAACAGCGTAGACCCAGATCAGATGCCGCAGACCAGGGTCTACATTATTTGACATTCAAGCAGCACATTACGAAAACACGCCTATTCAAATATACAGAAAATTTCACCTAAAAAAACCCGAAAATGTTCAGGTAAAAAACTCTGATATTTTTCATATTTCTGCTCAAAACATAGATTGTGGGTACTCGTTAGAACTGCCTGTTTTTGAGCAGAAATAAGAAAAACAATGTATACCCCTGTAAGCCCCAGTTTTACTATATAAAAGTGGGGTTTAAGGGGGTCAAAATTATATAGGCATGTTTTCGTGATGAGTTTGTTTTTTTTTTATACAAATCGACAGGTGGAAAATTGGACTTGTTCAAATTTTAGGACAAGCACGATAAGAAGCTAAGCTGATTTAATTTTGAGGGTAAATACGGTAAACGCAGATCAGACGGCGCAGAACAGGAGTCTGGTTAAGGCCATCACTATTAATTACTCATCCAGAAGTTTTTATACCTGTTAATAAAATCGATGTCTGTGATCTGACCCACCGTGGTCTTGTTTGTGGTTTTCTTTTGTTCTGACTTCAGAACGCCTTTGTTTCATTACATTGTTTTTATTATATGTGTTTTAGTGATGTTTCACAGATCAGATAGAGGACCTATGCGGACCAAACATATTTTGTAATTTGGAGCATCTGATCAGGGTCTACACTGTTTGCATTAACGTCAGAAATTTCTACAAAACATGATAGTGATAAAAACTAACCAGACACCCCTTATATAGGATATGGATCTGTCCAAAGAGGTAATGTAGAAGAGTCCACTAGGCATAAATGGGTGAAGCCCTCTGGTAGTTTTCCTACTGACTGTTGCAAGGTGGTTCTGTTGCATGTCGGGATTTCCGTATATGGTGTTTGTTTTTTGTTTTTTTCATTAAATGTTATTCATCTCTCCTTCTTTTAGTGCCTTGGTAAGGTTGTGCTTTGTGATTATAACATTCCTGGGTATCTTCCTATACAGTTTGTTCAATTTTAGGGCAGCTGTGTTAACGGCGTAAAGGTACCCCAATATTTATAGGGCAGACCACAGGGAAAGTGTGTAAGTATCTATTTTAGTGCATTGGCCGACAGCACACGACAAGCAAATGCTAGGACGCAGTGTACCTCTGTAGACTAAACTCAAATAGAACATATAGAGAAATCCAGAAATGGAACCAAAACTTTTCCCTCAAAGCCTGAAAATGTCACAACAATTGAAAGCTAGGTTCCAATTTATGCTATGACGGAAGTATTCTCTCAAATGATTATTGTGTGATATCTTTTAATCCTTATACTTTTGTATGGTCTAAACAGGCAAACCAAAAATTTAAAGAGGCTTTTCTCTCTCCAGTACTTCAAAATAAGCTTAATAGCCTTAATATGATCACTGAACACAATGGTCAAGATGTTGATAATCTTATTAACGTCATAAGTTATCGATAAACCATGAATATTGTCGAGGTTTTGGGTATACTGTAAATTATACCATAGTTTGGTGATCTTTCACTGTCTGACCCCAAACGAGGCGCCTCGTTTGGGGTCAGACAGTGAAAGGTCATCAAATTATGATATAATATACAGAATTCCCAAAACCGAGGCGATAACATGGTTTATCTGTTTTAACCAGTATATGGGACTATTTTTTTTCTTACAAAAATTATACTTTTATTTATTTAGTATATCTTTTTCTACTTTTTAATTTTTATTTATTTATATTTTTATGGTAAAGTGGTAACACCTGGTCTGATGTAATGCTGGATCTATTGATCTTGTGTACTTAAAATGATGTAACACCCCGCCTTTTTTTAAATTAAACTGACTGAGGCACTACTGCTAAAATCTGATTGGTTGCAATCATGTCAATCAAAAGAAATTACATCAGCATCTTAATTTGGTCAAGTTTTGGTGCAATCTGGTTGGTCAGCTATAGCTTTGGTCATAATAATATACTTCAGACAGACTGTCTAGTTTTATGTGTTTTATTCAACAAAAAAATGAATGTATCATTTTTAAATAGAAAGTTGCTCAGTGCGGAAGTGATTTTGAAGTTCCTCTAATCTTTACCACTCTCTGGGCTATTTCAGCAGGCAATATACTTCTCTTATGATACTTCTCTTTTTTTTCCAGCCAACAGAATTTGACATTTCATGCAAACTGTCTCTGTTGGAGACAATTTTCATGAAATGTCAATTCCAGTTTTCTAGGCGGGAAAAGTAAGAAAACTATTTCAAAATGTCATCTGCTGAAAAATGATGTTTAGCACTCTCTGGGCAATTTTAGCAGACAGCATGTTGATGATATGTTTATTTTTTCCAGAAAACAATTTGATATTTGGAGACAATTTGCATGAAATGTCAAATCCTATTTCCTTGGAAAATAAGAAAATATTTCAAAATATCTGCTGAAAATTGATGCTTAGCGCTCTGGGTGCAAAATTCAAATATTTTTCTTATTTTTCCCAGAAAACAACAAACTGTTTTTTGAGAAAAATATCATTAATTTGTCATCATCTGCGGGTTAGCCCAGGGAGTAATAAAGGTTAAGGCGCACTAATGGGTTGACAGTCATTCTAAAGTACACCTGTGAGATCTATAAATAAACCATGGGATAACTTTCAAAACTGAAAATTATCCCATGGTCCAGCTATGATATAATTTTCGGTTACTGAGAATTAACTTTAGTTTTATTTACATAGAGACAATGGAACAACCATTGGTTAACTGATATTATCGTACAAAAAAAATCTGCAGGGTACATAACGCTTCCTTGTAAAATGTTTAAAAGAAAAAAAGAGAAAGTAAAGGAAGTGAAAACGGCTAAAATGTGTTTAAGTCTTTGTTATACCATGGTTCGTGTGCATGTACGATGCGATAATGCAGGAGCGTGAACGAGTGCATTATCGCACGTACATGCGCAGAACCATGGTATAACTGATTTATCACATTTGCATGCATGTATACCATCTACATCGCGAGATATTTCGTGCTGAATGTTGAGAATTTAGGCCACTATGTGATAATAAAAATAATTTAAACACTTTCTACCAAATTAGGACTCACAAAAAGTTTAAAGAGTATAAAAGTTTAACTAAATCTGAAAAAAAAATGCTAGTTGAGGATATTTAAAAAGATCCACAAACAGCGTGGAGAATTATATATGAATTAAAACAAAAAAAAAAAAAAAAAAAAAAAAAAAAAAAAGAATCTGTCCCAACTGAAGAAGCGGAGAAAATTAATCATCAAAATTGATTTGATCATTTTCATAAATTGTTAACGACTAGGACAAACCATATTGACACTGGCAGGAAATGTTTTGTTGATAATGAACTTAATAAATAAGATACTTTAAATCCAATTAGTAAGATAACTCATAAGAATTTTTTGCTTCCATCACGAAAACATACCTATATTTTTGACCCCCTTAAACCCCACTTTTATATAGTAAAACTGGGGTTTACAAGGGTATTCATTATTTTTCTTATATTTGCTCAAAACACAGATTGTGGGTACTCGTTAGAACCGCCTCGCCGAGGCGGTTCTAACGAGTACCCACAATCTATGTTTTGAGCAAAAGTGTGAAAATAGAGTTTTTTTTTATCTGTAAATGTTCAATGTTTTGGAGGTGAAAGTTTCTATATATTTGAATAGGCATGTTTTCGTAATGCTAAGAAACTTAAAAACAACAAGGCATCGCATACGATACCATTTCCCTCGTACAAGGCTGCTTGATGTGGACAAACACTGAACTGGGGAATTTCACGACATATATTAGTTCTATGAATGAAGTAAAAAAAGCGGCATGTGACCTTTGTGTAAAGGTGATATATGACTTTGACATTAAGCTACAGTATTGTAAATATTCAGTCTTTCTGGTTGGGAGGGATTAGAGCTCACATGATAGAAAATATTTCAGTCATGTCAACCTTGACCTTCAGCCTAGGACCCTGAAAGTCAAACTTGCTCAAGATATTATCATACCCACAAATGTGTGAAAATATATTAAAATCCAATGGTAAATGCAGGGGCTAGAGCGATGACAAAGTTTGTTTTTTTCTAAAACTAGCCACAGTTACCTTGACCTTGAGCCCAGCAACCTGAGAGTTGAACTTGCTGGAGATATCATCATACCTAACAGTTATGTGCAGTTATTGATAAATGTAGGCACTAGAGCGATGACAAAGTTTTTTGTTTTTCTAAAACAATAGCCACAGATACCTTGACCTCGAGCCTAGCAACCTGTTCAAGATATGGTACCCAACAATTGTGTGAAGATATATTAAAATCCATTGATAAATGCAAGGGCTAGAGCGATGACAAAGGTTGTTTTTTTTGTTGTTGTTGTTGTTGTTGTTGTTTTCTAAAAATAGCCATATTTACCTTGACTTTGAGTCCAGCAACCTGAAAGTTGAACTAGCACGAGATATTATCATAACCAACATTTATGTGAATTCTAATAAAATGCATTAGAACGATGACAAGGTATTTTCTAAAAAGCCACAACGACCTTGACCTTGATTTAAGCACCCTGAAAGTTGAACTTGCTTGAGATATAATCATACAGAACTTTTGTGTGGTTATATTAAAATCCATCAATAAATGTAGGCACTAGAGCCATAACATTTTTTTTCTAAAATAGCCAAAGTGACCTTGACGTTAAGCCCAGCACCCTGAAAGTCAATCTTGCTCCAGATATTTTAATACCCAACATATGTGTGAAGTTATGTTGACAAATGTAGGCACTAGATCGTTGACAAAGTTTTTTTCTAAAAATAGTCACAGTGACCTTGACCTTGAGCCCATGACCCTGAAAGTCAAACATGCTCGAGATATTACCATACCCAAGATTTGTTTGCAGTTACATAAAACTCCAACAATAAATGTAGGCGCTAGAGCGATGACAAAGTGTTTTTCTAAAAATAGCCACAGTGACCTTGACCTTGAGAACAACATCCTGCAAGTCAAACTTGCTCGAGATATTATCATACCCAACATTTGTGTGAAGTTATATTAGAATCCATCAATGAAGGCGCTAGAGCGATGACAAAGCTTTAAAAAATAGCCACAGTGACTTTGACCTCGAGCCCAGGACCCTGAAAGTCAAACACTCGAGATATTGTCATACCCAACATTTTGTGAAGTTGTATTAAAATTCGTCAATAAATGTAGGCACTAGAAATTAGTGATTACAATTTTTTTTTTTTTTTTTTTTTTTTTTTTTTTTTTTTTTTTGATAAAATTAGCCACAGTGACCTTGACCTTTATCCCAGGACCCTGAAAGTCAAACTTGCTCGAGATATTGTCATACCCAACATTCGTGTAGGCGCTAGAGCGATGATAAAAGGTAAACGTAGTGCGAGGGGATGATAAAACTAGTGCATATGACAGGATAAAAAATGAGATGATGATATCCGCTCTTCCATTTCTTTATGAAATTCTATTTCTTCATGAAATCTGAGCAATCACTGGGAGTAACAATCAAAATTCTGCAAATTGTGAGGTCATTTTTCGATTGGCAGTTCAAATTATGAATTTTAGGAATATGTTTGCTATTTTTTTTTTTTTTTTTTTGTGAAGAAATAAAATTGTTCGACCTCGGTGTTCTCCTGTTTAATAATCTGTGTGTCTTGTCTTATATTGGGGCCAAATGTTGTTTCCAGGTGAAGAACTGTACTTTGCTACTGTTAAAACACTGCCAGGCGCTTATTAAATACGCTCAAAATCTTGACATTTCCATCAATGATATGTCCTTTCAAATGTGTGGTTAGTACAGTTAGGTTATGTTTCAAAGCATTCTCAACTAAAAATAATTTGAACACGTGCACTGACATGTTTTTCGACACAAATATTTCTTACTGTGCTGTTCTGTTATTTTGTTCAGGCTCTTTATGGGTAGACCGACATCATTGGTATTTGGTATCCAAATTTGAGCTCATAATAATCTTCCAGTTAGGCTCTGATTAGCTGAAGTTAAAACATTATGTGGACAAATTTTCTAAGTTAATAGGGTTGAGGAACCTTAAAAACAGCATTAAATGAGGCTGAACAATTTCCTTCACACAAAAAAAGAACATATTCCTTAAGTTCATAATTTTGAACTGCCAACCGAAAATTGACCTCACAATTTGCAGAAATTTGATTGTTACTCTCAGTGATTGCATGCAGATGCATGATTCTCTTTCCTGCATTTACAGAGAACAGCCTGTTCAGGGTGACCAATGTTCTTTGTTTGGATTTTTTTCTCTGTATTCGAACAGCAAAGGTTCTGATGCGCCCGTGTGGATGCACAGGCTTGTTCAAGCTTTTGCTGGTCGCATATGTTTTAAGAATCATCAGTCACTAGCTGCCTCTTATCGGTAAGCCCTAGCTGCAGCCCGCCTTTCAGTTATGTCGCTTGAAAAAAAAAGATAAACGAAAACACCGTGGTTTATTCGTCACAATCTCAAACTGTATGTGGGAAGATCGAATTGTAGTACATGTCACTGTTTAGTCTTTCCTGGTAGAATCCACAACCTCTGGTGCGTCTGTCTCTGTGTTTCAGGTAGTATCTGGAGTCGACGTCCACCAAACCATGCTCCATTTTGTAAAGCAGGCTCAGGAGAGCGATGTTACGTCGGTCCTATCTTGTATCATGGGTGTGACACAGTCAGGATTGCGGGAAGTGTAGTCCTTATACACGTATCTGGCCGCTCGACGTTGAACTTGCTCCAGAATCTTGATGTCTCCTTGACGGTGCAGAACCATACTGTTGAGGCATATTCCAGTGCTGGTCGCACCACGGCAGTGGACGTGGCCGCTTTAACGCCTCTTGTTCACTCTAAAGTTACGGTGTAAGAAGCCTAAGGTTCTGTTCCCTTTACTGGCTACCATACGTAGCTATGTGCCTCGTCCATGACATATCTTCTGTGATCTTCATCCCAAGGTATTTGCTGCCATCTATACATCTAATAACTGCCCATGGAGTTTAAAGATTTTCTGGAAGATTTTCTTTCTTCTGCCTGAGGTAATGTGTGTGACAGAGTATTTGGAGGAGTTGAAACTCACTTGCCATACTCGTTCCCATTCCTCAAGAGCTGTCAGGTCTTCCTCTAGCTGGATTTTGTCCTTATCTTCATTAACTGTCAGGTAGAGAAGGCTGTCATCTGCAAATAATCTGGCGTCAGATAATCTCAAGGAGTCTGGCAAAAAAAAGGTAAGGGAAAAGTCCAGGGAGTTCCACAATCACAAACCGCAGCCCTTCCCAAACACCAAGAGGAAGAGGAAACAGACAAAACCAAACAAGCGCAAAATGAACAAACGTACGAAAAACACTAAGATAAGCTCTGTCTTCCCAAAGCGAGGTAATCGCAATGCTAAAAGGACTGAAAAATACAAGAACAAAATAACACAAGGTAAGACATAAAACAAATCGCCTTATATAATAACCACAAAGTAACAAAGAGTAAGACTAACTCCGGGACCACGGCCTTAGAACGGTCAGTAGAATAAACCACCGGGGGGTCGGGCGGAGGGAGGTTAAAGCACTAATGTAGCTAATGTAGGCTACGAATAACAGGGGGTGGAGAGGGGGCAGTACAGTTCCCTGGAGGACCCCTGAAAAGACGTCTGATTTCCAGAGCGCGATTCTTCAATCACCACTTATTGTTTTCTGTTGCTCAAGAAAGCTCGTCATTCGTCTTACATCGTAGTACTCCAGCTTGTATAATAACCGGCAGTGTGTCACTTTATCGAATACTTTCTCAAAATCCAATAATATGACATCCCATTCGTTAAGTCTGGATGCAATTTTCTGTATACTGATGGCCACGTGTGTCTCACATGAGCGCTTCTTTCGAAATCCGTGTGGGTTGTCTTTGAGGATGTTGTACTTATCGGAATGGGGCATCACTTTGCTATGAATTATATGTTCAAGTAGCTTGCAGGTGATAGATGTAAAGGACACAGGTCGGTAGTTGGCCGGTTTGTGCTTGTCACCCTTCTTAAACACAGGTACAGTCCACGCATCTGTTTAATCGTTTCGTATCTGTCCACAGTCTAACGACATCTGATATAGGGTTGTCAGAATTGGAGCTAATTGATCAGCTGCAGCTTTCAGGATGAAGACTGGTGTGGAATCAGGCTTTGAAAGGTTTATGTCCCTTGAAGAGTTTGTGTACCCTTTTCTAGTTTACCTCAATGGTAGGTTTATCCGAATATGAGCTTGGTCCTTTATCTGGTAACGAGCTGGGTATCTTCTTTGGTACAGACAGATTGGGCGTGAAAATATAGTTGTGTTTCCGCTAACCTGACCGAACCTGTTTCAAACACCCGGCTGCTATTTTTTATCAAGAAAAATGTAAAATAAAAAAGAGTAAAGCATCGACCCTCAACAAAATACCTGTTTTTCATAAAATTACAGGCCCGACCCTGTTCTTTTCTAGAGAAAAAAATAGAAAAAAAAAAAAAAAAAAAGAAAAGAAAAAAAAAAAAAAACGTTTTTCTTGCCTATGGACCAATTTTTTTTCAGCATGCTAGCGGAAACACGGCTATGTTTCTACGCCTATAATGGAATTGTGTTGAGGATGTTGGCCTTGCTGTGGCTATCGCTCTTTAGAAAGTCTCCATATTTAAGAGGTGATATCCCAGAACACTCTTACTTGGTGGCCATTCGGAACCTGAATTTTATGGTGACTTAGTATATAAGTTTTAAAAAAATGTAGATAGACCTGAATTTTCTGATCATTGTAGTAAAATCATCATCATAATACAGTGTGGTTGTTTAGCGGTTAGTCCACTTACGGTTGACCACTTTGCTTACCTCTTTAATTGTACGCCAGTGGGTGGAGATTCAGCCTCTTTAGTTTAACTTTTATTTTATTTGTATACATATAACATTACCGTTTACAACGTGACATGACAAAACATCAATACATACAAATTGGATCCAGAAGAAAGTCGTTTGACTTTTTTAAATCTGTATCCCAGACCATAGTACATATCAGTACAACTAATTTGTGATTTGAGACGATCTGACAAACGTCAACAAAAAAATATGTGGTATCAATAAGTTATATGAAAAGTAATGAATGTAAACTATTTCAACAAAATGTCAAGAAATAGATATGAAACTATGATATATTATTGTCTCCACGGGGGAAGGGGTGGAGGAAGATATACAATGTACTATATAAATACTAGGTCCGATCGCGACAAATTAATCTAGCTAGCCGTCAATATCAAATATAAATGTATTGATTTGTTTGATTTGGGATATTTATTTGAGGTCACTGTGAGTTAGTTTCTAAAAGTAGCAAGGAACCTTATAGATTAATATTCGTTTATTGAAAACGTTTCGACTTCAGTATGAAATCATGTACCGCTAAGAAAATAGCTTTATTTTCTTCTAATGATAGAGAAAGATCTCCATACAACAATACATCTAGAGTAGGGTTGCATTTTTCCGACACGGTAGTCAATAATTCCCGCCTAAGGTCTGTATACTGATCACATACTAACAAGAAATGGTGATTGTCTTCCACAGAACCGCATGCGCATCTTGGGCTGTCTATAAGATTTTTAGAAAACAAGTGTTGGCGAAGAGAGCTGCATTTAGTTCTAAGTCTGGCGTGATAAATCTGACCAATTCTTTTGCCTGTGAAATAGTAAGAAGGCGGTAGGTTAATATTGCTGTTTATCCTGGTTTTAAATATGTTGAGACTAGATGAATTACGTGTTTGTTCCGGGAGTTCATTCCATTCGCGAACAGCAGACGGCAAAAAGGAGTTGTAATAAAGTTGTGAATTTGCATATATGATTTGAAGATCATTGGCATTACGCAAAGGGTAAGATGATGTACTTCCTACGGTAGGAGGTACAAGTGAGCAGAGGTAATCCGGAGAAAGATCATTTTGCATTTTGTAGAAAAAAGTCAGTTTGTGTTTATTCCTCCTTGAAAACAAAGTTTCCCAGCCTGTTTCCAACAAAAGTGAATTTATTGAGACTAATTTTGTTGCCCCTGTGACAATACGTGCGGCTTCATTCTGGATTTTTTCTATTTCATTCGATTCGTATTGTGCACAATTATTCCATACAACATCAGCGTATTCTAACAAAGGACGAATAAAAGAAAAGTATATGGTCTGGAGAGATCTCCTATCTAATTTGAACTTCAATTTACGCATAACAATTATTCGATTCCATGCCTTTGTCTTAATATGTTCAATATGATTGTGCCAACTGCAGTCGTTTGAAAAAAATAACACCTAAATGCTTATGTGACGTAACTTCATTAATTTGAGTTTCATCCATCGAAACTGGAGGGTGGTACGGTTTGTTAAGTTTTCTTGAAAATAGTATAGATTCTGACTTTGCAGGATTAAATGTTACTAACCATTGTTGGGCCCAACGACTAATTTTTTCTAGGTCTGAGTTAAGTGTTTCGGCTGCCTGAATAGCGTCGTCCACTATGATATACAGACTGGTATCATCTGCAAAGAGCCTTATGGAAGAATTAATATCTTCGACAATATCATTTATATATAAAAGAAACAATAGAGGACCAAGTATAGAGCCTTGAGGAACACCCGCTTTTATTGGTGTCCATGCAGAAGAACCACCTGGCAGTACAACTCTTTGGAGTCTGTCATTGAGATAATCAGTAAACCAAGATAAAAGAGACCCAGATATACCTGCTGTTTCGAGTTTGTAAAGCAATCCTTTATGCCATACTCTGTCAAATGCTTTGCTTATATCACAGAATATGGCACGGATTTCTTTACCCTCATCAAGAGCCTTACAAAAAGTATTATATATGTCGACCAATTGGTTAGCTGTAGAATCCCCAGGGACAAAACCTGATTGTAGAGTTGTAATGACATGATGCGCGTTAAGGAAGTTGAATAAATGTTTATGAACATTTTTTTCAAGAACTTTGCCCACTGTACTTAGGAGGGAGATAGGTCTATAATTGGAGACATCGGATGGGTCATTTTTCTTGTGTATGGGTGAGACGTTCGCTTGTTTCCAAATTTTTGGTACTAGTCCATGATTTAATGAAAAGTTAAACAAATTACTGAGAGGAAGAGAGAGAGGCTGTGCAAGTTCTTTGAGAAGTCGGTTATTTATCAAGTCAGGACCAGATGCTTTTCCAAGCGGAAGTGATTTTAGAGTTGATTCAACTTCCTGGGGTGTGGTAATAAAAGAGTCTAGCTTGTGGGCGGGTAAAGGTTTCGTTTGTGGAAGAGTTGCTTGACTATCGTCTAAAAGCGTCTGGTCTCTAAAAAAATCATTGAAAATACTGGCTTTATCATTATCATCTGAATAAATTTTATCATCCTTACTCAAGGGTGGTATTGAATTTGTCAAATCGGGCTTTATAAAACTTTTTAAAGTTTTCCACCAATCCTTCTGTCCAGTTTCTGAATTAACTAACCTTTCTGATAATTTGTCAGTTTGATTCTGTTTTGACTTGTGTAGTTCACTAGTGACATGATTTCTAAAGCGTTTATAAATATCCCAATGACTAGGGTTGTTGGATTTTTTATATTTGTCGTACAGCCTTTTTTTCTTCCGTAGAAGTTTCTTAATATTATTTGTTAGCCAAGGTGGATCAGTTTTACGAACTGTAATCATTTTGTTCGGGATATGTTTATTGGTTAGAAAGGTAATCCGGTCTGTTATATTCTCCGCGTATGTATCAATATCATCACTTTTCAGTGAGTTCCAGTCCGTGTCCATGAGGTCGTTTGAAAAAGTTTGATAATCACCCCTGTCAAATAAATAGATTTTTCGTTTAAAACAAGGACTTACTGGTTTAATGAAATTTAAAACACAATAAATAGGACAATGGTATCTTACGTTTTGTTCAAGGAAAGCTTCTCCAACACCACTAAGTATAATATTATTTTTATTAGAAGTAAGAATCAAGTCGATTGTAGATGAAGAGTTTTCAGTGAAGTGTGTTGGTTCGTTGATCAATTGCTCAAGGTTAAATTGTCGACACAAATCATGTATTTTTCTGTATGAAGTTTCCTTCAAAGTATCAAAGTTGAAATCACCTGTTAGTAAAATATTTTGTATGTTAGTGTCTAAAGCCAGACTGACCGAGTCTTCAATAGATGACAGAACTGCATTCGGTGAATTTGGAGGTCTGTAAAACGTACCTATCAAATGTTTTTTATTGCTAAGTGAAACTTCCACCCAAATGCACTCAATATTCGGCAACTCCAGATCATCCCTTCGTTTAGAAAATATATTACTACGAATATAGACGCAAATACCACCATGGTGATCACCTGGTCTATCACGCCGAAATAATTTGAAGTTGTCAATACGTATATCTTCGTCTGACGTTCGGTCGTCTAGCCACGTTTCACTTATACAAATTACGTCGAAACGGCAAAGTTCTGATTCAATAAGATCTATTTTGTTCCCTAAACTCTGAACATTATAATGCACTATTGAAAATTTGTCGACGATCAATTGTTCCTTATTTGTATGACTGGGGTTAGAACTTACAGAAGACTCAGACGCAGGACCAGGATTACGTTCTACTCCTGCTATCAAGAGTAATGACATGATTATCAACAGTTCAAAATAATTAAGATGCTTAATACCTTTAATTTTAGCTTGACGGCTATAATTCAGCCTCTTTGGTGACCCCGACTTAAAAAAAATATTAGATGGGATGAACCGGAACTTTTTATGTTTGTTTCTCGGCTCACTGGGGTTCAAATGGTTGTTTTGTTTTGCTCCAGTATTCCAGTGGTGTTTTTGCTCCAGTATTCCAGTGGTTTTGTTTGACAACCCAGGGATCTCCAAATGCCTCAAACAAAAGGTAAGAGAAAAGTCCAGGGGAGTGCCACAATCACAAACCGCAGCCCTTCCCAAACACCGAAGAAGAGGAAACAGACAAAACCAAACAAGTGCAAATCGAACAAACGTACGAAAAGCACTAAGATTAGCTCTCTCTTCCCCAAGCGAGGTAATCGTAATGCTAAAAATACTGAAAACACAGGAACAAACTAACACAAGGTAAGACATAAAACAAATCGCCTCGTAGAATAGACCACAAAGCAACAAAGAGTAAGACTAACACCGGGACCATCGCCTTAGAACGGTCAGTAGAATAAACCACCGGCACGTTGTTTCTGGAGTCCTCATCTTTGCTTCAAATTTTTAACGCTGCCAGGCAACTGAGTCACATACAGGCAGCGCCGTTTTTTCTTTAAACAATGATGTAAAATAAACGTTAGCTAGCTGTAAAAGTGCTTTAAACCCTCCAGTGGTTTGCTCTACCGACCGTTCTAAGGCGGTGGTCCCGGTGTTAGTCTTACTCTTTGTTGCTTTGTGGTTTATTCTACGAGGCGATTTCTTGTATGTCTTTCCGTGTGTCATTTTGTTCTTGTGTTTTTCAGTCCTTTTAGTATGCGATTACCTTGCTTGGGGAAGAGAGAGCTAATCTTAGTGCTTTTCGTACGTTTCTTCGGTTTGTGCTTGTTTAGATTTGTCGGTTTCCTCTTCCTCTTGGGGTCTGGGAAGGGCAGCGGTTTGTGATTGTGGCACTCCCTGGACTTTTCTCTTACCTTTGTTTCCTTATAGGCTTTATCTGTGATTTATCTTTGTTAGTAATGATTCATGGATGAGTTAGACGACATCCACACGGACCAAAAAATGTTTTATGTTTTTACCACTGCTGAGGGCGAGGGTTGGGATCCCGTAAAGCTTGCTAGTCTCCCAGAAGTTCATTACTGACCGTTCCAAGGCGGTATTTTCATTGTGGTACTTTTTGTTAATTGTTTAGGAGTGTTTCACTTTTTATGTTTTTCTTTTAACAGTTTCAGTTCAGTCTTCAAATTTTTTAACGCTGCCAGGCAACTGAGTCACATAGAGGCAGTGCCGTTTTTTCTTTTAACAATGGTGTAAAATAAACGTCAAAAAGATTGCCTTTGGAAACAAAGGACACACTACAGATGAGAAAATGGGAGTCTCAGTTTTATTGAGACTCTACATAACCAGTAAGTTGATAATTTACTCATTAAAGTTTAGGTAACAGAGTGAAACTAATTTATCGTTATAAAAGAATTGGCATAGCCTGGATATTATGCGGCAGACTGCATGCCTAGTTGTCAACCCAATCATTGTTGATGGCTATGCTTCACTCTTTAATTGCACGACGGCGGTTCGGGCCTCAGACTCAATGATGGCCTCTTCGTAAAACTTTAACCAGTAGGTTGGGCTTGACGATATGTCTTTGGCTTGGCCCGCCGTGGTTCAGCTATTGGTTTTCATTTACTCTGGCATACAGTAGAATTAGCCATGAGTACTCGTCTTTGTTTACTATAGTGATTAATTTGATTTTGATTTTTATGCTTTCGCTTTGCTGCATTGACTGAGTTGCGAGCCTTTATGCGAACCGAATTTTTATGTATTTCTGTATTAAGAGTAGCATCGGGACCCAGGGTGAAGTTAGTTAACTGTAAAAGTGCTTTAAACCCCCGATGGTTTATTCTACTGACCGTTATAAGGCGGTGGTCCCGGTGTTAGTCTTACTCTTTGTTGCTTTGTGGTTTATTCTACGAGGCAATTTGTTGTATGTCTTTCCATGTGTCATTTTGTTCTTGTGTTTTTCAGTCCTTTTAGTATTGCGATTACCTCGCTTGGGGAAGAGAGAGCTAATCTTAGTGCTTTTCGTACGTTTGTTCGGTTTGTGCTTGTTTAGATTTGTCGGTTTCCTCTTCCTCTTGGGGTCTGGGAAGGGCCTCGGTTTGTGATTGTGGCACTCCCTGGACTTTTCTCTTACCTTTGTTTTGTGATTGTGGCATTCCTTTTCTCTTACTTTTTTGTTGCCACCTTTTTTGGAAAGAGTTGTCATCTCTGTTTGCCATATATTCTTTTTGTGGCTTTATTGTATTTGTCTGTCTTTCCCTTTGGTGTTGGGGGCTTGCGTGGGTCAGATTGTATTAATTTTCGAGTTCTCTTATTTATTTTTGACATACTGCCAAAACTTCTTGGAATTCTCCTTGAAGCTGTCACTGACATTCTCCTTCATACATTTGTGATTGCCTTTAATTGGTAGAAACAGTCTAGTTCTATTCTGACGATAAGAAATAGCTATTTTAAGGTAAAATTCTAATTCTCTAATTGGGCATAAAAGTCTACCCAAATGTTCCCTTTTACATGTTCGAGTTAAACTATGGATAACTATAGGATCTGGACAAATGGACGGAAGCTGATTGTTTGCCAAAAACGCAGCTTATACTATCAATGATACTGAACCATCTGATTAATTGAACCTTAAATGAATCGCATCAATTGCCAAAGCATGAATTTCGCTACATCTTTTAGCTGTAGCAAGAACTAATAGAAAGGCAGTTTTAATTGTAACGTGAAGTTTAGATGCCTTATGCAGAAGTTCATATGGGGCTTTTTGTAGACAAACTAAGGCCCAAGATAAATCCCATTATTGGGTAAGAGAATATTGTACAGACAATTCAAAAGATCTAATTAATTCTGACAAGACTGGGTTAGATCCGATTCTATTACCAGTCTGATCTCATACTGTACCTCATACTGAAATATCTTGTATCTGTCTTTGTCGTATTTTTCCACTTCTTCAAACTTTAATGCGTGCCCCCTATTTACGTATTATTGCCCTCTTGATGTTCCTGTTCATCCAAGGGTGGGTATGTCAGGCCATAGTCATTTTAGATGGAACCTTTTCTTCTTTGATGCTGTGTACTTTGTCTTTAAAAGACTCCCACATCCGTTCAATTGTGTTGAAGGTGATTGCATGGAATGCCTGGGCATACTCCGTCAAGTCCTCTTGAACTTCTTCAACAGCTGCGCTCTTCCATAGATAAATCTTTCGTCTCTCAGGCTTGGGTGGACGTGACAGAAGGCTGGTATCCAGGAGCACAATGTCATGGTCACTGTTGCCAATGGAAGGAAGTGCTTTAAACACCCCCCTAGCCGCCCCCCCCCCTCCCCTCCCCGGTAGTTTACTCTACTGACCGTCGGTGTTAGTCTTACTCTTTGTTGCTTTGTGGTTTATTCTACGAGGCGATTTGTTTTATGTCTTACCTTATGTCATTTTGCTCTTGTGTTTTTCAGTATTTTTAGCATTGCGATTACCTCGCTTGGGGAAGAGAGAGCTAATCTTAGTGTTTTTCGTACGTTTGTTCGATTTGTGCTTGTTTGGATTTGTCGGTTTTCTCTTCCTCTTGGTGTCTGGGAAGGGCTGCAGTTTGTGATTGTGGCACTCCCTGGACGTTTCTCTTACCCATTTTTTGTACTCCTCCAAAAGGAATGGGTGCGAGGTGAAGATCAGATCCAGTGTATTATCCTTTCTAGTTGGAAAGTTGACTTCATTACGACAACAAGCCTATTCAAATATATTGAAAATTTCACCTCTAAAAACGGAAAATTTTCCGATAAAAAACTCTGATATTTCTGCTCGAAACATAGATTGTTGGTATTCATTAGATACATACCCCTGTAAACCCCAGTTTTACTATATAAAAGTGGGGTTTTAGGGGTTCAAAATTATATGGGTATGTTTTCGTGATGTTCCAAATTGTTGTCGTCATCTATGTCTAAGAAGGTTTCATTGACTTTGTTTGGATACTGGGTTCCCTCTATTTGGAGTGTGTTCCAGTCAGTCTCTGGGAGATTAAAAGCTCCACCTATCAGAACGATATTTTTCTTTCTGCTGTCCAGAAAGTGTGAGAGTTCTTCTCTTGTCTTGGTAATGTTTAGATCGTCCATTATGTTAAGAAGTCTATAGTATGAGGCGATTGAAACACCCTTACTTTCCTCTACTTTGACAGTTCCACTGATGAACTCTATGTCACGGCTACTCTCGATGTTTCTAAGCTGCACATACCTTTTAGCAGCTATCAGAACTCCTTCATGGCGATCCTGGAACCTTTCCCTGCGCTGGATATCATACCCGAAGTCATTTGGTAGGATCTCACTCTAGGCAATGTTTGTCCAATCATGTTTTTGTACTAAGAATTATGTCTGGTCAGAATCTGTGATAATCGCTTCGATCAGATTTCCTTTTTTCGTAAGGCTTTGGCAGTTGATCGTCAATACTCGTAAGGACTTCCATTTGTTTGCCGTTCTAGGATTCGGCTTTCGGGGTGATGTCATTACCGGTGGATGGTCGGTATCAACGAAGGACTGGCCAAAGAATGTTTCGTTACTCGTACATGATCTGGATGGTAAGGAGATGTCTGATGTACTGTCGAGTGCAGATGGGTAAGATGAAATATTGATACTCCCTGGCTTGGCTTTGCTTTCAGCTATATCGGACACTGTATATATACGGGCTGAATTGTTCGATTGATTACACGATGGGCAAGTCCAGGTTTCTTCATTAGGCCCTATGTTGCTATATTCGGTAGTTGACATGCCTATGCACTCCTTGTAAGGCTACTCCATCAGGAAAACGTGCCTATATAATTTTGACCACCCGCCCGCCCCCCCCCCCCCCCCCCACTTAAACCCCACTTTTATATAGTAAAACTGGGGTTTACAGGGGTATACAGTAAATGTCTTATTTCTGCTCCAAAACATAGATAGACGTACTCGTTAGAACCGCCTCGTCGAGGCGGTTCTAACGTGTACCCACAAACTATGCTTTGAGCAGAAATATGATAAATATCAGTATTTTTATCTTGAAATTTTCATTTTATGGTGATAAAATTTTAAGTATATATATATTTTTATTTATTTATTTTATTTATTTTATTTTTTTGGTTTTCTGAGTGTGTATATTTATAAAAAAATATCTAGAAAGACGCTTGATGAACGAGCGTTTGTAAACTACTGCGAATCTTTATTACCCTTATAATCTTTAACTCTAGGTTAATTAGTCCTACAAATTACAGGAGTTTAAAGAAAATACCCTCAGGGTACTCTGCCAGGGTTGGCTTTTGAAATAACCTTTCATCTTGGCCTTTTAATAAGTTGCACATTTTCTTGACCTAATTCACCCATTCGAATATTAAATAACGATCAGGTCCGCAAAGTGACTAGAAATTATGAAATGAAAATTCATAAGCATCCATCCAACGAAGCGAAAATTTTCCGACACGTGTTTATAAAAGAATAAAACAATATCCTGAATGCATATAAGGAAAGTAAATCCATTTCTCCATTGAAAATAAGATCATATGAGGTCTTGTAAGCCACTCAGATATCATCAAAGCCGCGATGACTGACACTTGCCAAAAATGTGTTTTTGCAGAATACATTTTAGTGGAGTTTTAAAATTGCAGTTAGCAGCGAACTTTTATAAAACCGATTAATTGGAATTGTACTTTAAGCAAATTATGGCAAACTACAGCGTAATGGCCGAACTGGTGTCATATGTTTTTGGGGGACTTTAGCTGTCACTCCATGCGCATGATGCCCAGTTATAAAAGAGTGAAAATCAATTTCAGTATCTGTATTTGCAACTATGCTTTTAAAGTATAGTTCCTTTTCATTATTATCTTTATTTATGTTCCAACTTAAGGTTCATATATAAGTATGGCCTTCGCATATGACCTGCGATGTAATAGGGTTGGAAATGACCATGAAATAAACAAACAAACAAAACAAGACATTTTGAAATACTCTCTCTCTCTCTCTCTCTCTCTCTCTCTCTCTCTCTCTCTCTCTATTACATGCATCTATATAATATAGTTGCATGTAATCGAAAGAGAGAGAGAGAGAGAGAGAGAGAGAGAGAGAGAGAATTATTATTATCTATATAATTTTATTATCTATATAATATAGTTAATAAAATTTGATAACTGTTTACGGTTAAGCACCGTTCTCTTGAAAAAAAAATCTCGTTAAGATGGAAAAGTGTGACCTTATTATTGAATAAATGATTGTTGTCAAGCAATGTTTTTCAAATGGTGGGTATTTGGTTGCTACGGATTGTGACGTCACACCGATGTTGTCTATTCTCATGGTGGAATACATACATGTATTAGACCTTTATGGAAAAAAAAAAAACAAAGGAAAAAAAAAAAAAAAAAAAAAAAACGACGGTTAAGGGGCTCGGGAATGTACCAAGCATCAATGTTTACTTTTTTGAAATTCTTTCTCCTTTTTTCAGGAAAATAGGGTTTAACATTTTTCAATATATACACCTTATAAATGATTTAAAAGAGACGTATTTTATTCCAAATTCAGCAGACGACAAGCTGGTGATTCTTTTTATACTTCTCAAAGAAAAAAAAATGTTGCACATTTGATGTCAAGCATCCCGGTGGGAACACAATGTTGAAACAACGTCATATCAACATGACGTTACATCGACGTTGATATGACGTTGCCTGGTTTGAACGTTATATGCCATATACCTGGATTGTTTCCTCAGAATACAAAATGCAAAGAACTCGTGTCGTCTGCTGAAATTTTCATTTTTTTTAATTCGTGCTAACAGAAGCAGATTCTTTTTTTTTTTTTTTCTCAGAATCAGAATTTTCATTAATGACACGTCTAATAACATAAAAGTACGCTCACCAAAGCGGTACGATTCAGACGAATCGGTTTGGATAGAATCAATGAGGTGCGAAGCGGTACGATTCAGGCGATTATGTAACCTGTCGAGAGTGGCCTCCCCTGCGATGGAAACTAGTTAAACGAAAGTATAAAATAATGTTTGATAGTAAAATATGTTCTTAGCTTAAAACTTGTGCTAGCAGCAGCATTGCACATATATATGTGCTAGGAATGTGTAAATCCTCTGTAATAAGTGGTACGGTGCAGTTCTATATACATTGCTTGCTTTAAATTTTTAGTCAAGATCACATGTGACCTACATGGGTACGTACAAACACCGGATCGGGCTCAATTACCGGATCGGACCGGATCGGACCCGGTTTTCTGTGCTATGGTCATTTTTTCTTCGATATTTTATTCTGTATGCACAGTTGGAAGAGGTTTACAGCATACAAAACTATTTTTACCTCACACCTACATTCCAATATAAAAAAACGGACCAAACAGAACTCCACCCATATATCCTCGAGTCATGGGTTTCGACGCATTTAAGCTGAACCTGAGCAGAATCTTTCTTCAGAATAAACCAAGAATATAAACAGTTTGTCAATACTATAGACCATTACCAACATTATCATTGCATAATGGAAATACAAACTTTCTTTGACTTACCCAGCAGATATGTCGGTAAAAATAACGTTACTCAATCCGCCGCCATTTTTGTTTACAAACATGTGAAACGACGCGCTTGTATGATTGGCTTCCTATGCTAGCACTGTGGTGAAATAGGTACGCTGCAAAAATTAAAACATTTATTTAGAGCAACTTGAACACAGGCAACTATTGATAAAGTAACACAGAGCTCTTTTTTTCACACATATAAATCATTTTTATTGTTTACATTATTTTCACAGTTAATGTCATGAGAATACAACACTTATGGAAATATGAATTAATGCTTTGAAGCTGTGTTGACTCCTTCAAATTTGTTTTTTTATTTTATGAAGATAAAGGAATAAATTATATATCTATTCTTCAGAAGAACAATGACAACAAAAGAAGCTATCACCACGCCTGATGACCCTGATCTTGGTGCAATAAATCAAATGCGTCCAGTGAGGACAACGATCACACTGTACCCATTTGGGGAAAATTATGGACACACTGTGTCTTACTTCATCTGGGGTGTATTTATTACAAACACAGCATTTTTCTTCTTCCGGAATTTCATCCTCTGATGACTGACTTTCATCAGTGTCTACATTTAGACCACTGCCTGTGGATTTACATAGACCAGAAGGACCAGGGGTAGGTTCAGATATGGAGGTGTGTTTGGGCTTTTGTGTTTTCTTACCTTTTGTTGAAGACTTCACATCTTTTGTTGTTGTAGCTGTACTTAATGTTGAATTATGACATTTAGTGGAGGCTTTGCCTGGCCTTTTTCTGTTTGCCTCATGTTCTTTTATGGCACTTACCACCTTCTCTTCTGTCACAGCCTTACCACTGACAATTACACTCATATACTTTCTCTTTTTAGTTTGCTTCTTCTTTTGAGTTAGTATTTTCTCTTTGTTAATAAAGAATTCTTGTGGCTCATTCACACTTACCATCTCTACAGCTTCTACCCCATCAGGAACTACTGCAACAGTTTTTTTATTAGGGACCTTTACCTGGGAGACCTCAGCCTCTGTACCTGGACAACAAGACTCCTCTTGCTCCAGTACCTGGGCTGGTTTGAAATGGGAAGGATGTACAGCATTAGGGTCAAAAAGGTATATACCTGATCTCCTGAAACTAGATTGCAGATTATCAGGGGAGAGGGCTTTTACATATGCTTGACAACCAATTGAGCAGATATTGTACCTTGTAATGGACTGGCCACAATTCTCACCCATGAACTTATGGGACATACTATTAAAAATCCTTTCAAATGGACCAAAACAGCCAACATCTGAGGGTTGCAGCACATGACTTGTGTGAGCTGGCAATACAAATAAAACAACATGTTCCTGCTTAGCCCATTCAATTATACCTAAATTTACATGAGATTTGTGGCCATCATACAGTTCTAAGTAATACAGGATTTTTGGCATTTCTCTCAGGTAAGTATTTGAGTAAGTGATTTTCCACATAGCCCCTAAAAATGTCAGTATTGCTCCACCCTGAGTCACTTACATCTCCATCAGCCCCAGGAGTTTTGTCCTCCATTAATTCCTGTCTCATTCTTGCCCCAGGAAATACAAAGTATGGTGGTACTTGGTACCCTAAAGCATTCCCACAACCTAAAACAGTTACAAGAACCCGTGAACTGGAGGTGATTGCAGAGGGCTTTGTTCCTACTGCAGCCACTACACCAGGTGCTTTGTGAGAGGTTGACAAACCCTTATCATCTACATTGTATATCCTCTCTGGTTTGTCATGTAAGTCATATTTAGTCAGAATATGATTAAGTTCATTATAATAATTTGTGACACAGTCAAGAGTTGTTGCTTTGGCTCTCTGCATCTCGAGTCCTCTTGGCTTTAATACCTTCACCTCTGGTCAGCGTGCCATAAAATCACTGTACCACTGGAAACTCAGAGGATGTTCCTTGTCTCTGTACCCTAACCAGATGGCATACTCAGTCGCCATTTCCAGCACCTCTGATCTGAAAAAAAAAAAAAAAAAAAAACAAAAAAAAAACTATCTTTTGAGTATGTTGGAACTACAATAACTACTGTTATGACATGCATATTTCCACAGTCAAAACATTTTACTCCTTTTAAGAGTCTTTCATAGTAATGTAGGAAAATGTAATATTAGCAAATATAAAAAACTATTCAATTAGTCTATCAATTAACCTACCTGCTGTAACCATAGCCAACAGAGGCTGTGAATTTAAGATGGTCTGACAGGCGTGCCTCCTCTTCCATCGAAAACAATGGTGGTGGTCCTGATTTGGTTGCCTCTTCACTTACACGCCCACTTAGCTTGTGCCTTAGTGATGACTCTGGCAGTCCAAACTGTCTGGCTGTAGTCCTGATAGGAGCATCTGTTTCTCTGACTTTAAGAATAGCACTAGCCATAGCAGTTGGAGAATACGGCCTGTACTTGATTTTAGATGTCTGCAAAATATATTAAATGAGATTGCAAGTGCATGTGAATACTATCAAGTACTATGATGTTCATTGATAAAATAGGCAAATCTAAAATTGGTCCAACTGCTCGCCCATTTTATATAACGCGTAGCAGTATGCTGAACAGTGATATTTTGTATGCTACGTCATCTGGTCAAATGACTGGTCATGTGACATTTCCCTCTGAATGCCAGAGAAACAGACGAGACACATCTTTGGTTTCTGGAATTAAATTATTCCATTATTTCATGAAATTTTTGAATGTTTAAAAATGTGACATAAGAATTTAAAGTAAAATCAACCAGGTAAAATTAAAAGTAGATTTTTTTTACCTTTGGATCTTTGACTTTCCACATGATTGATTACCGGGAAATCCCCTTCTGTTCTAGCATGAAAAACCAGTGTGACGCAATCGGAAAATACACGTGAGCGCGAGATCGAGATGTAAACGAAAATGGCGTCGAATTAGATGTGCGTCAAAACACATTACAGGACGATATATATAGCCAAACGGCTAATGTAGGCTATGCTAGGAGTCTGTAGCAGATGACAAGCCAGCACCAAACAGCGGGACAACGTCGGACCGACAGCGATACGTTGTTATGTCGTATCGCCCTCGGCCAACACCGGACCATTTTTTTTTTTATTTTTGTTCACAAACATAGATTGTTGGTACTCGTTAGGCTTGCCTTGCTGAGGCGGTTCTCACAAGTTCCCCGATTCTAGAAATATGAAAAATATCAGAATTTTTATCTTATTTTTTTATTTATTTATTTTTTTTTTTGACATTTCGTTGGTAAATTTTAATGTAAAAACAAGAATCACATTACCAGTAATCAAACACAAAGTTCAAAAAGCTTATCAATCAATCTGTCAAGTGTCATCCAAAACACATATCACTTCTGATTGAATGATATGATGAGCTATTTTTTCTTCTTCTAATTAATGCCGGGGATTAAAATTATTGATTGACTGGTATATGGAAATGATGCTGCTTGTGATAAATTAATATAGTGATTGACTGATATATGTAAATGATGCTGCGAGTGAGGCAAAGTGGCGACGGAGTGATAGTATTGAATCCACTAATGAAATAGCATCACATACATAATTAAAAAACTAATACAGTATTAAAAATAACAACTAGAAAGAAAAAATAAAAAAAAAAAAAAAAATAAAAATAATAGTCAAAATAGGGTCCGATCTGGTCCGATCCGGTAATTGAGCCCGATCCGGTCCGATCCGGTGTTTGTACGTACCGGACCTACATGACCTACAGGGCATCAAGACTTTTCGCCCCCAAGACGTTTTCCTCCTGGTCGTTTGGCCCCTAGTCGTTTCACCTCTATTTTTTTACCCTTAGTCGTTTTGCCCCCCCAATACCATTTTCCCCCTAGTCATTTCGCCCCCAGTTCATAAACCCCAGTCGTTTCGTCCGCAACCCTGTTTAACCGTCTCTTGTGCGTGTGTGTATGAATATATATATATCATAAAGCTGGTTATGAACATTTGAATGGAGAAAGAAAACAGTTTAAGTTGGAACACAAGCTTCATTTTGAAGAAGGACAATGTCTACATAAAATGCAGAGAGAGAGATTTCACTATTAATCAACAAATGAACAAAAGAGATAATGAATAATAAAATACAATATGATCGGATAATAATAATTTTTTTATTATTCTAATATGCTAAAAAATAAAGACAGAAAGGAAGGAAAAAAAAAAAAGAAAATATTTGTTTTGTGAATTGATGTTGGCATTCATTGTAGTTTTTTAATCAAAAAAAAAAAAAAATGTTCTAACTATTGTGATCCATACCGTTAATTATCTTGTTTATGCGATTGATGGTGAGGTGTGAAAACACATGCTCTTAGCAAACGGTTTTAATGATCTCGTTAGTACATTTACCTGTTTTAAATAGTGTATTAAATTGGTCGGTTGCTCTTTTGACATTGTTGGTGAACAACGACGGAGTACTGAGGGAAAATGAAATCCCACATTGTAACAATTGGCATATCTTTTGTATCAAGAAAATCTTCGATATGCCGATGACAGGGCTATATAAGACCCACCCAAAGACCAGAGCATTATGCAATCAGAATTGACACGTATTAGGTACAAGATTAAAAAACTTTTCGATTGACAGTCAAAATTCTGCAACTTACAGGCTGGATTACTACTTTCGCATGAGGTCAGGACACGCCCGCACCATGTCTGGATGTGCATGCACTCCGTTTCTGGGTGAGGTGACCTAGTTATGAATTATAACTAGGCACCGTTTCCAGCCAACCCAGTAGTCCAGTAAAACTAATCCAGATTTATCTGCCGCTACCTCTATGTGACTCAGTTGCCTGGTAGCGTTAAAAATCTGAAAACTGAACTGAACAGAGCAACAGTCATCTTTGAAGTTGTCTCACGAACATCAAAATATTCTAAAGCTGAAAAAAATTCTTATTTCTACATTGCATGTCAGAAAGAAGTAGATGGCCGTCTCCATGCTATTTCTTGTGATGTGTGTGAATGATGGCAGCACAGGCTTTGTGGGACAGGTATTTAATTATTCATTTATTTTGTTATTATTTTGTCATTACTAATTTCACTTTGAGTTCACTCTCCTTTCAGTTTCTGTTTTTGAATGAATAGTAAAATGTGTATGATTGCAAATGAGCTGTGGCCTGGTACTACAAGACGTTATACTACCTAAATAGCTAGTATAAAATTTATATATTTAAGTTTTAGGGGGTGAAAAGTCTAGCAGGGGTGGGGGGTGCAAAACGACCAGGGAGCGAAACGACCAGGGATGAAACGTCTTGGGGGCAAAACGTCTAGGGGAAGAAATGGTTTGGGGGCGAAACGTCTCGGAACCACCTACAGACCTACTCACTCAGAAAGACGTTTTTTTTTGCTTGGCGTTTTATTTTAAATGAAAATAGTTTGTTCTGATTGGCAATATCTTATCATAAACCATTTGTCTTTTCTGTTTCTGTGTTCCGTTCTCAAATATTATCAGCCGTAAAATTTACGGCCAAAAATTGGTCTGACCTATGCAATTTCTTTAGTATACTCACTTCCTACTTTATTGTGGGCCTACTTTATAGCTCCTAATTTCTTGTCTGCTAGCCCCCTATCAGTTGTTTATATTAGTCTCATTACAGGGCTGCTAGCCCCCCTATCGGTTGTTTATATTAGTTTCATTATGGGGCGAAAAATAAAAAAAAAAATGGACAAATATCTATGATATTGGTGCATAAAATTATATAATGTCAGAGTTTGACATATATGTCAAAGTTAGTATTCTAATCAACTACAAGATTAAACAACCATCAAACCTTGCATGAAACAACTTCCTGACCTCCTGACTGCGACATAGGTGCCCGCTTTTCTGTTCGTCTGTCTGTCCGTCTGTTAACAGTTCTGTTATATCGAAGTTCGACATTTATGTCAAACTTAGTATTCTAATCAACTACAGGACTAAACAACAATCAAACCTTGCATGAAACATCTCTCTGACCTCCTGACTTTGTGACATAGGCATCCGCTTTTCTGTTCATTTGTCCGTCTGTCTCTCTGTCAACATTTATGTCGAAGTTCGACATTTATGTCAAAGTTAGTATACTTATCAATTACAAGACTAAACAACCATCAAACCGTGCATGAAAGATCTCCATGACCTCCTGACTTTGCGACATAGACGTCCGCTTTTCTGTTCGTCTCAATCGTCTGTCTGTTCATCTGTCTGTCCGTCTGTCAGCATGTTGAAGTTCGACATTTACGTCAAAATTAGTATTCTAATCATATTGTAATTGATTAGAATGCAAGGTTTGGTAGTTACACGCCTTATAGTTGAGAAGATCTACAAGACTAAACAACCATCAAACTTTGCATGAAACATCTCCCTGACCTCCTGACTTTGCGACATGGGCATCCCCTTTTCCGTTCCTCCGTCCGTTTGTCCAATCGTCCGTCTGAACATTTATCTTGAAGTTCGACATTTACATCAAAGTCAGTATTCTAATCAACTACAATTCTACCACAACCATCATACCTTGCATGACACATCTCCCTGACCTCCTGACTTGACAGATACATTGACCCAGTGACCTTGACCTATATTTTGCGCTCCAGTGACCTTGACACAATTTACGTTGATGTTCCAGATCTATTCAACTATAAGGCATATAACTACCAAACCTTGCATAATGCTTCTCCTAGATGTACTGACTCGGCAGGTACCTTGACCTGGTGACCTTGACATATATTTTGCGCTCCAGTGACTTTGACACATTTTGCGTCGACATTCGATATCTCCCCAACTATAAGGCCTGCAACCATCAAACCTTGCAAAATTTTTCTTCTCAATGTACTGACTAGGCAGGTACCTTGACCTGGTGACCTTGACCTATATTTTGGCTGCAGTGACTTTGACATAATTTATGTCAATGTTCCAGATCTCCTCATGTAAGACCTCCAGCCACCAAACCTTGCATAGTGCTTCTTCTAGATGTACTGACTGGGCAGGTATCTTGACCCAGTGACCTTGATCTATATTTTGCGCTCCAGTGCATTTTACACATTTTACGTCGATGTTCAATATCTCCTCAACAGTTACTATAAAGCCTACAACCACCAAACCGTGCATAGTGCTTCTTCTCAATGTACGGACTCCGCAGGTACCTTGACTCGGTGGCCTTGACCTATATTCCGTGCTCCATTGACTTTTACACCTTTTACGTCGCCCTTCCTTATGTCCCCAACTGTAAGGCCTTCAACCACCAAACCTTGTATAGTGCTTCTTCTCAATGTACCGACTCGGCAGGTACCTTGACCTTGTGACCTTGACCTGTATTTTGCACTCCAGTAACTTTGACACATTTTACGTTGATGTTTGGTATCTCCCCAAATCTAAGACCTACAACCACTAAATCTTGCATAGTGCTTCACCTCATTGCACTGGCTTGGTAGGTACCTTGACCTGGTGACCTTGACCTATATTTGACACATTTTGTGTTGATGTTCGATAACTCCTCAACTATAAGGCCTACAACCACCATATCTTGCATAGTGCTACTCCTTGATTTACTGACTTAGCAGGTACCTTGACCCGGTGACCTTGACCTATATTTCACGCTCCAGTGACTTTTACTCATTTTACGTCAACATTCCATTATCATTGGGCTGTATAATACGAAAAGTCAGTGCTGAAGATATAGCCATTAGAGGGAATGGCACTGGTCTGGAATATATGTGCCCCACTAGGCACTTTGTCTCCATTTCTTCAACCCAGTTTTCCAACTAAGCACTGCTAAGAATGAAATAAACTTATTTAATAACCACGTTCTGATTGTGGCTCCTGTGACTTTTTCCCCAGTAGGTGCGACGACGCCTTCCGCGGAATTCTTATTATTGTGTATAAGTTGAAAGTTTTGTAATTTGGTGATCAATAACGGGTAATACCAGCAATTTTCACATTGTTTGTATTATTATTGATGAACCCATGATACATTTTATGAGTACATGAATATTTACAAACTTTGTTGATGATGATTTGGTGATTTACCTCCCTTTCAACATTATTAAAGGCATATCAAGACAATGGAATGATAAAAGGCTCTGTGCCATGAAGTGCCGTACAGTCATGAGCTGAATTCTGCCTCAAGCAGGATTCGAACCCGGGACCTTGTGATCCGAAGTCGGGAGCCCTTACCACTCGGTCACCCAGACGTGTGTATGGAGTTATTATAAGGTGATTTCAATCTGGAAATAAATTGATATGTAAATTGGGCCGTAGGGGTGGGTTGGGGCAAAGGGTGTCTGACATTTCATTTAAGCTCTTGAACTGGCTTGAAATGTTGCCCAAGCTGGATAAAGTCTATGTGGCTAATGCTGACCCATAAGATGTAATCAGAGTCAGTTTGGACAACAGAGCAATGACCTGACAATGATTGTTTTACAAAAACTCCAATTCCTTCACGTTTATGGATATATTTCTGCTTTCTGCACTGGGGAAAAAAAGGACATACATGTATCCAGGCAGATCTATGCAGTCATATCTGTCAAGTTTTGTTTCACAAACACAAAACATATCATATTAATTTACTAACTCACCAAATTCTGGGAATTGTATTTTGCATTCTAAGCCACAAATATTTAAAGATGCAAATTTAAGTAATTTCTTGCTCTGTTTAATTTTACTAATTTACTGGATTTGCAAAACAATTGTTATTTTCACTATCACTTTAATGAAAATTACTTTTCATTTTCTGAAGTGTTATTATTAGAAGGATGATGACATGTATATATTTTTATCAAACTGACTATCAATTTGAATTGTGTCCTGAGTGTCTGATGAATAATAAGGGATCCTTTTTTGGCATTTGCATATATTCAAATTACAATTTTCACATAATATGGGTTAATAAGTCAAAATTGTTGGATGTAGAAATAGCAAATCAATTTTCAAAATTATTGATTTTGGCATATTTGCCAATGTCTTATTTTCTAGGGCATAATCTGATGAGTCTTTATGTCCATAATATGACATTTGAAACACTGAACTTGTTGCTAATGTCTACAATCTGAGGTAGAGTGATTTACAAGTCCACATTTCAAGCAGCATTTTGTACTAATTTGTTCAGTCTGTTGCCTTTAATGGTAATGGTTTTCTTATACACACTGATCTGGTTGTGGCCTGCCCTGCTGATTGGAATGACCACTCTATGTTGACAATGGTCCTTCATAGCTCTTGATAAGGTGCTTTTTTTCAACAAAAAAGTATCTGCATTTTTCTTATTTCCCACCAAAAACATATGTTGTGGGAACTCATTAGAATCTAATGAGTACCCACAACCTATGTTTTCGTCGGGAAAGAAGAAAACTATTAACCTGATACCCACCCTTATCTAGACCTATGGTCCTTGTCTATGTCTCTCTGAGACATGAGGTTAGGTGGGTACTGCATGGTACAGTTCACCAAGTTTGTGAAAATGGTGATCCTATGTTGACCTCTGACCTTTTTATGGCAAGGTCAAATTTGTATCCCTACGCATTTGTATGGGAAAATATTAACAGGTCAGTTCCTCAAAACATATTAAAGACCAGTGGCTGAAACTTACAAGGTGTAATTAAAGTAGCAAACCCTTTTAGTTACAATCAAAATTCTGTCCCCCGGGGTTATCTGCCCTTGCCCCTAGGCTATATACTTGTATAAAATCTTGTAATCTTTAAATAATTTCTCCTCTGAAAGAGCTTTGACCAATTTTCACCAGATTTCACATTTGGTCTTCTGTCAAAGGGGTATTATCAATTTATTCAAATGGCTCTGCATCATTGAACAAGATGGCCTCCATGCCCATATATGGTAAAAACACATGAAAAATTTCTTCTCCAGAACCAAAAAAACTTAAAGGCTGAATCTTGGTATGTACGTCAGGTACTCAAGGTCTACCAAATTTGTTCAAATGATGACCCTAGGATGACATTTGACTTTCTTATGGCAAGGTCAAATTTGAATTTGATGCATAAGTATGGGGAAACTATTGAAAGGTCAGTTTCTCAAAATGTATTATAGACTAATGGCTGAAACTTACAATGTATGATCAAAGTAGCAACCCCTTCTAGTTACAATAAAAATTTTGTTCCCCGGGGTTATCTGTACTTGCCCCCGGGCTATACATGTATACATGTGTAAAATCTCAAACGTAAAATCTTTAAACGTCATCTTTTCTAAAACATTGTGACCAATTTCCACTAAATTTCACATTGGACTTTCTGACGAAGGGGTATTATCAATTTGTTCAAACAATTCAGCATCTTTAAACAAGATAGCAGCCATTGGCCATGCCCATATGTGGTTAAAAAACACTTAAAAATCTTCTTCTCCAGGACCGTGAAAGTTTCATGGCTGAATCTTGGTATATAGCATTGGGGACTCAAGGTATACCATGTTTGTTCAATGTAGACCTTAGGTTGACTTTTGAACTTACGGCTAGGTCAAATTTGTGCCCCTATGCATTTGTATGGGGAAAATATTAAAAGGTCAGTTTCTCAAAATGTATGAAAGACTTATGGCTGTAACATACAAAGTATGATTAAAGTAGCAATTCCTTACACAGTCAAACCTGTCCTAAAGGCCACCTGTATTAAGCAATCACCTGTCTTTAAAGGCCATTATTTCAGATCCCATTAAAGGCAAATAAGTGGAAATCTACCTGTATTAAGCAAGCACCTGTCTTAAGCAACCAATTTTTGGCTTTCCCATAGGTGCTTGCTTAACACAGGTTTGACTGTATTTACAATCAAAATTTTATCCCCCAGGGATTATCTGTCTTTGCCCCTGGCCTATATACAGGTCTAAAATCTGGTAATCTTTAAATGTCTGCTGACCAGTTTTCATGAGATTTCACATTGGGCCTTCTGTCAAAGGGGTATTATCAATTTGTTCAGATGGTTCTGCATTATTAAACAAGATTGTCGCCATGCCAGTATATGGTAAAAAAAACCCAAAAAACTTAAAAATCTTCTTCTCCAGAACCAAAAAAAAGCTTCAAAGCTGAATCTTGGTATATAGTGTAGGGGACTCAATGTCTTCCAAGTTTGTTCAAATGATGATTCTATGATGACCCTTGACCTTTCAGTGGCAAGTTCAAATTTGCACCCCCATACTCTTGTATGGAGAAAATGTTGAAAATCATTTTCTGAACTACAGGCTGAAATTTGCATTGTATGATTAAAGTGGTAAAACATTTTAGCTACAGTCAAAATTTTGTCCCCTGGGAGTTTTAGCTCTTGCCCCTGTTTAAAATCATATAATCTTTCAACATCTTCTTCTCTGAAATGGCTTGACCAATTTTCACCAGATTTCATTATCGGAGCCTTCTGTGGAAGGGATATTGACAGTTTCTTTAAAAGTTCCACAACATTGAACAAGATGGCTGCCATGCCATTATATGATAAAAAAAACAACAAAAAACAAAAAAAAAAAAAACACACTTAAAAATCAAACAAAGGAAACTGAGCCTGAATCTTGCTATATAGCACTGGAGACTCAAGGTCTGCAGGGGTCATCCTAGAGAGCAATTTGGGAGAAAAAGTCTCCCTAAGCTGGCTGACCTCCCTATCTTGAGCTGATTGAGAAGTGAAAATGTACAATCTTGAAATTGTCGCAAAACTTCTTCCTCTCTGATAGCTCTAAGATGACCAAGTTTGTTCAGATGATGATCCTAGGATGACCTTTGACCTTTTCATATCAACATCAAATTTGCATCCATATACAAAATGTTGAAAAATCATTTTCTTAAAATGTATTAAAGACAAATGGCTGAAACTTACAGTGCATGATTAAAGTAGTAAAACTTGTTAATGTATAGAATCATATAAATTATTAAATGTCTTTTTCTCTGAAACCCCTGGCCAATTTTCACCAATTTTCACATGGGGCCTTCTGTCAAAGTGTTACCAACAATTTGTTCAGATGTTTTTGCACTGTTGAATAAGATGGCTGTCATGCCCATATATGGTAAAAACACTTAAATCTTTTTCTCCAGTACCAAGAAAGCTTTGAGGCTGAATCTTGGTATATATCATCTGGGATGCAAGGTCTACCAACATTGCTCAAAGGTAGATCCTAGGATGACTCTTGACCTTTTTATGGCACTGTCAAATTTCTGTCCTACTTGCTGTGGCAAGACTGGAAGAATGTTGCATCGATCTGCAAATATGCAATCACTGTTTTACCTTGTAAGCAAGATATCTCAACAACTATTTAGGCTACTGCCTTCAAACTTGATAGGCTGATAGGGGAGGATGAATAAATAACCTGATTATGCCCCCAACTTCAAATAAGTTTGTAGAGCATATTGTTTTTGGCTTGTCCCTTCTGACAGTCCGATCATCCATCTGTTACTCATGCTTTTTAGCTCACCTGAGCCAAAGGCTTGTAAGCTTTTGTGTCCGGTCTTTGCGTCGTCCGTCTGTCAATTTTTTACTTAAAAGACATCTCCTCCTAACCCGGTGAATGGATTTTGAAATAATTTTACAGGAATGTTCCTTGGATGACCCTCTACAAAAATTGCCTATATGGTTCTGCTCCGCTAAACAAAATGGCAGCCAGAGCTAAAAATAGAAAAACCTTTAAATGACATCTCCACCAAGACCAATGGCCCGATTTCAAAATAATTTCACAGAAATGTTCCTCTCATGCCCCTTTACCAAAATTGCCTAAAAGTAAATGGTTCCACTCAGCTAAACAAAATAGCCACCAGAGCTTAAAATAGAAAAACATTTAAACAACATCTCCTCCCAGGCTGATGGCCTGATTTCAAAATAATTTCACAGGAATGTTCCTCTCATGCCCCTTTACCAAAATTGCTGAAATGGTTCCGCTCTGCTTAACAAAATGGCTGCCCCAGAGCTAAAAATAGGAAAGCCTTTAAATGACATCTCCCCCCAGACCAGTGGCCTGATTTCAAAATAATTTCACTGAAATGCCCCTTTACCAAAATTGCTGAAATGGTTCTGCTCTGCAGAACAAAATGGTCGCCAGAGCTAAAAATAGAAAAAACATTTTAAAAGACATCTTCCAGGCCAAGGGCCCAATTTTAAAATAATTTCACTGAAATGTTTCTCTAATGCCCCTTTATCAAAATTGCTAAAAAGATCATAATCGGATTTTTGATTAACATGCTATGTAAAACCCATTTTTAATTAATTAATTAATTAAGTTTTTTGAAATGTTTTTCAATTTATTTATTTATTTATTTACTTGTATGTATATTTATTTATTTAGTTATTAATTATCAATTTATTTGCCTGGGTGACTGAGCTGGAGGTTTGTACTTCTAACAAAATCATATGTGTGTCCAGCAAGGATTCGGGTCGAACTGCTCATCTGGGCAGACTGATTTGAGTCTTTGTGGGTAGTGGGGTGTTCTGGCTCGGTTGTTTTAAGGTATTTAAAAGTCTAAAGGATTGGTCAATTTAGTGTGTCAATTTGGCGTAATAACATGAAGTCGGGAAAATTGATGACGTCATGATGTCATGTCATGTTGTTTGGTACATTTGTATCTATCTATAAGATTGAGCAGTAGAAAGCAGTAGTATCTTAAGAAATTTAATCTTTAATGTAATTTTGATATGTATTTAAGTACTTTATTTCAAATGTAGATTATCAAATTGAAGTGGTCTTCTTGAGAAAGGCCACTTGATGGCCGAAACATCGTGTTCCTTGGCAAATAAAGTGATTGTTTAAAAATTCTATTTGGATCCTTTATTCATTTGGATCACTAGTGTCATAAAGAGTAAAACTAGGCCACCAGGCCAAATCAAAGAAAAAACTTGTTAACATACTAGAGGTCTCTTTTTGAAAGTAATTATTATGAATCTTGCTCAAAATGTTTTTCTTTATGATTTCTAGGTTGACTTCTAAACTGGGTCATGAATCTTGCTCAAAAATGTTTGTCTTGATGATTTTTTGGTTGTTCAAAACTTAATCACTTGGGGTCAAAAACTAGGTCACCAGGCCAAATTAAAGGAAAACCTTGTTAACACTAGAGTTCACATTTTTGAAGTGATTATCATGACTCTTGCTCAAAGTACATGTATTTGTTTGCCGGCCTCGGTGGCTCAGTTGGATGCGCCGTCAGACTGGAGACCAGGAGGTCGCGGGTTCAACCCCCGCCGAGGTCGGCAACATTCTTTCGTGGAGATTGATCATGAAATATTTTCTACGGTCATTCTCTCCCTTCCGCTGATTCAAGAAGGGCAGTTGTCAGTTTCTGGCGAAAGAATGTGCACAATACTGGTTAACCGCTTAGAGGACTAAGCCTGTCCAGTAAATGTGTGGTTAGGTAAACTGACCGCGCTCGACATGATCCCATTGGGTTGACTGGGCCGTAAAACCTCAACACAAACAAACAAAGTATTTGTTTTTATGATTTCTAGGTCAGGTTTGGAACTGGGTCACTTATCACCCATATTTCATTGTCCATTGAATTACTTAAGTATTTCCATCTAAGTCACTTTTCTCAGTAACTATTGGTCCTACAGCAGTGATACTTCATACTTGCATACATTTTAGCAAGAATGCAGTCATCCATATTTAACCTTGACATATATTTCAAGGTCCACTGACTTTATTAGGTTTTATTAAGTTTTTGTGTTTAAATCAGTTTCTCAGTAACTGTTGGTCCAACAACCAGTGATACTTAGCACATGCATACATCTTAGCATAGCCTTTTGTGTGCAGTCATCCATATTTGACATTGACCGATATTTCATAGTCCATTAGGCATGCTTAATTGTCTTACTTGTTAATATAATCATCATGAATCTCAGTCAGAATATTTGGCCTCACCTACCTTAAGGTAAGACCTTTCAATAGGGTACACCCCCATCCCCAAGTTAGATCCTGTATATAGGTCAAAGTCAGTTCACTTTTTGTCATTTAAACCCATATTTAAGTTCTGCATTTAAGTTTTGAAAAGTTTGCGTAACTGCTGAAGTATTCAAGATACTGCTTTATTATTTGGCCAACACCTGCCTTAGGGTAAGACCATCCAATAGAACACACCCTTCTTCAGTTTGACCTTTTGTCTAGGTCAAGGTCAGGTCGTACTTTGTCAGTTAAACCCATGTTCAAGTTCTGTGTTTAAGTTTTGAAAAGTGCATGTAACTACTGAAGTATTCAAAATACAGCTTTAACGTTTTGCACACACCTACCGTACCTACCTAAGGGTAAGACCTTTCAATAGCACACACCTCTTCCTCAGTTTGACCTTCTGCCTAGGTCAAGGTCAGGTCATACTTAGTCATTTAAACCCATGTTTAAGTGCTGCGTTTAAATTTTGAAATGTGTACGTAACTGCTGAAGTATTCAAGATACTGCTTTAATATTTTGCCCACACCTACCTTAAGGTAAGATCTTTCAGTAGCATACAGTCCTTCCTCAGTTTGACCTTCTGCCTAGGTCAAGGTTAGGTCATACTTTGTCATTTACAGCTGTATTTAAGTTTTGAAAAGTGTACATGACTGCTGAAGCTGCCTGATGTATGTAAGATAGCTTTCATATTTTATCCACACCAACCTTAGGGATTCAGCATGTAAGATACAGCTTTAATATTTCGTCCGCACCAAACTAATCAATCAGTCAGTCACAGTCTTCTTAACAATGATCACTTCCAAAGATTGTTTTCATATCACCATGATATCGGATCATCCCTTAAGGGCAAGCTGCGTTGTCTTCTGACAACTCTTGTTTTCCTTGAGTTATGGCCCTTTGAAAATTTCAGCATTTTAACCTTGTAAGCAAGATATCTCAAAACCTATTTCAACTTTTGTCTTGAAACTTGAGTCTGATTGGGAATGATGAGTAGATGACCTGATAAACTTCACCAAAAAATCGTTTTTTCCTTGAGTTGCATCCCTTTGAAAATTTGTCATTTTAACCTTGTAAGCAAGCTGTCTGAACAACTATTAAAGATATTGCCTTGAAACTTGATATGCTGATAGGGGATGATGAGTAGTTAACTTGCTCAACTTTTGAAAAAAATCTGAAATGTTTTTCTTGAGTTAATTCAACATTTTAACCTTGTAAGCAAGATATCTCGAAAACTGCTTAACCCTTCTCTTGCTAAACACGACATGTCCTGTCTAAGCAAACAGTGTAGATCCAGATCATTTGGCTTCTGAAGAAGCCAACTGGTCTGGATCTGCACTGTTTGTCATTAAATACGTAAATTTCAATCAAAAACTCTGATCAAGTAATCTGATTGGCTGGAAATTAGAAGTGGGCATGGCATCTTAATTTATTCAGCATGACAAGGGTTAAGAAATTGCCTTGAAACTTGATAGGCTGATACAGGATGATGTGTAGATGAACTATTTAACGTCTAAAAAAATTCCTAAATTGTTTTCTTGAGATATGGCTCTTTGAAAATTATGGCATTTTAATTTTTTAAGCTGGCCCTTTGAAAATTACAGCATTTTAACCTTGTAAGCAAGATATCTTGAAAACTGTTTAAGCTATTGCCTTGAAACTTGACAGGCTGATGATGAGTAGATGACTTGATTAACTTCTAAAAAAATTTCAATTTTGTTTCCTGGAATAATGGCCCTTTAAAAATTTTGGCATAGCAAAGAGAGACCTAATGATTGAGAGTTCGTGCTCTTAGCCACCAGTCCACAGAGGCCTGCATATCACACTAGGAGCTTAAAAATCTGTAATTTGGTTTGCTACAATATTGTACCAAAGCAATGTTTGAAATCGCAAAGTTAGGGGCATAATTTTTCACAAAAACAATTTTTATTTTGCATGCACAGAGCATATTTATGCATACATTGGTAAAAAACATAACAAAAATATATTAACAAACTTGACATATTTCAGAAACCATTAGAACAAGTAAGAAGTGACTCATTATCACATGAGACGACAAATGTTGAAGATCCTGACATCAATGAAAATGACACAAATGAATTGCCGAGAGATGATGCAGTAAACCATGACATGCCTGATACATTAAATGACAACAATGGCAAGGAAGAAACTCCAATCACATAAGCTCTTATAAATCATGCATGACTCTGTAATGAGTGTGTGCATGGATGCATTACAAGAAATCTTGCTGAGCCAAGTACCGACTGGCTGCCACAATATATCACACAATAAATGCTTGTAAACAGACGTTGACCAGAATGAAACAGTTTTAGGCAGGAACAGCTAAATTTTATATTTCCGGATCCTCACAATGGATATACATGTACTGGAACTGTAGATCAGTTTGATATAACTGCTGTATAAGTACATGTAGATCAGGGCCCGGTTGTTCAAAGCATCGTTAGCTTAACGAGCTCGTTAAGGGCCATTTCGTTAACTATTTAGCGGATTCAATATACAATTTTCTGAAATTTTTTGCTGAAAAAAATGTGAGTAGCTTTTGCACTGCAAAAGCTACTCACATTTTTTCAGCAAAAAATTTCAACATATTTGCGTATCACTCAATGTAAATTTTAACGAATCGTTAACTAACGACATCGTTAGCTTTGAACAACTGGGCCCAGAAATATCAGTTCTGTACCGGCTTGTCACTCATTGGAATAGACCCCCAAATGACAATCCTTGGGACACAAGTCTCATCACAAACGTTGAGAGGTTTAAATCCTGTGGTAATAAAATTATGGGAATTCCATGGATGGCTATATTGATGATCAGTGTTTTGAGGCAAACTGGAAAGAGATTAGAGAAATATTAGATGACATTGAAAGTCCTATTGGAGATCCAGGTTTCAAAGGTGCTTTAGAACTACGGATGAAACAGGCTGTTACCCAAAAGAGGCACACTTATTGAAAAACCAATTCAAAACCTACCAGTCACAACTTCAAGGTTTGTATCATATGAATATTTAGTGCCACATTCTGGATCAGTAGTTTTAACCATGTTGATTGGTAATAGTTCTAAATGGAATTGATTTAATTGTTCTGTGGGAGTTTACTTACACACATAAAAAAATCATATGAGCGGTGTCATGACAAAATCTACTTTATGCATATGCAAACAACAAAACGCCTTTGTATCTCTAATTACTAGATTAAGTTCCAAGAATCTAGCTAATCTCTGAGGCTTAGCAGTCCGGTTCTAGTCTTACCTGGACGCAGACCCCAAAAACATGTTTTCTCTTAACCAGTGCCTCATATATTTATGTACTTGTGAATAGTATTATCATTTCCTCTTTCATCTGCAAGACTTAGTATTTTCTTGACTCTCAATGTAAAAAAGTAAATAGAAAAGTCCATAGTGACACAATCACAAGTCACAGCCTGCTACCTCTGACACCAAGAGAAAGATGAAAGAGACATAAATCGACATGTGCAATATGTGAAGGCTGAGTGCTACTTGTTTTTCGTCAAAATGACACATGTAGAATACAACTACACTACAACCTCTTTATAACATGGTTCATTATAACACGGTTTTGGATATAACACTGTTCAAAGATGGATCCCAAAAAATGTATAGATTATATTGAAAAATGACCATAAATGGTAATTTTTCAATATAATCTATACATTTTTGTTTGGATATAACACGGTTGTTTAACTAGCTAGGTTTATGTTATGGACTCCAACAATAGTGTTATAAAGAAGTTGTGGTGTAACTGGCATTAAACTGCTGAAGCATAATCATCTAAAATATACACTGGTATTTCTATAGCTCAGTAACATGGATTGATGTAAATGTATTGAGAATATACAGCCTTGTTACAAAGTAACCATATTTGCTTTGCAAAAAGTCTTTCCCCTAATAAATAACTGGCTTTATGAACATTTTTGATTGTTTAAGTGTTATAGTGGTTATCAATAAATTTAAAAGCAAAGGGGAAACTGTTTGAAATGATGATTGCACATACACACCTTCAAACAGTTTCACAAGTATTCCGCCTGTCCTAATGTATACATTGCTTTGAGACTAAATGTGTGTTTTTGTGGTCATAGTATGGAATTTATCTGATGGGTTGTGCGTCACAACATGTGGTATCAATAGATTTATATCTGCACATGGGCTTGGCAAAAGCAACAAAATGACACATGCGCCAGGGAAGACTCGGATTAACCAGGGCATCCACCAGTCTGATCAGTCTTCACTGTCTGCATAAAAAAAATTTGGTCTTCACCTGCTGATCAGATGGGCAGATGTCCTGGGCCAAGTTGTTCAAAGCATTGTTAGTTTAACGAGCTCGTTAGTGGTCAAAATGTTAACTGTTCTAGTAAGTACAATATCTAATTCACAGGTATTTATGCTGAAAAAATGTGAGTAGCTTTTCACATTTTTTCAGCAAAAATATTAGCGTATACGCCATATTTAACGATCAAAGTTTTAACAATACATTAACTAATGACACTGTTAGTTTTGAACAACAGGGCCCAGAAAAGTTGCCTTTGGAAACAAAGAACACATTACATGCCTGGGATGAGCTATAGTAATCACTTTTTGTCTGTTTTCCATCCATTTGTGAATCTGTCCATCCCTCCGTTCCTGCATTAGCACTTTCAAACGACAACTCCTCCTAGACTGTTGAAGCGATTTGACCCTTATTACCTAAGAATGTTGCCCAGGTTAAAGGGGGATTTAAAAAAAAAGCTAAAATTATGTTGAATTGCCTCTTGATTTGGTTGCCATAACAACAGAAAGCTCCCATAAGCACATAATGGGAAAATGGATGAATTGCATTTTCTCCATAACCAGTGAAGTGATGTAAACCATATTTGGCAGTTATGATCATTGATGATTGTCTTCTTTTAAATGACAATTCCAAAACCACTGGGACTCTAATTAGGTACAAACGTTGCTTAGGTAAGGGCAATTCAGAATAGCTAAAATTATGGCGATCTACCTCTTGGTTTGGTTGCTGTAGCAACAGAAAGCTCATATAGACTAATAATGGGAAAATTGTGAAATTACATTTTCTCCATAACCTGTGAAGTGATGTAAACCGTAAATTTGGCAGTTATGATAATTCAATGATTTTCTACCCAGTTTATATGTTTAATGACCAGTGGCCATTTTGTTTGGTTACCATGGCAACATTAAATTTATAGGCATCCGCAGATAGTAAGCATTACTTGGTAAGCAAGCTTCGCCCACCATGCCCATAGGCCTAAAGTAGGAAATTGTAAATCCTCAGCAGGGAAAGAAGATGTCTCTTGTCTGGCTTGTAAATAGTCAGGAAGTATAGCATAGGTGGATGTGGCAACATACAAATGGATTACCTCTTCTTCCATCATTAACACCTTGAGCACTTCATGCTCATGTGAGCTGTTGTGATCTGTAAATGGCCGTCGTATGGCGTGCATTGTCCGTCATGCGGCGTCAACAATTTGTTTAAAAGCCTACTTCTCCTACACCCCTGGGCCAAGTGACTCAAAACTTGTGAGGAAGCATCAGGGTGACTTGTAGATCAAAAATAGCTTAAATCATTCTGATGGGAAATTTAAGATGGCAGCCATCTTGAAAATCAAGTTTTTGTTTCTTCTCCTGAACCAAAAGGCCAATTGACTTGAAAGGAAGCATGGAGAGGTGACTTGTAGATCAAAAATAGCTAAAATCATTCTGATCCTAAATCCAAGATTGCCGCGGTGGTGGCCCTCTTAAAAATCTCTATATTTTTTGCTTCTTCTCCAGAACCGAAAGGTCAGATGACTTGAAACTCTGTAAGAAGCATCAAGGTGACTTGTAGATCAAAACAAGCTAAAATCATTCTGATCAGAAATCCAAAATGGCCACTGTTTGTGGCCATCTTGAAAATTAATTTTTCGCTTCTTCGCCTGAACCGAAAGGCGAATTGACTTGAAACTAGGTAGGAAGCATTGGGGTGACTTGTAGATCAAAACAGTTAAAATCATATTGATTGGAAATCTCGAAAATCATTTTTTCGCTTCTTCTCCTGAACCAAACACCCAATTGACTTGAAACTTGGTAGAAAGTATCAGGGTGACTTGGTGATCAAAAATAGCCAAAATCGTTTATGATCTGAAATCCAAGATGGCCGCCATGGCCACCATCTTGAAAATCTAATTTTTGCTTCTTCTCCTGAACCAAAAGGCCAATCGACTTGAAACTTGATAGGAAGCATCAGGGTGAATTGAAGATCAAAAATTGCTAAAGTTCTTCTGATCAGAAATCCAAGAGGGCTGCCATCTTGAAAATCTTTTTTTGGCTTACTCCTCCTGAACCGAAAGGCCAGTTGACTTGAAACTTGGTAGGAAGCCTTGGGGGTGACTTGTAGAACAAAAATAGCTAAAACTGTTCGGATTGGAAATCCAAGATGGCTGCCATGGCCGCCATCTTGAAAATCTATTTTTCGCTTTTTCTCCTGAACCAAAAGGCCATTTGACTTGAATCTTGGTAGGAAGCATCGAGGTGACTAGTGGATCAAAAATAGATAAAATTGTTCTGATAGGAAATCTAAGATGGCCGCCATGGTGGCCTTCTTGAAAATCTGTTTTTTGCTTCTTCTCCTGAACCGAAAGGCCAATTGAAACTTGGTAGGAAGCATCAAGGTGACTTGTACATCAAAAATAGCTAAAAATGTTGTGGTCGAAAATCCAAAATGCTCTGATGATGACCATCTTTAAAATCTCTTTTTAGCTTCTTCTCCTCAAATGAAAGGCCAATTGACTTCAATGAAGCTTGGTAGGAAGCATTGGGATGACTTGTAGATCAAAAATAGCTAAAATCGTGTTGATTGGCAATCCAAGATGGCCACCATCTTGAAAATCTATTTTTCGCTTCTTCTCCTGAACCAAAAGGCCGATTGAGGTGGATCTTGGTAGGAAGCATCAGGGTGGCTTGTAGATCAAAAATAGCTAAAATCTTTCCAATCGGAATTCCAAAATGGCCCCCATGGCTGCTATCTTGAAAATCGGTTTTCTATTCTCCTCCTGAATGGAAGGGCCAGTTGACTTGAAACTTGGTAGGAAGCATCGTGGTGTCTTGTTGAGCAAGAATAACTAAAATCCTTCTGTTCCAAAATCCAAGATGGCCACCATGACCGCAATCTTGAAAATCTATTTTTTTGCTTTTTCTCTTGAAACAAAAGGCCAATTTTGAAACTTGCTAGGAAGCATCATGGTGAAAAAAATAGCTAAAATTGTTCCAATGGGAAATCCAACTTGGCCGCCATCTTGAAAGTCTATTTTCGCTTTTTCTCCTGAAACGAAAGGCCAATTGTCTTGAAACTTGATAGGAAGCATCGAGGTGACTAGTAGATCAAAATAGTTAGAATCATTCTGATCGGAAATCCTAGATGGTCGCCATGGCCGTCATCTTGAAAATCTAGTTTTGGCTTCTTCTCCTGAAAGGAAAGCCACTGGACTTGAAACTTGGTAATAGCATCGCGGTGACTTGTTAATCAAAAATTGTTTGAATCATTCCTTTTGGAAATCCAAGATGGCCGTCATCGCAGCCATCCTGAAAGTCTATTTTTAGCTACTTCTCCTGAACAGAAAGTCCAACTGACCTGAAACTTGGTAGGAAGCATTGGTGTGCTTGTACATAGAAAATAGCTAACATTATTCTGATCAGAAATCCGAGATGGCCACCATAGCTGCCATCTTGAAAATCTAGTTTTTGCTTCTTCTCCTGAACCAAAAGACCAATTGACTCCAATCTTGGTATAGGAAGCATCAGTGTGACTTGTAGATAAAAAGAGCTAAAAACATTCAGATTAGAAATCAAAGATGGCCACCATGATACTACCTTGGAAATGTATTTTGTACCAAAATGCTAATTTATTAGCTCGCCAGGACTATACCCCTGGAGAGGTTATGTTGTCACCCAGGTGTTGGCGTTGTCGTCTGTCGGCATCGGCGTCCGCATTAGCACAATGTTTAAGTTTTCAAATGTGTGCATAGTTTTTGAACTGTTTAAGGTACTGCTTTCATATTTGGCCTACACCTACTTAAGGGTAAGACCTTTCAATATCATACACCCCTATCCCCAAAATAGACTCTTTATGTAGGTCAAGATCAGTTCTTACTTTGTCTTTTACATCCATGTTTAAGTTTTGAAAAGTGTACATAACTGCTGAAGTATTCAAGATAGAGTTCTAATATTTGGCCCACACCAGCCTTAGGGTTAATAACACATACCTCTTCCTCAGTTTGACCGTCTGCCTAGGCCAAGGTCAGGTCATACTTTGTCATTTGAACCCATGTTTGAGTTCTGCGTTTAAGTTTTGAAAAGTGTTTGTAACTGCTGAAGTATTCAAGATACCGCTTTAATATTTGGCCCACACCAACATTAGGGTAAGACCTTTCAATAGCACAGACCTTTTCCTCAGTTTGACTTTCTGCCAAGGTCAAGGTCAGATTATACTTTGTCATTTAAACCCATGTTTGAGTTTTGCGTTTAAGTTTTGAAAAGTGTTCGTAACTGCTTAAGTATTCAAGATGTTGCTTTAATGTTTGGCCCACACCTACCTTAGGGTAAGACCTTTCAATAGTACACACCCCTTCCTCAGTTTGACCTTCTGCCTAGGTCAAGATCAGGTCATACTTTGTCATTTATACCTGGTTTAAGTTTTGGAAAGTGTACATGGCTGCTGAAGTATGTAAGATATAGCTTTCATATTTCGTCCACACCAGCCTAAGGGAAGATGTTTCAGTGGCATATACCCCATCCCTCAGTTTGACATTCTTCCATTCAAAGTCAGGTTATACATGTACTCTATCATTTACTGCTATGTTTAAGTTCTGCATTCAATCTTTAACATTTAAAGATTGTTTTCTTATCCAACCAGCCCTTTCCTGCAAGCTGTGTTGTCTTCTGACAACTCGTGTCTGGTTATCAAGTGAGTGGTACAGGGCCATCTTGGCCCTGTTGTTTCTTTACTTATTCAGTGAAGGTGAGAGCTTGATAAGTCCCTGCACTCATGCAAAGATAAATAGATTATAAAAAGAATGGCCCTTTGAGAGCAATGAACACATACACAGAGACAAAAACAGCTGGTGTCTAAAACAATATATGATTGAAGTATGTAGCAAAAGCTTTAAGTTACAATCAAAATTTTATTCTGCAAGGGTTATCTTCTCCTGTTCCTGCACTGTATACATGCTTAAAATCTTATTTTTTTTTTAAACAACTCTCTGAAACCACTTGGCCAATTTTTTCCAAATTTCATGTCGATCCTACTTCTGAAGCGGGATGGAGAGTTTTTTCAAATGGTCACACTCCATTGACTGTCATGCGCATATATGGTAAAAATAATAATAAAAACACATTCTTCTTCTTCAAAACCAAAAACTGTTCAAAATGATGATCCTTTCATTAGTTGCAATGACAGGATTGAAAAGTGTTGCATAACATTTTCATATCTGTGGTGGCTATTTCAGTCAGGTGAGTGAGCCATGGCCCGTGGGCCTCTTTTTTTTTTTTTTTTTTTTTTTTTCGTTTTTCATTGCTCATATCTATTTGGTGTTAATTTATATTCCAAATTCAGCTTTAATTTCTATTCCAAATTCAGCCATTAAATGTTTTTATTCAATCTATTGTATTTTATATTTCTATACTAAGAATATAAAAGGGGTCAGTCAGATAAGCACAGGTGATACATTAGTAATGAACAATGGGTGGGTAAAAATAGCCAAAACTACACATTTCCTTAAAACTTCATCTATGACAGTGTGTCAAGGTCATGATAGACTTGGAAATTGTTTACATTTACAGCAGACCTTTGATTATGTTTCTTAAAATCTTTGCTGAAGTTGGAATGTGGTGAATATTGTTACAGGATGATACAGCAAGTTGCATTTTATTGCTGCTGTGGCCAAATATAGAATCATAAATTTTGCATTAGCTTCTGTAGTTGCAGTGACACTGGCCTGGGATACATGTTAACCACTAGTCACTTCATCTAGTGCATAATTATCTTAGAATGATGCTTAATTTGAAAACCACCCTAAAGTAATATTCAGTATAATTATATTATACAGAAACATTTCAGTTTGTCATCTGCTGAATTTGCCTATAGAGTGGTAAATAATTTCAATACTTGTTTTTTTCATTAAATGAAAGAAAAATATTTCAAAATGTCATCTGCTGCAGTAATGATTGACTCTTTAAGGGTAAAAATAATATAAATCAAAATTAAAGTGGTTCCATCATAAATTATGATGACTGTATGTGATGCTAAAATAACTCAGTGACCTAAAATTTAGGATCAGATATAATTAGTTGAGTGTGAGGAGGGTCTAAAGATCTGTCAGTGATTATAAAATTACCCTAACTTAAAGGTTGATACTAGAGCTAATTTTGATATAACTACTTTTTTTTGTCTAAAAAGTACTATTTACAAATGAAATTAAGTTGTCCTTAGTTTGCTATAAAATGTTTCTGAGGACTGTGCAATAAAGTATTATAGGAAAAAATATTGTCTAAATACATAGTTTTCTAACTAGGCTACGTAGCCAAGTTAGGTCAAGGGAGGTAAAAATGTTATCACTAATCTAAGAGTGATTAGAATCTAATTACTTTAAAAGAGTTCTTGTATATTTGTAATTTTATGTATTTTTACTGGTAATATTTCTTTCACATTAACCCTTGTCCTGCTGAACCTGGATATACCCTGACTTTGCAAACAGCTTAGATCCAGATCAGTTGGCTTCTGAAGAAACTAACTGATCAGGATCTGCACTGTTTGCCTTTAAGTCTGTAAACTTATAGCAACAATCTGGATCAAGAAATCTGATTAGCTGAAAATTAGAAATAGTTGTGGCATCTTTATTTATTCAGCATGACAAGGGTTAAATGTGCAGCTTCTTCAGAACCTCAGTAAAAGCATACAATCAAACCTGTGTTAAGCATTAAGGCCAAATAATGGTTGCTTAGGACAGGTGCTTGCCTAATACTGGTAAATTTACATTTTGTTTGGCTTTTTAAGAACCAAAACATGTGGCCTCTTAAGAGAGATGATTGCTTAAGACAGATGGTCTTTCAGACAGGTTTGACTGAAATTATTTTTGTGAAACTTGGAGTATCAGAACATTTATTCTGATTAATTTAATGGACATTGATTGTGTTGGGGTTTAACGACACGTGAACCCTTATGGGTCATTTTGTGTTGTCTCCCAGAGAGAGGGAGAAAAGAGATAGAAGAGGTAATAGAGGAGATGAAAGTGAAGGACAGAAAAGAGAGAGGAACAGGAATGAAAGTGAAGAAACAGAAGAAATAAAAACTTTCCCCAATACCCTTACCTGCTACAAGGATAGCAGGCCTTGCCCAACTATAAGCCAAAACCATTTGGATGCCCCAGTGACGTACGATACACGACACCTTCACCACACCCGACCACCCCCAAATTTAATGGACAATATAATTATCAAAACAATTCTTGGAAAAATTAGTTTTGAAACAAAAGTGAAGCTCCTGCAATTTTTGTTACATCTAAAGTAGCTCAGGTATCAACCTTTAATACAAATAAAATAATATAGTATCAGCTAAATCAATTTAATGCTAAATTTAATTATAGGATGACCCTAATTTATAGTCTCCACTGTTTGATAGACATTCAGCAGTTTTTACATCATCAGGTAAGTCTTTTGAACTTGTTCAAATTTTAGGCATGTCTTCTGACAAGACTGGGTAACCACATTATATTTTTCTTATTTCTCCTTGAAAACATGTTGTGGTACTCATTAGGGGAGCCTCACCAAGGAACTTCTTATGAGCACCCACAACAATATTTTCATGGAGAAATAAGAAAACTATAATATTAGTCCTTTTTGGTTGAAAAAAAAAATGATTACATGTATGGATATTAGTGCCTTATCTGGAGCTATGTTTAGGAGAAGAATGGTAAGGAGTTAACTCTTAAACTGCCAATCACAATAATTGTCGTCTGCTTTCTCATCTGCTTGTGATTTTAAAAGTAATTTTTGCAAACAGTATGGGCCAAGATCAGACTGCTCCTCTAGGAGCAGTCTGATCTGGCTCCACACTGTTTGCCTGTATGCAAAAATAGGTTTGAAAAGTTTGCATGAAAATTTCAGAAGATGACAAAAACAGACATTTTCAGATGCAGGTTTTCTTGACGTTTTAAGGGTTAAGGTGTCTGAATATGCAGTGTGAATATGAATTCAATCACACTATCTGGACATGTGGAATAATATTGGTGAACTGGTTGATTCCTGTCTAAAATGTTTTCTTGTGTGTTTACACAGGTATATTGACAATGGCAATGAAAAGAATAAGAGGGGTTCTTGTGGATCTGAGTGGAACCATCCACGTAGATGACACAGAAATTCCTGGCTCTGTCCAGGCTCTGGACAGGTAATTTTTTTAAGTATTTTCTGCTTCCTGTTGAAGACTGAGAGGATGTTGGCAAGAAAAGGCAGAGATACAGGGCAAGAGATAAGGGGAGTATCTGAGTAAAAAAACCAGATGTTTTGAGCAAATACTCAATTATTTTAAAAAACTTGGGTATTGATACCCAATTGATGTTTTGAGCAAATACTCAATTATTTTCAAAAACTTGGGTATTGATACCCAATTGATTTGACAGAGTACACAATTATCTCCAAATTCAAGAGTGAAACATTAAAGTTTCCAGGCCAGAAAAGCACATAATAGGTGTTTTTGTTCTCCATATGACAAATACTATCATAAAATTAATAGGGTATAATGAAATACATGAACCAAGTTTTAAGTACTAAATCATTCTTGTTTGTGCTCTTTCTTTCTGTTTTAATAAGTTTTACCCAATTAATTCTCATTTTGAGAGGTATCTTTACTCACTCAAACCGAAAAATGAAAATCTGATTTTACCCAATTAATTAAATTTTGAAGGGGTTAAACACCCAAACACCACCAAAACTATCTGTGGCCCTGGAGATATTTTTGTCCTCAACATTGGAGAAGTTGAGCAGGCATTGTGCATTTATTTTGTCCAACCATAACACTTTGGATTTATAAGTTTCATAATTTCAGAATCGATTCAAACTTTCTGACATTATCACAATATTGTCATGGAAAACCATTAATTAAATTTCAGCAAAGTAAAAATATTTTTGAAGAGAAAAGCTCAAAAAAAAAAAGTCACTTTACTATAGAAATTGCATTGGTCAGACCAATTTTTGGCTATAAATTTATTTTTAGGATAAATTTTTGTGAACAAAACACAGAAACAGAACAGACAAATGGTTTCTGATAAGATATGGTCAGTCAAAACAAAATAGTTTTGTTCAAAATAAAAGCCAAGGTAAAAGGGTCTTTCCAAGTGATTCTGGAAGCATGGTAGTTGTAAACAGTATAGACCAATATCAGACCCCACAAAATGCAGCATCTGATCAGGGTCTACACTGTTGGCCATACATACAGCATTACTTTAGACACATCAAGGGGTAGTAGAATGGACTTTTTTTCAAATTTTAAGACAAGTATGGTAAGTAGATAATGTGTCCCAGTACTTAGGGTTATTACGGTAACAAAAAACAAACATATTACTCTATTGGGACATTTTAACTCCTTGTTAGCTCATCTGAGCCATTAGGCTTACAGGTGAGCTTGTAGTATAGGCAGGTTCTGCCGTCTGTCTGTCGTTTGTTGTCCACACGCTTCAAACATCTTCTCCTCAGAAACCACAAATCAAAGCCAAATTTCATGTAGAGTCTTAGTGGGTAGGGGGAACGAAAGTTTGTTTGTAGCATCTGGGTCACATGACCAAGATGGTCGCTACACCCATATGGTAAAAACCCTTTAAAAATCTTCTTCTCTGGAACCAAAGGGCCAGTGGCCTTAGGGCTTGGTATGCAGCATTAAGGAAATGGGCCGCAAGAAGTTTAAAAAGATGATGTCCTTCTGTTGACCTTGACCTTTTTAAGGAAAGGTCAAATTTCGTTATATACTCCTGAAGGCAAAATTTTAAAAATCTTCTTGTCTGAAACTAGAAGGCCCATGTCTTTGATATTTGGTATGTAGCTTTATCTTTTGGACCGCTATGAAGATTTTTTAGCTCACCTGAGCCGAAGGCTCAAGGTGAGGTATTGTGATCACTCACTGTCCATCGTCATCGTCCGTCTGTCCGTCCGTTCCCACGAGCGGGTACTTGCGTGGCTTACCATCAGCATTTTAGATACTTAAGTGGCAAAATGGTCATACCAGGCTAGCCACATTAGAGAGAGCTATGGACAGGTAATCCATACTTAATCTGGCTAAATAAAGTTATTTTAATTTGTAGGCACATAATAATGGTCAGAAATTCATCCATTCCTAAGGACGTCCAAGTACCCTCGGGTACCATCTTTTTTTATGCGCCTGCGCAGTAATACATCTTTTGAAAGCCACTTAAAATCAGTAGCCCCTTATGAACAGTTAATCTATACCTAACGTGGCTAAATGGCCAGCCACATAAGAGAATGGTAGCTACTGACAGGTAATCCATACCTAATGTGGTTAAATGGCTACCCACACAAGAGAATAATAGCTATGGACAGGTAATCCAAAGCCACTTAAAATCAGTAGCCCCTTATGGACAGTTAATCTATACCTAACGTGGCTAAATGGCTAGCCACATAAGAGAATGGTAGCTACTGACAGGTAATCCATACCTAATGTGGTTAAATGGCTACCCACACAAGAGAATAATAGCTATGGACAGGTAATCCATACCTAATGTGGCTAAATGTAATTTGTAGACACATAATGATGGACAGTAATAGGCACTTAAAATCAGTAGCCACTTAATGATTTTTGCCACAAAGTGCATAGCCACGTATGTACCCATTCGTTCCGTTCACAATCTTTAAACAACATCTCCTCCTAAACCACTGATTGGATTTTGACCAAATTTCACAGGAATGATCCTTGGTTGATCCTCTTTCAAAGTTGTTCAAATGGTTCCGGTCCATTGCATATCTAGGTCACAGGAGCTAAAAATATATTTTTTAACTAAAAACTCAAAAAATCTTCTTGTCAGAAACCACTGGACCGATTTCAATAAAATTTTGCAGAAATGTTCCTTTGGTGATCCTCTACCAAGATTGTTCAAGCCATTTGGATTCGTCAAAAAACATGGCCGCCAGGGGGCGGGGCTTATTTTCCCTATATATCTATATAGAAAACTTTAAAAATCTTCTTGTCAGAAACCACTGGACCAATTTCAATATAATTTTGCAGAAATGTTCCTTTGGTGATCCTCTATCAAGATTTTTCAAGCCATTTGGATTCGTCAAAAAACATGGCCGCCAGGGGGCGGGGCTTATTTTCTTTATATATCTGTATAGAAAACTTTAAAAATCTTCTTGTCAGAAACCACTGGACCGATTTCAATATAATTTTGCAGAAATGTTTCTTTGGTGATCCTCTACCAAGATTGTTCGAGACATTTGGATTCGTAAAAAAACATGGCCGCCAGGGGGCAGGGCTTATTTTCCCTATATATCTATATAGAATATTTTAAAAATCTTCTCGTCAGAAACCACTGGACCAGTTTCAATATAATTTTGCAGAAATGTTCCTTTGGTGATCCTCTACCAACATTGTTCAAGCCTTTTGGATTCGTCAAAAAACATGGCCGCCAGGGGTGGGGCTTATTTTCCCTATATATCTGTATAGAAAACTTTAAAAATCTTCTTGTCAGAAACCACTAGACCAATTTCAATATAATTTTGCAGAAATGTTCCTTTGGTGATCCTCTACCAAGATTGTTCAAGACATTTGGATTGGTCAAAGAACATGTCCGCCAGAGGCCGGGGCTTATTTTCCCTATATATCAATATAGAAAACTTTAAAAATCTTCTTGTCAGAAACCACTGGACCGATTTCAATATAATTTTTGCAGAAATATTCCTTTGGTAATCCTCTACCAAGATTGTTCAAGCCATTTGGATTCATCAAAAAACATGGCTGCCAGGGGGCGGGGCTTATTATCCCTATATATCTATATAGAAATCTTTAAAAATCTTCTTGTCAGATACCACTAGACCGATTTCAATATAATTTTGCAGAAATGTTCCTTTGGTGATCCTCTACCAAGATTGTTGAAGACATTTGGATTCGTCAAAAAACATGGCCGCCAGTGGGCGGGGCTTATTTTCCTTTTACATCTATATAGAAAACTTTAAAAAATCTTCTTGTCAGAAACCACTGGACCGATTTCAATATAATTTTGCAGAAATGTTCATTTGGTTATCCTCTACCAAGATTGTTCAAGCCATTTGGATTCGTCAAAAAACATAGCCACCAGGGGGCGGGGCTTATTTTCCCTATATATCTATATAGAAAAGTTTAAAAACCATCTTCTCCGAAACCACTTGACCGATTTCAATATAATTTTGCAAAAATGTTTCTTTGGTGATCCTCTAGGAAGATTCTTCAAGCCATGTGGATTCGTCAAAAAACATGGCCGCCAGGGGGGGGGGGGGGCGCGGCTTATTTTCCCTATATATCTATATAGAAAAGTTTAAAAATCTTCTTGTCCGAAACCACTGGACTGATTTCAATATAATTTTGCAAAAATGTTCCTTTGGTGATCCTCTAGGAAGATTGTTCAAGCCATTTGGATTCTTCGAAAAACATGGCCGCCAGGCATGGGGGTTGGGTGGTGGGCGGCTTATTTTCCCTATATATCTATATAGAAAAGTTTAAAAATCTTCTTGTCCGAAATCACTTGACAGATTTCAATATAATTTTGCAAAAATGTTCCTTTGGTGATCCTCTAGGAAGATTGTTCAAGCCATGTGGATTCGTCAAAAAACATGGCCGCCAGGGGGGGGGGGGTGGTGGGGGGCGCGGCTTATTTTCCCTATATATCTATATAGAAAAGTTTAAAAATCTTCTTGTCCGAAACCACTGGACCGATTTCAATATAATTTTGCAGAAATGTTCCTTTGGTGATCCTGTTGCAAGATTATATAAGCCATTTGGATTCGTCAAAAGACATGGCCGCCAGGGGGCGGGGCTTATATTCCCTATATATCTATATAGAAAAGTTTAAAAATCTTCTTGTCCCAAACCACTGGACCGATTTCAATATAATTTTGCAGAAATGTTCCCTTGGTGATCCTGTACCAAGATTGTTCAAGCCATTTGGATTTGTCAAAAAACATGGCCGCCAGGGGGCGGGGCTTATTTTCTTTATATATCTGTATAGAAAACTTTTAAAATCTTCTTGTCCGAAACCACTGGACCGATTTCCATATGATTTTGCAGAAATGTTCCTTTGGTTATCCTGTTGCAAGATTGTTCAAGGCATTTGGATTTGTCAAAAAACATGGCCGCCAGGGGGGCGGGGCTTATTTTCCTTATATATCTATATAGAAAACTTTAAAAATCTTCTTGTCATAAAGCACTGGACGGATTTCAATATAATTTTACAGTAATGTTTCTTCGATGATCCTCTACCAAGAGTGTTCAAGCCGCCATGATTTGTTAAAAAACATGGCCGCAAGGGGGCGGGGTTAATTTTTCATATATATATCTGTATAGAAAACTTTAAAAATCTTCATGTCATAAACGACTGGACCGATTTCAATATTACTTGGCAGAAATGTTTTATCTTAGTGACCCTTTATCAAGATTGTTCAAGCCGTCATGATTTGTCAAAAACATGGCCTCTAGAGGGTGCGGGGCTTATTTTCCATATATATCTATATAGAAAACTTGAAAAAATCTTGTCGTCAGAAACCACAGGACTGATTTCAATATAACTTCACAGAAATGTTTCCTTGGTGACCCTTTACCAAGATTGTTTAAACCGTTATGATTTGTCAAAAAACATGGCTGCTAGGGGGCGGGGCTTATTTTCCTATATATCTATTTAGAAAATTTTAATAGTGTTTTCAGAAACCACTTGACCACTTGACCGATTTCAATGTAACATTGCAGGAATGTTTCTTATGTAACCCTCTATGAAGATTGTTCAAGCCGTCATGATTCGTCAAAAAACATGGCCGCCAGGAGTCGGGGCTTATTTTCCTTATATATCTATAGAAAACTTTAAAACTCTTCTTGTTAGAAACCACTGAACTGATTTCATTATAACTTTGCAGAAATGTTTCCTTGGTGACCCTCTACTAAGATTGTTCAAGTAATCATGATTCGTCAAAAAACATGGCTGCCGGGGGCAGGGCTTATTTTCCCTATATATCTATATATAAAACTTTAAAAATCTTCTTTTCAGAAACCAATGGACCGATTTCAATACAACTTGGCAGGAATGTTTCTTTGGTGACCCTCTACAAAGATTGTTCAAGCCGTCATGATTCATCAAAAAACATGGCCGCTAGGGGGCGGGGCTTATTTTCCCTATATATCTATATAGAAAACTTTAAAAATCTTCTCGTAAGAAACAGTTGGACCGAGTTCAATGTAACTTGGCAGAAATGTTGCTTTGGTGACCTTCTACCAAGATTGTTCAAGCCTTCATGATATGTCAAAAACCATGGCTCCCAGGGGGGCGGGGCTTATTTTTCGTCTATATCTGCATAGAAAATTTTAAAATTCTTATTGTCACATACCCCATGACCGATTTCAATATTACTTGGCTGGAATGTTGCTTTAGTGAACCTATTTCAAGATTGTACAAGCAGTCATGATTCGTCAAAAAACATGGCTGCCATGGGGTGGGGCTTATTTTCCCTATATATCTAAATAGAAAACTTTAAAAATCTTCTTGTCAGAAACCACTGAACAGATTTCAATATAACTTGGCAGGAATGTTCCTTTGGTGACCCTCTACTGATCTTCTCCGAAACCAAAGGGTCAGTGACCCTGGGGCTTGGTATGCAGCATTGGAGACATGGGCCCAATAAAATCTGAAAAAAAAAAAATAACCTTTGGTTGACCTTGACCTTTTTAAAGGTCGAATTTTTCTACAAAGGCTCCTGTAGGCAAAAATTTAAAATCCTTCTTGTCTGAAACTTGAAGGTGGAGGCCTTTGATTTTTGGTGTGTAGCTTTATCTCTACGAAGATTGTTCAAATTTTAGCCCTGGGGCCAAACAAATGGCCCCGCCACAGGGGTCACTTGTTTTATATAGATTCATATAGGGAAAACTCTTCAAACATCTTCTCTTTAGAAACCATTGTGCCAATTAGAGCCAAATTTCATTTGGATCCTTAATGGATTGGGGGAATGGAAGCTTATTTGCTGTATCTGGGTCACATGTCCAAGGTGGCTGCCATGCCCATATAATTATGGTAAAAACCCTTTAAAAATCTTCTTCTCCAGAACCAAAGGGCAAATGGCCATGGGACTTGGTATGCAGCATTGGCGACATGGGTCCATTAAAGTTTGAAAAATTATAACTTTTGGTTGACCTTGACCTTTTTTAATGGAAAGGTCAATTTTTTCTACAAAGGCTCCTGTAGGCAAAACTTTTAAATTCTTCTTGTTTGAAACTAGAAGGCCGAGGCCTTTGATATTTGTTGTGTAGCTTTATCTTGTGGACATCTATGAAGATTGTTCAAATTGTAGCCCTTGGGCCAAAAATGGCCCCACCCATGGGGTCACTTGTTTTACATAGACCTATATAGGGAAAACTCTTCAGACATCTTCTCTTCAGAAATCACTGGGCCAATCAAAGCCAAATTGCATATGAATCCTCAATGAATAGGGGGAACAGAAGCTTATTTGCTGCATCTGGGTCACATGACCCAGATTGACCTAGATTGCTGCGTGCCCAAATATGGTAAAAACCCTTAAAAAATCTTCTTCTGGAAGCCATAGGACCAATGGCCCTGGGGCTGAGTATGCAGCATTTGGGACATGGGCCCAATAAAGTTTGGCCCTATCCTTCTTGTCTGATACTAGAAGGCCCAAACCATTGATATTTGTTATTAAGCTTCAGCTAGAGGGCCTTTACCAAGATTGTTTGGCCCTGGGGTCAAAATGATTCCATCCCAGAGGTCACTTGTCTTACATAGACTCATACAGGGGGAAAGCATTAAAAATCTTGTGTGAAACTAGAAGGCTTAGGCATTTGACATTTGGTACTTAGTTTTATCTAGTGGACCTTTACCAAGATTGTTCACATTATAGCCCTTGGTCAAAAAATGGCCCCGTCCCAGGGGTAGCTTGTTTTATGGGGAAAATGTCTAAAAATCTTCTTGTGTGAAACCAGAAGGCACAGACCTTTGATATTTGGTATGTCACTTTATCAAAGCCATATTTTATGTGAAAATTCTGTTTTGCCAAATTAAGTAAAGCTAAATTCCATACCAAGTTACTGTAGGATACAGAGATCAAAGGTTTTTCAAACTGTACCGGCTACCATACCTACATACCGGGTATATTTCATTCTTTAAAAATGTTACCATAAGCTTGCTCAGAACAAATAGTCTCAGGTGAGCTACGACCATTTGTCCTCAGGTTATACTTGTCTGACCATTTTAGTCTATTTGACTGCCTGTTCTTGTGACTAAAACTGTTGGATGTATGACAGTGTAGATCCTGATCAGACACCACATTCCACAGTGTTTGCACAGGACTCTCAGTTGCTCTGCTTAGGTTAAAGATGTTGTGCAGGTATTGTTGGTAAAACGCTGCCAAGCAATTAGCTGTGCAAAAGCTACTAATGTTTAGTACAAAGGAATGTCACTGGATACATAATTTCTGTATAATGTATCCAGCATCAGGTTTATCTTAACTCTTGTCCTGCTGAATAAATTAAGATTCCACGCCCATTTCCAATTTTCATCCAATCAGATTACTTGATCCAGATTTTTTTATATAAATTCACATACTAAATGGCAAACAGTGCAGATCCAGATCATTTGGCTTCTTCAGAAGCCAACTGAACTGGATCTACTCTGTTTGCAAAGGCAGGATGTATCCAGGTTCAGCAGGACTAGGGTTAATAACTTTATAAAGTTAGCTAACTTCTCTTTGATGGTTGGGCTCTGAATAGTTTGCCTACTTGGAGTAGTTTGGTATCTTTGTCTCTTTCAGGCTTTTGAAAACAGATCTGAAGGTAAAGTTTGTAACAAATCTTACAAAAGAGTCTAAACGAGCTGTATTAGGGAAGCTTCACAAGATTGGTTTCAACCTTAATAGTGATCAAGTATTTACCTCCACTACAGCTGCTAGAAATTTAATAGACAAGAGAAAATTATCTCCCTTGCTATTGATTGATGATAAAACCTTAGAGGAGTTTGAAGGTAAGACATTATGAAAATATGCCTATTCAAATATACTGAAATTTTTACCACCAAATAATGAAAATTTTCAGATAAAAAATTCTGATATTCTTCATATTTCTGCTCAAAACATAGATTATGAGTACAGGTTAGAATCACCTTGCTGTGGCATTTCTAATGAGTACTCATAATCTATGTTTTGAGCAGAAAAGAAAAATAATGTATACCCCTGTTAACACCAGTTTTACTATATAAAAGTGGTGTTTAAGGGGTCAAAATTATATAGGCATGTTTTCGTGATGATAATTCAGGGTGCTGGCTTATATTTCAAACTGCAATATAAATGGATTTTTATTTATTTATGTTTTTGCTTGCTTTTTGCCAGTTCTATATCAAGTGAAAAGTTAGTTGGAGGGGCATACTGCTTTTTAGTTGTCATCCATTCATTCATCACGCTTTTCTGGTCAGCAAGATATCTCAATAACTAGTTGAGCTAGGATCTTGGAACTCGGTGAGCTAATTGGGGCTAAGGTGTAGACTATTTTAGACTTTGAAAATTATTGGATTAATTTTGTGACTGTTATAGGCCCCTTTTCAACTTTTGCATTTTGTAGGGACAAGGGTGGGGGGACATATTGTTTTTGCGATGGATCCCATTTGCGTCAGCATGGGCGTAAAACTTCTTGTCCACTTTGTAACTTGAATACCCTTTGGAATATTTTGATGATACTTGGTAGAAATGTAGAAAGGACAAGTAGGCGTGTTGCAGACAAGAATGACAACTTTGGCTTTCTTACTTTTGGAGTTATTTCCCTTTGTTTGTTTGAAATAGATTTCATGTCCACTCTGTAACTGGAATACCCTTCAGAATACTTTGATGGTACATGTACTTGGTAGAAATGTTGAACAGGACAATACAACATGTCATATACAAGAATGACAACTCTGCCTTTCTTACTTCTGGCATTATCTCCCTTTGTTATATTTGACAGTGATTATGCATTGATTTTGTGTCGGCTCTGTAAGTCGAATACCCTTTAGAGTATTTTTAGGATACTTGGTAGAAATGTAGCACAGGACAAGACGACATGTTGCATACAAGAATAACAACTCTGGCTTTCTTACTTTTGGAGTTATCTCTCTTTATTTTGTTTGAAATAGATTTTGTGTCGGCTCAGTAACTCGGATATCCTACAGAATATTTTGATGGTACTTGAAGGAAATATGGAACAGGTCTAGACAACGTGTTGCATACAAGTATGAAAACTCTGCCTTTCTTACTTTTTGCATTATCTCCCTTTGTTCTATTTGACAGTGATTATGCATTGATTTCTTGTCCGCTCTGTAAGTCCAATGCCCTCTCGAATATTTTTATGATACTTGGTAGAAATGTAGAACAGAACAAGACGATGTGTCATGTACAAGAATGACAGCTGTGGCTTTCTTACTATTGGAGTTATTTCCCCTTCTTTTGTTTGAATTTCATTTCCTGTCCACTCTATATCCATATACCCTTCGGAATATTTTGATGATACTTGGTAGAAATGTAGAACAGGATGAGATAATGTGTTGCATACAAGAATGACACTCTGGCAATTCTACTTTTGGAGTTATCTTCCCTTCTAGAGTTCTGGAGTTATCTCCCCTTAAATTTGATTTTGTGTCTGCTCTGTAACTCCGATACCCTTTGGATTATTTTGATTTTACTTGGTAGAAATGTAGAACTGGATGAGATGGTGTGTTGCATACAAGAATGACAACTCTGGCTTTCTTAGTTTCAGAGTTAACTCCCCTTCTTGTATTTGAATTTGATTTCATGTCTGCTTTAACTTGAGTATCTTTCACAATATTTTGATGATACTAGGTAGAAATGTAGAACTGGATGAGACGACGTGGCCTACAAGAATTACAACTCTGGTGGGGTTGGTGGGAGGGGGTGGGGACATTTGTTTTTTTTTTTTCTAAAAAAACCTTTTATAATTTTGGTTGTTGTGGTAACAGAAATGTGAAAAAAACTGGAATTGTTAATGAGGAAAGCATAGGAGCTGCATCATAGGCATCAGTGCAGTCTTGTCAGAACATATACTGTTCCCTCACTAAAGCTGTAAGCCAAGGGAAAACTTAAGCTAAATAACTGAATGTGGCATATGCACTGAAAGAATGATTCAGTTGAAAATCTGAAGATCTGCTTTTACAAGACATCATAGCTACAGATAAGAGGGGGTATCCACATAATATTTTTCTTATATCTCAACGAATACATATGTTATGGGTAATCATTAGAAGCGCCTCGGTACCCACAATATATGTTTTTATTGAGAAATAAGAAAGATATCAGCATTTTTCGGATGAAAAAAGCGCCTTTTCTGTTGCTATGGACATGGCTCCTAGGTCTAGGAGATTGTATTGATTTGCAATACTTGAACATCTTTATTTCTTTTGGCATGTTGTTTTTATGCCCGTCATTTTTAATTTAGGGGCATATAGTATCACCGCTGTCCATACCTCCTACCGTGCGTGTCATCCATACGTAAGAAAAATGGTTTCAGTTTGATATATTTGAAAAGATTAGTGTATTAATTCATATTTTATACACAGGTTTATAATCCTAAAATATAGGTCAAGTTCTATTTAGGGTAAAATTTGCTAATTATTATGGGAGTTATGGCCCTCTTTCAACTTCTTTTTTTGCAAAATGTTTGTTTCCAAGTGAGGATAGCACCTGGGCGGGGACATCTGTGTCATATTGACACATTTCTAGTTTTTTGCTGCAAGTCTGAAAACATATCTTTCAGGGATACGTCAAGACCAGTCAGACTCTGTTGTAGTAGGTTTAGCTCCAGAGAAGTTCTCATATGATCATATGAATCAAGCTTTTAGGTAAGTTTATATTATCTGTAATGTCAGAAAATGTACCTTCCAACATGTGCTCCCAGTGGATTCAGATAAGCCTGCTCATTTGCACAGTCTGATCAGGCCCCGAGGTTATAAAACTTTTTATATTTTCTACGGTCATTCTCTCCCTTCCGCTGATTCAAGAAGGGCAGTTGTCAGTTTCTGGCGAAAGAATGTGCACAATACTGGTTAACCGCTTAGAGGACTAAGCCTGCCCAGTAAACGTGTGGTTAGGTAAACTGACTGCCCTCAACATGACCCCATTGGGTTGACTGGGCCGTAAAACCTCAACACAAACAAACATATAAAACTTTTTCATGCTCAACTGAGCATGAAATTTGTCCTGCTAATAAATCTCAAATTGTTAGCAATAGCAAATTCTTACTTGCTAAACATAGATGAGCACGAAAATTTCTCTGCTAATAAATAGGAAAATGCCAACTATTGTTGGCATTTTCCTATTTATTAGCAGAGAAATTTTCATACTCAGCTGAGTTAAACATGAAAAAAGTTTTATAATCTTTGGGCCAGAATCTTCCTTGGGTGCATTTTGGATAGCCAAGAGTGCAAAGTTTTTTCATGCGGACAATGAAGACTCTGATTACACTGCACAAATGTGCAGGCTGATTTGAGTCTTCATTTAGTGCACATTTCAGAAGGTACATTTTCTAACATTGTTTGTCTTCTGTGTGAAAGGTTTTAAATTTTTATAACCCCCGCAAACTTTGTTTGTGGGGGGGGGGGGTATACTGTTTTCATGTTGTCCGTCTGTCTGCCCATGTGTCCGTCCGCAATGCTGGTTTTTTCCTAATATCTTGAAAACGCAATGATCGATAGACACATTGATATCAATAAGATGTACCTACATAAGAGAAAGTAAGGGCTAGGGGCCAATTCTCTTAGCGTTATTGCCCTTTGTAATTTTTTTTAAAAAGGCAGAAAAAAGTTTGTGTGCACACTATCTCTTTAACCAATGGATGGAATTTGACCAAACTAGCACAGATACATCATCAAGATGGGGCAAAGAAGTGATTAGATTTTGGTGACCTTAACCTTATTTTCAAGGTCACTACATTATAAATACTCAAAAAGGAGCCTAAAGGATCCTTGTTAATGCAATAAAAAGTTTGTGTGCACAATATCTCTTTAACCAATGGCTGGAATTTGACCGAACTAGCACAGATATATCATAAGGATGGGGCAAAGAAGTCTTTAGATTTTGGTGATCTTGACCTTATTTTCAAGGTCACTATACTATAAATACTCAAAAAAGAGAGTCTTGTTAATGCAGTAAAAAGGATGTGTGCACATTATCTCTTTAACCAATGACTGGAATTTGACCAAACTAGCACAGATACATCATCAGTATAGGGGAAAGAAGTGATTAGATTTTGGTGATCTTGACATTATTTTCAAGGTCACTACATTATAAATACTCAAAAAGGAGCAAGCCTTGTTAATGCAGTAAAAAAGTTGTGTGCACATTATCTCTTTAACCAATGGATTGAATTTGACCAAACTAGCACAGATACATCATCAGGATGGGGGAAAGAAGTGATTAGATTTTGGTGACCTTAACCTTATTTTCAAGGTCACTACATTATAAATACTCAAAAAGGAGCCTAAAGGATCCTTGTTAATGCAATAAAAAGTTTGTGTGCACAATATCTCTTTAACCAATGGCTGGAAATAGTTCGAACTAGCACAGATATATCATAAGGATGGGGCAAAGAAATGATTAGATTTTGGTGACCTTGACCTTATTTTCAAGGTCACTACACTATAAATACTCAAAAAAAAGCAAGCCTTGTTAATGCAGTAAAAAGGTTGTGTGCACATTATCTCTTTAACCAATGGATGGAATTTGACCAAACTAGCACAGATACATCATCAGGATGGGGGAAAGAAGTGATTAGATTTTGGTGACCTTAACCTTATTTTCAAGGTCACTACATTATAAATACTCAAAAAGGAGTCTTGTTATTGAAGTAAAAAGTTTGTGTGCACAATATCTCTTTAACCAATGGCTGGAAATAGTCCGAACTAGCACAGATACATCATAAGAATGGGGCGAAGAAATGATTAGATTTTGGTGACCTTGACCTTATTTTCAAGGTCACTACACTATAAATACTCCTAAAAAGTGAGACATGTTAATGCAGTAAAAAGTTTGTGTGCGCATTATCTCTTTAACCAATGGATAGAATTTGACCAAATAGCACAGATACATCATCAGGATGGGGGGAAACTGGTGTAGTAAATACATTTAAAAAGTTAGTAAATTAACAAGTGAAATCATTTATGGGCACCATTAGTATCTTAATGTCTCACCTGAACTTGTGCTGTTCGCTCACTTAAGCAGTCCGCCAAGGGGGAAACTCAGCCAAAGAACTAAATGTGGCCTCACTAAGAGGCCAGGCATGCTGAAAGATTGATTTGATGGAGAATCTGAAGTCTTTTCTCGCGACATGGCTCAATCATTCCGAAAACGCCTATTCGAATATATTGAAAATTTTACAACCCAAAAATGGAAAATTTTCAGATAAAAAATTCTGACATTTTTCATATTTCTTCTCAAAACATCGATTGTGGGTACTCTTTAGAACCACCTTGGAGAGGCAATTTTAACAAGTACCCACAATCTATGTTTTTTAGCAAAATAAGAAAAATAATATGTCCTCAGTAAACCCCAGTTTTACTAAATAAAAGTGGGGTTTAAGGGGCTCAGAATTATATAGGCTATTTTGTGATGATTGTCTCATAGTGCACGCCAAAAAACTAATGCAAGTGCATTTAATAGTCATATTTGTGAGGTAGTTCTGATATGACACTCATCATGTTTTTCACATGTATTGGAACAGACCTGGATGAGCAGTGTAGACCCAGATAAGATGCTACAGAATACATCATCTGATCAGAGCCTATACTCTGCCACTCACCTAGCCCTTTTGGCCTGCCTCGGTGGCTCAGTTGGATGCGCCGTCTGACTGGAGACCAGGAGGTCGCGGGTTCAACCCCCGCTGAGGTCGGCAACATTCTTTCGTGGAGATTGATCGTGAAATATTTTCTACGGTCATTCTCTCCCTTCCGCTGATTCAAGAAGGGCAGTTGTCAGTTTCTGGCGAAAGAATGTGCACAATACTGGTTAACTGCTTAGAGGACTAAGCCTGCCCAGTAAACGTGTGGTTAGGTAAACTGACCGCGCTCGACATGACCCCATTGGGTTGACTGGGCCGTAAAACCTCAACACAAACAAAACCTAGCCCTTTTGAGACACATCAACAGGTAGTAAAACATCACGAAAACACGCCTATATAATTTTGACCCCCATAACCCCCACTTTTATATAGTAAAACTGGGGTTTACAGGGGTATACATTATTTTTCTTATTTCTGCTCAAAAACATAGATTGCGAGGCGGTTCTAACGAGTACCTACAATCTATGTTTTGAGCAGAAATAAGAAAACTATCAGAATTTTTCATCTGAAAATTTTCATTTTTTGGTGGTAAAATTCTCAATATATTTGAATAGGCGTGTTTTCGTAATGTGAACACATTCAAGTTTTAGGTCAAGTATAAAGGAGTTAAAAGTGTCCCCATAATTAGGGTAAACATGGTAACTAGTTTTCCCATGAATGAGTAATTGAATGTCACCAAAATGAGTTATTCAAGGTTACTATAAATACCCTAAATATTCAGCCATGGTAACTCCTTGGTGCATTTATCTTGATGGAGGCAGCTCAGATAGATTATTGTGTCTGCTTTCTGAAAAGAGGTCTACTGTTAAAGGAAAGAATTTGCTCCTCTTCTGAGCAAATATTCTTTTGAGTATAGTGGATAGCTTTTTAGAAGATGTTTCATGAACAGAAAGTAAACTGAAAGTCACAAGTTGTTTCCCTTTGCAGAAATGGTGGAAACTCTACCTTGCATATCCACCCCTTAACAAACCCTTGGACTGTCTAGTGGTATTCCTTGTAAAAAAGCTGGCTGAATGGCAAACATTAGGTAGACCCTCAACAGACTGCTCCTTTAGTTTTGTTCTAGGGTTTATACTGTTATCCAGGAATACTTAGTTTAGATATGGTGGTTAGCTTACACTGTGTGTTACAATTTCAGGCTAGTACTGAATGGTGCTCCACTGATAGCTATACATAAAGCCAGGTATTACAAGAGAAAAGATGGCCTTGCACTTGGGCCAGGTGGGTAAAGTTTTAACTTTGGATAAAATGTTTTGACTGGTCATTGAGCATTTAGAGGTTTAGAACCTTCTGTCAGTATGCATTTAGAAATACACCATAACCTCTTTATAACATTATTGTTGGAGTCCATAGCATAAACTGTGTTAGTTAAACATCATGTTATATCCAAACAAATATGTATAGATTATATTGAAAAATGACCATTTATGGTCATTTTTATCGCACCTGCTTGTAGCAGGGTGCGATATAGGCGTCCGATTTTCTGTCCGTCCGTCAGTCAGTCAGTCCGTCCGTCCGTCCGTCCGTCTGTCAACATTTATGTCAACGTTCGACATTTATGTCAAAGTTAGTATTCTAATCAACTACAAGACTAAACAACCATCAAACCTTGCATGAAACATCTTCCTGACCTCCTGACTTTGCAACATAGGCGTCCGCTTTTCCGTATGTCTGTCCATTCGTCTGCCCGTCTTTCAACATTTATGTCGAAGTTCGACATTTATGTCAAAGTTAAGATTTTAATCAACTACAATACTAAACAACCATCAAACCTTGCATGAAACATCTCCCTGACCTCCCGACTTTGCGACACAGGTGCCCACTTTTCCATTCGTCTGTCTGTTCGTCTGTCCGTCTCTTAACAGTTCTGTTATGTCGAAGTTCGACATTTATGTCAAAGTTAGTATTCTAATCACCTACAAGACTAAACGACCATCAAACCTTGTATGAAATATCTCCCTGACCTCCTGACTTTGCAACATAGGTGCCCTCTTTTCCATTCGTCTGTCCGTTCGTCCGTCCGTCTGTCTCTTAACAGTTGTTATGTCGAAGTTCGACATTTACGTCAAAGTTAGTATTCTAATCAACTACAATTCTACAACAACCATCATTCCTTGCATGACACATCTCCCTGACCTTCTGACTTAGCAGATATGTTGACCCAGTGACCTTGACCTATATTTTGTGCTCCATTGACTTTGACACAATTTACGTTGACATTCCAGATCTTCTCAACTATAAGGCATACAACTACCAAACCTTGCATAGTGCTTCTTCTAGATGTACAGACTTGGCAGGTACCTTGACCCGGTGACCTTGACCTATATTTTGCGCTCCAGTGACTTTGACATATTTTGCGTCAACGTTCGATATCTCCTCAACTATAAGGCCTACAACCATCAAACCTTGCAAAGTGCTTCTCCTCAATGTACTGACTTAGCAGATACCTTGCCCTGGTTACCTTGACCTATATTTTGGCTGCAGTGACTTTGACATAATTTACATCAACGTTCCAGATCTCCTCAAGTGTAAGACCTCTAGCCACCAAACCTTGCATAGTGCTTCTCCTATATGTACTGACTTGGCAGGTATCTTGACCCGATGACCTTGACCTATATTTTGAGCTCCAGTGCCTTTTACACATTTTACGTCAATGTTTAGTATCTCCTCAACTATAAGGCCTACAACCATCAAACCTTGCATAGTGCTTCTCCTCAATGTACGGACTCTGCAGGTACCTTGACTGGGTGACCTTGACCTATATTTCACGCTCCATTGACTTTTACACCTTTTAGGTCACCCTTCCATAATGTCCTCAACTGTAAGGCCTTCAACCACCAAACCTTATATAGCACTTCTTCTCGATGTACTGACTCGACAGGTACCTTGACCTGGTGACCTTGACCTATATTGTGCACTCCAGTGACTTTGACACATTTTATATTGATGTTCGGTATCTCCTCAAATATAAGACCTACAACCACTAAACCTTGCATAGTGCTTCACCTCATTGCCCTGGCTTGGCAGGTACCTTGACCCAGTGACCTTGACCTATATTTGACACATTTTACGTTGATGTTTGATAACTCCTCAACTATAAGGCCTACAACCACCATACCTTGCATTGTGCTTCTCCTTGATGTACTGAATTAGCAGGTACCTTGACCCGTGACCTTGACCTATATTTCATGCTCCAGTGACTTTTACAGATTTTATGTCAACATTCCATTATCATTGGGCTGTATGATACGAAAAGTCAGTGCTGAAGATATAGCCATTAGGGGGAATGGGACTGGCCTGGAATATATGTGCCCCACTAGGCACTTTGTCTACATTTTTTTCAACCCAGTTTTCCAAGTAAGCACTGCTAAGAATGAAATAAACTTATTTAATAACCACATTCTGATTGAGGCTCCTGTGACTTTTGCGCCAGCAGGTGCGATGATGCCTTCCGCGGAATTCTTGTTCAATATAATTTTTGGGATCCATCTTTGAACCGTGTTATATCCAAAACTGTGTCATAACAAACCGTGTTATAAGGAGGATTTACTGTACTATATACTGCAGTGTATTGACGGTATATTGTTTGGGAAAATTTCAGCATATTTGTGTATCACTCGATGTAAATTTTAACGAATCGTTAACAAACGACATCGTTAGCTTTGAACAACTGGGCCCAGATTGCTAAATATGTGAATATTTAAAATGGCTAAATATTTGACTCTGAATACCCAACCAGGGCCCAGTTGTTAAAAACTAACGACGTCATTAGTTAATGTATCGTTAAAACTTTGATCCTTAAATATGGCATATACGCTAATACTTTTGCTGAAAAAATGTGATTTGCAAAAGCTACTCACATTTTTTCAGCAAAAATTTCTGCGAATTAGTTACTATACTTACTAGAACAGTTAACATTTTGACCACTTACGAGCTCATTAAGCTAAGGATGCTTTGAACAATTGGGCCCTGTATTTGGACAACTAAGGGGAACCAATACACTTTCAGGGTAGCTAACTTTGTCAAACTTGTTTTGCCTCCCTCCTAAAAGAGGTCTGATTTAAAAGGAAAGAATTTGCTCCCCTCAAGAGATTTGGTTTGAAGGATTGCAAAATGATGTCACAATTGGCATCTCCCTTGTAAAATATAATGTAAAAAAAAAATCTACCGTGTAAATTATGTGAGGAATATGAACACTTACAAACAGTGTAATATAATGGCTGAAGCTTGTTGAGAAGGGCACTCAAGAGCGACCCACCCCGCTGGAGATTTAGTTGGTAAACATGATTACTGATTTAGTCCTTTCCATTTGGTATTAACTTAGAAAATATTGGCTCCTCGAAACCTGTGCTTGGAAACCCCTATTTGTCTTTCTAAGACCTTTGGATAGAAAACCAATCATCTTGAATAATACTGATACTTCCGTTGTTGCTAAATAATTATTTCTCTTATGAAACTTTACCTAGATTCCTCGCTTGGTTTTCCTGCAATGATTGGGCAACTGATAACTTACAATAGAATATGTAAGAAGGGGGTGTCAGAAAATCTTCTGTTCTTAGAGAATTATATTAGCTAAAAGCGAAGAGCAGAAAGATAATCGGGGGGAGTCGCCGCTTAGATCTTGGGTCGAAAGGATGTATATTTTATGTTGGAAAATATAGACTAGATGTTGTGATAATAAAAATGGTACGGTCAGAACCAGATTCTTGCGTCTTATATTATTAACTTACCACATACATGCGTAGGGCGACTCGGCTACCTTACCCAGTTTATACGATCATGGTACGAACGAGCCAGAGACTGGCTCCTGGACTATAGGACATAGCGGCTGGCTATGTCAGAAACAGCTTAGCTACACGTCATTCTTCATTCAGTCAGATAAGTGAATTTACTTCTTGTTAGAAAAGGACTACAAAATCAAATGATTTGGTTACCGATTCTGAAAGCCCTGATCAAATACGTGCATGAGAAGGCTGGTCTGTGACTTTATTGTTTGCATTAGAGCCACATCATTAGATTTTTTCAGTGTACCACCAAACCTGTGAATCTCTAAGAATCAGATCAGCCTGTCTCACCTGTCTTCACTGTCCACCTGAAGAAACCTTAGATTCTTGTCTGTCAAAAGATTGTCCAGTGATAACTCTGATCAGACTGTAATGAACCACAGGCCGATCATTTACTGGGGTGCACATGAGGGTAAACTTTCTCACACTGAAGCTTATATGCTTCAATCTTTACCACGTTCTAGGCTAATCCAGCAGATGACACACTGATGATATTTTTCTTATTTACTTTTCCAAAAAATAGTATTTGACATTTCATGTAAATTGTCTCAATAAAGACAGTTTGCATTAAATGTAAAATTCAAGCAGAAAAATAGGATTTGACATTTCATACAAATTGTCTCCTAAGGAGACAATTTGCATGAAATGTCAAATTCTCTTATTAGGGAATAATAAAAAAAAAATGTCTGAGTTTTTCCCAGCATGCTATGCATTAAATCTCATTTCTTTTTCAGGTCCGTTTGTAGAAGGACTGGAATATGCTACTGGAACTAAGGCCGAAGTTGTGGGCAAACCGGAAAAGGCTTTCTTTACCTCTGCAATTGAAGACCTTCAAATTGGGTGTGAAGAGTGTGTTATGATCGGGGATGTAAGTGGTTGCTTTTGATCAGTACTGTCATTGCAAATGAACAGCCATTAAACAAGGTTTTATATGTCACTGCAGAATATTAGAACGGCACTACAACAAATGTACCTTTGCTGACAAATTTGGATCATTCTGCACATCCCTGAGACTGAACAGTGATCAGTGTTCACTGTACGAAGAAACTCTGGATCCTCATCTGTTCATGAGAATCCAGTACAGACTGTGATCAGACTATGCAGATTTGTAAGCTGATCTGAATATTTGCTAAGCACATATCCCAAGTTACATTTTCATCTCTTGCAGATCATTTTATGTAGAAAAATATAACTCTAGATAAGACATATTTCTCTGAAAAGTTCCCCTTTACCAGAGGTGAGAGGCGACATATTTACTTTGGTAAGGATCTTGGGTGTGTCAGCATCAGTGTTGGTATATATATAATTATTTTTGCATCAACCATAGCACTAGTTTAGGTGCTTTTTTCAATCCAAAAGTATTGATATTTTTCTTATTTATCCACGAAAACATATGTTGTGGGTACTCATTAGAAGCACCTCAGCGAGGCACTTCTAATGAGTACCCACAACATATGTTTTTGTGGAGAAATAAGAAAAATATTTACCGGATACCCTCCCTTAACTAGACCTATGAATTCAACTCTATTATTTAGCTCTTTCTGATTAACATATGACATAGTAATGGAACCTAGCATACACTTCCTCACTAACAGGAACTCAGACATTGTGGATCATTCTGTGACAATAACCTATGTTTTGTGACCATGACCTACTTATCATGGTCCACTGACTGTCAGCCTTTACATGAATTTTCAACTCGTTTATATTACTGACAGGTTCTGGCAGGTGTGCACTACTTTCTGCAGTTTCTTGTTCTTTTTTTTTTTTTTTTTTTTTTTTAAAAAAACAAAAAAAAACAAAACATCTGGTATATTATTTAATATTCCCCACAAGACATATATAAAAGAAATGCTTCGATTATTTGTTCTTATGTTGTAGCTTCATAGAGATAATACTTATGACTATTAATAACACACGTTTTATAGAGAAGTAAGAAAAAAAAAAAACAACCTTTGTCTGGATATCACATTATCTGTAGTTATATTAATATGTAACATAAACACTTAAATGCTATTATGTAAATTTGTTGATAAGATTGTATTTCATTGCAAAAACAGCTATCAAAGACATACCATACCCACCTTAAGTATTGGGACAGGCAGGCCTGAGCAAACAGTATCACACCACAGAATGTTGTTGGTTATCTAATCCTTTATATAAACAATTCTGTAAGGGTTACTTTATTTGCAGGATGCTAGAGGTGATGTAGGTGGTGCCCAAGAGGCTGGCATGTTGGGTATACTTGTTAAAACAGGTAAATTTAATCAGTTTGCATCAAAACATTTGGCTAGCATTCAAAAAATTCGAAAACACCTGTTTTCCAGCCTGGTCAAGCCCTGATGATGTGTCTTATTGACTGAATGGTAAACATTACAGACTCTGCCCTTCACAAATTGCTGTAACATGTCTATCTGAATGGGGTAAATGGGGAAATACTTAAAACTTGAATTTGAATACACACAGTGTGTTAGCAGTTATTTACTTATTTAATTGATACCCATTTATAGTTTTGCAAAATTAATCTCTTCCTTCAATGCAATATGGCCTCCTTTGTGCTGATGGGCAGAAAAACTAACTGCAGTTCAAAAGCTACTCACATTTTTTCAGCAAAAAATATCAGAATATTGTATACTGAATTCGCTAAAACAGTTAACGAAATGACCCTTAACAAGCTCCTTGAGCTAACGACGCTTTGAACAACTGGGCCCAGAATGTTAACTTTTCTAGTAAGTACAATATCAAACTCACAGATATTTTGCTAAAAAATGTGAGTAAGCTACTCACATTTTTTCAGCAAAAATATTAGTGACTATGCCATATTTAATGATGAAAGTTTTAACAAAACTTTAACATCGTTAGTTTTGAACAACTTGGCCCAGCCTGCTCAGTCTTTGTTATCTGCATGAAGAAACTTTGCATCCCTGGCTTTCCAAAATACACCTAGTAAAGCTTCTGATAAAACAGTGTGAATGTGCAGACTGATCTGAATCTTCCCATATCCAAAGATATGTTTTCTTACGTTGCGACTCATACAGTTTGAGTGGAGAACTGGTGCTGAATAGGCTCTATAAATATGCAGGCTGACCTGGGCCTTTGTGTCTGCATAGAATAAGGGCCCGTTTCTTATCTAAGACATTAGGGGGTGGTAAAGGCCTATGGTACATGAAGAAAGTGGGAGTAAGCATTGATGTTATTCTGTTTCTGCACTGTCATTTTTTTTTTTTTTTTTTTTCATTCTTCTCATTCCTCTCCTCTACTAGCTCATTTTCCTCTTCTCCTTTTCTGTCGGAGATGACATAGTAACCCACAATTGTTGACATGTCCTAAAACAAGAACTCAAAACTATTTCTTATGTTGTGTTTCATAGGCCTCTCCTTGTAGGCCAGGTAATTTTACAACCAATCATTTTTTAATAGTTAAACACTGCATGTACACTCTTATGTTATTGGTATAATGAAGCAAACAAAACAAATTTTCATCACTGTTTATTAAATAATATATGTTTAGCAAGCAAAATTTGATTTGAATAACTATAAAATATTAATTATAACACAAATATACATGTTTATATCATAAATTTAAATTTGGTCAGTTTATTTGAAATGTGACAACTAAGATGTTTGTGACAAACAGAAGTACAGTAAAACTTGTGACTTGAACAGCAATGGCTGGTTTAACCCTTGTCCTGCTGAATAAACTGCTGCCACTCCCATGTCTAATTTTCAGCCATTCAGATCACTTGATCCGGATTGTTGCTATAAATTCACATTTAATGGCAAACAGTGCAGATCAAGACCAGCTGGCTTCTCCAGAAGCCAAGTGATCTGGATCTACACTGTTATCAAAGGCAGGGTATATTCGGGTTCAGCAGGACAAGGGTTAATGTGGTTCATTCAAATTCAGTTTTGAGTCCCTAGGAAATTCTTTCATTAGCTCAAGAAAAGAAACATTTAAAGATATCTTACCGAAATTTTCTTATTTTTCATTAAAATATATGTTGTCTGTACTCATTAGCTCATTGAAGCAATTAAAATGAGTACACTTATCATACCATTATTTTATAGATAATCGAAAAGACATCACAAAGTTATTCCCATTTGTTTCCTGACCTGGTGTTGTAATTACCCTCTGGCTCAAAATACTCGTATCTAGAACAAATTTCCATGGTCCCAAAGATGTCTGAGCCATTGAAGTTCAACTGTAGCTATAAAACAATAATTATAACAAATACATGACCAAATGAAAGACATTATTGTAACATCATGAAACAGTTGATGTTTCTTCATGAAATGATGTCAACGGTGCTCAAGAACATACTGAATAATGCCACTTTCTTTCGTTGCATTATGAAAACATGCCTATTCAAATATATTGAAAATTTCACTACCAAAAACTGAAAGTTTTCAGATAAAAATTCTGATATTTTTCATATTTCTGTTCAAAACATAGATTGTGGGTACTCATTAGAACTGCCTCGCTGAGGCAGTTCTAATGAGTACCCACAATCTGTTTTGAGCAGAAATAGAAAAATAATGTATACCCCTGCAAACCCCAGTTTTACTGTATAAAAGTGGGGCTTAAGGGGGTCAAAATTATACAGGTATGTTTCTGTGATGGTTTATTGTTCTTCCACACAAATTGAAACAATTCTCTGGTGCTTTCAAGAAAACAGTACTAGCAAAACAGTAAAGAAAAGTGAACAGTGTTTTCTTGATATGAAAATTCTGTCACTAAGGAGCTTGGATATATATTCGGTAAAAAATGTGTTCCTTAGGAACTTGTCTTTACCGAATTACCCTGCTCCTTCTCAGCAGATTTTTCATATCAGTCAAACACTGTAGATTATTCTCTGTATCATACATTTGAATTCAGTCAAAATATGTGAAATGTGATTGATTTACAACAGATCTACATGGTACTATTGTGATAACAAGAACTATCAGTAGATCTGTTTGTACCCCTGCTACACTGTTTCTGTAAAACGAGTGACAATTACAAATAGGATGAATCCATTAACCCATTTTAGTCTAGAGACCCTGAAAAGGGTAACTGGCAAACAGTGCAGACCCAGATCAATGCAGCAGAATGCAGGGCTGATCAGGGTCTATACTGTTTGCAAACAGATTAGCTATTTTCTCTAGAATATCTAAATCACATAGCCTGACATACCTAAAATTGAAATTCATCACTCTGGATATATAGTGTGGGGGAGTTTATTTGGATAAACCTCAAATTTTTCAAAGCAGTGGTCTTTAAATAGTTGAATTGATAATAAAGATTTTTAACATTACCAGGCAATTAAGTCCAGTAGATCCAGTACCTGTAGTTGTATTATGCAGTATTAAATGAATAAATTATGCCATTTAAAACTAAATGCATAAAGGACATTATGTTTTATCATATCTACATCTCATTCTTTTATTTATTTACAGGCAAGTACAGAGCTGGAGATGAGAAGAAAATCTCCCCAGAACCTCATTTTGTAGCTAGTGACTTTTCTGAAGCAGTAGATTATATCATAAAACATACTGTTACAAGTGGAAGTTGAAACCTTAATGAAGAAATAAATTGCTTTATAGCATTAGAAAAAAGGAGTTTTTGAGAATTATGCCAAAACAAAGGTGCAGTCCCCAGAAGTTTGTATACCTGCAGTTTTAACAGACTGTTACATTATGCATGAACTAGATTCTGTACAATGAGCAGGCAAGGTCTTTATCCACCTGTATCATCTGCAGGCTGATCTGGACCGTTGTTGCATGCATATCATCAAAACCTGGCACTTATGTGAAGAGATGAGGTGCAGGCCAAACAATCTGGCTTGAACCTTCCATATGGAAGCACACACTACCTTTATAAAGCAGAGAATTTGCTTTTCTGGGCCCAGTTGTTCAAAGCGTCGTTAGCTTAACGAGCTCGTTAAGGGTCATTTCGTTAACTGTTTTAATGGATTCAATATACAATATTCTGATATTTTTTGCTGAAAAAATGTGAGTAGCTTTTGCACTGCAAAAGCTACTCACATTTTTTCAGCAAAAAATTTCCGCATATTTGCGTATCACTTGATGTAAATTTTAACGAATCGTTAACTAACGACATCGTTAGCTTTGAACAACTGGGCCCTGGTATATGAATCCCTACTCAAAGTGTCAACTCCTTTGGGTGAAATTTCTCAACCCCGATTTGTTTGTGTTGGGGTTTTACAGCCCAGTCAACCAATGCGGTCATGTCAAGGGTGATCAGTTTACCGGACTACACTTTTAATGGGCAGGCTTAGTCCTTCAAGCAGTTAACCAGTATTGTACACATTCTTTTGCCAGAAACCGACAACTGCCCTTCTTGAATCAGCTGAAGGGAGAGAATGACCATAGAAAATATTTCATGATCAATTTTCACAAAAGAATGTTGCCGACCTGGCAGAGGTTAAACCCGCAACTTCCTGATACCAATTGGATGCGCATCCAACTGAGTCACCAAGGCCTGCAATTCTTAACCCTGGTCCTGCTGAACTTGGATATGCCCTACCTTTGTAAACAGTGTAGAATCAGATCAGTTGGCTGATGTGGATCTGCTCTGTTTGCCATTAAGTACAGTGAACCCTCGCTACAACGACAGCATTTGTTCCCAAAAATGTTGCCATTATAATGAATTTGCTGTTCTAAAGAACCCTTAATGGACAGAATGATATATGTAAGAAAGGCCTTGTTTTATTCTTATTTCCTCATAGAACATATGTTTCAGATATTTGTTAGAATCGCCTCTCTGAGGCGATTCTAACAAATATCCAAAACATGTTGCTTGAAGATATTATACAATGTTTTTGCATAATTTCTCATTAACCGTTACCTCTTGTGCGAATGTTTCGTGACATTCAAATTGTTATTATAACGAATTTTGTCATTGTATCGAGTGTTGGTATAAAGAGGGTTGACTGTATATGACTTTGAATCAATAGCCTGGATCAAGTAATCTCATTGGCTGAAAATCAGAAGTAGGCATTGCATCTCCATTTATTCAGCATGGCAAGGGTTAAGAATAGACCCAATTTAAGAATGATTAACATTATCAGGTTAGAGTGGTCTCTTGGCTTTGGTAAATGAAAACTAAACAAAGGCATGATGCACAAGAAAAAGGCCATTATACCACATATGTTTGCATGAAATGTCAAATCATGTTTTCTGGGAAAAATAAGAAAAATATCATCAATTTGTTGTCTGCCGAAAAGTTAAGGGGATGGATATACTTTCAAGGGAGGTCACTCTTTCAAAACTGAATAGGCTCCATTTTGAAAGGGGTCTACTCTTAAAGGAAAGAATCTGTGTCAAAAATGAGGAGTAGATTCTTTCCTTCTAGAGTAGACTACTTTTTAGAAAGGATGTGTAGTGCAGTTAGGCAAACAGGAAGTCACAAAAGTTGTCTCCCTTGTAAAACTGGTGGAAAATCCATCAACGTAATTGATTCTCATTAACCCTTAATTGTCGTCTGCTTTGTCTGCTGCCGGTTACTTTAGAAGTCATTGTTACAAACAGGGTCCACACTGTTTGCCTATATGCAAAAATAGGTTTGAAAAGTTTGCAAGAATATTCAGCAGACGGCATAAACAGACAATATTTTCAGATGCTGGTTTTCTTGGCATTTTAAGGGTTAAACCATTTATGCCAAGTGGATTCTTCTACTTTAACTCTTTGGATAAGTTCATTTCCTATATAAGGGGTGTCTGGTTAGTTTTATTATTGTCTTGTAGAAACATCTGAACTTAATGCAAACAGTGTATATCCTGATGAGATACCATGTTCTGCAGCATCTGATCTGGGTCTATACTGTTTGTCATTGTCCCTTTTATAAGATGCTAGGCTTATATGGATGAAAATGGGGCTACAGGTAAAAGGTTTGAGGTAGGCTGAAACAGGTTTGAGGTTGACTCAAACAGGTTTGAAGTCGGCTCAAACAGGTTTGAGGTAGGCTCAAACAGGTTTCCAACTTTTCTTTGAATGCATCCGATATATAGCAAATTATGAGAACTCACTGTTACAAAACATCACAAAATAGTTTGCATTGTTAAAATGTCATGTGAATATCTGGCTATAATTTTGCCATTCCCTCATAAACAAGCTTATAATTCTGTGATTCTGAGTCTTTGTGATAATGATTATGGTTAAAGTTAGTCACCACTGGGGCTAGGTCCTGTTCACACCATCTGAAAAAAAACAAAGCAGAAGAATTATTATTTTGTTTAATTCAAGTTAAGCAAAAGTTTGAAACACTTTTGTTACAAAATGCCTGTTTTCTTCATGACTACTCTGTAAGTTCTATACCTTTTTATACTATATTTATAGAGCTCGCATATATCCCTTGGTCCTGACCCAGGATCTTCATTACTTCTTGTGAATGGCAATGCCATAATACTATTATGTACCACATATAAGAATAACTGGTTCTGCAGCTGGTGATATGACAAAATCCAAAATATTTTATGCAAAACTTTGATCCATACTTGACTTTGATACATACTTCAGAATATTTTGACTAAAAGTGTTAATGACCTGGATATAGTGATCCCCGATCCTATCCAATTGCATGACTCAAGGGTTCGACCACTTCATGTGTAAGGCAATGTCATACAGGAAATGTGTATTAAACAGGAGAAAAACTATCTTGTGCTTGCTGACACATATTGACACAAGTCTTTGACATTAAAAGTAAAACAAGAGGGCCATAATGGTCCTATATTGCTCACCTGGATCATGTTATACATAGCATTGCTAACAGAGATGCGGTTCTAAAGGTCATGATGGCGTTGACTAAATGTCACCATGACCTTTGCCCTCAGGGCTTATTTTGCTTACAACTTTAAAAATCTTCTTGTCAGAAACCACTGGACTGATTTCAATATAATTTTGCAGAAATGTTCCTTTGGTGATCCTCTACCAAGATTGTTCAAGCCATTTGGATTAGTGAAAAAACATGGCTGCCTGGGGGCGGGGCTTATTTTCCCTATAAATCTATATAGAAAACTTTAAAAATCTTGTTCAATACAAGCTCTGGACAAGCTTACCATTGCAAAAATTGGGAAGGGAAATAACTCTGAAATTACTTGTGATAGAGTTACGGTTCTTGATTTCTGCACTTCCTCTGATGACCGTCTATCAATGTGTCAAGTTTCATTCAATTCCTTTCTATACTTTCAGAGATATGTGCCAGACAAGCTTTTTACTGCAAAAACTAAGAAGGGAAGTAACTTTATAAATACTGGTGACAGAGTTATGGTTCTTGCATTCTGCAATTCCCCTCATGGCCCTTTATCAGTGTAACAAGTTTCATTAAATAACCTTCAATACTTTTAAGGTATGCTCCGGACAAAAGTGTGACGGACGGTCAGACGGACAGATAAAGCAGCGACTATATTTTCCCCCCTACGGGAGCATAAAAATGTAAAAGTACCCAACAGTAGTTAAAAATACCCAACAACACCCCTTTTTTTTATTAGGTATCATGGACGGAATAAAGCAATCTCTATGTAAAGTACCCACCAGATGCCTACCCAATATATGCCCACTTGTGGGCCCGGACAGGCGCACGACGGACGACTGACAAAATGTGATTACAAAAGCTCATCTTGTCACTATGTGACAGAAGCTCACCTTGTCACTATGTGACAGATGAGCTAACAAAATGGACTGATGGAATAATCAAAAACTATAAAATTCTCCGAGTTTAAAAACCAAACTTGCCCTAGGAATCTAATGTTTTCACAATGTAGCTGTATTTACCTGAATACATACATGTGACAGCAAGATTCTCTGTACAGTCGACTCTCGTTATCTCGAATTCCAAGGGTCTCTTTGAAACACTTCGAGAAATCCGTACCTCGACATATCAGAGTTGCGGAACAGAGAAAAACAATAAATCAAACAACCACATTTAACAAATATATATGTAATTGGACTCTTGAAGTTAGAGATATATTGAAAATATTGTGGAAAAGAGGTTTCCTCTTTTCCACAATATTTTGTTATCTGTTGTTAGATTTCCATGTTAAAACAGGGACCAGATTTTCAATTTGAGATAAGCGGTTATTCGAGATGAGCAAAGTCGAGATAAAGAGAGTATACTGTATATGAATTCCATGTAAATAGGCTTCATGCAAGTCTGCTTTCCTTTCTTAATAGAATGCATAGAACTGTACACTTAACACATACCAGGTACATATCACATGCAAATTCTAGTTTTTGTTTACAGTGGTTGCAGAATCTTATAAAATGTTAGACATTCAAATGTGAATGGTTACATATTTAGTGAGAATATTTTAACACTCTTACGTTTGACCTCTAATGAAGTCTAGAGATCAATTATAAAAATTAACATAAGGGTTCTTTACAACTGTATAAACATGTAATAATGATACAATTGTTTAACAGCTGAAAGAGATGGTAGGTGACAGACACCATTATTTTACCTTTGAGCAACATAAGAATCAATCTCGGAACCAGCTTGACTACAGGCATGATCTATTAACAAGGCACCTGGAAACAAAATAAAAACTTGTTAATAAATGTTCCAACCCAACAAAAGGTTGCAATTCACAATATTTACAAAACATACTTTTCATGATCCAACTGTTTTATAAGGAATAGCAAAGTCAAAAGATGCTGTGAATGTGTCTGCTTTATAAGGTTTCCTTCCCATGGCCCCAATACCTGGCTGTTCCCCTGCCTATAGACAGGAATTGGTTTCAAGGAATGTTAACTCGGAAACAAAAAAAATCAGGAGATAAAATTTGGTGCTAATGGATTCATTTTAGTTCTGCTTAATATCTAGCATAATAACCCAAAGTACTGGAACTGACAGGCCGGAGCAAATAGTGTAGACCCAGATCAGGTGTTGCAGAATGCAACACCTGATATAGGTCTACACTGTTTGCACTGATCCAGTAGTTTTTAGGCACATCAGAAGGTAGTGAAATTAACTTGTTCAAATTTTAGGATTTTGATATTTAGGATTTCTGGTTTAATGACATGTCAACCCATGAGGGTCATTTTGTATCATCTCCCAGAAAAAGGGAGAAGAGATAGTAGAGGAGATGAAAGAGAGGGACACGGAAGAAAATGGAACAGGAATGAAAGTAAAGAAACAGAAGAAAAAAAAAATCCCCCCTACTCTTACCTGCAACAAGGATAGCAGGCCTTTCCCAGATGATGTAACATACATGACCCCTTCACCACACCCGACCACCCCCTCAAATTTTAGGACAAGTATAGTAAAACATTAAGGTTTCCTGATATATAGGGTAAATACGGTATTTTCACGACGCAAGTACAATTTCAGTTCTTCAAACAGAATGCACAAACACAATGTCTAGCCATACATGCCCAGTATGCCCAGCTAGCAAAAAATTATTACAATAAAAAATAGTTTTTTCTCTGAAGTCTCATTTACTTAATGTTTTTATCCATCACTGACCAAAGGAAGATCATTTTTAGGATTTTAGTATACCATCTTTTTATATGACCTGGATAAACACAATATTCTATTCTATCAGATCCAGCATTCTTTGTTGATTTCTGTTATTCTATACAGAACAGAAGGGAAATAACTCAGATGTGAATGTAAGGCTAAAACATATGCTTCCCACACATGTAGGCGTTAATGGAGGACTTGCATTGCTGAACAGAAGTTCTAGCTGCTTTGTTTTATTTGGATTTAACATGTTTAACATCACTTTTAACAATCTTTTCATCATATCAGGGCAATTTCTGGATGTGGTAGCAAACTCCCTGTTCATGTTTTGGAGTGCTGCCAAAATGAAATACCATGTCCCAGATATATGACATGATATTCCACCCAATCACATTATACTAACACAGGGCTGACCAGCTGATTCTGAGTTCTACTTTTTAGTGTCAAGCACCAACCAAACGTTTGATGGTAAGATAACTGTTTTAGCATCTGAACAAATTTTTATATTGTAAGCACCTTAAATAGTTAAATGCAACATTACTTTAATCCGACAATTTGAAAAAAAATCTATCAGACTATCTGGTGATGTATCTACAATATGTTGGTGGAAATGCAAACAATGCAAGCCATGATCAGACAGCTGTGACTGGTGTAGATCTACAATGTTGCTTTCGCATGTCTATCTAAAAGATTATGGTATATATATATTAACCTTTCTCTTGCTGAACACAACATGCCTTGTCTTAGCAAACAGTGCAGATCCAGATCAGTTCAGAAGCCAACTGATCTGAATCTGCACTGTCATTAAATATGTGAATTTCTATCAAAAACCCAGATCAAGTAATCCGATTGGCTGGAAATTAGAAGTGGGTGTGGCATCTAAATTTATTCAGCATGACAAGGGTTACTGCAGTCATACATATATGCCACATAAATACAGTCGAACTTCAATGGCTCGAACATCTTTGGGACCATGGAAATTTGCTCGAGATATGGGTAGTTCGAGCCACTGAGGGTTAATCATGGCACCAGGTCAGAAAACAAATACCGATAATTTAGGGAAATCTTATCGATTTTCTATACAATAATTGTATGTTGAGTGTACTCATTAGAATTGCCTCGATGAGGCGATTCTAATGAGTACACACAACATACAATTTCGTGATGAAATGAGAAAATTTCCCTAAATATTTGTTTTCTTGAGCCGTCGGAAGAATTTTGTAGGGACTCAAAAACGACTTCGAATTAGGCATGGTAAAAGAGCCATCGGTGTTCGAGCTATCGAGGTTTTTCTGTATAAATATATGAGCCATAACATCAGAAAATGTACCTTCAGATATATGTGCCAAACAAAGACTCAAATCAACATTTGCATTTGCGCAGTCTGACCAGTCTTCTTTGCATGATAAAAGTTTGTATCTTAGGCACCCAAAATGTGCCCAGTGATAATTCTGATCAGACTGCACACAGTACCCAAAATGTGCCCAGTGATGATTCTGATCAGACTGCACACACCACCCAAAATATGCCCAGTGATGATTCTGATCAGACTGCACACAGCACCAAAATATGCCCAGTGATGATTCTGATCAGACTGCACACAGCACCAAAATATGCTCAGTAATGATTCTGATCAGACTGCACACAGCACCCAAAATATGCCCAGTGATGATTCTGATCAGACTGCACACAGGACCCAAAATATGCTCAATGATTCTGATCAGACTGCACACAGCACCAAAATGTGCCCAGTGATGATTCTGATCAGATTGCACACAACACCCAAAATATGCCCAGTGATGATTCCGATCAGACTACACACAGCACCCAAAATATGCCCAGTGATGATTCTGATCAGACTGCACACAGCACCCAAAATGTGCCTAGTGATGATTCTGATCAGACTGCACACAGCACCCAAAATATGCCCAGTGATGATTCTGATCAGACTGCACACAGCACCCAAAATATGCCTAGTGATGATTCTGATCAGACTGCACACAGCACCCAAAATATGCCCAGTGATGATTCTGATCAGACTGCACACGTGCAGTCTGATCAGAATCATCACTGGGTGCAAATATCCAAAGGTACATTTTCTGATGTTACATTTTCTGATACTTTTTTTTTCTCATTTCTTCATAAAAACATGCTGTTCTACTAATTAAAAGCGAGAGGCTACTAATGAGTACCCACAACATATGATTTCTGGAGAATACAAAAACCATCAGCACTTTTTATGTTAAAAAAAAATTAGCTTTATCTAGAACTTTGATTCATACCGGTGTAGGTTCGACACAAGCTATAGGCAAAGTCTCTAGCTGCTGTTTGTAGTAGGGCACTGTTACTCATGTTATCTCTAGCAAAGGACATAATGGCATCTGCAGACTGTTTAACTTTTGTTGCTAAGGGTAACAGTTTTGGATCCTTTATGTCAGCCACCCGTTTGTTGGTCTGGGAGTAGAAGGCACTGAGTACCTCCCCATTTGATTTAGCGATAGCTCGTAACACATCCAGCGACAAAATATTTGTAGTGCCTTCCCAGATAGAAAGAACCTGTAAGGCAAAACAACAAAAACATAAGAATACAATTTTGTCATGGACAGTATCTTCACCAAACTTGGATATATAAAAAAATGTTCAATTTTAGTGCCAAGGTCACAGATTCAAGACTAGCTCAGACTCCTGGCTGGAAACTCTCTTTATTCAGCTGTAAAATGAATGGGTACCTGATTAATTTCCTAAAAGTACATTAAAGAAATCAAATGTATAAGCTTTAAGCATACTGTATGATCCTGACACATTATATGTTGTGAAACTGATATCTATGTAACTGAAAGAAAAAAATATTGTTTAAACCAAAACACAGTAGACAACTCACTAGAAATGTCAAGGTTAATTTGAGGATGACTCATAGCAACAGATAGGGCACTTTTTTTCATCCGAAAAATGCTGATATCATTATTATTACTCCACAAAAACATATGTTGTGGGTACTCATTAGAAGCGCCTCGGTGAGGCACTTCTAATGAGTACCCACAACATATATTTTTGTGGAGAAATAAGAAAAATATTATGTGGATACCACTCTTATCTGTAGCTATAGGATGTACTCTCCTACAGTTCTGTATGATGCTTTTAGGGTTTAAGCAGTATGTGAAAAATGAAGCTTACACAATATGCAAATAGTGAAGGCCCAGACCAGCCTGCATATGAGCTGATCTAAATATTTTTTGTTCATCAATACAAGTATATTCTACAGGGGAGCTCAGGGCTCAGTGGTTTCGTTAAAATTAACATCGAGTTGATGCTGAAATTTTTTGCTGGAAAAATGTGAGTAGCTTTTGCAGTGCAGCTACTCCCATTTTTTCAGCAAAAAATATCAGAATACTGTCTATTGAATCCGCTAAAACAGTTAACGAAATGACCCTTAACGAGCTCGTTAAACTAATAATGCTTTGAACAACTGGGCCCAGATAGCTAAGCTGGAATGTGTTTGGCTTCTGACTAGCTGGATACCTCTACCATGCAGGTTCAAATCAAGTTTAGAACTGCCCAGGCTTTCCCCCATCACTAGACAGTTTAGAAGCAGAAATACTTAGCCTGATGTCTATCTCCGGTAAGTAAACAAACAGTATTCATTGATTCTGTAACCAGGCAATGGGGGCCCAAATAAGACTGCACAAATATGCAAGCTGATTAGGTTCTTCATTGCTCTTATATATGAAAAACACTAATGCTGTCATGTTGCAGGTCACTAGTAACCCTATGACAATCTTACCTGGGCATCTCTAACTATTGCAGGAAGACCTGTATCTTCAAGATAACCGTGCCCACCAAAGGTTTCCAAACCCTCTGTTCCCACTGCCATCACCTAGAAAGACAATGAAAATCTGGTACCAGAAAAAATAAATTAGAGCAAACAAGCAGTGTTTTGCATATCATATCCCTGGTAATGTCTCAACCCAGCAGTACCTCACATATTTTCCCATAATGCCACAACCCAGTAGTGGCACACACATTACTAATGCAACAGCCTAGAAACTAATAAATCACACATGATTCTGGGGTGCTGCAAGTGCAAACCTATGTGTGAACTGCTTGACATTTCATTCAAACTGTCTCCAAAGAAAGTGTCAAGTACTTTTTCCACAAAAAAAAATGTCTCCTATAATGGCCATATAATGTCTTTTGTGAGGATATTTATATAAGACAAAAGGGGCTCACCTCTTTCCAGGACAATACGTGACAGTACATTAAAATTGTATCATTGTTTATTCAGATTTTGGTGGTGGGGCAGTGGAAATATTTAAAACATTTAATGCTAATATTTAAATTTATCTCATTAATGTAAAGCTAAATAGAAAAGGTTTTTTAGAAAAAAAACAACTGTCCCCCACAACCCCGCCAGAGTTGTCATTCTTGTAAGCAACACGTTGTCCTGTCCTCGCCAGAGTTGTCATTCTTGTACAAGACGTGTCATCTCCTCCTGTTCTACATTTCTACCAAGTATCATAACAATATTCCAAAGGGTATTTGACTTACAGTGGACATAAAATCAATGCATAATCATTGTCAAATATAACAAAGGGAGATAACCCCAAAAGTAAGAAAGGCAGAGTTGTCATTCTTGTATGTGACACATTGTCTAGTCCTGTTCTACATTTTTATCAAGTACCATCACAGGGCCTGACAAATTAAAAAAAATTCCACTTGCCTACTGGGCAAGTAAAATTGTTTTTTTACTTGCCCAGCTCAAATTCCTACTTGCCCAGGATTTGCTTGACTCAAAGTCCTACTTACCCAGGATTTACAGAATTAGAAGTCCCATTTTTAATGTCTTGTTAACAAGTCTATGGAAGCAATACCCGTGTAAATCACAGATAATATACAGAAAGGTGAGGTTTACAATGGCACACATAAGTTTACTCCTTTTTTTGCTCTAAAACATAGATAATCTGCATTCACTCAGGCAGTTTGAGACCCCACAATCTAAGTTTGCAGCGGAAACAAGAATCATAATTTCACATCAGTAAAGACCATTATCTCACATAGAGGTATTATCATAATGGTGTAAAATGGGATGCAAAGAGAGCATGTTGAAACAGAAGTTTATTTGTATTTGCTTGAATAAGTATTTATGTATTTGTAAAGAAAAAAAAACAAATTCTTAAGGTAAATGAAATATCTGCAAGGAAAATAACTTGATTGAAGATCTGTCTACAAACATTAGGACAATTCATAATGAAAAATGTGAATAAGCACTGCTTATTAGATACCCCTACAAGGTAATGGTCGATATAAATAGCAGCTCTGTTCAGAATATTAAAAAATTTCCATAGCAACAACACCTTATCAGTATCAACATTCATGCAAAATATTACAAGATTCCTTAAATTATTAAGCAAGATGGACAGGAAAAACAAAAGTGTTACGAACATTAAAGAATTACAAAGGGGAATAAGTATGACAGTATTGATCCCTTGACCCTTCTTTTTCTGTAGCAGCAACATCTCATAAATATCAACAATCATGCAAAGTATGTTAAGATTCATAATAATATTTATCAAGATGTGCAGGAAAAAATATAGAGTGCACACAAGGCTCACTTTTTGAGTATTAACTATTTATAATGTAGTGACCTTCAAAATAAGGTCAAGGTCACCAAAACCTAATCACTTCTTTCCCCCATCCTGATGATGTATCTGTGCTAGTTTGGTCAAATTCCAGCCATTGGTTAGAGAGTGTGCACACACACTTTTTACTGCATTAAGAAATTTTACAAAGGGCAATAACTCCAAGAGAATTGGCCCCTAACCCTTACTTTCTCTTATGTAGGTACATCTTATTGATATCAATGTGTCACATAAGCTTTTTTCTATCAAAATTTTAGTTTCAAAGTGTCAGTGTGACTTTGAAAATGAGGTCCTGATCACCAAAATCTAATAACTTGTTTCATCTATCCCAATGGAGGTTCTATGCTAGTTTGAACAAATTCCAGCTATTCATTTATGAAATTGAGTGCACACAAGGCTCATTTTTAGAGTCTTTATAATGAAGTGACCTTGAAAATGAGGTCAAGGTCACAGAAATCTTATCACTTCTTTCCCATGTCCTAACGATGTATCTGTGCTAGTTTGTTAAAATTCCAGCCACTGGTTCAAGATATAGTGTGCACACAAGCTTTTTTCTATCAAAATCTGAGTTGCAAAGTGCAGGTGTGGCCTTGAAAACAAGATAAAGGTCACCAAAATCTAATCACTTCTTTCCCCAATCCAAATGATGTATCTGTGCTGGTCAAATTCCATCTATTGATTCATGAGATAGACTGCACACAAGGCTCACTTTTTGAGTATTTATAATGTAGTGACCTTGAAAATAAGGTCAAGGTCACTTCTTTCCCCATCCTGATGATGTATCTGTGCTAGTTTGGTCAAATTCCAGCCATTGGTTAAAGAGATAGTATGCACAGAAACTTTTTACTGCATTAAGAAATTTTACAAAGGGCAATAACTCCAAGAGAATTGGCCCCTAGCCCTTACTTTATTTTACTCTATCAGTGTTCATCAAGTCTTTCTGGTATGAAGAGCACATTAGTAATCAAGCACTAGTGTAAGCTAGTGTAAGCTATCAATGTTCATCAAGTCTTTCTGGCATGAAGAGCACATTAGTAATCAAGCACTAGTGTAAGCTAGTGTAAGCTATCAGTGTTCATCAAGTCTCTCTGGTATGAAGAGCACATTAGTAATCAAGCACTAGTGTAAGCTAGTGTAAGCAATCAGTGTTCATCAAGTCTTTTTAGTATGAAGAGAACTATAAGTCAGAAAGCAATAGTGTAAGCTAGTGTAAGCTATCAGTGTTCATCAAGTCTTTCTGGTATGAACAGCACGACATCAAGCACTAGTGTAAGCTTTCTTCAGCTGAGCTGTCTTTGCAAGTCCTTTCTTTTTCATTTCACAATATATGTGTTGGGCATTTTTTTGAAGTGATCTTAAATTGTCAATTCTGAAGGAGCTAGTACCCAAAAAGAAAGTCCCCTTTTTGTCAGCAATTTCTGGAAATTCACGACATGTTGAACAGCACATAATTTCTTTTGAATTTTCTTCGTCACATACATCTGTGTCATAAACTACACAAGGAAATTGTAATTTCCAAGATAGTATGAATTCTCCTACACACCAATTTCTGTCATACTCTTTATCACTGAACTTTGCTTTCTTGCTGCTATTTTCTAATTCAGAGTTTAACTGTCTCTTAACTTGTACATGACACATCATATGGTCCTGTATCATCAAAATATTCCAAAGGGTATTCAAGTTACAGAGCGGACAAGAAGTTTTACGCCGATGCTGATGCCAACGGGATCTGTCCCAAAAACAATAAGTCCCTCCACCCTTCGGTAAAGGGGGACATAAAAATTTGTACACTTCAACCTCTTTATAACACGGTTCGTTATAACACGGTTTTGGATATAACGGTTCAAAGATGGATCCCAAAAATGTATAGATTATATTGAAAAATGTCATTTTTCAATATAATCTATACATTTTTGTTTGGATATAACATGGTTGTTTAACTAACATGGTTTATGCTATGGACCCCAACAATAGTGTTATAAAGAGGTTGTTGTGGTGTACCTGTTTTCCACTGTAGAGTTTAGCCAAAGGAACCGTAAGACGAAGCAGGTGTTCTTCTTCTTGTGTTGCCATACCAACATCTTCTCTTCCAAGAATTCTTGCATTCTCTAAACCCAGGATCAATGCTGCTCTAGTCTCCACCTGTAAGATTATGTATAGTGTGACTGTCAAATAAGGTAATAACTGAGGTAACAAGGTAATTTAGACAATTAAAGGCTCCATATTCCTCAAAAACAGACATTTTTTATCATAGAAAGTTTTAATAAATTGACATATGGCATTCATACGTTCATAAAATATGGCATCTGATAGCCTGTTGTTGTTGTTTTGAGGTTTTACGGCCCAGTCAACCCAATGGGGTCATGTCGAGTGCGATCAGTTTACCTAACCACACGTTTACTGGGCAGGCTTAGTCCTCTAAGTGGTTAACCAGTACTGTGCACATTCTTTCACCAGAAACTGACAACTGCCCAGCCTGTAAAATTTCAGTTAGTCTTTTGTTCTTGAACTGGATAAAAAATGAAATGATTTTTTATCTTATCTCTGAATTAATGTTGGCTACAGTAATTCAGAGATACATTAAAATATCATTTCATTTCAAGAATGAGAGACTAACTGAAAATTTACAGGCTGTCAGATGCCACATTTTATGATCCTATTAATACCATATGTCAATTCATTAAAACTTTCTTGGATAAGAAATGTCTATTTTTGAGGAATATGAAGCATGTATGGGAAACAGATACATTTTCAGAGGGTGGTAACATCAAAATATATTGCAGTTTGTTTTTTTCTCACTTCTGAAAAGGCTCTACTCTAAAAGGAAAGAATTTGCTCCCAAAGAGCAAATTCATTCTATTTAGAGCAGCTCCATGGTCTTCGCAGCAAAAACCTAGGTATTTTGTCCTCTTCTCAAGCAAATTCTTTTCTTTTAGAACAGACCCATTTTTAGAAGGGCCTTAGTGTGGAAAAAAACATCTACCAAGTACATCCTGTCCCCTAACTGTGCTGTACTGTGTCAGAGACAGTCTGAAGCCATATGTAATTAGGCACTTCCAAGCAAGTATTGAAATAGAGTCTGTTTGTTCTTGAGAAAAAATTTTCACAAGGACCGGATAATCTCTAGATCCACTTGTCCTCGGGACCAAACTGGCTTTTGTATTTGTAACTGCTTTGTTCCATTTATTATACATGGTTCTAAAGAACTTGTGTCTGAAATGGCACCAGACTGCACATGGAGGCATATTGAATCCAAATTTCTGGGGAAAACCCCAAATCCCATCCTTCCTTAAACAGGAAATCTAGCTTTGAAAGTGAAACCACCTGAGCTCTTGGCACTCAGGCATGCCTTTTGCATGCAAATTAATTATCTTTATCCATGTGCATGTATGTCCCTGTTCAGATCAGTAGAAAACTGTAGCCCAACTGATGATAAATTTGGCTGGTTCAATCAACCAGGTGAGTGTATGTCTGTATGCCAGTAACACTGTGCTTGTGCAGTGTTGTAGTTTCCATTTATAAAATATACCAAGTCTAACTTTCTTTGGGTGGACTGTGCATGTACTGACCAGAATGAGTATATACATGTATGCATTCTGAGCATAGCTGTTCATGTAATCTTTAACCCTTGTCCTGCTGAATAAATTAAGATGCCATGCCCATTTCTTATTTTCAGCCAATCAGATTACTTAATTTAGATTGTTGATATAAATTCACATACTTAATGGCAAACAGTGCAAACAGTGCAGATCCAGTGCAGAAGAAGCCAACTGATCTGGATCTACACCATTTGCAAAATATCCGGGTTCAGCAGGACTAGGGTTAAGACAGGTTCTTTTTTCATAATGCATAGCTCAAGATAAGATGCATTTTCAACTAAAAAGTTTCTACATTTTTTTTCTTAAATACTACTGACAGTTTTCTTATTTCTCCATAAAAATGTATGTTATGGGTACTAATTGGAAGCACCTCATAACTTAAAAGGATGTGGGAATAAGAGGTCATGAGTCCAAATTTGCTAAAAAAACAACACAGATTAAAAATCTGGGCAAACAGTTTTGGCTTAAGAGTGAGCGATGCATGGAACACATTCCTTGAACAAGTAGCCGTGGCACCCTCCCTTAACTGTGTTAAGTCAAAGTTGAATGTACATCAGAAGGACCACCTCTACAAATTTGAACCTTGGTGTTACCAAAACCCAGAAATTACTACAAGTATGCACCCACAGAGGCTGTCTAGCCTGTTCAAGTGTTCCAATTATTTGAGTTCATGGAAAAGAAGAAAAATATTTCTCTGGATCTCATTTTTTTAGAGTTGAGATAATGAAGCTTATATGTGATTTGTGTTTTGCTTTTGTGTCTCAAAGAAGCTCCCAATTACAACATATGAAAAGGGCCCTTGTACCATATGCAATAAGGAAAAGGCCCAGATCAGACTGTGCATCCATGCAGTCTGATCAGTGCCTTCTCTTTTCCTTAATACATTATAAAGGCTTCACTGATTTTGCAATAAGGCAACAAAGGCCCTGTTCAGACTGCCTTGAAAAATATACAGTCTTATCTGGGTATTTTGCCCACTTCTGTGGTAAAGACTTTTTTCTAACACTGCACCACAAATTTACTATCTTCATCTCAAACACTGGTAGCTCACACTGCTTAAGTCAAGCTAAACAAAAGACATTAACAGTTTAATTTGCTATAAGTTTTTTACATTTAACCCTTTAGATGCCCAGAAAAACTACATCTGAAAATGTCATCTATTTATGTCGTCTGATGCATCTTCTTGCAAACTTTTCAAACATACTTTTTGCATATAGGCAAACAGTATGGACCCAGATCAGACTGCTCCTAGAGGAGCAGTCTGATCTGGGTCCACACTGTTTGCAACAATGACTTTTAAAGTAACTGGCAGAAGACAAAGCAGACAACAATTGTTGTGTTTGGCATCTTAAGGGTTAAACTTTTTTTGTCTCAAAAATGGTCCTCTAGAGTTTGAGATATTAAGAGTCAACTGCGTACAAATGTACCTCCAACCTAGCCAGTGTCTGCACATGGAGTGGATAATCTTTCAGTGAGTTACCAAATGCTCTCCTCTTAGAACTGTAGTCTTTGGACAGGTTCAGTAATCTGAAAATGTCGGAAAATCTCATTTCTCATGTGGAAAACAGAAACCTGCTAAGCAATAAAATATAAAAATAATACAAGACAGTTTTACTTTGAGTGTAGCACACCTAAACAACATCAGAAAATGGTGCCATTCAGTCTGTTCATTAGCAATGCTAACATCACTTTCACGAAGTAGTCACAACATAATTTCCTGTCGGTCTCTGGTTTATGTCTCTTTGAGCAGAGATCAACAAGATAAAATGTAATAACATGGGAAGCATTTTATTAAACCAGTTCTGACACTATGATATAATGCACGAGTGTAATATCATCACATTATGAATTATAGAAAATAATTCTGAAATCTCTATATGTCACTGCTATAATAAAGAGGATTAAGACAGACAAGTAGATGTATAATTTTGTGTCCTGACACTGAGACAGCGATTTTCAAGATCTTGAACATCTAGCACTGGTTTGGTTCATCAATGTCAGCAAGAGTAGTCATGTACTTGTGGGTTTTGCCAAACCAAATAAAACAAGACTGTCAACAAGCATGACGTATTTGATATCAATTCCCACCCCTACCCCACAAGAAAACTATTACAGACAGATGTGAAAACAGTATATATGTACACACAGAACATATTATCTTTAATTAGTCACAACTAACTACTAATAATTTTATTTCATATCAATAAAATTGAATGAGTTCTAGCCAAAACAAATGTGTATATCTTACTTTCTCATGGCACTTGAGGCTGCAAGTGTGTTGTGTAACCTTGTCAGTTTCAACATATCACTGATTGATGGTACCCCTCTGCCATCTTCAGATACCTGGTGGCAGTAATATATATTAATTAACTTTCTAGGAACTTTTAACATACAAAAAAATAGGGTTTTATTTGGTTTGAAGTTTAACAGCCAAGTCAACACTATTAAGGTCATGTCAAGCAGGTCAATTTTCCTAACCATACTTATTCTGGGCAGGCTTAGTCCTCTATACAGTTAATCAATACTTGTGCATATTCTTTTGCTGGCTGACAACTGCTCTTGTTGGATCAGGTGAAAGTAGAGGATGACAGAAGAAAATATTTCATGATCAATCTCCATGAAAGAATGCTGTGGGGATAGAAACTGCGACCTTGATCACCAGCTGTCAACATGCATCTGACTGAGCCATCAAGCCTGGCTACACAAATACAAAAATGGCATATAGTAACCAGTATGTCATTGACCATTACCACTCTCTGGGAAAATTCAGCAGACAACAAATTTACAATATTTTTCTTATTTTTTTCCAGAAAATAGGCTTTGACATTTCATCCAAACTGTCTGCTTAGGAGACAATTTGCAGGAAATGTCAAAGCCTTTTTTTATGGGAAAATTAAGAACAATATTTCAAATTGTCATCCATGCCAAGATCTCAATAAGTATTGGTTCTTATACCTTCGCATGGCACTTGATGCAAAGAAGGCATTGTGCATTCTCGATAGTTTTAACATGTTGCTGATAGAGGCTACACCTCGACCATCTGGTGAGGTCTGAAATGAATTACAGCTTATAACTTAATATGTGCTATCAAAGCTCCATAATATTCCAATGGTCATCAGAACTGTTCTAATGAGTACCCAATTCAAAACAGTACTCATGAGATTTGTGAAGAAATAAGAAAACTATTAATACTTTGTGGTGAAGAAGAAAAATCCCAGCTAGAGTTATGCTGATGGTGTTACTTATCTGCAATCTGCTGCATTTGATTGGGTTCTACACTGTTTACTCTGGACTGTCTGTCTGAATACCTAGAGTAAATACTGTAATAGGCTGAGCAGGATCTTCATTGTTCACTTATCATGTTTACTTTAAATATTTGTACAAACAAGCCTGAGAAAAAGTTGTAGGTCCAATTATTTGTTTGTGTTGTTTGTGTTGAGGTTTTATGGCCCAGTCAACCCAATGGGGTCATGTCAAGCGCGGTCAGTTTACCTAACCACACGTTTACTGGGCAGGCTTAGTCCTCTAAGCGGTTAACCAGTATTGTGCACATTCTTTCACCAGAAACTGACAACTGCCCTTCTTGAATCGTAGGTCCAATTAAGACTTCTCCTAAGGATCATGGTCTACTGCCATTCTTCAATAACTTTTCACATGCCTGACAGTCACATTAACTTGTTAAGTTTTAGAATAAGTATGCTGGGGGCATTGGAACATTTGCAAGCATTTTTTTTACACATTTAACAACCATATCAACTAGATAAAACTTTAGAACAAAAATGTCAAGGGTGGTGGCTCAAGCTGCAAGCACTTTTTTCACACAGCTAACAATCCTATCAACATTAACATGTTAACATTTCAATATCCGGCCCAGTTGTTCAAAGCTAACGACATTGTTAGTTAACGATTCGTTAAAATTTACATCAAGTGATACGCAAATATGCTGAATTTTTTTGCTGAAAAAATGTGAGTAGCTTTTGCAGTGCAAAAGGCCCAGTAAAAGTAAAAGTACTGGGCCCAGTATGCCAAGGGCAATGTGTCATTATGCAAGTGCTTTTGTCAAACAACCTACAGTCATATCAATTTATTAATGTTTTAGAATAAGTATGTCAAGACTAATGGATCATTCTGCAAAGCATTCTTTCACACATGTGACTAACAGATCAACTAATTAAATTTTAGGAAAATCAAGGACAATGAACACATCTGGAGAGTTTCTCACCAACATATTGCAAAGGGAGATTACTTTTATTGCCTCTAGTACATTTATATTTTAAACCTTTAGAAAATGCAGGCAACTCTTAAAAGAAAGATTCTATTTCCCCTGGGAGCCAATTCTTTCCTTAACATGTAGTTCCCATTATAAAGGGAGGCAAATATTTAAAGGTAAGAATTACTTCCCTTGGAGAGGCATCCAGTCCATTGCATGAGTTACTGTATCTGTAAAAGTTAATTCACATCAAATGAGCCATGCAACAGGAAAACAGGTCTTCATGACAGACATAGGCTAACATCAGTTTGCAAATCAAAGTGGACTGGTCAGAGCCAATACTGTTTCACTTGACATTTTGCATGCTGGGTAAAAAATTCAGCAGACAACATTTTGAAATATTTTTCTTATTTTTCCTCAAAAGTAGGATTTGACACTTCAATCATGCAAATTGTCTCCTTAGGAGACATTTTGCATGAAGTGTCAGATCCTATTTTCTAGGAAAAATAAGAAAAATATTATCAAATTGTTGCCTGCTGAATTAGCCCATATCATGGAAAGAGTTAAAACCATTTGACTCTGTATGACACACTGATAACAGCAAAGGCCTTACCAGAGTGTGGATACACAGGATAATCTGGACTTTCACTGTCTGCGCAGGTTTGAAAGAACCATTTTATTATGGTTCCGCACAAATTGATTTCAAGTCACCAACTGTACATGTAACACACACCAACCAATGAAATCTTACCTTATAAGCAACTGAGCCATCTAACAATAATTCAGCTGTTGGTAACTGTCTGGTTCCCAACTTATTCTTCAGCTGAACAAGCTCCATATTATTCAAGGAACCATCCTCATTTTTCACATCAAGGTAGAATAACGCTAAGCCTTTTGTACCCTGGAAATAAATCGGAAACAAATAGGTGTTGGAAGAAAACATAAGTATTTCCTTAGTCTTGATGAGTTGAGGTACAATATTAAGACCTAAACGAGAAGTACAAGTACATGTATACATACAGTCAACTCTCGTTATTTCAACCTCGCTTATCTCGAATAACCGCTTATCTGGAAGAGAAATTCTGGTCCCTATTTTAACATGGAAATCTAAGAACAGGTATTAACAAAATATTGTGGAAAAGAGGAGAAATTGCTCCTAAGGAGCAATTTCTCCTCTTTTCCACAATATTTTCAATATATCTCATACTTCAGGAGTCAAATTACATATGCATTTGTTAAATGTGGTTGTTCGATTTATTGTTTTCCACAATTCTGCAACTCTGATATTTCAAGGTACAGATATCTCGAAGTGTTTCAGAGAGTCCCTTGGAATTTGAGATAACGAGAGTCGACTGTAATTATAATGGTTTTTTATGTAATGGAGTTAGGACACTCTGACACAACAGAATAAAATATTTCACTTACAATGTATTCCTCCTCAAAAATATGTCATGACATTAACTGCATAACTTTAGATTTGCAAGGTATCCAGATTAATGGGTTCTTTTTGTTTTTGGTTTTTGTTCCCCACATTTTCGAAGAAAAATGAGGAGACATAGTATTTCGCTTTCTGTAATTCCGTAATGCATGGTTTCGACCTCTGACAGTAGGTACCTTGTGAGCGCAACATTCTTACAGTTGCAGACAGATCATTTTAATACTTTACAATTTTTTTTGTCATGATGATGTGCATGTGATTTAGGTCTAATCCTCATATTTTTTCCCCCACTTTTTCTCCATTTCTAACAGTCATTTTTTGTGCTCTAATCCTACCAAAGTGTATACGGGTAGATAATGGGTACCTTGTGTGCCAACTCCTGTTCATGGCTGATCCTTTGAAACTTTACAGGTGTTTTTGTCGTGGTGTTCAGATCGAGGGTTGAGCGCAAAACTATGGTAACTCAAACATATTTTTGAAACCCTTGTTTAGGGGCAACTTGGACCCCTTTGTAAACAATGCAAATTTAGGTGCCATTGCTCATACGAGCAATGGCACCTAAATTTTCATTGTTTACAGAAAGAAATGTTGTAATCTTCATAACACCTTCATGGTGAGGAGATTAGGTTTGGGGAAAAACAACCATCTGACTTACGCTAGTCTTGCGCTCAACCCTCGAGATGTGCATGTGTATCATTCTTTGTAACTTTTCCCCATCTTGTATTTAGTCATGTCAAAATCCGAATGTTATACCTCCCTTATAACCATCCCATTCCTCCTAATTTCTTGATTTTTAAGCCCCCCGCCATTCGAAGAATGGTGGAGAGGGCATACAGTGTTACCCCTGTTTGTCTCTGTTTCCCTCTGCATCCGAGATGGCGTTTGCAATTTGCATTTTTTAAGGTGTTACAATTTGCACTTAAGTTTTTCAGGTGGGGGCATCCTTGTCCTTTAGACACAGTTTTACTTGATTATTATTGTCTAAGTTTTTTTTTTTACATTCTTTTTTTTTCTTTCTTTTTTTGTTTTGAACAATTGTAACACAACTGCATTGCTCTTTACTAAAGGGCTTGAAACAAATATCAGAGCCACATTATATTTCAAAATAAATAATATTTCAATTTTTTTTTTTTTTTTTTTTTTTTTTTTTTTTTTGCTTTTATACATATCTCATGTAATTTTGAAAATCTAAGCAGTTATTTTAAATCCCTGTAGCCACCATTATCCAGAACTCTATTGAATTTATCCTTAAACAGCTGTATGTTAAACAACTGACAGTAATAAAGCATTCACACTAAAACCAGATTAAAGTTGCAAATCCTTATCTTAATACCATGCTGTTAGTTGTCAGTTTTAATAGACCTCTAAAAAAACTGTGATATGACACACAGCCTACTGTTAGATCATTTTTTAATTTCAAATATGTCAGCCTCTTCCTATGGAATATAATCTGACAGAAAAGTGGCATACCCACAGAAAATATCTGCCTAAAATTACAAAATTCCCTGACTTTTACCTGGCTTTATTGAAATGTCCCTGAATTTTTTTTTTTTTTTTTTTTTTAATTTTCTGACTTTTTAATGACCTTGAAAACTTTTTAAATTTCCCACCTTTTCAAGGTTTTGGCAACCCTGTTTGATCAGGGTCTACATTATTTGCCACTTATCCAGCAGTTTTTAGACACATCAATACATGTAGATAGCAAAGTGAATTTATTGAAATTAAGGGATAAATATGGTAAGCAGTTCAGTTATCCCAATATTTAGGGTAAATATGGTACTTTATGTACTTCAACAGCCATTAAAACCGCTTCAGACTAAGTTTTTCAGCCAGAAAGTACTGATATTCTTCACACTTCTCCATGAAAACAGATGTTGTGGGTACTCATCAGAAATGCCTTGATGAGGCACTTCTAATGAGTACCCACATCTGTTTTCATGGATATATTAAAAAAACTATAATGTGGATACCCACTCTGATCCTGAGCTATGCTTTAAGAAGTGGATAGGAATAAAAAAAAAAACTTGAAGGCATAAAGGGTATTTACTCTACCTGGATCACAGTTCCATCCTGACCAATGACCCTAGCCAGTGTGAAGGTCATATCAGCATCTGTTGCTGAGGAAAACCATTTGTAACCATGAAGTGTGTAACTTCCATCTGCCCGTGGCATAGCTAAAGTCTCAGTCCCATTTGCTACAAAATAAACATCAATAAACTATGGTAAACTTCTGGCATATGTCATATGCAAACAGTACAGACCCAGATCAGACTGTTCGATCAGGGTCTACATTGTTTGCCATTCCACTAAGTATTTAAAGAAACAACTGCATAAACAGGAAAATTTAGGCCCAAAAGGTAAGAAATGAAGTGTTTGAACTTTTAGGAAATTATATACTTAAAGCCAAAAGTAACTTTACAGCTTATATTTATACGCTTTACTGACTTTTCCTGAGCGAAAAACTATTGTAATGATGTTAAAGAACAATCATTTTTGCACATGATACACAGTTGTTAAGCCCTTTGCTTCAAACAGATTATCAAAAGGGTCTCTCTCAAAACAGAAGGGGTCAAAATCAAAAGTTATTATATTAATGCACTTTTGGAAGGTCATTGTACCTTAAATATGGGTTTATTTCAGGCGAAAACGCTTTATTTGCTTAGACATGTATTGAAAATCATTCTTAAATCAACAAAAAAGTCTGCATCATCTATTGCACAACTTCAGAACACGTCGATTTTTATCAAGAAGGCCATTTGATCAAACTTAACAATGTTTGTAATGGAAATCCTACAGGTAATTGTCATCTATTTTTAATTTGACATGATAAGAACTTTTGCATTTTTTTCTGGTTATACATGCTCTGTAGAGGTCCAAACAAATCGCCATTTAAAACTTCCAAACAATATCGGAGATTAGCTTTCACAAGCAACGAGAATTTATTTATATGTTTTTATTGCAAGGGAGGTAATTTCAACGTGAAGCAAATTTGAGTAATTGCCATTCATTAGCCAGGAAGAACTGAAAAAATGTTTTGCAGGGAATTTTATCGACAAACAATGGACTTTCAGATTTTGTATTGAAAATCATGTTCTGCTTTTGAAGTTTAGAGAAATTGTGAAAATACTGTTTTTGATGCAAAAGGCGGGTAACTCGAGACTGGAATCACTTACACGAATGATCACTCTTGAATTCTGTTGAGACTAATTGTGGAAAATTATTGAACTAACTTATTACAACCAAATCGAAGTAGAAACAAAATTATTTATTAATAAAAAGTGACAAGTTACTTTTGGTTTTAAGTATAAATACACATGAACAAGGTATTTTATTTTGCTGTTATAACTTGTTTTTGATTTACAGGCTTAGTCCAGGAACTTATTGACTCCCAGTAAGCATTCTTTATAAATCTATAGCAGGCCGTTATCGGCCCATCAGGGTAGCTGATGGGTGGATAACAGCCCACTGTAGATTTAAAAAGAATGCTAGCTGGGCTATACCTCATAGAAGCTGGTACTTTGGAGAAAAAATTCAAAGTACACCAAAACTTCTTTGAAACCCTTTTGCTTGGATCCAAAGCAAAAAGCATGTTAACTAAACCAAACAAAAAAGTGTTAATTACTTTTATAGAAAAATGTCTATAAGCAGATGGAAGGTTAACATCAGAGTTCTATATAACAAGCTTTATCAGATGATAAGGTTCACATTTTTCCATTAAAAAATAGCCCCATGTCAGAGTGGTATCCAGATAAATGTTCTTTATTCATATTGCTTCATGAAAATATATGGATGCTCATTAAAAAAATGCTGTTGGTATTCCTTAATGAGCACCCAAAATGGATACTCATTAATAAGTACCCATAACATATGTTGTCATGGAGATAAAAAAAAAAAAAAGAAAAAGAAAATCAACGGTTTGGGGTTGAAAAAGTGCCGTATGTAGAGGTACTGATAAAAATAGAAAAAAAAAAAAAAAAAAGGAAACATAATACCCCGCCATTATTGTATCATGGGGAGCGAGCTCTGTCAAAAATTGACGAAATGTACCCAATAGAAATCCCAAACAGATCTCCACAATATTAATGCACATACAGAAAAACCTCGATAATTCAAACTCCAATAATTCAAAATTCTCAATAATTCAAAATCATTTTGAAGTCCCAACTGTAATATATGTATGCATTTTAACCCTCAATTATTCAAAGTATCAATAATTCAAACATAACTGTTAGGTCCCTTGGACTTTAAATTATCAAAGTTCCACTGTATCAAGTTTGAAGTAAATCTGTTGAGATTTACTCAAGTTATTGTCTTGAAACAAAAATACAGATGTGTCAGGGCAGATAACTCTGTGAAAAATTGACAAAACTTGCCCATTAGCAAACCCAAAACAGATCTCGATAATATCAATGCACATACAAAGTTTGGTAAAAATCCATTGATATTTACTCAAGTTATCAGCCGGAAACAAAAATTTGGACATAACCCTGTCAAAAATTGAAGAAATTTGCCCATTAGCAATCCCAAACCAGATCTCTATAATATCAATGCATATATGAAGTTAGGTGAAAATTCATTTGTATTTACTCAAGTTATTGTCCGGAAACAAAAAATCAAATGTGTCACGTGCACGGGCAGACAACTGTCAAAAATTGACTAAATTTGCCCATAAGCAATCCCAAACCAGATCTTAACAATATCAATGCACATACCAAGTTTGGTGAAAATCCATCATCCAGATACAAAAATATGGATGGACATAAGCCAGAAAGACAGACGGACGGACACACGGATGCCCAAGGTGAAACCATAATACCTTACCATAATAGTGTGGCAGGGTAATGGCAGGGTATGAAAACATGAAGAAATAAAAAAAAAAACATTTGGTTTAAATACCTACCAACATCTGAGCCTCCTTTCTTTTCTGTCATCCACTGCCCTGATGTCCAAAATTCTGACGGTGATCGTGAGGTCAGACGATGAAACACCTTATCATATAACCATGGGTGAGAGTCTTTCAATGTCTAAAATGGACAAAAATACTGTTTCTATATTATCCATTAGCATACTGCATTTCATATCAGCATTTTGTTCTTTTAATTAGTCAGTTTTATTTTCTTAGAAAACAGGGCTTGAAAATGTGTTTCTGAGACTCTTTCCAAAGAAACAGTTACTGTTAGCATTCTGCAATTAATATCTGAATCTCCTTCTATTTTTCTGCATTCCCAATCTATGTAATATATCTTGTACATAGTTACAACACATCTAATACCAGAAACGTCATTCTCTTATATTTGTGTTGTATTAGAACTTGGCTGGGCTTAACCACTTTTCATCAGACTGAGTGAAAATAGCTTATCTCCTTTGTGCCCCCGATCAACCATTTTTATTACCATTGCTCAACATTTAGCCATGAAATAAAGGGATTACATCCATTTACAATGTACCCTTGTCATGCTGAGCCCGGCTATACGCTGCCTTTGCAAACAGTGGAGATCCAGATCAGTTGGATTCTTCAGAAGCCAACTGATCTGGATCTGCACTGTTTGCCATTATGTATGTGAAATTATAGCCTCAATCCAGATCAAGCAATCTGATTGGCTGAAAATTAGAAGTGGGCGTGGCATCTTAATTTATTCAGCATGGCAAGGGTTAAGGCTTAGCACGCTGGGTAAAGGTTTCAGCAGATCATATGCTGAAGTATTTTTTATTTTATTTTCCCCAGATAATAATGTCTTACATTTCACATAAAATTCTCTCCAAGCCTATTTCACCAAATGGACCAGACTCATAGCACTAGTTAAGGCACTTTTTTCAATCCAAAAGATTGATATTTTTCTTATTTCTGCACGAAAACATATGGTGTGGGTACTCATTATAAGCACCTCTCTGAGGTGCTTCTAATGAGTGGGTACTCATTAGAAGCACCTCGCTGAGGTGCTTCTAATGAGTACCCACAACGTAAGTTTTCGTGCAGAAATAAGAAAAATATTTATTGGATACCCACCCTTATCTAGACCTATGAGATGTGTCTAAAAGTGCTGCCTGAAGATCAAATAAGACTCTAAACATACTACAGATTCTGGAACAGACCGATCTGGGTCTGCAATTGTTTGTTCTGGGATTTCTGTTCAAATATTTACTGGAAGGATATATACAATTTATTGTGTTGATTTTTAATTACACACCATAGATGCTCATTATAATCACTTAACCAAAACAATTCTTAAAGTACCATACCTTACATCTAGCTGAAAAAAAAAATAATAAAAATTATCCAACATTAACATCAACTTTATCATAATCTAAAACTATAAACTATTACCTCAACTATTTTGGCAGCACCATCTGTCATAGCTAACGGGCAGGAGTACAGACCAGAGGAAGGGGAATTTAAATACAGTTTCACCATAGAATAAAGACGACTGAAAAAGAGAGTAAAAATTAAGTAATGTTTCCCCATAGGTGAAAATTAAAGTAGTTTCATAGGAAATATGAATACAGTGAACATAGTATATATACAGTTAACTGAAATAAAGGTCAAATTTAAGTGCAGTTTAAAGTTTTGAATAATATTTCACAGCAAGTACAGTTGACGGAGATAAAAAGTATTAACATAAAAAACATACCACATTTATTCTTGATATTTGTTTATAAAACTTCTTTTCATACTTATTCTAAATTCTGAATAAGATGGTTACTGCTTTGAGTTCCATAGGTCTAGATACGAGTGGGTATCAGGTAACCAGGGGGCCACATTAGCTTTCTTCTGGACTTCTGCATTAATTCTGCTGACCTCTGCTCAAATGGGGCACTCCTCAGCAATGTCTCTATAGATTTTTCAGGAGCAAGAATAATGCTATAAGAGGTTGTTGGGGGTGGGGGTGGTGAGGGGGTGGGGGCTTCTACTGTACAAACCTCCATTCACCATATTCCCTCTTATAAGCAATAGACACAAGGCCCTCTTCTGCAGCTATGTCATGCATCTTTTTCCAAGCTGGGCCTGTGACAAGTCTATCAACTTTCTTCCCCCAACCAGTATACTTTTCTAAGTATGGCTTTTCCATCTCACACTGATAATGTAGATTATACATCTCAGTACCAACCCTTTCTCCAAACCGAATAATGTCTGGCTCAATATCAGCAAGTATCTGAAATAACATTACTGCCATAATTTCTCTTCATACATGTATACGGACATCTTAAATCCTTACCAAACTTATTCTAAATTAAAAAAAAATTCCATTTTTCTACCTGAGGATTGCGCTTTTCCTACCTAAGGATGTGTCTAAAAGATGATGGAATGGTGAACGCAGCAGTCTGATCTGAGTCTACATTGCTTCAGCTTGCTGTCTGAATATTTAGAGTGAACATGAAACTTTGCATAATGTACATGCATGGACATTCTTCTGCAAGCTAATATTCAAAGGACTATAATATTGAATTCCAAGAATCCGAATAATAAGCAAGATTTTATAGATGTACTATAGTTTAGCCTTGTTATAATATGTTACCTATCATCATAATAAAGCTCAAATATCTCTCCTCTAAAATTTCCTCTGTGATTAAATATAATGGTCAATGCTTTATGCATAAAGTTAACTTTATATTTTCTGCATTTTTATACAAAAAAAAGTCTACAGTAAAAGTATACTGGTGTCATAGCCATCATCAGATTAAACTGATTCTGAACTGGTAACAGAATATGCCCAACAACATTCTTTCAAACAAGAGGACCATGATGGTCCTATATCGCTAACCTGAGCAAACAGCTTTGCAAACTTACTGTTGAAGTTTCAGCCAAGTTCACTGCTCTAAGATTTTTGTGTAAATTTTATAGCCCTACTCCCAAGCGGCCATGTTCTTTTCATGCATCATGATCGCTGGAACTGAATCTTGAAAGAAGGTCACCAAAGGAACAATTCTGCCAAGTTATATTGAAATTGGTCCAGTGGTTTCTGACAAAAAGATTTTTGAAGTGTTTTTTGACGAATCATGACAGCTTGAACAAACTTGGTAGAGGGCCACCAAAGGAACATTCCTGCCAAGTTATATTGCAATGTTGTATTGAAATCGGTCCAGTGGTTTCTGACAAGAAGATTTTTAAAATTTATATACAGGGAAAATAAGCCCTGCTCCCTGGCGGCCATGTTTTTTGGTGAATCCAAATGGCTTGAACAATCTTGGTAGAGGATCACCAAAGGAACATTTTTGCCAAGTTATATAGAAATCGGTCCAGTGGTTTCTGACAAGACGATTTTTAAAGTTTTCTATATAGATATATAGGGAAAATAAGCCCCGCCCCCTGGCGGCCATGTTTTTTGACGAATCCAAATGGCTTGAACAATCTTGGTAGAGGATCACCAAAAGAACATTTCTGCAAAATTATATTGAAATCAGTACAGTGGTTTCTGACAAGAAGATTTTTAAAGTTTTCTATATAGATATATCAGGAAAATAAGCCCCGCCCCTGGCGGCCATGTTTTTTGCTGAATCCAAATGGCTTGAATAATCTTGGAAGAGGATCACCAAAGGAACATTTATGCAAAATTACATTGAAATCGGTCCGGTGGAAGAAGATTTTTAAAGTTTTCCATATAGATATATAGGGAAAATAAGCCTCGCCCCCTGGCGGCCATGTTTTTTGACGAATCCAAATGACTTGAACAATCTTGGAAGAAGATCATCAAAGAAACATTTTCTGCAAAATTATATTGAAATCGGTCCAGTGGTTTCTGACAAGAAGATTTTTAAAGTTTTCTATACAGATATATAGGAAAAATAAGCCCCGCACCCTGGCAGCCGAATCCAAATGGCTTGAACAATCTTGGTAGAGGATCACCAAAGGAACATTTCTGCAAAATTATATTGAAATCAGTCCAGTGGTTTCTGACAAGATATTTACCATAAAATATGTGTTTTAGATGGACAAGAATAGTTTTGTAATACTTGTCTTCATCTTATTAAACAGAGAATTTATACTGATGACTTGTGTTTGATTTAAAATATTATGTCTAAAACTCTAGTATTTTTTTTTGCACCCCATGGCACCAAAATATATGTATATTTACCATAAAATATGTGTTTTAGATTGACAATGATAGTTTTGTAATACTTGTCTCTATGTTAATAAACAGAGAATTTATATTGCAGTCTTTCAAGTGCCCTCCATTGAAAAAGTAGGGATAAAGTAGGGATAAAAATTTTGAAAAAGTAGGGCAAAAGTAGGAATTTCTATCATGAAAAGTAGGGATAGTAGGGATGTTCTGAGTGTTTTCAGACTTTGAAAAAGATATAATTAGCAACAATAACACTGCACTACCATGGAAAGGAAATACCAAAATAAATATTCCAAAAAAGGAATTACAACTGAAGTAAAAATATTTTATAAACTTTTGCAATGTGGCTGCTCAGATTAAGCTTGGACCCAATATACACTGGACTAGTAACTACGGTACAGGTATTGTATTTATTGGAAATATGTTGTCGTGGCTGGGTTTTCATAATTTTGTATGGTGAAGTTTAAATGCTCATATTTCATTTATTTCTCCAAATATCTGAAATTTGTTTTCAAAAAGCAATAGATCAATATATTACCTTTAAGACTGCAGCATTATATTTAAGGAAAATCAAAAAGTTTTTGTAAACATCAGCAAGAAACCTAGGTACCCATTTTTGCGATTTTCGGCACTTTTTGCAGAAAATCATCAGAAATTCAACAAAAATGATGGTATAACTTCAATTTTATTAATTGTGACTTAACACTTTTCAACCAAATCTATTACAATCAATTTATTACAACTTTATTACAACTTCAGTAATTATCCAAAACCATTTTTAATGACCATAGTGCTGTTAAATAGCACTAAAATCAAGCCACGACAACATATTTTGGCAGTTCCATTAGTGACAAGTCCGGGTATTATTAGGTCTGAGGATTAAGTTGATCTGATTTTTACGAACTATGAGTGAGCCAAGTGAGCGAGGAAAAGAATTACAATGTTTGGTCAGTTCAAACATTTTTGGACTAAAAAGTAGGGATAGTAGGGCATTTTCAGAAAAAAGTTGGGAAAAGTAGGAGTGCAAAATAAAAGCAGGGAAAAGTAGGAATAGTAGGAAAAGTAGGGCCGGCTTGAAAGCCTGTATATTGATGACTTGTGTTTGATTGAAATATTATGTTTAAAACTCTCATAAATGTTTGCACCCCACAGCATCAAAAGATATGTATATTTACCATAAAATATGTGTTTTAGATGTACAATAATAGTTTTGTGTTTGAATTAAGATTGTTATTATGTTTAAACCTCTCATAAATTTTTGCAACCCATGGCATCAAAATATATGTAAATTTACATAAAATATGTGTTTGGGATTATCGGGACATTAATAGTTTTGTAACACTTGTTTTCATATTTTTTATAAATAAACAGAGAATTTATATTGAGCGTTTAGGCACCCCAAGATAAGTGCTTGAAGTAAGGTTAATGTCTTAAACTATCACAAAAACAAATTTTGATACATAAAACTAATAATAATTTCACCATTAGATTAATAAATACAATGAAATAATTTAGTGCCATGGGGTGAATTGGGGTGCCATGGGGTGATTAGTCGTACCCCCTCTAGTATCATCATTTGAACAAACTTAGTAACTTTGAGTCCCCAATGCTGTATTCCAAGATTCAGACTCAAAGCTTTTCTTAGTTCTGGAGATGAAGATTCTTAAGTGTTTTACCAAATATGGGCATGGCTACCATCTTGATTTATGGACACTGACCATTTGTATAAATTTTCAATTCCCCTTTAACAGACGGCTTCATGTGAAGTTTGAAGAAATTTCACCCAGGGGTTTCAGAGGAGAAGTCGTTCAAATATTTGAACAGATGGACAGACGAACGAAGGATGGGGAGCAATCACAATAGCTCATCTTGAGCCTTCAGCTCAGGTGAGCTAAAAATAGAATAAAATGGTCTTCCTTTAAGGTGTGAAACTGAATTTTATTGCTTCATTAAGGTAGTATTAATAGTCAAAATACTGCTTAGAGACTTAAAATTTCGTTTACTACAAGCTTACGGTAACTTCCGTGTTCATGTATGTCATTTTCATTTATTTCCACAAAAACAAGGTTCCTTTCAAATAAATAAATAAATAAATAAATAAATTCAGGACATCAAATTAAAATTTATTTTTTTGCACTAACATACTAACAAAAACCATCAACTGAACTGTGTGATAAATATTTTATACCGAAATATCACACTAAGAACTATGGATACAATCAAAGTTTTTCACTATTATATTATAATCATCATGAAATACATGTAACTGTTATCTATATCAGAAATTTGTGTCGCATTTTAATGTTCCATTTAATTATATCTTTTTCACGGCTTCTACCTTATTTCAGGTAATGTCCTAACTTATTGTCTCTTTCATACAATCATTAGATAATTTAATCAACATGTTTTCATGACATATGAGTGATCCGAAGCATGATGAAATTAACAAGACCTTTGGTACACCCAGTGAAGACTCAGATCAGCCTTATCATCCTTTCTATATGGTAAGTAATCACTGTCTGCAAGAAAAAAGAACAAACTGAAACATTTAAGCTACCATCCACTGAACTTTGACTGATTTGATTGTGCTGGGGTTCAGCGACATGTCAACCCTTGTAGGTCATTTTGTGTCGTCTCCCAGAGAAAGGGAGAAAAGAGACAGAAGAGATAGTAGAGGAGATGAAAGAGAAGGACAGGGAAGAAAGAGGAACAGAAATGAAAGCGAAGAAATAGAAGAAATAGAAACATTCCACTGAACTCATAATGAAATCTGGATGGATGCCAAAGCTGATCCAATTTATTGCTAGACACAGGTCAGTTTGCTGGTATTAACATGCTGCTACTCAAATCAGAAGGGGGCCTTTATTAGGGCATGTGCCTCTCATTAGTCAGGTGTTTGACTGGTTTAGTTAGGTGCTAAATCCTCCATTTAATCACACATTAGTGACATAACTTACCAACAATGGATATACATGTAGCTCCTTTTGGTATGCGCTCGTGATTATAGAGGTAACTAAGTAATGTTTAGTTTAATATCAAAACATTTGAGCAAGATGACACACTGAATTATTATTAATTTGTGAAATGTTGTTTTGTTCAAGGTAAATATTTATTTAAGTGTTGTCTGCATGTCTTTAGGATTTGGATAATTCGTAAATTGATATCCAAAAATACGTATGCTGAGGTATAGTTTATGAGAAACGATTGAAATCAGTTACAAGGTGTAAAACTTTTTTATCAGAATACACTGTAAAAGTATTTTTAAAAATGACATTAAGTAAAAATGATATAAAACATAATAAAGTATTATACACTTTTTAAAAATGATATTCAGTATATACATGTATGAAAATACTTCAAAATGTCAAAAGGCCTATTTAGTTGGCTTTAAACCATTGTAACCTTTTTTTATCAGTGAAACAGATGGGCTACATGTACTTTCCCACTTGTTTATTCAGATATATATTTATCGATTCTGTTTTTATCCCTGTGCTTTTCGAAGAAAAAGAGGGGATATTGTGATACCCCCGTCTGTCCATCCATTTGTCTGTAATGTCACACCATTCTCCTAGGCCACTTAAGCTAGAATCTCGAAACTTTCACGGGCGATAGCCCTATATGGATGAGGACTGATTGTCACACAACTCCTCTTAGGCATTTTGAGCTAGAATCTTGAAACTGTCTATGGATGAGGACTGGAGGAACACATTCGGAATTTTGATGTAACCCCTGGGGGTAGGGCCAGGGGTTGTGGCCCTGAAGGGTCCAAAATCCATTTTGTACAAACAAAGTCACGTTACATATCAAATCCATGGTAATGAAGAGTAGAAAACAGTGGTGCAAACATTTTGCCCTGGGGGCATGTCTGGGGGTTACTAGAGGTCAAAAAGTAGGATTTGGGAGGGGGGGTGCGGTTATTGTCACACAACTCTTCTTAGGCTTTTTTGAGCTAGAACCTTGAAACTGTCACAGGGATAAGGATAAGGACTGGAGGAAAACATTTGGAATTTTGATGTGCACAGAGATCTGCGATGGTGCTGGTACGGGGATATGCTATGGTCCGCCATCGATTTGTTCTAGTTTCAATTAAAGAGCACCTGGTAAGGGAGATAACAATGTGAAAAAGGTCTATTACCTACCCTACCAATTTCTGCATAATCTGCAGCCATTTAATGGGGAAAAATAAACATGATAAAAATATACAAATTTTTAAAAACAAATGAAAAGTATAGAACTTTTCATGCATAAGTAATTATTATGACAAAAGGTTTTGCATGAAATAATTTACCCATTCTGTGTGAAGCACTAGGCAAAAAACAGCTTTCTGGGCCCGGTTGTTCAAAGCGTCGTTAGCTTAACGAGCTCGTTAAGGGTCATTTCGTTAACTGTTCTAGCGGATTCAGTACACAATATTCTGATATTTTTTGCTGAAAAAATGTGAGTAGCTTTTGCACTGCAAAAGCTACTCACATTTTTTCAGCAAAAAATTTCAGCATATTTGCGTATCACTCGATTAAAATTTTAACGAATCGTTAGCTAACGACATCGTTAGCTTTGAACAACTGGGCCCTGAAAGATGTCAAAAGCAAAGTAGTAAATAATACAACTCCTTAATTATAATATCTCCTTTGACAAACCTTTCATTACACAGAAGTGGCTAAAGGTCAAGTACCAGATCTCTAGCCTCCGAGTCTAGAGGTCAGGTACCAGTCTTCTAGCCATTCCCATTGGACTTGGAGACTAGAGATCCAGTACCGGAGCTCTACTCGGAGGCTAGAGATCAGCTATCGGAAGGACCTCTAGCCACTTCCATTCATTGTCATCCACACACCTTCTGTGGCACATGCCTTCTGATATAGGACTTCAGTAATGGGTCTTGTAGGTACTGATTTCCAAGCTTTGGTTCTTCTTGTGTAAAAGGACCAAACTTTGCTGCTGCAAATGGTATTGAGATTGTGAATTCTTTCTCAGCATTGTGCAAATGTTGCTCAGCTTTCGCGGCTGTACTCTTTTGTTTCAATGCAACAGTCGGGCTAAGTGGTCTTTTAAGAAGACACCTGTGTTTGGCTGAAAAGTGAATTGCACGATTCATTGTGAAATTTAAATAATAATTCATAATTTAGTGAAAAACTTCAACTTTGTACGATCCTAGTTATGTGACGCTTTGCGTCCACACACATTTCAATGAGCGTCAAATGGACACAGACGAAAAATTAGAACCGCATGTACTAATATTAGCCGTAATGGAATTTTGAATAACAGGTGTGAGGTTTAAGGACACAGGGAACTAATTATTTCCCACATAGAAGGAAATGGTTACTTGCAGGCTTTCATCCTGCAACCCGGTGTGTACAATGTACACCTACCTAGAATGTCTGAGAGGGCGTATGGCAGTAGTGCGGATTATATTTTCATTTCCTTTGTGATCATTAAATGGGCCCATTGTAGTATCTTTGAAAATGGAGTTCTGCTTTATTACTGCTTGTGAGGAGTCTCAGTAAAACCGAGACTCCCATTTTCTATCTGTATTGTGTTCTTTGTTTTCAAGGGCAATCTTTTAGATTTTTATTTTACTTTTAGCACAGCAAAATAAATAAAACACCACAGCACCAGCACTTTCTGGGTCTTTTTGAAGGCTGAATGTAGCAAACCTATGGCAAGCCGTTTTACTATTTATTCTATAAATCAGATATCTGATTTAATATATCAGATATATCTGATATATTATATCAGATATCTTATATAAATAAGATATATTATATGTCAGTTAAGATATCTTATATGCTATATAAGATATCTGATATGCTATATAAGATATCTTAATTGGCATATCAGATATCTTATATGCTATTTAAGATATATGATATGCTATATCAGATATCTTAAATAGGATATAAGATATCTTATTTACTAAAGAAGATATCTCATTTATTCAATTAAATAAGATATCTCATTTAGTATATCAGATATCTTATTTAGTACATCAGATATCTATATTAATATATAAGATATCTTATTTAACAAATAAGCTATCTTATATGGTAAAAAAGATATCTTATATGTGAAATTAAATAAGATATCTAATATGATATATAAGATATCTTATATAGCATATAAGATATCTTATATAGGATATAAGATATCTGATATACTAATTCAGATAACTTATATCCTATATAAGATATCTAATATAATGCATAATAAATGGTAAAACGGCTTGCCAGTAAGCTGTTTTACTATTTATTCTATTTATTTACTATTTATATTCAATAAATCAGATATCTGATTTAATATATCAGATATCTTATATATTATATAAGATATCTGATACACTATATACTTATATAAAATAGATATCTTATATGTCAATTAAGATATCTAATATGCTAAATAAGATATCTGAATTGACATATAAGATATCTAATATGCTTTATAAGATATCTCATATGCTATATAAGATATCTCATATGCTATATACGATATCTCATATTGGATATAAGATATCTTATTTACTAAAGAAGGTATCTCATTTATTCTATCAAATAAGATATCTCATTTAATATATCAGATATCTTATTTAGTATATTAGATATCTATATCGGTAAATAAGATATCTTATTTAACAAATAAGATATCTTATATGGTAAGTAAGATATCTTATATGCAGAAATAAATAAGATATCTCATATTTTATATCAGATATCTTATATAGGAAATAAGATATCTAATATAGGATATAAGATATCTGAATTAGTATACCAGATATCTTATATCCTATATTAGATATCTTATATCCTACATAAGATATCTGATATAATATACAAGATATCTATTTTGCTTAATAAATAGTAAAACAATCAGGAAATTACACACAAACATTTTTTCTTCAAATTAGAATAAACCTGCACATTGGGTGACTTTCCCTACACAGGGGTCCAAATCCGAAGGACGGCGCATTGTTTTCATGTCATCCCTGCAAGTATCACGAAGGAAAGCGTGTTCGAAGTCCTCTTGCCTATTCTCTGGGATTGATCCAGGTACCAGAGAGGTCAGTGCACTCACCTCTGAGCTACCGCACTTCTTACCACTCTCTAGGCTAATTCAACAGATGCATTGGAGACCATTTGCATGAAAAGTCAATCCTATTTTCTGGAAAAACAATGTAAGAAATATATTTCAGCATGTGGTCTGTGTAAATTTTGCCCAGCATGCAAAGCGTTAGAGACAATTTGGATATTTTCTAACCTTTAGGGCATGAATTTGAGTGTACAGAAACTTGCAACGGGGGAAAACATTTAAAAGTATAAACCAGAGATCAAGGTGAAGCCAAGACAATAAACAATAAACCATTTTCAATAAATAAATAAATAAATAAAATAAAATAAATAAATATATAAATAATAATAATAATAATAATAATAATAATAATAATAATCCACAAGGCTGTAAAAAAATCTCGTCCAGTATGGGCTGTCATCATATGTGAACATAAGTAAATAGGCTACGCTTTGTGATAGTATACGAGTCTTATCGTGAAAACTGTACCCGCAGACATTACGAAAACACGCCTATTCAAATACATAGAAAATTTCACCTCCAAAAACTGAAAATTTTCAGATAAAAAACTCTATAATTTTTCATATTTTTGCTCGAAACATAGATTGTGGGTACCCGTTAGAACCGCCTCGGCGAGGCGGTTCTAACGAGTACCCGCAATCTATGTTTTAGGGCAGAAATAAGAAAAATAATAAATACCCCTGTGAACCCCAGTTTTACTATATAAAAGTGGGGTTTAAGGGGGACAAAATTATATAGGCATGTTTTCGTGATGGGTACGCACAGCGATGACTCATACCAGACCGCGTGCTGTACAGTCTGATCAGTTTCCACATTGCACTCTTTTGACAGCCTAAGATAGAAGGTTTTTCAGGTGGACAGCAAAGACTCTCTTCGGACTGTGTTGGCGTGCAGGCTGATCGGAGTCTCTTGAGGCGCACGCATATTCAACAATGAGACCCATGCATGTACCTATATCGGATAATAGTATCGGTTCAAAATGCATTGAATCCTTTGGTGTCTTGGACGGAATGCATCATTTGTTGTCTTGGACAGAAGGTGTTAGGTAATTGTATCGATTCCTGATCATTGTCTTCCTTTCTTTTTGATCTGAATGGCAAATATATGTTCAGCAATATTTATTTACAAATAATACAATGTAATGGTATAGAATTTCTGTACAAACGGATTCTAAAATTTCAGTATATAAAAATAACCATTCTCTTACACGGCATGACCTGTCTTAGCAAACAGTGTAGATCCAGATCAGTTGAAGATGCCAGCTGATCTGGATCTGTACTGTTTATCATTAAATATGTGAATTTCTATCAAAACCCGGATCAAGTAATCTGGTTGGCTGGAAATTAGAAGTGGGCGTGGCATCTTAATTTATTCAGCAAGGCAAGGGTTAAGGGTACATTCGTAACCCCACATTCCCTATATAATAAACATATACGTAGCGTAAGGTATGTGTCTTTAACACAGAAAAAACTTTATGAAGCTAAAAAAAAACAAAAAAAAACTGTGCAAACGATTTGGAAAGAATAAAGTGTACTTCCTTCCAATGCCTAAAGATTAAGGAAATATATAATGAAAATATATTGGGGCAAATGATTGATGTATAATTTAGGACATTACCCGATAAATGTACACCCGAGTTATTTTCAGCAATCGGTTTTCGGTAACGCTGCAATAACGATAATGATAGTATTAGTTAGGTATCATTCGGATCGGTACTCGGAAATCCTCACAAGTAACTTAAATTGAATACATTTCATGACATTAAACGTTCGTCGATATTTTCATGATTAACAAATTTGCAAAATAAAATGAAAACGATTAACCCTATGAAGATAGTAAATAAACTTTTGTTTATGAATAACAGATAAGAGTTCAAAATTCACATAAAGTAGCATCGATTTCAAAGCCTTTCCTTTGAACTACAAGCATTCAGTTTGATCAGGGTCATTCACATTAATACTTATTTGTATTCAAAACAACCAAGCAAATATAGAGCATCAGTTATGATCCTGGGCCGGAATTCTTTGTTGAAGTTTGTTTATATATATGGGATTAAATGGGTTAATAATAATGACGCTAGGCTCAGTAGCAATCAGCAGTTCAACACCTCGGTACCCCTAACTCCATCCCCGCCCCCTCCCTCCCCCCGCCCCCACACCCCGCTTAATGCAGGGAAAAGTGGGGATTGCAGTGGTATGTATTATTTTAGCAGTTCTGCTCCGGAACATAGATTTTAAGTAGTCATTAGAACCGCCTTATTTATATGGATTGTGAGTATCACTTAGAACCGCCCAACTGACGCGATTCTAACAAGTATCCACAATCACTGTTTGGAGCAGAAATATGATAACTGTATAGAGGATATTTACTCTTTTGACGTGAATACCATAAATATTTTCATCGAGTGTAATGAAAACATCAGTATTTTCACGAGAGCGAAGCACGAGTGAAAATTTGAATATCTTCATTACACGAGATGAAAATTTTTATGGATTTCACTGAAAAAGAGTAAAATTTCTTTTTATTTTATTGTTTACACGCCACTGCGCTTCTTATGTCAACTAACGCCACCAAACAAAGCATGGACGTCATGGCGTCGAGCATGTGAAGCGCTGGAGAGATAAAAAAAAAAAAAAAGAAAGAAAAGAAGATTCAGCAAATTAAAGTATTCTTGTTGCCAAAATGTTCCTAACATTCTAACTAAGAAAATGCATACCAACACTTGATAGTTTTGTTCAGAAAAAGAGAAGTTAAAGGAGTTCAAAAAACCGAAGTGCGACCGGCATCAATTAGGGAAGCAATGAAGACAACCGAAGTAATCCGAAAAGAGTAGCGAAAATAACATCGACATATTTCTCTTGTGAAAATATATAATATTCTTTCACTTGTGCAAATATCATTTTTATTCATTTCGGATATACGTTGATTTCACCGCTCGGGTCAAGAAAATTTTCAGACCATTAGTTCTCCTATAGCTCATATCCGACGTGACCTGTGTTGAGTATAAAGTTGACAGGGCGGTGCTTGATGACAGACAGCGGCACCACGTGTGCATGGGGTATCCAAGAAGTCAAGGCCTCTATGTGCTTCCGGTGCCTGGTAGCGTTAAAAACCCGCACAACGACAAGCCAGATAAGATAAAAAAAATGGAAAACGTGCGCATTCAAATATACCAAAATAATTTTGACACCTTGCTAGTGTGCATGGATATGTCTGCCTCACGCATGCGTACTGCGTAAAATACATTCACATAAAAAAAATCCGGTTTCGCACGAGATTGTCCGTGACCACTAATAATACGGTAACAGTCCGATAAGTCGGAGAAGGTGTTGGGTTCGATAATTCCTGACCTCACCTTGGTGTTCATGAATTTATATGGTCGCATAAAGGCGCAAAATAATAATGATAATTAAATAATATCATTATTTTGTGCAATCATGAGAAAGGCGTTGCAGGATGATTCTATTATATGTTATACTGTACCCAGCAAACGCACAACTCCTCAATAACGTCGGTTCGATGTCGTCGCAGCGGTATCGAAACGGCGGTATTACAAAATTGTATGTTTTTTACTGGGTATTAGATCTTTTATGGCCTTTTCAACAGCAGTTAAAGCATGGTAGGTTGATGAGAGGCGACGGGGAAATTGTTATAATTATGACAATCTTGAGATATCGTAACCCAGTAGGCACACAACGTTAAAATGACGTCGTATCAACGTCGATGCGACGTGATCACGTCGCATCGACGTTGATACGACGTCATTTTGATATTGTGTGCCTGCTGGGAAGAAACTCCGCCAACCTGACTCGCACTCACGACCGTGGAATTGTGAGACGACAGCATTAGGCCTTAACCTTCAGCGATGTCAGTTTTATCTCGAGCTAAGTCTGCTGACCTTAAAAGTGACAATTTCCTATCTCGGTAACATCCTGTTTGCCCTTAAATTAGAGGTCAGCTGGTAACACTATTCATATATTGTATTATCACTCCCATTATACAGTCGAATATAGGTGTTGGAAGAGCAGACATCCAAGGAGCAGTCATTAGCCTTTACCACTCTCTGGGCAAACTCAGCAGACGACAAATTGTTATTTTTTCCCCCAGAAAATAAGGTTAGACATTTCATGGAAATTGTCTTAATGCCAAACCTTATTCTTCTACGAAAAATAAAAGCAGTATTTCAAATTGCCGTCTGCTGAAACTTTTCCCAGCATGCTAAGCATTACATATATGTAATAATCTAAATATTGCTATGTATTGGTACTCTCTTCATCTCCGTTGTTTCCCAACAGCCCGAAATGTTGGGCATATGCAATTCTGACAAAGTACATGATCAAACCAAATTACATGTAGAACAGAAACTGTTCTGCTATTATTGCTTTTGTATATGCATGTAAGATGTCTTGAATGCCATTACGAAATCACGCCTATTCAAATATATTGAAAATTTTACAATCAAAAAAGGAAAAAATTCAGATAAAAAAATCTGATTTTTTTTTCATATTTCTGCTCAAAACATAGATTGTGGTACTCGTTAAAATCGCCTCAGCGAGGCGGTTCTAACGAGTACCTACAATATATGTTTTTATAGCAAAATAAGAAAAATTATGTATACCCCTATAAGCCCAAGTTTTACTATATAAAAGTGGGGTTTAAGAGGTCAAAAATATATAGGTGGGTTTTTCTGATGGTCGCGACTGCCCCTACTTGTACTTCTTGCCTATTCACCTTGTTTTTGTCACTTCTGGATATCACAATTTATCTTAGATGACTTACAGACGAGCCTTCGTTTACTACCATAGTCTGGCTTCGTTGAACAAGAATATTCCATACGGTAGTTTTCATATGCTCAGGGGACTGAATTGCGTGTAGATTTGTGGATTATCAGATGTAAACTAAATTCTGCACCAGAATGGTAGGACGGATTCTCTCTCTCTCTCTCTCTCTCTCCCTCTCTCTCTCTCTCTCTCTCTCTTCTTCTTCTTCTTCTTCTTCTTCTTCTTCTTCTTTTTCTTCTTCTTCTACTGATGAATCTAACTCATAATCTGTCTACAACTCTCAGCCAGTACAGGTGTGCTAAGTAAATAAACTGATAAGTTATTCTAAGCGCCCTTGCATGTATGAGCCTCACTACAAAAGCACGCGCAAACAAAACATATTTGTTTAAACCGACAGACAACACTCAAACATGCACTCACACAGACATAGAAAGCATTTGTTATGGATAGTGTCATTTGCCATGGATATTTTTGTCATCCATCAGTGGCTTTGAAAAAAGACCAATGTCATAGAAAAGATGGAATGCGGGTATATGCGAAGGGACTGGTTCAGCTTATTTAAACAAGCCTTGATATATTCTACAAAAGCCACTGAATGTTTAGACAGATACCGAAGGCCCTGTCCAGAATGAGCGAACGTGCGGCAGCTGATCTGTGCAATTGCTGTTCGCTAATTTCAGTTTATAAAAACTGTAGGTAATTATTTTACATCAGAATATGAGCCCAGCTAGCATTATTTATAAATCTACAGCGGGCCGTTATACACTGACTGGCCGATTACGGCCCGCTATAGATTTATGTAGAATGCTTACTGGGAGGCTTTCATTATCTGATAACCTTTCCATTTTGGTCCATTTCTAGTTGTAGACACTGTCAAGTCCTGATAATCTTTGGATTGGTGCAACATTGCCGAACCGTGCAGAAGGTAACTACAGTCGACCATGAAAATTGTTCCAGACACGGTTAGTTTGACCCATTGAGGGTTCATCATAGCGTCAGATCAGAAGGCAAATGCGGGTGGGTTTAGGGATGTCTTTTCTATCTTCTAAAAATGGTATGTTCAGTGTACTTAATAGACTCATCTCAAGGAGGCGATTCTAATGAGTACACAAAACGCATATTTCCAAGATCAATAAGAAAATGTCCCTAAAATAAATCAAAATATTTCTTTCCATGGGATATCGGAAGAATTTCTTCGGGATTCAACACCGAATTCAGATCAGCCATCGTGAACGAATCACCATCGGTGTTCGAGTCATTGTCTAAGACATAGGGCTGCACGAAAATCGCAATTAACAGTAAGTGCTCTAATGTGCCGCTAAAATGCATTTTACTTATTCGTTTGTATTGAAATTATGACCTGCACAGTAATTCAAGTGTGCAGGATTGACGCGTATGGCGTAACTCGTTGGAAGTCACCGATCAGAAACGAAAACTTAAAATTATATCGTTTGTAATAAATTTTAGATACAGTTATACCATTAGCTATTAAAAATGGAGTTTTAGTATCAGAAGAACTTACTTTCTAAAGTAAGTTGAAATATTCTTGAAAGTGTATTATCAACGTTCGTCTACTAAGAGAATTTACCAAACAGAACAAACTAGGGTTTTCCCTGATCTTTCAAAAGTATTTCACAAATTTAATTGCACGTTTTAATGGCGATGAGACATGAAGCTAATAACTGAGGGCTCCGTCGTATTACATGAAAAGCACGGCAGAAGAGGCTTTATAGGGTCTTAATTGAAATTTTGGTAACCAGTACAATATGGTTAATTTTCCTTGCTACTCTTAAATACTGACCGCATATTTGACCATGCAATTTACGTGATTCTGACATGCTTCACGACGGCTAAATCGAAGATATATGGACAAAACGATGCAAACTGTGATAATAATTTCCATCTTCTTTGTCCATAGATCGTCGATTTAAAGGTAGAGCTTCATGTTCTTTTCCCATTGACCGTCGATTTAGTGACAGCAGTTTGCATCTGTTTTGTCCATAGATCGTAGATTTAGTGAAAGCAGTTTGTGTCTTCTGTGCCCATAGATCGTCGATTTAGCGATAGCAGTTTGCACATGTTTTGTCCATAGATTGTCGATTTAATGATTGCTGTTTGCATCCTTTTTGTCCATAGATCGTCGATTTAGCGATAGCAGTTTGCATTTTCTTTGTCCATAGATCGTCGATTTAGCGATAGCTGTTTGCATCTTCTTTGTCTATCGATCATCGATTTGGCGAAGGCAGTTCGCATCTTTCTTGTCCATAGATCGTCGATTTAGAGGTAGCAGTTTACATGTTCTTTGCCAAGAGATCGTCGATTTATCAATAGTAATATGCATCTGTTTTGTTCATAGATTGTCAATTCAGGGATAGCAGTTTGCATCTGTTTTGTCCATAGATCGTCGATTTAGTGATAGCAAATGATTTAGCGATAATAGTTTGCATTTTCTTTATCGACAAATGGTCGATTAAGCGACAACAGTTTACAGCAGTTTTTTTTTTTTTTTTTTTTTTTTTTTTTTTTTAGATTGCCGATTAAGCGATCTGTTTTGTCTATAGATAGTCGATTTAGTGACAACAGTTAGTATCGGTTTAGTGTTAGCAGTTTGCATCTGTTTTGTCCATAGATTGTCAATTCAGCGATAGCAGTTTGCATATGTTTTGTCCATAGATTGTCGATTTAGTAATAGCAGTTTGATTTAGCGATAATAGTTTGCATTTTCTTTATCCACAAATCGTCGATTAAGCGACATCAGTTTACATCAGTTTTTTTTTTTTTTTTTTTTTTTTTTTTTGTTTAGATTACTGATTAAGCAATCTGTTTGTCTATAGATAGTCGATTTATTGATAGCAGTTAGTATCTGTTTTGTCCATAGATCGGCCATTTAGTGATAGCAATTTGCATCTGTTTTGTCTATAGAGGTCGTCGATTTAGCGATAGCAGTTTGCATCTGCTTTATCCATAGACCGTCGATATAGCTATAGCAGCGTGCATCCTTGTCCATAGATCGTCGATTTAGCCGTTTTGAAACATGTCAGAATCTCATAAAGTGCATATCAGGTAGCTAAATCTGTATGTAATCTATGAGCCACGCTTAAAAAAAAACAAACACTGGCGTGATAAAAAAGATACTGAAGGCATACTGACATGTATTACTGTCAGAAGAATCTAAAACGTAGTCAATCCATTTTTATTAAGACAATTTGGCATAGCGCCTACAGCTCAGCTGGCTTCGTGCGGTCCCACTCGAAACGGAATTCTCTCCCTTCCGCTGTTTCAAGAAGGACATCTGTCAGTTTCTGGCGAAAAAAAAAATGTGCACAAGTATTGATTAACCGCTTAGAGGACTAAACCTTCCAAGAAAGGGTGGTAAGGTAAACTGACCGGCTCAACATAGCTTTAACAGTGTTGACCTGGTCGTTAAACTCCAAATCCATCAACCAACGAAACAGTATTCTTCGGATGACAGTAAATAATTTTTTCAGCGTTTACCACTCTCTGGGCAAATTCAGCAGACGACAAATTGATATTTTTTCTTATGTGTTTTCTCCAATGAAGATAATTTGCATGAAATGTTAAATCCTGCCTTCTGGGAAAATATTTAAAAGACCTCGTCTACTGAACATTTTACCCAGCATGCATAGCTTCCTTATCAGACAGATAGTGACAGAGTAGTTGATAGGATACACAACAATACATATAGACGACATGGTGTTCTTGTCCTTTCTCATCCTGCTTGCTATACAGACAAGGCCGCGCCAAGGGAAACGTGCCTTCGAACATGCGCAAAGCTCAGATCATCCTGCGCATGCGAAAAGTAATATCCGGGCCTTTGCTGTCCATTCGTATACTGTGTAGTATCCAGTAAATTTGTTAGCGGACAGTAAAGGCCCTGATCAGAATGCGCGGATGTGCAGGCTAATATTGGCATTCGCTGTTCGCATATGTCCGAAGACATGTTTTCACATGGCGCGGCCAAGACTGATGTTTGCATGAAATGGGTATAAATTATAGCTTCAACGGAATGTGGGCCAGAATAACAAAGATAAAGACCGTGCACGGACACAACAACTTGGATGGAAGAAAGACCAATACAGCAAGACACATTTTGATGATAATCAGGTATGAACAAGTTGATCGTTTGCTTTATTTAGATAATTATTGTAAATTGTTAAATTTGAACCACAAAGTCTGATCTGAGCATTCTCTGTTTACTTTCGGAAATGCATCATACTCTTTTCTATTGTTTCCCTTAATAAATAAGGTGCAAAGTAAACGAAATACCAGGTCCAGCTCACTGAACTCTGTTTTTATCATTATATAGGCATCAGTGGAATTTAACTGATTTATTAACTTAATTTAACTCTTTTTTTCCTACATCCACAGGAAAGAGATTTATTAATATATATTTTATTTTACACTAACTGTTTCCTTTCGTTATTTTGGATTTGTATTTGCATTTGGCCATGTTATATTTAATCATTTTTAGAAAGCTGTGAATAATGGAAAAAAGCACAGGGAAACAATTAATTGGACTCAGTTGTTTACAGAGAGTACTAAAGGGAGTTAACTCTCATTAGACAAAGCGGACCGCAATGTAGCTTCGTATTTTGACACCCCGGCGTACGTTGATATTATCATAGCTCCAGATAAGAGGGAATATCTTCACAATAATTTTCTATTTTCTCCAAGAAAATATATGTTGTGGGTATTCATTAGAAGCGCCTCGCCAAGGCGCTTCTAACGAATACCCATAACATATGTTTTCTTAGAGAAGTAAGAATCACTGTCGGTATGTTATACGATTGAAAAAGTGCCTTATCCGCAGCCATGCTATTATACCTAAGTGGGGTAGAGTGTCCAAGTACGGCATTGACGCCACCTTACCTTGACACTGGCCTTTAAGTGCAGAGACATGTTGCATCGCACCGTCATCTAAGACACATGGCATACTATGTGTGTCTAAAATCTCACAATGAGCTATAACTCTAGAATGGTACATGCGTGTAAGGGAGCATTGATTGACTAAATATTTTATATGATAAAATGTGTAGGTCATTCATCTGTCATACGCCAAAACCACATAAAACACACGCACGCACGCACACACGCACGCACACACGCACGCACACACATACACACACAAATAAAATAAAATAAAATAAAAAGCACACATAAAAATTGGGATTCCGATAATGTCGCCTGCTTTAAGCGCCATGATATGAAAAAAGAAAAATAAATAGTTGTAAAGGGCATATCTCGACCAAAATTTTGCGGATGGTTGCCAATATCCAAATTGACCTCTATTTTACAATGATATTCCCTTCGGCAAACTTTGGATGAAGTCAGTGCATCTCTATAAAAGATATTGAGCGTAAACTAATATCTTACCCCAACGACAAACACTAAGTCAAAGAAGGGGTTATAATTCGACCAAATATTTTCTGATGATTACGAAAATCAAACGACCTCTATAAGGATATACCATTCTGCAAACTTCGAATGAAATCAATGCATCCCGTCAAACGTTACTATGGGGAAATAATATCTTTACCCTGTTTTTTACCCCAACAGCAAAAACTATATCGAAAAAGGGCCATAACTTGGTCAAACTTTTGCGGATGATTACTAATATCGAACCTGACATGTATTTTACAATGATATATCCTTTTGCAAACTTCCAATGTAATCAATGCATCCCCGCAAAAGTAATTGGACGGAAACAAACATCAATACAACATCAAAAACTAAGTCGAAAAAGGGTCATAACCCAGCCAAAATTTTACGGATGATTACCAATATTGAATTTGATCTGTATTTAACAATGATATACCCTTCTGCAAACTTCTGATGAAATCAATATACCCCTTCAAAACTTATTGAACGGTAACCAATATGTGTCTGCCATGCTATCCAGGCCACACACACACACACACACACACACACACACACACAGAGAGAAAAATCTAGGATATGATGGCCCTTCCTGAATAAAACATGTTATTTTGCATCACGAAAACACGCCTATATAGTTTTGACCCAATTAAACCCACTTTTATACAGTAAAAATGGGGTTTACAGGGGTATACATTAATTTTCTTTTTTTTCTGCTCAAAAATATAGATTGTGGGTACTCGTTAGAACCGCCTCGCCGATGTGGTTCTAACAAGTACCCATAATCTATGTTTTGAGCAGAAATATGAAAACTATCAGAATTTTTCATTTGAAAGTTTTCATTTCTTGGTAGTAAAGTCTCAATATATTTGAATAGGCGTGTTTTCGTAATATTCTAGCTAGATGCACTAATGCCCAGTATAGCCAGGTGCTCCGATAGTTGCAAATGCCTGATGCAAACAGTACAGTTTTACCTAGACGTTCACTGTTAGATTGTCTACGCCGTTGTATCTCGATCATGAGAGTATGCTGCTTAGACAATATCTGTATCATTTTGTGATTTGCAAACTTGATGCAAGGTTCACATGATTCGGATCTTCGCTGTTCCACACAACGAATCACGTGAAGAATACGTATAGTAGCCTGGAGCCTTGCAGTTCGCTCAACGGCTAGTAATCTAAATAAGATTTCAGTTAAGATGTGTGAATGCGCGTGTCTTCATTGTACACACGTGGCGTTAACAGCAAGATCAGTAGATGTTTTGGCAGTCATCTGTCTAGGCTGGAGGACAAAAGTTCCCATGAGGAGTTAGGATTGTCCTGTGTAGCCGGTACATGTTTGTACATAAAGGAAAAGGAATGGAAACCATAGTTATAAATTGTTTCATATTCATAATTATAAAATTGTTTTATTTGCCACTACACCAGTCCTGTCTGTCAAAACTAACAAAAGACACAAACAAAAAATCAGTACGCGCATACGCACAGACTTATCTGGATCATTGTTGAAATTTCATTGGTGTCCGCTTACAGAATAATTGGATATACATATCAAAGAATAACGACCCAGCTAGCATTCTACGTAAATCTATATCGGGCCGTCATCGGCCCGTCAGCTACCCTGACGGGCCGATAACGGCCCGTTATAGATTTACGTAGAATGCTGACTGGGGATAACCCTGATCAGACTGTACAGACGCACAGGCCGTTCTAGCCTTCGCTGTTCACACATTACGAAAACACGCCTATTCAAATATATTGAAATTTCACCACCAAAAAGTGAAAGTTTTCAGATAAGAATTCTGAGATTTCTTCATGTTTCTACTCAAAACATAGATTGTGGGTACTCGTTAGAACCGCCTCGCCGAGGATGTTCTAACAAGTACAAATCTATGTTTTTGAGCAGAAATAAGAAAAAATAATGTATACCCCTGTAACCCCCAGTTTTATTACATAAAAATGGGGTTTAAGGGAATCAAAATTACAGGCGTGTTTTTATGATGATCTGACACGTTAATTGTGTTCCATACCCAGCTAGCATTCTACGTAAATCTATATCGGGCCGTCATCGGCCCGTCAGCTACCCTGACGGGCCGATAACGGCCCGTTATAGATTTACATAGAATGCTGACTGGGTACCAACTTTTCTGTTTCAGGATGTCGACAAGTAAGTTCTTCTGCATGATGGTTTATTTGACCGTCGTACCACTCCCCGTCAGTGGATTCCTTGATGTCTGTGATGCACCACGCCCATGTCAGTGCCTTGGAGACAATATAAGATGTGACAATTTCGGGATGCCGACAATTCCTACTTTCAACCTATCCAAACACTATAATATGGTTTACGTCAATTTACAGGTATGAACGTACAGGGATTTCCACATCGCTCTGAGTCATTTAATGTGGAATACTTTAGGCAAGCGTAGTTTACATTGAATAGAAAGACATTTACACTGAAGCAATGATTCTGTTTTGATGGCGTCGTATGTCTGATGCAATAAATGATTCAACATTTTGGAACCAACATTTTCTTTCGATAAAATGCCATTGTTAACGAACTGTGCAGAACATCTTAGTCAGTTATGCTGCGTATACTGATCACGAAAACACGCCTATATAAATTTGACCCCCTTAAACCCCACTTTTATATAGTAAAACTGGGGTTTACAGGGTTATACGTTATTTTTCTTATTTCTGCTCAAAAACATAGATTATGGGTACTCGTTAGAACCTTTTTTGGTGAGGTGGTTCTAACGAGTGCACACAATCTATGTTTTGAGCAGAAATACGAAAAATATTAGAATTTTTTATCTGAAAATTTTCAATTTTTGGCGGTGAAATTTTCAATATATTTGAATAGGCGTGTTTTCGTAATGTGCAGTACTCAGTATTAGAATTGACACATTTAACGTGCAGTTTGTCATCTGCTTATGTTTCTACTCAGGAGATCCTCCAAATCTAAGTCTCAAAGAGATATCTAAAAAGGTATCAAACACAGTTTCACACAATGTCACGACAATTTTGTTCATACTTCACCCAGACTGACTTTGAATTAAGGTGTCATTTCCTATTTAAGTTTTAACCCGTCGTTTCCCATTGAAACGTCAGTTTCTTATGCTACTGTATATTTTCAAGCAATTTATTGGTGATTTTGAATGTCAGAAATGTTGAATAAAAATTCGACATTGTCCGATTTGCAATAACAACAGAAAAAGGGCTTTACTTTTCAACAGTTCTTAATTACAACGGAGGAAAATTACGACAATGCAACTTTGAAAAAAGTTCTGGTTCATTAAATGTATTATCGTTATAATGTGTTTTTTCTGGTTGTAAACTTTCTAAAATAAAAACCGTGGACACCTGGTTGACATAGGCAACGAAAAGATCAGACTGAATCATTTAAAACTACGTTTTTAACAAAAAGACACGTCTCTTAAGCATAAACCCTAAATCTGTATATTTTGCATTTGATTTTCTGATCAGTTTTATTCGATTGACTAAAGTGCTTTGTAGAAAGTAGTTTTTACACAACGTTTCAAGACAAAATGTAAATGTGTTTTTGTTTGTTTATTTTTACACCCGCCATTATTATGGTTTCACGTTGGACGACCGGATCTGTCCGTCCGCCCGTCCGTCCTTCCGTCGTAAGTCCTTTCGTTTGTATTTTGTTTCCGGATGATAACTTGAGTAAGCATCAATGGATTTTCACCAAACTTTGTATGTGCATTGATATTGTGGACATCTGGTTTTGGATTGCTAATGGGTAAATTTCGTCGATCGATTTTTGACAAAGTTCGTTCGTTTTGACAAAGTCCGTAAGTCCGTTCGTTTGTCGTATGTCCGTCCGTCCGTATTTTTTCCGGGTGATAGCTTGAGTAAACATTAATGGATTTTTGCCAAACTTGGTATGTGCATTAATATTGTGGAGATCTGGTTTTGGACTGCTAATGGACAAATTTCTTCAATTATTGACAGCGGTGTCTGCCCACCAGACGTCGATATTTTCGTTTTTGGACGATAACTTGAGTAATTGTCAAAGGATTTTCACCAAACTTGGTAGGTGCGCTGATATTGTAGAGATCTGATTTGGAATTGCTAATTGGCACATTTCATCAATTTTTGACAGTTATCAGCCCGACACACGTCTATATTTACATTTCCAGGTCGATTACTTGAGTAAATATCAATAGATTCACCAAACTGGGTATGTCATCACGAAAACATGCCTATATAATTTTGACCCCCTTAAACCCCACTTTTATGTGGTAAAACTGGGGTTTAGAGAGGTAAACATTATTTTTCTTATTTCTGCTCAAAAACATAGATTGTGGGTACTCGTTAGAACCGCCTCGACGAGGCGGTTCTAACGAGAACCCACAATCAATGTTTTGAGCAAAAATATGAAAAAAATATCAGAATTTTTTATCTGAAAATTTTCATTTTTGGTGGTAAAATTTTCAGTATATTTGACTAGGCTTGTTTTCGTAATGTGAATTGATATAGTGGAGATCTAGTGTAGGATAGCAAATGGGTAAATTAAGTCAACTTTTGACGGATTATCTGCCCACCATAATGGTGGGGTATTATCGTTTAGTATTTTTACAGTCGCCTCTCGTTATATCGAATTTCAAGGGACTCACAGAAACACCTCGAGATATCCGTACCTCGACATATCAGAGTTGAGAGAGTGAATAAAACAATAAATTGAACAACCACATTTAACAAATGAATATGTAATTTGACTCCTGAAGTTAGAAATATATATATAAAATAATGTGGAAAAGAGGAGAAATTGCTCCTGAGGAGCAATTTCTCCTCTTTTCCACATTATTTTGTTACATGTTGTCATAGTTTCTTGTTAAAACAGGGACCAGATCTTAACTTCGAGATAAGCGGTAATTCGAAATAAGCAAGTTCGAGATAACGAGGTTCGACTGTAATTTGTTTTTATTTTGGAGTACACGTTTCCAAATTCTTGCTATTGTATTAGTACTTGTATGCTTGCATGTATGGTATAATGATTATACCCTGCTTAAGGGGAATGCATCCCCTCTCAGGGGAAGTAAATCTGACAATGTTAATGTTGCTTCTCTTCTGAAAGGGAGCACATTCTATTCTTTAGAACAGATCCCTTTCAAAAGAAGGTCACGTCTCAGTTAAGCGATTTCAGTGAGTTTCCACAATGTAGATTTTCGTGGAGAAATAAGAAAACATCAATATTTTCCGTTTAACAAAAACATCTTATTGAGAGTCATGAGGGAAGTGCAAACCCTAGTCACCCGTGCATCCGTTCAATCGGATGTAGTAATTTGTTGTTCATTTACAGAATAACTGGTTTTATTTCAGCACAACAGAATATTTGTCATCCCACAAGACACATTTCAAGGCATTACTACGACAAAGATGTACATGGATCTTTCATATAACAACATCTACGACATACATGAAGAGGCATTTAAAGGCATTGAATCCGCTATTACAATACTTAAACTGAACAACAATAACCTGAGAAAGTTACCGCCTGTCTTTGCCAAACTTATAAATCTGGTATATCTGGAAATTCAGAAAAATCCAATTAAAACATTTGATTCTCATGTACTGTCTTCAATTGGTTCACATTTACAAATATTCTTTGTCGGATCAGACGTGCTAACTCAGTGGCCATTGGAATTCGGAAATCTTACAAAACTTGATGCTTTTTATCTGTTTGATATACAATCAGAATCCATCCCAGAAGATGCGTTCACATCTTTTGCCGTTACACTCAGAAATTTAAGAATTGAGAATTCCAATTTATCAGAAATTCCAGTTGCTGTATGTGATTTACAAAACATGGACGCTTTTGAATTTATAAACAATAAAAATCTAAACGAAAGCGATACAATAATGCCGAACTGTTCTATGCCTCTTACAAAAGTCAAGACTGCCAAGTTTGATGGAAATGATTTCTCTGTATTTCCGAATGTGTTCCAGATATTTCCTGATCTGACGTCCCTATACGTTGTTAGCAATACAAATTTAAGAGATGCAAATGACAGTATGATCTCACAAGAGACACAGCTTCGCAATCTCTATGTGTATGATAATGACTTTCATTACATTCCACCAGAAATACGTGCATTGCACAATTTAATAACACTGGAACTGCATGGCAACCAAATCACTATTTTGCAGGAATCTGATGTTTCTGGATTGGAGCATCTTGCCCGACTGAATCTCAACGATAATCCACTAACTGATATCGAATTCGATGCATTGCGTAACTTAACAGCACTGACCACTTTGAGTTTAGATAATACAAACATAACGTCAGTGCCAGAAGCAATAGTTGGAACCGTCTCACTTAACACCATTAGCTTGATGAATACCAAACTAAATTGCACGTGCGAGGCATTGCTATGGATGAAAGATTGGAAAGAGCTCCACACAGTCAGAATCACCGGAACTTGTGCTTATCCGAGATTTGGAAAAGATGTTGCTGCATATATTACACAACAGCTGCCGAAATGTTAACCTTTTAATTGCTATTTTTATCTGAAATGGAACCTTCTATCTTTGGACATGTTCATTGTTTTACATGGTATGTAAGTCACAAAATCAAAAATAAAATGGCAAACATGTATCTACTGATGAGACGGTCTCATCTGTATCTACACTATTTGTAAAGGAGTCTTGCCTAGCCTGTAGTGTTGAACGGGCTAACCCTTGTCATGCTGAATAAATTAAGATGGATGCCACACACACTCCTACTTGACAATTCACATACTTAATCACAAACAGTTCAATCCTGATCAGATGGCTTCTTCGCATTTTGTACTAATGTACATGGAATGCTGCTTCCTAGCTGTTGTACTAGTTACATTAATGGACATAATAAAAGTTAATTGTTCAAAAACTTAATGTAAATAAAAGCACCGCAAGCATAATACCCCGCCACAGCAATTATTTGTTTATGTATTAAAGTTATCGTTGCGAAAAGTCTGGAAAGAAAATGACGGAGGGACACATAACAATCCTAAACCAGATCTTGATAATATCAATAGACAGATAACAATCCTAAACCAGATCTTGATAATATCAATGCATATAGCAAGTTTGGTTAAAATCTTTTGTTATTTACTCAAGTTATCGTCTGGAAACGAAAATATGGGCGTGTCTCGGGCAGATACCTCCGTAAAAATATGACGAAATTTGCCCATTAGCAATTCCAAAATAGATCTCCTTAAAGTCAATGCATATAGCAAGTTTGGTTAAAATCCCTTGTTATTTACTCAAGTTATCCTCTGGAAACGAAAATATGGGCGTGTCTCGGGCAGATAACTCCGTAAAAATTTGACGAAATTTGTCCATCAGCAATTCCATACCAGATCTCCTTAACGTCAATATATATAGCAAGTTTGGTAAAAATCCCTTGTTATTTACTCAAGTTATTTTCCGGGAACGAAAATATGGGTGTGTCTCGGGCAGATAACTCAGTAAAAAATTGATGAAATTTGCCCATTAGCAATCCCAAACCAGATCTCCTTAATGTCAATGCATATAGCAAGTTTGACTAAAATCCCTTGTTATTTACTCAAGTTATTGTACGGAAACGGAAGTATGGGCGTGTCTCGGGCAGATCTCCGTAAAAAATTGACGAAATTAGCCCATTAGCAATCCTAAACCTGATCTCCACAATATCAATGCACATACCAAGTTTGGTGAAAATCCATTGATGTTTACACAAGTTATCATCCGGAAACGAAAAACAGACGGACGGACGTACGACGGACGGACAGACACACGGACGTTCAACGTGAAACCATAATACCCCGCCACTATTGTGTGGCGGAGTATAAAAATCAACAATCGCTACGGTGCAAGACCCGCTTCATTCTTGCCTGTGCCTCAGTTTAGACTTGGGGTATGAAAAATGGCATTTGGCAAGCCATTTGGCTATATCTTATCGGTATCGCTATTTTTGTTAAGTGATAAGGTTAGACAGATAGACGGATTATCAGGTTCTCTCTCCGACATTCGACATTTAGGTCAGTCGGCTTATCTGCGGGTCATGTAGTTTCGATCAAGTATCCCATAGGTTTCAAGATTTAAACTCATTTTAATATTATCACAGTTTTGGCCTCGGATAACCTCTGCCATTAAAAACAGCGTTTGGCAAGCCTGTTTGCTAGATCCTGCAAAAAATAATCAAAATAATCAAAATACTCCTAAGGATTAAAGATTTATGGCCATATTCACTAATTGACTAAATAAAAGGATTTTGACTTCTCTCGGTCAAAGACAAATGGCATTTGCCAATTCTTTTTGCTATATCTTGTCGATATGAATGTCTTTACAAAACTTAGCAAAATTCCCAAACAGAAAAAAGACTGGCAGCCATTTTCATCACCACATTTTCGCCTCGGTTTAGCCTCGAGCAAGAAAATGGCATTTGACAAGTCCATTGGCTAGATCTTATCTGTATCAGTCTCTGTGCAAACAATTATCCTAACGACTCAAGAGTTATGCCCGTTCTCGCTAACCATCCACGGACAGACAGACGATAGAGCAGATTCAAAAATTCGACCTTACAGTCGGTCTGTCGACTTTTCTGCGGGTTGTGCAATGGATATTTGGATGTCTGATTTGCATCGCCCGGCGTCAACATTTTGCTTTAAAGCCTACTCCTCCTACACCACCAGACCAGTTGACCCAAAACTTAATTGGAAGCATTACTTGTAGATCAAACACAGCTAAAATCTATTTTTCGTTAAATCTATTTTTTTGCTTCTTCTCCTGAACCGAAGGGCCAATTGACTTGAAATTTGGTAGGGCGCATCGTGGTGACTTGTAGATCAAAATAGCTAAAATCGTTCCGATCAGAAATCCAAGATGGCCGTCTTGAAAATCTATTTTTCGCTTTTCTCCTGAACCAAAAGGCCAGTTGACTTGAAACTTGGTAGGAAGCACGGGTGACTTGTATATCAAAAATAGCTAAAATTGCTTGCCTCGGAAATCCAAGATTGCCGCTATGGCCGCCATCTTTAAAATCTATTTATCGCTTCTTCTCCTGAAAGGAAAGACCAGTTGACATGAAACTTGGTAAGAAGCGTCAAGGTGACTTGTAGATAAAAATAGATAAAATTGTTCCGGTGGGAAATCCAAGATGATCGCCATCTTGAGAATCTATTTTTCGCTCCTTCTCCAGAAACAAAAGGCCGATTTCTTGAAACTTGATAGGAAGCATTGGGGTGACTAGTAGATCAAAATAGCTGAAATCATTCTGATCGAAAATCCAAGATGGGCGCCATGGCCATGAAAATCTATTTTTCGCTTCTTCTCCTAAACTGAAAGGCAAATTGACTTCAAACTTGGTAGGAAGCATCAGGGTGACTTTTGTCTTACTTTTTGAAGACACAAAAAGCTAAAATGGTTCAAAGATGGCCGCTATCTTGGAAATCTATTTTGCGTTTCTTCTCCTGAACCGAAAGGCCAATTTATCTGGTAATCAGATGAGCGATACAGTGCCATCTTGACCCTCTTGTTTCTATTTTACACAAACGCATGATACAGACAATTACGTTCTAAAACTTTCAATATAGTTATGTAAATATTTTACACAAATGCATGATTGAGACAAATACTTTTTGAAATTTTTTAATCCAGTTATGTAAAGAAAATACCCAGTCAGCATTCTACGTAAATCTATATCGGGCCGTCATCGGCCCGTCAGGGTAGCTGACGGGCCGATGACGGCCCGATGTAGATTTACGTAGAATGCTAGCTGGGTAAAACAGTACAGGAGAAAATGGGAATTTTGTTCTAAATAATATATTCAGCGTATATGTCACAAAACATATTTCTGCCTGCAAACGGACTACTCCAACACGTATATATTTTCTGTTGTATAACTAAATATCAGAACATTTACCTATGGGTACCTACACTAACCTGGTCGGACAGATTGAATCCTTAAACCGGTTACCACAATTGTAGGAGGCGACATTTTAAAATATTGTTTTTATTATTTTTCAGAGAAAAAGAATAGACTGTCATCTGTTGTAATTTTTTGCGCTCTAAGGGTTAAAATGCATTTCTTCTATCCCTTCCCTATGCATTATAATTTATTTATTTATTCATTTATTTATTTATTACTTATTTTTTATACAATATTTTAAAAGGGTGGCGCTGTTAGCTGCAATAGTTAGCCTTCGACAGACTTCCAATCACTAAATCATAACTGTTATTGAATGCATACGAGGGTCCTGCAAAAAGTTCTGTCACTAATAGGCTTCCTAAGTTGTATCCCAGGTGTATTTTAAAATGTTTCACTGTACTTGAATGATGTGTTGAACAGCTAACGATACCCATTTATTTCGTGCAAATTGCTTTCCAACTGACCGAGTTATTTCAAATTGAAATAGATGCACTGACAAATTTACTTGTTACAATAAGAAACCACCAAGCATAAAATGGTCAGGAGTCCACCTTTTACATGAGAACGCCTCCTCTCATGAGGTTGTTAAGTCTTTTTTGGTTTCTGAAAAGGTGAAAATTTTAAACCATCCACCTTATTCACCTGACCTGAGTCCCTGTGACTTCTTTTTATTTCCAAGGCTTAAGAAAATGCTTTCTGGAAATAAGTATACGTCTAGAAGTTCTATTGGCAGCGCTATTTATCAGTGTCTCCAACAGATACCAAAAGAAGACTATTTATCTGCTTTTCGCGACTGGGTAAAAAGGTTACAAAAATGTGTTTCAGTAAAGGGGGAATACTTTGAAGGTTTGTAATAAAAATATGTTTGATAAAACGTAGCACTGAAGTAATCCGAACCCAGTGACAAAACTTCTTGCAGGACCCTCGTATGAGAAAATATGTGTCGAGGCGTAGTTGCAAAGCTAAAGAATGCACATTAGACAAACATGTATATAAGAAAACGTGTGGAATGGCGAGTTTGCAAAGGTAATCATGTCCATTCATACCATACATTAAAGGATCAAATGCAGAGATCTCGCGAGGATAAGTGTGCCTCTCTCGAGGAACATTGTGCCCAGAGCAATGGGGGGACCAAGAATATATGGAATGAATGTGACGAGTTTGCACACTCGCTAACTCGGATATGTATATTCGGCACGTGTGCAGAAATAATGATGAATTCATGATGCTTTATTTTTTACTGGTCGTTTAAAGTTTTTAAGGAAGACAATGCTATAATTTTCCTTGGCAGTGAATTCCAAAACTTTGATGCAGCAGAAGAAAATGACCCGTCAAAGAGAGAAGTTGAGCACTGATAATGAGTCGTTTGTCGCCGATCTTAGATACGACTATGCGTTTTATAATATACAGGCTTCAATAAATTGGAAATGTACTCGGTTGTGAGGTTCTTTAATGCTTTGTCAGTAAGCACTACCTTATTATAGTTATAGCGATTTGAAATGGATGACCATCCTAATTCATTGAACATTTCTGACAAAGGAGTGCTATAGTCAGCTTTTAAGATAATACGGGCTGTACGTTTTTGTAATTTAGCTTTCAATGTTTTGTATTGATGTTGTTCTCCAAGTATTGGCTCCATAATCAGCTAGTCAGTTGTAGGATATAAGCTTGATAAAATAACTTTTGAATTTTCAGACATTACGAAAACATGCCTATTCAAATATATTGAAAATTTTACAACCAAAAAAGGAAACTTTACAGATAAAAATTCTGATAGTTTTCATATTTCTTCTCAAAACATAGATTGTGGGTACTCGTTAGAACCGCCTCGGCGAGGCGGTTCTAACGAGTACCCACAATCTATGGTGTTTAGCAAAATAAGAAAATAATGTAATCACTTGTAAACCCCAGTTTTACTATAAAAAATGGGGTTTAAAGGGGTCAGTTATATAGGCGTGTTTTCGTAATGGGAACATGTAACGACAGTTGTGCAGTCCATGTTATATTATCATCGCTTGATACGCCTTACGTAACTTTAGCATCGTAAAGATATACGGCTGAAGTTTTGTATATATAAAGCTTGAATATTGGTTCATATAAAATCGCTGTATAGCAATGCGAAACTAATTGTATTTTGGAGAAACGCATGCATTTAGCATGTTTATGCCAAGCAAGTTCTTTTGAGCGTAAAGTACACGTGTGTATGTTAACAGGTAAAATACACCCAATATACATCCAACTCTGTACAGTTGATGTCTGAATATAAATTAGCACCGGCTGTTTAAAATTCATGTCGCTTTTTGTAAAACGGCGTGTATTTTATGGAATTTTGATGAACAATTTAGTTTGCGCAAATTACATCAGATATTATGTCTGGTCTTCATACATTCTTACCCAGTATAGTTCGTCAACAAAGGTTTTGAAATTATGTACATGAAGAAATACGCGGCGATTCCCCTCCAGATACACCCTTACGTAAGTACAATACAGTGGTATTTTTATTAAAAAAACATAAGCTAGAACGCCCGAAAGATGTCTGATAAAATTTCAAATGTGTCATCAAAATGGTGTCATTAAATTTGCAATAAAACGTTTTCTATCAGGTTTATTGTAGTAGCCACATTGGACGAAAAATCGAGCATTTTTGGTCTTAATCCATTTCTGTATACCGTCTGATAAAGGCTACAGAAAACTGCAGAAGGTTTATTTGAAACGCAGTTTGCATGCGAATTTTATAAATTGATGTCAACCAGGAAAACGGGTTACTCTCCTTTACATGCGAAAAACAACCGGGATGTCACTAATGACGTCATGTTTTCAAATATGCATACGTAAATACACATTCTGCATTCTGTTTTGGGCATTTTTTTCTTTCTGTTTTATGACTTTAACTTGAATACACAAGGTTTTGTATACTTAGAACTTGTTAAGTATAAACTGGGCCTCCATAGAAACGTGCAAGTTTTCGCAAAATGCAATGTATGCATATCTGCTATACAGTTGTTTTATATACAGACATGTCCAGGCTTCCTTCCTATATCGAAATTTAATCGTATATCTTTCCGATCCATGTTAAATCAAATAAAGTCCGCATATCACGGTTAATGTGATGGCGTATTTGTTTTTTAGACAGAGGGGACACAAAAAAGAGAGTATACATAAATAATTATCATTTTTTATTGGCTTTTTCTTTATATCCAACAAAATAAAATACATATCTTTCAAAGATTAACCAGTGCAGGAAGGCAGTATTGTGTATCTGATTAACGCTTAGTACTCTGAATAAAATTTTCAGCAGACGACGTATTGAAATTTTCTAAGTTTTGATAATTCACGCAAAATGTCTATAGTGGCTTGCATGAAATGTCAAATCCTGTTTTTCGGCGAACATTACGAAAACACGCCTATTCAAATATATTGAAAATTTCACCACAAAAAAAAACTGAAAGTTTTCAGATAAAAATTCTGATATTTTTCATATTTCTGCTTAAAACATACATTGTGGGTACTCGTTAGAACCGCCTCGGCGAGGCGGTTCTAACGGGTACCCACAATCTATGTTTTTGAGCAGAAATAAGAAAAATAATGTATACCCATGTAAACCCCAGTTTTACTACATAAAAGTGGGGTTTAACGGGGTCAAAATTGTATAGGTATGTTTTCATGATGAGTAAGTTTGTCTTTTGGAGACAATTTGCATGAAAAGTCAAATCCTGTTTTTTTCTTTTGTTTTTTGTTTCTGTTTATAGAATATATATCAATTCGCCGTCTGATAAATTTGACCAGAGGGTGGTAAAGGTTTAAGATGTTGCTTATAACATGTAGAAGTACTATAGTTGGAGTACGAATTTAGTGAGAAATAGCAGCATTTGTTTTCTATTATCTCCCATGACAGAAAAGCGCAAGGTAGACCAAACTATGTCCTTTTAATTGGAATCCCCTGTTTTTATCATAGATCATCAGTGGAATATAAATTATTTTAACCTTAAAATGTTCCTCGCCCACATGAAAAATTTATTATCATAATATATTTTATTGCAAAGCAAATGTTTTTGTTTGATATTTTGGAAGATTTATTGGCATTAAGTTAGATTTCTCATGAAAAAGGACGCTATACTGAAAGTATACGCTTGGGATAAAAGCAGAGGAATCAACTTACCGGGACCTGATTGTACGGTTAGCACACCGGGGAAGTTAAAGGTCATCTGTCTCCAATTGCAACCAAGAAAGCCGGGGGGGGGGCGGGGGGTCGGGAAGGGGGGTGTAGTGGGAAGAAGGCTCCAAGATTGCCTTTTGGAAAATTTGTAGCACAAAGAACATAATATATTCTAGAAACTAAGTGTCTTGTACTTTGGATGGTGTAAGATCAATGTGTATGCTTTTTCTGTGACTTGCAGAAAACTTGGAATCGTTACGATGTTGTCGACACTGGTACCATATGTTGATTGGATGAGCCAATGTTGATAACTCCAGCACCAGAAGAAATAAATTTACCTAAACAAACAGATAACATAATGTATTTATCCAAAGTATTGGGACAGACGTGCTTGAGCAAACAGTGTAGACCCAGATCAGACGCCGCATAATGCGGCGTCTGATCAGGGTCCACACCGTTTGCTACACATTCAGCTGTTTAAGACACATCAACAGATAGTAAAATGGACTTGTTCAAATTTTAGGACAAGTATGGTAAGGAGTTAAGATGTCCGAATACTTAGAGTAAATATGGTTAATGAACCCGAACGTCACAAAATGTACCTTCGCAGGTGTACACTCAGCGAAGACCGAGATAAACTTCCGCATCCGAACAGTCTGGTCAGTTTTGTCGCTGTCTGTCCGAAGAAATCTAGGATTCTTGACTTACCAAAGAGCAGAAAATGGAAACTGGTCAGATTGCGAATGCACAGACTGATCGGCGTCTTCTCCGGTCAAACAAGCAGGTAAATCCTCTTGATTTTGTTGGTAAACTAATCATGTGACCCAGGCTCTTTCTAAACATATTCTCTTCTAGTATTTGTTCTGAACGTCGATATATTCTTTGATAGGTCTACTAACTGCTCCCACTTGGCAGCTTTTTTTCCTTTTAGAGTAAAACACTTATCAGAAAGGATTTGGTGTGTTGGAAGCAGACCTGAAGTCACTACACGATTACCGTTCAATAATGGCGGAAAATCTACAAATTGTAAGTGGTCCCTTACGTTTGCAGATCCAGAGCATACATGCAATACATACATGTATTTCTAAAATATTGCCATCAGCATATACCACTGTATATTACTTTTGAACCTTCAAGCCCCAATCTTTTTGAACGCAGTAAAATTTGTTCGATCGACTTTCTTTTTATGGTCATTTATTTGTGTTAAATATAATTAACCCTTTTCTTTTGTGCCTAGCGTCCCTTAAGCAGGACATTGGCAAACACTGTAGACCCAGATCAGATGCCGCAAACTGCGGCGTCTGATCAGGATCGACATTGCATTAAATACATGAACTTCCACAACATAGGGTACTTTTAAAAACTAACCAACACCCTTTATATTGGAAATGAACCAGTCCAAAGGGTTGAGGTAGATGAGTCCACTCGGCATAAATGGGTTAATGAGAAATACGTACATGTGTCGGAGCGGATTCATATGCTTCATACCACCCAAACAAGGCATACTGTGTCAAACCAACAAGACCTGCACATGACTGTAGAATTCCATACAACATCGTGAAATGTATAAGAGGAAATCTGAAATAAAAAATACATTTATCTAACGTTCTGCGTGCTGAGTAATATCAGAAGACGACCTTCTGACTATGTGTTTCTTATTTTATCCAGAAAAAAAGCTTTGACATTTCATGCAAATTGTCTCCTAAGGACTTGTATCAAGATGAAAGGCAAGAGTTTACAGTTAGAATAGTCTTGGGGCGATTGTTTACAACTAATTCATAGTATGTATACACCAAAAATTCGTTAAAGACAGGAGTGCACTATAAAAAGAGGATTAAGTTCCACAGTGTCATTCTGTCTTTTGATCTCAAGGAGGTAACATCTCCAGTCAACCATCAGAATTACCATGTATGGTATTTCTTGTCCACTGATTTGCTGAAATAAATTCACACCCTTACCTGTACAGGTAAAATATTCCCTGCACTGGGAACCAGACCCCCCTCCCCCCCTCCCCGGTTTGAAAATCCTGTCTTTAAGATTGTTGTCCACGTAATTATCATTGACCAGTGAAATCAAATCGCGAGTTTGTTCGAAATCCAGGTAGTGGTAATTTTTAGCAGCGCTGTTCTTGTCACGAAGTCAGAGTGCCGTGCAAGGAGGGTTATCTGTAAAACCTTGTCAGGGAAATTGGCAAACAGTGCACACCCAGATCAGATGCCACAGTACGCGACGTTTGATCAGGGTCTGCACTGTTTGCTTAAATTACAGGAAGTTAAGGTTAAATGAAACCGTGTTAAGTTCCCGTTCAGGATCACTCAGAAACAATCGGCCCACCAGTACTTTTAGCGCTTTGATTTCGTTCAGTTCTCATTAGAGTATTGTCATCTAATGTCGTTTCGTGTCATTCAAACCACCTTCTGTTCCTTAAGATGGCTGTGTTCCATAATCAACGCTTTTTCAGCGTATCCACATGTTTATATATTTATTTAGAATGCGTGTGATAATGCTATCTATGACTTATTTCACTCAACAATGTCATACAAAATGAACATATCCCCTCAATCATATATTTGGATAGTGATAACCAAGCAAATGGTGTAGACCCAGATTCACTTCTCTTAAACGAGAAGCCAAATCGAAGTCTCCACCGTTTGCCATTCAGACAGATAGTCCAATGAACTTATTCAAACTATAGGAGAAATATGATGTTATGGTGTCCGAATAATTATGGTGATTACGGTAACTAGATACTCACGCGTCACTTATGTACGTGACTTCATATGAGTAAACATATGATCTATAAAATGTGAACATGACAAAACTGAGATAGATTGCTGCCTCGTGGTCTACAAGGGTGAATGCTGTACATGCGACTGAAGTAGCTGTTGTCAATACAAATGGTACGATTATCGGCATCTTCCCTCGTCTAAACGTGTTGTCATCTGAAAGAACATACTTTAGTAATGTACTTACTGATCTATTGCAACATACATGCAAAGGAAAACAAAATGTGCATGCAACCAAAATGAAGAATAAAATCTTATAGCGCCTCCACCTAATATTTGAAGAAACAGGCCTGAGCATATAGTGCATCCAGATAGATAAACATTACCTTAAAAGTATATCAAATCAGAACAAGATAAAATAAATAAATAGATTATATTTAGGCGTACTTTGCAATGGTAACATTTATTGATTTTATTTGGTTTTAATGCTGCTAGTGTGAAGTGCCGTGTGACGCCCCCGCCCCCGCCCCCATACTTCATCATAGCACAAATTTTATTTTTATTTTCTTTGCAATCACTGAGCCCATTCTGGTTTCTTTAAAAACAGAACTCGTCCTTAAATGTGATGCAGCTCCAAAATACAAAAATGTGTTCGATCTGCGTAGCGCCTCCTATCTCACCACTGAAACATCACAGTAAAAGATAAATAATTTTAAAGCTCCAATGAAACAAAGCAAATGGCTCAATGGCGTTCTGAAGCCGGAGAAAGTTGGATCAAGATTGGCCCGACCACAAAAAGCGATAGCCAGGCTCCAATCTGCGGAAGCAAATTGACGCCGTATTTGGTGCGAGACTCGACTCATCGTCGTGCAATTAAGTACGGAAACCACGTTATCAGTCATAATTTGTTTGACAAACATGTTAGCTGTTAGTTGCCTAACATTCATGTAACGTCTTTGTAACGGCTGACAATCTTTTTTTAACTGTTCCGAAAACTCAGTATTATCAAATAAATAAATGAAGTTAGCAGATTCCGGAAGCAGTAGAGATTAGCAACAAACAATGACACGGCACAACGCCACGCTTACAATAACCGACAAAGAAAGAAAGAATAACTATAATGGAAACAAAATGTAAAAACAAATGGTAAGAGAAAAGTTCAGGGAGTGCCACAACCACAAGCCACAGCTCATTCAAGACACGAAGAGGAAGAGGAAACAGTCATACTTAAACAAGCGCAAATCGAAAAGCACTAAGATTAGCTCTCTATTCCCCAAGCGAGGTAATCGCAATGCTAAAAGGACTGAAAACTACAAGAACAAAATAACACAAGACAAGACTTAAAACAATTCGCCTCGTAGAATAAACCACAAAGCAACAAAACAAAGAGTAAGACTAACACCGGGACCACCGCCTTAGAACGATCAACAGAATAAACCACCAGGGGGTTTAAAGCACTTTTAAGGCCAGCCAACACCTGGGTCCCGATGCTACTCTTAATACAGAAATACATAAAAATTCGGTTTGCATAAAGGCTCCCAACTCAGGCAATGCATCAAAGCGAAAATATAAAAATCAAATTAATCACTATGATAAACAAAGCAATTCTACTGTGTGCCAGAGTAAATGAAAACCATTATTGACCCACGGCGGGCCAAGCCAAAGACATATCGTCAAGCCCCAACCCACTGGTTAAAGTTTTACGAAGAGGCCGTCATTGAGTCTGAGGCCCCGACCGCCGTCGTGCAATTAACGAGTGAAGCATAGCCATCAACAATGATTGGGTTGGTAACTAGGCATGCAGTCTGTCGCATAATATCCAGGCTATAGCCAATTCTTTTATAACGATTAATTAGTTTTCTGAATTGCTCCGAAAAGTTAGATTTTCCCACATTTTTTCTAGATCTGTACACGAAGTCACCGTAAAATTCTGGTTCCGATATACCTTGTTGCCGAAGTGTTTCAGACCGACGTTATATTTTTCTACCAAAGCACTGTGTCTGCTATAACATTTCGAAAACGCCTTGCGAAGTGTAAAATAACGGTAGCCCTGCCTAAGAAGTTTGACAGTAAATGCTTTATTCTGGCAGTTAAATTTACTAAGATTTGAAGAAGCTCTGGCGACTCTAATAGGTTGAGATATAGTTTGCATCTCAATCTTAATGAAGCACGAGTTAGTGTTATGTTTCAGTTTTATAACTCAGAAAATTTCTTTATATATCCATTCTTAAATGTTGGTGAAAAAATCTTCACTCTTTCAGTGTCATTAGTAGGCTTCATTATGAAAACACTCCTATTCACATATAGATAGAACTGATACTTTTCATATTTCTGCTCAAAACATATATTGTGGGTACCCGTTAGAACCGCCTCGTTGAGGCGATTCTTACGAGTACCCGCAATATATGTTTTTGAGCTAAAATAAGAAAAAATAATGTATACCCCTTTAAACCTCAGTTTTACTATATAAAAGTGGGGTTTAAGGGGTTCAAAACTATATAGGTATGTTTTCGTGATGTTGTTTTCTGATTGTGGCTCTTCCTGGACGTCGTCTATGCTCTCACTTTCTGTGTTTTCAGAAAGTCGTTGTTTTTTTTTCACCTGCTTTATTCAAAATCTATACATTTCCAATAATGTAAGATCTATTGTCTTTACTTTCTACGCAGTACTAGAGCTATTTTATGATTATGCATCTTTCATTTCGTAAACATAGCTGATGGAAATTAATACAGAAATTGATAGTATATAATATTTTGAGCCTTAATCGTGCATATTAAACTAAAATCAATAAATATTTTCTTTCAGAACATTTAAATCTTTTTATCATTTTACTGGAAAAAAGACAACTTCAAGTTCCAGTAATACATTTTAATATAATATACCATATATGAGAGCAAAGCATTGAAATACAAAGTATTGGTTTTGTCAATGAAAATTAAAAATTTATGTAATGTTCTGAAAACGCAAAACAAATCAGCGACTTTTGAAGTAAAATCGTAATAAAAGTAGAACTGTTTAACAATAATTTACAGTCTGCATGCATAGAACTGTTATCTCCTATCAGCCTTTGATATATCGAATATGCAAGTCAGTTCACAATAAAACTACGGATGAAATACCTATGTTACTCGTCAATACGAAATGTTTTCTAAGAAATGCTGCAAAGACAGTAGGGAAACGCCTCAGACTTCATTATAAAGCATTGTATTCCTACAAATCCTGTGTTCAGCTTATAGTCCATGCATACTTTAAGTCTTATCCGAGTGGCCAAAAATCAGATAAATTATAAGAAAATTACCTTTATTTGAAAATTTCAGAAACTAAGATTCAAGTCTTGTGTTACCGTATGGTTAACATAAAAAGTAAACTCAAAATAAATGAAATATATGATGCCTTCAATGACTATCTGGTTAATTCACCTACACGATTGAGGTAATACGTAATATTCTATTCGCTGTACAAGGACAATCAAAACGAAAATATATAGAATGATTCGTCAATATGATGTGCGAAAGTAAAACAGAATTTTATTATTAATAGTAATTGTGCAACAACAAAAATCGGAACCGCGCTTTTTGTTCTAAAGGTCATTTACTGTTAAGCGGATATATTTCCAAACGGAATGCAACAATATCCTCTGGACACGTAACGTACTCAAGATGCCAAAACACGTATCATAAGTAATATAATATATGCATATATTGCAAATACTGCAACATTTCCATAGCTTTATACCTATGTATTTCTTCCTCTGAAAATCATGAACGAGACCGGCTGTTAGACCAGCAATTACCGTACCCATGGTTATATAGGAAAATATGCCCACAAAGTAGCTCTCTGAAAAGAAAAAGGTGAAAGTATAGTAATAAAGAAAACCAAATACACTTGGTATAGCGTGACCATTCTTTTGCAGTCGAGACAACTTTTGCGATTTAAGCACCGTCCGCTCCTACCAATAGCTGTGTTGTTGACCGTCTTATATGGTATTTCTGTTACAGTTTCTTCTCAATGGTTCTTCACGTTTGTTCGTTATATTTTCGAAAAAATATACTGCTTTTGTGATGTCATTTTATATGCCTATATCATTTAACATCCGATGTCTTGGTAAGACTGTGTTCTGTGATTGTGGTCATTCCTGGGTATCCCTATATTCCTTTTTATTGTTTACTTTCCTTCGCATCAATTACCTTCTGAAAAGTGGCTAACACTGAAAGAAAACGAATTTGCAATCAATACAGCTTTTTTTTTTTCATTTTAGAGATGTACAAAATTACCAACCCGGCTTGTTTTGGACATTGTTAAATTTTGCCTGCTACCCTGCAAAACTGCAATATACACACAAATAGGCACAGTCTGTTTAAAATTTTGATGGAAAAAAAAAGAACGATAGTTTAAAATCTTTATTTCGAGGAATTTCCGTATCTGCATGCCTTTTCCCTTTGATGTTGAGAACTTGATGTGCATCTTATTGTATCAGTTCCTGAGTTCACATACAGTTGACTCTCGTTATCTCGAACGCTTATCTCGAATAACCGCTTATCTCGAAGTGAAAATCTTGTCCCTTCCTAAACATGAAAATCTAACAACAAGTAACAAATATTGTGGGAAAGAGGAGAAATTGCTCCTAAGGAGCAATTTCTCCTCTTTTCCACAATATTTTTTATATATCTCTAAATTCCAGTGTCCAATTACATCTATATTTGTTAAATGTGGTTGTTCGAATTATTGTTTCCTCAATTCTGAAAATCTGATATGTCGAGGTACGGATATCTCGAAGTGTTTCAGAGAGTCCCTTGGAATTCGAGATAACGAGAGTCGACTGTATTTACTTTGTACGGTAAGGGAACATATACTCTCAACGAAGCATACACTAAAAGCTCTGTATGTACGAGGGTATATAAAAAAGTTTTGAGACTTATACTGTAATAAAGGGATTTGTGTTTAATCTTTTATATACTAATTTACTGAAATATCTTTATTTACGTTACTTATTTTGCAGATGTATAGTATGAATATTACAAAAGATGTTTAAGCGATTGTTTAGTCACTTTCATAACAGTCAAATGGACAAAATGATTACAGGGCTGTGGTAAACTGTTTGACGCTAGGAGATCAATCTACCAAAATATCTATGAATATTTGTTTGCATTTATGATGAATCTTGTCCATCTTATATAACTGTGAAAAAGTAGCCAAGGGAGTTTCAATGCGGTAGCGAGGGTCTTCGAGATTACGCCCGTTCTGGACTTCATCATCCAGTATATTCACCTGTCCTTCCCCTAGTGATTACCTGTTCCCAAAACTGAAAAAAAGCATATGTGTGGAGAAGGTACAGCTACGGTAATAAACTTCTGCAAGCTGTTCTGGCCTGGAGTGAGGGTCAAGCTTCCGACCCGCAGAATACGGCGTCTGATCAGGGTCTACATTGCTTGCATTAAGTACAGGAATATGTATTAAACATGGTGATAAAAACTAACCAGACATCCCTAATAATGGAAATGGACTCTTCCAAAGAATTGTAGAAGAGTCTACTCAGCATAAATAGGTTAAGAGCAATTTGAGTAGTCCAGAGCAACTTTTAAATGACATGTAAACTTCGATGAATGCATTGAGCGGGAATCTTGGGACTATTTTCTTCGCGTTTTTTTTAAATTATGTGGTTTAACTCATGTTTTGAATCTAAACATGACCGAGTTGGAATGATAAAAAACGAATTCTATTTTTGCGGATTTTTTCAATGTGTAAACACCGGCGAACCTCTTAAAAACTGAATAAATCCCGAATGGCTTTGTGGCAAATTTTCCACAAAGCAGTTCGAGATTTATTCAGTTTGTAAGCGATCCGCCGGTGTTTACACATGGACAAAGTCCTCAAAAAAGGATATTCATTCCTATTAAATAGACTACTCACCCATCTTTCTGTCATTATTAAAGAGAGATTTTAGCCAAGCATTCAGGAATCCAATATATGTGACAAATCGCAGAACTTTCACAGCCATCCAGTAGATTTGTAGAATGAAGACACTTGAAAAGACAATTTCTTTCAGAGCCAGTGTTGAGTCTTCTACAAACAGAGATATGAACTAATTTTTTTACTTTTCAGAGAAAAAAAGTCCTGCTTATTTCACGTGAAATTTTCTCTGCGGGCACACAATTTGCATATAATGTCAAGCCTTACTCTGAAAAAAAGTAATTGTAGTCATGGTACCCAAGCCATAATCCAAACTCATAAATCCGTAAACGAATGACGAATCAGAATGTTCAGACCAACAGACATGGACCCCAGAATAAAGGGTGTAATCAGGCGTCCGCGGATAGTAAGCATTACTTGGTAAGCAAGCTTTGCCTACCATGCCCATAGGGTTGAACGAAGGAAATGTAGGTAGAAGCGTATGTCCGGGATTTTGGACGTCTGTCTATATTTTTAAAAAATAATAATAAAAAATAAAGTCGACCGTTGCAAATACAATTCGTCCGTTACTATTCTGCTTAACGTTTTTAGGATAAATCTTGTTTCCACATTTGCTATCGCAGACAACTGACCTAAATTCGCAGGTAAAACAGTTAGAAAGGAAGCAGTTTGAAATTCTGTTACCGCATTTACACTGTAACCTTTAGTACAGACAGCCCTGAGTAAACAGTAATCACACATCAGACGCTGCAAAACGAGGTGTCTGATCAATGTTCAAACTATTTACCACCCATCCAGCAGTTTAAGACACATCAACAGGAAGTCCCACTTTAGACGCTGCGAAAGGTGGCGTCTGATCAAGGTTCAAACTGTATAGCACATAGCGACCAGTTTTAAGACACATTCACAGGTAGTAAGTCGGACTTGAGTCGGGCTCAAGTTTGAGTAGAGGGGTAAGGAGGTTGTATCCAAATATGTAGCATCAATGTGATTGATTTATAGCAATGACGAACCCATATGAGCCACAACGTGAGAAAACCTACCTTCTGAGCGTGACAATCGAAGACTCAGATCAGCCTGCGCATCGCATCTGATCAGAGTCTTCGTTGTCCACAGAAAGATAATTTGAATCCTACACTATCCAAAAATGCACTCATTGACGACTTCGTTCCGACTGCATACATGCACATGTTTACCTCAATCTTGGCTTGGCGCACGTTTCTGAAGGTAGGTTTTCTGACGTTGCAGCAACTATGCATATTACGTACCTTTATCCAAGTTTGCAGTGTCTTCTATAAAGGTTTCTTTCTCTTGTTTGTAGTTTGGAGCTTCGTATTTCCGAGCTTTGCGTACAGAGGGCGGAAGTATTCTTGTCGCAGGGAGGAAAAAACACGTACTTGTTCCAACTAGTGCTATATGAAGAATAGCGAGAGCTGTATAAGATGCCTGTCGTGAGATCCCCTCCTCAAATCCTACCTTGAACAGAACAACTTGAGACAATTCAATGACTAAAAATACAGCCGAAAGAAACCCCTTTGACATGAAAGTTGTGCTTCTCTTTTCAAGCACCACTTCAGCAGAAAAGAATCTCTGGTATGACTGATATATGAATCCCTTCACTACAGGAAAGAATTAGTCCAAAGAGCAGCAAACCTTTTTTTTACGGTTGTCCCATCTGTGTAGGAGGACTATTACTTTCAGTTCAGAGTGATCTACCTTGACGGTGTATCCATTCATTTTAACCCTTGTCATGCTGAACCCAGATATACCCCGCCTTTGCAAACAGTGTAGATCCAGACAGTTGACTTCTCAAGAAGCCAACTGACCTGAATCTGCACTCCTAATCATTCCGTATATGGATTTATGTCAACAACCTGAAGTAATTTGATTGGCTAAAAATTAGAAGTGGGCATGGCATCTTAATTATTCAGCACGACAAGGGTTAAGAGCATTGATATTCTAGACAGGAATAACTCAATACAACAATAAGAAAACAAACAGAACAAAACATGAAAAAAAAAGCTCCGCAGCAAATAGCCACAAGACCACACAAAGAACAGCCGTCATCAGAATCACCGCCTAAGAATGACCAGTAATACAAACTACTGGGGTTACTGGTACCAATCTTTACCCTAGGTTCACATTACAAAATCACACCTATTCAAATATAAAGAAAAGTTCACCTCCAAAAACTGAAAAAAATTCATATAAAAAACTATGATAGTTTTTAAATTTCTGCTCAAAACATAGATTGTGGCGAGGCGGTTCTAACGAGTACCCACAATCTATGTTTTTGAGCAGAAATAAGAAAAATAATGTATACCCCTGTAAACTCCAGTCTTACTTTATAAACGTGGGATTTAAGGGGGTCAAAGTTACATAGGCATGTTTTCGTGATGAAATGTTGTCAAAATAATACACAATATTTGTTCGGCTCGCATAGAGACTATCTAACTCAATCAGGGAAAAATCACAGTAAACTAAAGTAAATAAATCACTGTGATGAAACAAGCATGAAGACTCATGGCAGTCATCCCAGACACTGGCAGCCAGAGCTAAAGAAAACCACTAGTTGAACAATGGAGGGCCCAAACGAAGACATAAAAGCAGACGTCAACTTTATAATGAAAGGTTTAGGTTGGTACCTTCATAGATACTGAGACTCAGCCCACCGTCGGAAAACCCGGGTTCAGTTGTTCAAAACTAACGATGTCGTTAGTTAACGTATCGTCAAAACTTTGATCATAAAATATGGCATATACGATATTTTTGCTGAAAAAAAAAGTGAGTAGCTTTTGCAATTCACATTTTTTTTTTCAGCAAAAATACCTGTGAATTAGCTATTGTACCTACTAACGAGCTAGTTAAGCTAAATATACTCTGAACAATTGGGCCCAGGTGTAAACATTGCAGTATTCAGAATATCCGCGTAATAATGTAGCCCCCTACATATCGTTTGTCTTCGTTATATACAGTTATCTCGCTTATCTCGAATAACCGCTTATCTCGAAATGAGCAATTTCTCCTCTTTTCCACAATATTTTCAATACATCTCTAACTTCAAGAGTCCAATTACATATATATTTGTTAAATGTGGTTGTGCGAATTATTTTTTCCTCAATTCTGCAAATCTGACATGTCAAAGTACGGATATCTCGAAGTGTTTCAGAGAGTCCTTTGGAATTCGAGATAACGAGAGTCGATTGTATTATTTGGGAACATATAGGTATCGCACAAACTTATTAATGTAATTGTAGAAACAATATACTGTAAGGAACCCAAGGAGGAACATTATTTGTTACAAATGTATTTAGTTCCTATCATTCTGTAATATATTGTGTAACAAAAACTGTGTAGCTGACTTTATAGACCATGGGAATTCATGTTTGGGTATTAAGTGTCCTTGTGTTTCGACATATGCAGTAAGGAATTATAATTTAGATAATTCAAAATGTACACTTACTTTAAAAAGTTTTTGTTTTGTTGAAACAACTTGTTTTCAAATAAATACATTATGATTCAAAAACAGAAAATCGCAGATTTAGTTTAATTCATTCTCGTCTTGGGAAATAATTAAAGCGATGCAATGTCCCTTCAGCCATGGCATTTGAGTCATAAAGTATGGGATTTGGTTATTAACCTTTACAACTCTCTGGGCTAATTCAGCAGATAATAAATTGGTGATAATTGGTGATATTTTTTCTATTTTTTTTTCCGGAAAACAGCCCCCAATAATACAGTTGACTCTCGTTATCTCGAACTCTCTTATCTCGAATAACTGCTTATCTCGAAGTGAAAATCTTGTCCCTGTCTAAATATGAAAATCTAACAACATGTAACAAAATATTGTGGAAAAGAGGAGAAATTGCTCCTAAGGAGCAATTTCTCCTCTTTTCCACAATATTTTCAAGACATATCTGACTTAAAGAGTCCAATTACATATATATTTGTTAAATGTGGTTGTGCGAATTATATTTTCCTCAATTCTGCAAATCTGATATGTCGAAGTACGGATATCTCGTAGTATTTCAGAGAGTCCCTTGGAATTCGAGATAACGAGAGTCGACTGTATATTACTGACCGTTCCAAGGCGGTACTTTCATTCTGATTCTTTTTGTTAAACGTTCTGTAGTTTTTCACTGATAAATGTTTTTGTTTGTTTGTTTTTTTTTTGTTTTTTTTTTTTTTTTTTTTTGTTTTTTTTTTACAAAAAGATATATTCAGTTAAGTTTGGGTAACAGTTGCCACTTTTTTGGGAAAGAGCTGCCAACTCTGCTTGCCATCTCTTCTTTTTGTGGCCGTTTAATTGTAATTGTACGTCTTTTCCTTTGATGTTTAGAACTTGATAAGGACCTTATTGTATCAGTTCCTGAGTTCAGTTTTTTTATTTTGACACTTCATGCAAATTTTCTACATTTGCTTGAAATGTCAAATCTTGTTTTCTAGAAAAAATAAGAACAAATATTTCAACAAGTCGTCTGCTGAAAATTTTACCTAGAGTGCTAAGCGTCAAGCACATATTAAGACATATACAGTAAACTGTAACAACAAACTAAAAAAGTTGATTAAAAAGCTGCAAATTCTGAAAATTCTGAAAACTTCTGAAAATCTGACTTATAAATGTTTAAACCCCACGTTCACTTGTGTTCACCAGTATGCAGGGAACATTGGAGTTCACATTACAAAGACTTGTTAACGTAATTAATTGCAAGACGATTTAAACCCACCTTAATCAGTTGTGGAATAATAGTGGAAACATCAAACACACCAACAAGCAAGGCAGTGATGGTAGACTGTATACTGGGAAACAAAAACGAAACCTGGAACACAAATAAATAGAGACTATGCAGGCACTTTAGAGAGCAAAGTCGATTTTCTACTAGGAAAGGTTCAAATTGCTCGTACGCAATATTTTATCCCCGTCGTAGCGGAAAATATTTTCAGAGCATATGTGAACAGCAAAGAGCCAGCTTAGACAAAGAAGTGTCAGTCCGATCTACTACCGCCTCTTGATTAAGAAAACAATCCCTAAAATCTTCGAAATGCGAACGCTTTGTACCTTTGTACTCTATGCATGCCAATATCAACCTGTTTTTAACTCTTTCTTACGTTATACTATACTCGAACGAAATTTCAGAGTAAATAAAAGAAGCAAACATGGTATCAGCATTTAAATATTGCCCTAATCGAAACAAACGATCACCATCTAGATATTACAATGTTTGCACAAGAATTATACAGATCTTACACGCTAGAATACGCATGGAATGCAGTTCTCTCAATTCTCATATTTTTGGTTTTTAAAAATGAAAAAAAAAAGAATAGTTGTGTTAGTGGCCCCTTTGAGAGTCCTTATCACATTTTCTTTATGCGTTCCAGACACAATTGCATAAGAAAAACTTCTCTGTCGAATACTCAGCACAAAGAACTTCTATTTGGAAAATAAATTGCGCCAGGTTATGAGAATGTGAATATGTTTTTAAAACTTCAAGACTGTATAATTATATCAAGACGATTCAACATGCATGCTATTCGACACCTGAGTCGAAACATACAATTCATCTGTAAATCCAGGGCTGAAATCAAAAAGCCACTTTCACAAATTGAAGACGCGGAGATTATATGTTCCTTTTGGGAATCGGTCAAAACTATAATTCCATAAATGCATTATCCTTAACATATTATGATATACAGCGATTTAGATGAAGCTGAAATAATAGCTATCTCTGTCATACGTATATCATGTCTTTATTACTACCTATTTATACAAGGATACATCATCATCACGCATTTTATTAAGCAATAAAAATCCAAATGGTTGCCTTTAGAAGCAAAGAATGCACAAAAGGACGAAAATTGGAGACTCGGTTTATTAAGTCTCTCCATATGGAAGTATGGCAACTACCAGACAGAACAGAATTGTCAGTTCTGAAATATACATGTAAGTTCATAGCTATAAAAATATATTGTAGCTATCTATATGTGCAGTGTAATGGCATTACGAAAACACGCCTATACAAATATATAGAAAATTTCATCTCCAAAAAACTGAAAATTTTCAGATGAAAAACTTTGATATTTTTCCTATTTCTGCTCAAAACATAGATTGTGGTACTCGTTAGAACCGCCTCGACGAGGCGGTTCTAATGAGTACCCACAATCTATGTTTTTGAACAGAAATAAGAAAAATAATATTTTCCCCTGTAAACCCCAGTTTTACTATATAAAAGTCGAGTTTGAGGGGGTCAAAATTATATAGGCGTGTTTTCGTGATGGAGATTTAATCTCTCTCTCTCTCTCTCTCTCTCTCTCTCTCTCTCTCTCTCTCTTCAGTTACACATTTGATTGGTTTATCATCATTTCTTTTCGATCAAACAAACGAAAATGTGTTTTATGTAAATAAGGAAATGACCTGTATAAGCTTATAGCTTACTGTCACATTTTGGGACACTGATATTGTATATGTTTGTTTATTTGTAAATGTACAAATAAGATGTTGTTTAAATCAGCAAAGCTCCACTTTGATACAGAAGATGCAGTCCGATCAAGGCCCTAGACATGCGTCACTATACCAGTTCTTAAAATAGCGAATTGTTCTGTAAGCTGGCAGCAAAGACCATGATTGTGCGGATGAACAGGTTAGTCTGGGCCTTCGTTGTCCGTTCTGAAGACATCTTTTTGATGCGCATATCTAATATTGGGGAAAAGCTGTTAATTCAAAAAAAAAAAAAAAAAAAAAAATTGAAGCGAACTGGTCAGATATACACAGACAACAACTAGAAATATTTTCTTCATATTGCTGTCTAGAATACACGTTTGTCTCCCTCCAGCAGTCTTACGCTCAACCATTCCAGGATGGTTCTTTTGCGTTCCTCTGTGGTCGCTTCGGCAAAAACTGTTCATGCATTATATGCGGATTTTTTGTGGTTATGTATAGAACTAACTTTACTTCTTGAGAATGCAGTGATTTTATATTGCGACCTTCGCTTCTGTTTTTATTAATATCTGTTTTTATTAATTTGAGTCCTGTTGAAATGTAAGCTTTTATTCTTGCCGTCCCCTGGAGACAAGTCGTATGAATGGTCAATCTCTTTTTTTTTTCAAGTACAGGCGAGTTTACAAACATCACACAGTTGCCTGTTGCTAATTTTGCCACCAGCTATTGAAAATTAATCAGCGAATTGAAAAGCTAACAGATACGTATTTCTTTGATGCAATTACTTGTACTAAATAAAGCAACTTTCCAGGAAAAACACAATAATGACCCATTTGTGGCAAATTCTTTTTCGCCTTAAGGTCAGAGACTGCTAAAAATTGCAGAGCACCGGTTTGGTTTCATACAATTGTAGTTCCGTAATAAACAGTTTCCATTTTGATTGCCTTTTTCAAATGTAAAGTGTTTTGCCTGTTTTTATGCCAGAATTGGACAAAATGTATAATGCAGGCAATTTTGCAGTAGATATTAGAAAAAAATGTATATTTTGAGTGGTTGCTTTGAATATGAAAGTATAAAATCATCAAGGTATAATATACCCTTATATCTGCAGTGACCTTTTATAAGACCTGTCAGTGACTTTGAAGGGGCGAAAGTTCACTACCCGTAATATAAACTACCGTTCTGTTGCTTGTTTTAAGGATCTTAGAGGGACAACTGTCAGTCAAGTACAATGTATTGACCATTTAAACTTAAACCCCTAAAATAAAGGCTACGGAACATTTGCATTAAATTTAAAATGGAAAATCAAATGTACCGTATTTACCATTAATATTCATCAGGGTCTACACTATTTACCACTCATCCAACACTTTTTAGACACAACATGGGGTAGTAAATCGTACTTGTTCAAATGTTAGAACAAGTATGGTAAGGAGTTGAGATGTCCGAATACTTAGGGCATCACGAAAATATGCCTATATAACTTTGACCCCCTTAAACCCCACTTTTATATAGTAAAACTGGGGTTTACAGGGGTACACATTTTTTTTCTTATTTCTTCTCAAAAACATAGATTGTGGGTACTCGTTACAACCGCCTCGCCGAGGCGGTTCTAACGAGTACTCACAATCTATGTTTTGAGCAGAAATATGAAAAATATCAGAGTTTTTTATCTGATAATTTTCAGTTTTTGGAGGTGAAATTTTCTATATATTTGAATAGGTGTGTTTTCGTAATGGTTAATACGGTAGTCTAAGGCTTTAAGGTAATGGATACACTTTTAGGGAGAGTACCACCCTCAGTTATTTTTGCACCTTTCTGAAAAGGTTCTCTCCTAGGAGTTCAGAATTTACCCCCTTGGGAGTAAATGCTTTCCTGGTACAGCAGATTCCTTTCCAGAAAAGGGGTGGTGATCAGGCAAGTCCCACAGTGCTTCTCCTCTGTAAACAATAGTGGAAAAACCGCCAAGCATATCCAGTCACCTTTATTAGAGATTTGGAAACCTGTACTAAACACCAATACCATGTATTTATTAGCAATTATACAAACCTGTATACTTGTGGCATACAAAGCCATTCCTGCAATAGCTATACAGCAAAGACCGGGACAAATCAACCAGGGACTAACTGAAATGATAAAGTATTATGATAACGGGGCATCGCTTATTCCATGTGATCCGCATCGTCAAAATGCATTTCTTCAGACATGTGCGCCCAGCAAAGCATTTGCGCAGTCTGACCAGAATCTTCACATTGCGCATTTTGGATAGCCAAGAACGCACTGCTTTTTTTTTTGTTGTTTTTTTTTTACATGCGCTCACATGTCAGAGGGTACGTTTTCTCGTCGTGAAATTCATTTAACTAGCTCGTTTCCTAGAATAACATATAGTTCCAGAAAACTGGTCAGCAAATTCAAAATAAAAAAAAAAAAAAACGACCAGCCACGTGCTTTTATTGTGAATACTTGCCATGATTGGTGTCGGTTTATTCTTTGTCCATATTACATGTTTCAAACGAGGATTTATAAATCTACAGATACACGTAGCTCGAACAGTGATGCGTCTACCACGGGTACAAAAACCTGTCTATGTATAATCAAGGTACAAGTTAAAGACATAAAAATAGGATGTGTCTCAGTCATTTGTCTTATAAATGACAAGAGACTGGGCACAATAAAACCTAATACAGTCGGCTCTCGTTATCTCGAATTCCAAGGGACTCTCTGAAATACTTCGAGATATCCGTATTTAGACATATCAGATTTGCAGAATCGAGGAAAAAATAATTCGCACAACCGCATTTAACAAATATATATGTAACTGGACTCTTGAAGTTAGAGATATATTGAAAATATTGTGGAAAAGAGGAGAAATTGCTCCTTAGGAGCAATTTCTCCTCTTTTCCACAATATTTTGTTACATGTTGTTAGATTTTCATGTTTAGGCAGGGACAAGATTTTCACTTCGAGATAAGCGGTTATTCGAGATAACGAGAGTCAACTGTATACTTTCAATAAATGATAGACAGATAGATACCCGGCTTAGGGATTCGTAGTCTTATTTATCTTACCCTTTGATCTCTCTCGCATAGTGTCTATGTAGGGGCAATAAAATCTACGAGTTCGAGATAACGAGAGTCAACTGTATACTTTCAATAAATGATAGACAGATAGATACTCGGCTTGGGGATTCGTAGTCTTATTTATCTTACCCTTTGATCTCTCTCGCATAGTGTCTATGTAAGGGCAATAAAATCTACGAGTAATGTGGCATCATTTATGGTCTCAGTTTAACAATGTCTTTAAGTTACACTATGCTTGTCACCAGTTCTGTCAGACGAATAGGCACCAGATAGTTTAAAACTTTTAACAGAAAGTGTTCGGTGGAGGATTTCTGTCGGCTGAACATGCTTGCGATCTATTATCCTTCCTTTGTAACTAATTTAGTGTTAATAGAAAATAAGTTTTGACATTTCATGTGAATCATCTGACAAGCAATGTAAAGACTTATTTTCTATGACAAAAACAAAAATAAAAAAAATAACAACTTCAGCAGTGTCGTCTCCTGCAGTTGTGATTGGTACTGTAAGGGTTTAAAGATTGCAAAAACTTCGTCTGGCATCGTTGTTCCAGTGCAAGTTGTTAGAAATGGGACACCACTGGAGTTCTTTATTTGACTGCGAATGATTCTATAAAAGCGCTCTAGTCCCGCATCAAGCCACTGCCAAGAGTATCGTGGAAATTGTCTAAAAGCCGAGCAAGAGCACAATATATCATTTGTACAAGTATGCACAGACAGTACAGAAACCTTTTCAGTTGTTATAAGGCTGTATTGGGGATGAGAAATGCTTTTGAAATTTGACGCACAAGCTGTTGTAAGAAACATTTATCTTCAAAGCTGTAACTGAAAGCAGCTTAACGCTTAACACTCTGGGTAAACTTTTCAGCAGACGACTTATTGAAATATTTTTCTATGTTCCCGGAAAACAGGGTTTTGACATTTCATGCAAATTGTCTCTGTAGGAGACAATTTGCATGAAGTGTCAAATTCTGTTTTCTGGGAAAAATAAAAAAAAAATATAATAAATCATCTATTAGTCGTCTACTGAAATAGCCCAGAGAGTGGTTAAAGGGTTAATGGTGATGACGCAGTTTGCTTCTATTAAAACAATAGTCCAAAATATTTCGTACCTGGAGTAGCGAAGCCAAGACACAACGCTCCTATCACATATATAACTCTGCAAATACAAACCATAACATCCGTGTCATAAAATAATAAATTGTTAACACGTATTAACAACGGAATGAATGGATACAATTTTAAACAAGGCCAGACTTTAACATAAAGCTCTTACGACAGACAAGAAAAACAAACTTCATCAAAAGTATATTGTATAAAATACGAGTATCTCTGGCATGACGTATCTGCATTCTGAAAATATTTACAAAATAGTAAAGATGTCCTTGAAGCGCCACAATCACAAAACATAGGCTACCGATTATAGCAAGAGAAAGAAGAAACGAACCACGGTGGACATCATATACTTTACAAACAAAAACAAAGCAATTAGATCCCTCTTTGCTTACGAGGAGATCACAGTGTAAGCCAGCACTGCTAGCTCTTTACATAGGCAGCCCATTTGTTTCGTACAGCTTCAGTTCTTGTAACTGTATACAATCTATATGACCCTAACTTTGAGAAAACGACCCATATGCCATATGCGATGATCTTTGCTGGGCGCACATAGCCGTAGTTACTATCCTTTTGACACCACGCGGAAAGACGTTTTTAACTCGGCCTTTTATTTTAAATGAAAATATTTTGTTCTGATTGATTATATCTTATGAGAGACCATTTGTCTTTTCTGTTTTCTTTTGTGTTTTGTTCTCAAATATGTATCCTAAAATAAAATTTACGGCCAAAAATTGGCCTGACCTATGCAATTTCTATAGGAAAATGAATTTGAAATTTTTGTCTAAGAAAATATTTTTTAACTTTTCTTTACTGAATTTAAACTATTGATGTTTTACAACAATATTGTGAAAGTTTCATAAAAATTGAAGAAGCAGAACTTGTTGAAAATCTGCCTTCAAATTACCTACCTCGTACAGATTTCTGCATACTTTGCATTCTTTTTTTTATTGTGGGGAGAAAGTAAAAATTTTTGATATTTAAAAAATCAATGACAAGAATTTTTTTTTTTTTTTTTTTTTTTTTTTTTTTCGTGAGCATAGGTAGATACGGCAAGTTTTTTGCATTAAACCATGACAAAAGTTTGCACATTGCACATTTACTGCTTCTGTGTACAGTGTGTAAAGTGCCAAGCAAAAAAACCAGAAAAGACTTTCTGAAAGATGTCGGAAGCACAGTAGGTTTTCTGACGTTGCGTCTCGTAGACAATACTTACATGAAGAATAACCGGAAGAATCGCATGCCTATCCTCCGTATCAGAGGGCCTAGAAATGCACACATCAAGTATGAGAAGGCGACGGCAATTGAAAACCATAGATTTAATCTTGCATCTTGAACAAAACACCCTCTAAGTTTAATCGCCATCTTCGCTTCACTGTCATCATATACCGCTGTAATATTTTCAGAACAACTTCCATGTTGTCCCATACCTTCTGGGCACACGACTTTATATTCAGCTTTAGCCGATTCGGCTGAAGCTTTGGTAGACACTTTGGGGTTCGGACCTGAGAAATTTGCATATGCTTCTCGGTAATCTGTTTTTGACACATCGGTCTGAAAAGACTTAATATTAACTTGTCCATCAGCTGATGCCAAAGAAATGTTATTTTCTAATGTTTCCAGCTCACAAAGATTTTCATAAAATCCTTCTTGCTTCAATACATACAGAATCGACGACCACCCGTACAGTTGTCCCGGATATAACATTATTTCCATACAACACCATAGTGCAGTAAGTTTCGGAAAGTTTTTGTATAGTTCCATTCTTATAAATCTGTAGTAACCCAAGTGTTTGGATAGACAAGCACGAGCAAGAGCAAATAGTGTAGATCCAGATCAGACGCCGCATAATGCGGCGTCTGATCTGGGTCTATACTCTTTGCAATTTTTTCGGCAGTTTTAAGACACGTCAATATTGTAAAATTGACTTGTTCAGTTTTAGGACAAGTATGGGGTTCAATTGTCCGAATATTTTAGGAAAATAATATAGGGATCACCCATGGTTTTTCAAGCATTAACATCTGCCGGGTCCCGAGGAAGCTGTTTGAACCCGAGGTCTAGGCCGAGTATTCAAATATCTTCCGAGGGACCCGGTAAATGTGATTGCAATGAAATAAACATGGATGATCGTTGTTCTTGCATAATTTACGATTCCAACGGCAAATTGTGACGAAAAAGCCCCAAAGCTCCATATAAACTCTTCAAATGCGACGGCAAACCAACATGGCGGCTAGTTCAAAATGTTGTTTACAATGACGCCAGTTGCGCAATGACCCCCTGACGTCATCAGAAAATGCTAAAATGCAATGTTCAGGGTGATAACGTTACGTCGCTAAAGGCCCATCTTGTGATATCAAAAGTTCAAGATCCATGTTCAAACAGCACGTGAATTTCATTATTTGAACATGGGTTTTGTTGTTTGAACACGGCTTCTGGTCCATTCAAGAATAGCTTCAAACAGCTATGTTCCCAGGATTTTATTCAAGAATGCACCATATACGATGGACAGTGTCATGGAAAGACGGGTCATAGAGATATCTGCGAACAATAAAGACTCAGATTAGCCTGGGCAGTTCCATTGGGTCTAGCCATATCTAACTATGATAATTGAACACTTAACTTTACCAGAAGTGTCCTTAACGTCGAATAATTCGATTAAATACCTATTGATGTTTTCAAAATATTGCTTGAAGAGTGGAACACAGGGTAGACCCTGCGGCGTCTGATCTAGATCTACACGTTTTGCTCAGGCCTGACTCTCCAAATACTTTGAATGAATAAGGTATGCTGTACGTCAGTCTATTCCACAGTAACAAAATACACAGTAACAAATTACAGATGCGTAGGCTGATCTAGGCCTGCGTTGTCCACATATCTTGTCACTTGGCACGGCTCAAATTGCAGGGAATCTATCAATCATTTCATCTTCATGGACTGTTTATGCTGCTTACTTCCCCTGAAAAAAAATGTTATTCCACCTAGATGCAGCCAATGAAGTCTCACATCAGTCCGTGTGTTCGCACAGCTTGATCAGGGCATTCGTGGACTGTTTATGTGTCTGTTTACAGAATTATTAACTGTAGAATACATCAACGAACTGAAAATATTCTGATCAAATTGCACAAATCTGGGCTAGTGCTGTTTCCATATTGGCCACGTCAAGCAAAAAAGTGCCTTCGAACATGCGCGAAATGCGCAGATTCAGATCACTCTGCGCCTGACACCTCACAATCAAATGGATGCAAATTGTGCTCATAACAGTTTTAAGATGCTTCCCTTATTTGGCAGATACCGAAAATCGAGCTCTAAGTTCAAAATTTAGCACCATATTCAGCTGATACCGAATATCGGGCTCTGAGATTGAAATTCAGTACCATAATTTGTACACAACGAATATCGAGTTCTGAGATCGAAATTCAGTACCATAATCTGTACCCATCGAATATCGAGCTCTGAGATCGAAATTCACCTTCATATTCAGTACATACCGAATTTCGAGGTCTGAGACCGAAATAAAGCACCATATTCAGTAAATACCGAATATCGATCTCTGAGATCAAAGTTCAGTTCCACATTCGCCTGGACACCGAATATCGGGTTCTGAGATCGACATTCAGCATCATAATCGATAGATACCGAATATCCAGCTCCGAGACAGAAATTCAGTACCATAATTGGTACACACTGAATATGGAGCTCTGAGATCGAAATTCAAATCCATTTTCGGTAAATACCGAATGTCGAGCTCTAATATATATAATAAAAAAAAAAAAACATCTCCAATTCGTCTAGGCACGGAATATCGAGCTTTAAAATTGAAATTCAACTCCATTTTCGAAACATACCGAATGTGCAGCTCTTATATCGAAATCCAGCACCATATTTAGTCAGAGATCTAAGATCGAAATTCAGCATCGAATTTGGCAGATACTGTATGTTGAGCTCTGAGAAATTAAGTACCATATTTTGTGGATAGCGAATATCGAGCTCTGATATCCTAATTCAGCACCATATTCGGTACATAACGTATGTCAACCTCTGAGATCGAAATTCAGCATCATATTAAGCAGATATCGCATATCGAGCTCTGAGATCAAAATTCAGCTCCACACACGTCTGTGTACCTAATATCGAGCTCTGAGATAGAAATTTAGCAACATATTAGGGAGATACTGAATATCGAGCTCTGAGATAGAAATTCAGTATAATATTTGGTAGATACTGAATATCGAGCTCTGAGATTGAAATTCAGTATAATATTCAGTAGATACTGAATATCTAGCTCTGAGATGGAAATTCAGCACCATATTCGGCACAACCCGTATTGTGGGCTGTGAGATCGAAATCAAGCACCATATTCGGGAGACATCGAATATCGAGAATTGAAATCGCAAGTCAGGAGCATATTCAGTACAAACCGGATATTGGGCTCTGATATCGAAATTCAGCCCCTAATTCGACTTGCCACTAAATATTGGGCTCTGAGATTAAACTCAGCACCATGTTCGGTAAATCCCGTTTATTGAGCCCTGAGATCAAAATTCAGCACCATATTCGGTAAATACCAAATATAGGGATCTGAGATCAAAATTCATACCATATTTTGGTACACACCAAATAACGAGCTCAGCGATTGTAATTCAGCTCCATATTCGCCTGTGTACCAAATATCGAGCTCTGAGACCGGAATACAGCACCATATACGGTAGATACGGAATATCGATCTCTGAGATCAAAATTCAGCACCGTATTCGGTAGGTACCGAATATATGGTTCTGAGATCGACCTTCAACATCATATTCGGTAGATAAAGAATATCGAGTTCTAAGATCGAAATTCAACTCCACATTGGTCTGTGTACCTAATATAGAACTCTAAAATCGAAATGCAGCACCAAATTCGGTAGATACCGAATATCGAGCTCTGAGTGCGACATTCAGCACCATATTTTGAACACACCAAATATCGAGCTCCGGGATCAAAATTCATCACCATATTCGGAAAATACCGAATGTCGAGCTCTAATACCGAAACTTACCTCCATATTCGGTATAAACTGAATATCGAGTTCAGAGATCAAAATTCAGCACGATTTTTGGCAAATACCGAATATCGAGCCTGAGATAGAAATTCGTCCGCATTCATCAGGGCTCTCATCGAGTTCTGAGACCGCAATTAAGAACCATATTAGAGAGATATTAAATATCAAGCTGTGACATCGAAATGCAGCATCATATTCGGTAAATACCGAATATCAAGCTCTGACATCAAATGCAAATTTAAAGTTGTCTGTGTACCGAATATCGAGCTCTGAGATCGGAGTTCAGTACCATATTCCGTAAATACCGAATATCGAGCTCTGAGATCGTAATTTAGTACTTAAATCGGTAAATACCGAATATTGAGCTCTCAGTTTTAGGATGAAATTGTTTCCTTTTTGAGCGGACTATTTTTTCAGAAGGGAGGCAAAACATTTTTGACATTTACCTCTCTTGAAAACGTATCCATTGCCGCCAAAAATGCAAACATTGTATAAGAAATCAAACAAATGTTGTATATATATATATATATATATATATATAGGAACATATATGCCTCTTTGAAATCATTTTGAAGACATTCAGTCTTAGGAACATATTGTTTCCTTTTAGAGCGGACTATTTTTTCAGAAGGGAGGCAAAACATTTTTGACATTTACCTCTCTTGAAAACGTATCCATTGCCGCCAAAAATGCAAACATTGTATAAGAAATCGAACAAATGTTGTATATATATATATATATATATATATATATATATATATATATATATATATATATATATATATATATATATATATATATATATATATATATATATATATATATATATATATATATATATAATATATATATATATATAGGAACATATATGCCTCTTTGAAATCATTTTAAAGACATTCAGTCTGAGGGTTTATATACGTATATAGTTTTTCAGAAAGGAGGCAAAACTTTTTTGACAGTTACCTCTCTTGAAAACGTATACATTCCCGCCAAAAAGGCAAAGATTGTATAAGAAATCGAACAAAAGTTGTATATATAGGAACATATATGCCTCTTTTTAATCATTTTGAAGATATTCAGTCTGAGGGAAAATATATGTTAAAAGATACCCAGTGTCTAATACATTCTCTTTTGAGAGTTAAACGTTTGACGCGGTGTATATTCTAGAAATTCCCAACATACCATACAAGCTGTCAGAGATTATAAGACTTGGCATCTCATGCGAATCGTCTACCGAAAAAAAAAAAAAAAAAAAAAAAAAAGCAAAATTGACAATCAACATGAAATGTCAGGTCTTATTTCTCTGAAAATAGAAAAATCAATTGAAAATGTCGTCTGCTACAAATTTACATAGCGTTATAAGGATTAAATTTTAATGTCAGGATCTTGTTCTTGTCTTGGTAAATTGTAACCAATTAAATTATTTTCAAAATTTGTTCTAGGCAGTCACAGTTCGCATATGCATATGCTTTTACATGACTCGACCTAAATAGTCTATATCAACATACTTCCTCACATCCGCCTCAAGAATAAAACAAGAAGAAAAAGATGGCCCTGTAACGCTCACCTGACTATCAGACAAATGTTGAGTCATTTGGCCTTTCAGTTCAGGAGAAGCAATTCAAAATATATTTGCAAGACGACGGCTGTGATGGCCATCTTGGATATTTGATCAAAACGATTTTACCTTTTTTTTGCTTTACACGTCTACCCGATACCTCCCCTTGTCAAATTGATTTTGGTTCAGAAGAAGAAGTTCAAAATAGATTTGCAAGATGGCAGCCATCTTGCATTTCAGATTGAAACGATTTTAGCTGTTTTCGATTTACAAGTCATCCCGACATATCCTATCAAGTTTCGAGTCGACTGGTCTTTCCGATCTGTAGAAGTAGTTAAAATACATTTTCAAGATGGCCGGTAAGGGGAACAATTTTAGCTATATTTGATCTACAAGTCACGCCGATACTTCCTACCAAGTTTCGAGTCAATTGGCCGTTTGGTTCAGGAGTAGAAGTTTACATTAGATTTTCAAGATGGCGGCCTTGGTGGCCGTCTCGGATATCCGATTTTAGATATTTTTTAAACAAGTCACCCTGATACGTTCATTTAAGTTTCGAGTCAACTGGTCTTTCGGCTCAGGAGAAGAAGTTCAAAACATATTTTCAAGACGGTGGCCATGGCGGCCATCTTGTATTTCCAATCTGAACTATTTTAGCTATATTGAATCTACAAGTCACATCAATATTTCCTAACAAGTTTTGAGTCGGTTGACCTTTCCGTTCAGGAGAAGTTCAAAATATATTTTCAAAATGGTGGCAATGGCAACTATCTTGTATCTCCGATCGAAATGATTAAGCCATTGTTAATCTACAAGTCACCCCTATACTTACTACTAAGTTTCGAGGTAGCTGGCCATTGGCTTCTTCAAGTCAGACTGATATTGTCTATCAAGTTTCGAGTCAATTAGCCTTTCAGTTCAGAAGAAGAAATGAAAAACAAATTTACAATCTGGCGGCCATGGCGGCCATCTCGCATTTCCAATCGGAACTATTTTAGCTATTTTTGATAAGCAGATAGCCTCGATACTGCCTGGTATGTGTCCAGTCAATTGGTCTTACAGTTCAGGAGAACAAGCTAGATTTTCAAGATGACGGCCATGACGGCCATCTTGGATTTCCTGTCGGAACTATTTCAGCTAGTTTTAGATGATTTCAAATTAAAAATCAACGTGCCTCTCGGTTCAGAAGAAGAAGTTCAAAATAAATCTCAAAGATGGCGGCCATGGTGACCATCTTAGATTTCCGATCGGAACGATTTTAGCTATCTTTGCTCTTCAAGTCACCCTGATACTTCTTATTGAGTCAGTTGGCCTTTCTGCTCAGAAAAAGACGTTCAAAATAGATTTTCAAGATGGCTGCTGTGGCGGCCATCTTGGACTTCTAGCGGAACGATTTAAGCTATTTTTATCAATAAGTCACCCTAATACTTCTTACCAAGTTTCGAGTCAGTTGGCCTTTCAGCCCAGGAGAAGAAGTTGATAACAGATTCTCAAGACGGTGACCATGGCAGCCATCTTGAATTACGATCAGAACAATTTTAGCTATATTGAATCTACAAGTCACATCAATATTTCCTACCAAGTTTCGAGTCGGTTGGCCTTTCCGTTCAGGAGAAGCTTAAAATAGATTTTCAAAATGGCGACCATAGCAACCATATTAGATTTTCGATCGATACCATCTGCAATTTTTGATCTACTTATATTTACCACCAAATTTTGAGCCTATTGGCCATTTGGTATAGGAGAAGGAGTTCAAAAGAGATTTTCAAAATGATAGCCATTTGGGCCATCTTGGATTATCGATTCAAGCGATTTTTTCAACTTTTTACCTACAAATCGCTCTGATACTTCCTACCAAGTTTCGAGTCTTTTGGCATTTCGGTTCAGGAGAAGTTCAAAATAAGTTTTCAAGATGGTGGCCGTGGCGGTCATCTCAGATTTCCGATCGGAATTATTTTAGCTATTTTTGATCTACAGGTAGCTTCGAAACTGCCTACCAAGTTTCAAGTCAGTTGGCCTTTCGGTTCAGAAGAAGAAGTTTAAAAAATATTTTTAAGATGGCGGTCATGGCGGTCATCTCTGATTTCCGATCGACGATATTTCAACTAATTTTTATCTACAGGTAGACTCGATACTGTCTACCAAGTTTCAATTCCGTTGGCTTTTTGGTTAAGGAGAAGTTCAAAATAGATTTTCAATATGGTGGCTTTGACGGCCATCTTGGATTTCCAGTCGAAACTACTTTAGCTTTTTTTTTATCTACAGGTAGCCTCGACATTTTCAAGTTTCAAATCAATTGCACTTTCGGTTCAAGGGAGGAGAAATTAAAAATAAATTTTCAAGATGGCGGCCGTTGTGGCCATGTTGGATTTCCATTTGGCACGATTTTAGTTATTTTTGTATCTTCGTTCTGATCGGAAATCCAAGATAGCCACCGTGGCCGTCATCTTAATGATCTCTTTTGGCGGCTCTTCTCCTGTTAAAGAAAAAGGCCAATGGACTTTATAGGAAGCATCGGGTGACTTTTAGATCAAAATAAATAAATAAAATCGTTCCGATCAGAAATCCAAGATGGTTGCCATGGCCTCCATCTTGTAAATCTTTTTTGCTCTTCGTCTCCAGAACCGAAAGGCCAACTGACTTCAAACTTGGTAGAAAGTATCAGGGTAACTTGTAGATCAAAAATAGCTAAATCGTTTCGATCGGAAATCCAAGATGGCCGCCATAGCGGCAATCTTGAAAATCTATTTTGAATTGCTTCTCCTGAACCGAAAGGGCAGTCGACTATAAACTTGGTAGGCAGTATCACTGTGACTTGCAGACCTTAAAAAGCTAAATCGTCCAATCGGAAATCCAAGCTGGCCGTCACGGCCTTGAAAATATATTTTGAACTTCTCCTGAACCGAAAGCCAGCTGACTCGAAACTTGGTAGGAAGTATCAGAGTGACTTGCATATTTAAAATAGCTAAAATCCTTCCGATCGGAAATCCAATATGGCGGCCATGGAGGCCATCTTGAAAATTTATTTTGAACTTCTTCTGAATCAAAAGGGCAAATGACTCGAATCTTGGTAGGAAGTATCAGGATGACTTACTCATCAAAATGTAAGTAAAATCATTCAGATCGGAAATCTAAGATGATGGCCATCTTTAAAATCTGTTTGAACTTCTCACGAACGGAAAGGCTAACTGATTTGAAATTTGGTAGGAAGTATCGGGGCAATTTGCAGATAAAAGCAGTTAAAATCGTTTTCATCGGAATTCTAAGATGGCCGCCACAACCGCCATTTTGAAAATATATAGTGAATTTCTTTTCTTGAACCGAGAGGCCAACTGACTTGAAATTTGGTAGGAAGTATAAGGGTGACTTGCAGATCAAAAATAGCTAAAATCTTTCTGATTGGAAATCCCAAGATAGCCGACACAGCCGCCATCTCTTTTACGTTTCATCTCCCGAGCCAAAATGCCAATAAACTTTAAACTTGGTAGGAAGTATCTGGGTGGCATGAAGATCAAAAATAACTAAAATTGTTCTGATTGGATGTCCAAGATGGCCGCCACAATCGCCATCTTGAAAATCTATTTTGAACTTCTCTTGAATGGTAAGGTCAATTGACTCGAAACTTGGCAGGAAGTATCGGGTTGACTTGTAGATAAAAAATAATTAAAACTGTTCCGATCGGAAATCCAAGGTCGCCCTTGAAAATCTATTTTGAACTTTTTCTCCTGAACCAAATGGCAAATTCACTCGAAAGTTCATTGGAAGCATCGAGGTGAATTGTTCATCAAAAGTAGCTAAAATCGTTCTGATTGGAAATCCAAGATGGTCGCCATCTTGAAAATTTATATTGAAGTTCTACTCTAGAACTGAAAAGCAAAGTTACTCGAAACTTGTCTCGTAACCAGATCAGCGATAAAGGGCCATTTTGGTCCTCTTGTATAATGTTAAACTTTAGATGATACCTGGACCGCGCCATGCAGAAACGTGTCTTCGGAAAAATGCAGACAGCGAAGGTACAAATCAGCCTGCGCTTCCGCGCAGTCAAATCACGACCAGAATGTACCAAGTGTTATTATTTATACCCTTTACCTTGACCCTAAATTATTCCATTCATTATCCAGTAATACTGCATAACTCCAAACAAAAATGGTTAGAAGATCGTACAAACTGTGTTTTAAAAACAGTTACAGGAGGAAAAGTTATCATTAGACTCGGGAAGAAAAGAAGGGTATCCTCCCTCGGATTCAAGAAACGGCTTCATATGTACACTCATGGGTTAATTTAAATGCATGAACAACGGTCAGTCTACATTTTATAACAATGGCAATAGCCCGAACTAACAACGTTTTGTATCTCGGAATTTGACAAGTATCGTCTGGGCCTCCGTAGAAGCTTGCGCGTTTTGGCATCTTTTGAAACTTGTTGGATGATGTCATCAAAGGTATATTTATAGGGCAATCGGCTTTTTTAACAGTGCGCTGGTGAAAAATTCAGCAGGCATTTTTTTTTTTCAAGAAAACAGGTTTTGACATTTCATGCAAATTGTCTCCTTATTTCCCAGAAAACAAGTTTTGACATTTCATGCAAATTGTCCCCCATAAGAAAACGTCTGACTTTTTACCTAGCTTGCTTAACATAAAGTTGTGTCAGGAGAAAATGGCCTTTATTTCATATGTAGGCAAAGAAGGTATGGGTCATTTTGTCTTCTGTTATTACAGTTAAGTATGCAAATGTACCTTTGGTGATGGTATAGCCATCTTTTCCTAAAGGCCGTATGCATTTCATGCACAGCTGCTATACAATGACTGTATATACATTTCCCAGCGGGCACATGTCGTTCATGTATACAACGTCGCCTCAACGTCGATGCAACGTCATGACGTTGCATCGACGTTGAGCCGACGTTGTATAAACGTTATGTGCCCGCTGGGTTAATACACAAGCTTTCTTACTGTAACAAAATCAGCTGTATAGCTTATATCTTTCTAGTCCTAGGGTAAGCAACCCGCTGAGACACATTGACAACATACAACAAAGTACCTTTTCTATATCAATAACGTTGTACTTTGCAGATGTTCACAAGCCTATTGAGTGACAAAAATAACTTGAAATCTGATCCGATTATAATGAGTTTGCGTGTACATACATATACTCGTATATGTTCGATATATATAATATTCAATATTAGTCTATTAACAAACATGCTAGGCACGGAAACCTAGATCAGTCTGTAAAAGATGATCGAAGCCTTTGCCGTATGTAGGCGCTAGGGACAAGACTAACCTGCCTATTCGCGTAGTTCGTTGTCCGCTTACAAAATCAATGGATATTGTAGGACTTGACAAAAATGAATATATTTAAGGGGACTGAATACTCCTGGTACTATGTCCGCCATTTAATATAAGGGAGCCAACTTTTGAGACTTCCTGTTCATGCTTTCCGGCAAACCAAGCTCCTACTCAGACGGGGTCTGCTCTTAAAGGAAAGAATTTGCTCCCATTGGGAGCAAATTCTTTCCTTTAAGAGTAGGCCCCTTTTCAGAGGGGAGGCAAACAATTTTGATAGTCATCTTCCTTAAAAGTGCATCAGTTCCCCTTAACTGCAGATATACAAAAGGCATGGGCACAATTTACAACTGTTCGATGGGCTGCGCCATGCGAAAACGTGTATTCAGGTATATGGGGACATCAATGGTCCACACAAGCCTGTGCATCTGCGCAGTTTGATCAGGGCCTTCACTATCCGCTTACAGAAACACTAGATACTACTGAATGTATGAATAGAGAGCAAAGGCCCGGATGATATTTTGCGCATGCGCAGGTTTATCTGAATATGCGTATTTTGCGCATGTTCGAAGGCACTTTTTCGCTTAACACGGCCCAGATAGTCATCTCTCCACTACAGGAAGATTTACATTTTGGACAGTTATCTAATGATAATAAACAAAATGAATGTAAGCAAAAAATATTACATGGACATGTACTTAACCTTTACTACTTTCTGGGCTTATTCAGCAGGAGATGACGAATAAGTAATATATATATATATATTTTTTTTTTCAGAAAACAGGATTTGACATTTCATGCAAACTGTCTTCATTAGAGACAAATCCTGTTTTCTTGGAAACATTAGAAAATATTTTAATATGTCGTCTGCTGAAAATTTTACCCAGAGTGCTAAGCGCTGTGGTAAATTTATAGCCTTTCTGGGATGGCAACTCTTAAGTCTTACAGGATGATTTTTCATAATTTCTGAAAAGGGTTCTACTCTAAAAGAAAGATCTTGCTCCCGTTACTCTAAAGAAACAAATATTGCTTCACAGGATAGTAATTTCATTTCTTTTAGAGTATACCTCTTTTACGAGGGGACCTGGTGTACAGAATCGCAAACAGAAATCGCAAATGCTGTCTCCCTATTTAACCCATTTACGCTTAGCGTCTCATAAAAGGGACATTGGCATACAGTGTAGCGCTACATATATATGCTCTGTTGAGGCATTCTTCGTTTGTTTTCGGACTGAGGCATGGAATGCAAAATAAAATAGATTAGACTGCGGAGAAGCTCTCCTGCAAGTATCTATTCCGGAGTTGGTGTGACAATGGTAAATATGGCAAAATATGGCCTTTGACATAATCGGAAGAGAGACGGCAGACCAGTCTGCATATGCGCGCAGTCTGACCAGGGTTTTCGTTGTTCGTTATGAGAAGGCTAGGGTTGAATCTAGTTGCGAAAAGGGAAGACCTTGATCAGTATTTGCAGTCGCACAGGCTGGTACGGATCAACACTTTTCACAAGAGTTCTAATAATATTTTCAGTGACGAGTGGCATCACTCAAACGTCTTAGAACGTAATTTGAAGAAACAAACCTTAACGTGAGAAAATATATCTCCGCACATGTGCGTCCAGTTAAGACTCAAAACAGCTTTCGAAGTCGCGCAGCCTCATAAGTCTTCATTGTCCGATCGTAGAGACCTTGTATCACTTGCTATTAACAGGGTGCCCAGTAACGACTTTGATCAGCCTGTCTGATTTGAATGTTTTCTAGGCGCACATGTAAGAAAGTACATTCTGTCAGATGGAGGTGTATTTATAATTTGAAACGTTGTTCAGCTGACCAATTTGAGTCTGGAAACTTCCAAAAATGGTGACTGACAAACAGTGCAGACCCAGATCAGACGCCGCAGAACGCGGCGTCTGATCAGGGTCTACACTGTTTGCATTAACTGCAGGAATTTCTGGAAAAAATGATAATAATAAAAACTAACCCTGCTATTGGAAATACACCTATCCAATGAGTTGTGTGGTACATGTAGAAGCGTTTACTTTACGTATATGGGTTAAAGAATTAATGCATTTTGTATTAAACACATACACATACACATACACACACACACACACACACACACACATATCATCATCATCATCATCATCATCTAGATCATCAGTGATACAATAATTGAGCCAGCGCACGACAACACCTCCATTGAGACCTATGTGACAAGAAAAGCCTCAGACCAGCCTGTACATCCACCCATAATGGCAAGGGTTCTCCTCCGTCCCACTTTGGATAACCGGAGGCTGTAGAATGCACATGCGATCAGCGAAGACTCAGGTCAGACTGCGCGGATGCGCAGTCTGATCTGAGTCTTCGCTGATCGCACAAGTCTTATTGTAGGTTTTGTCGTGCACTGGCTCAATTACCTTTACTATCCTATTACCTAACTACAGAAACAGAAAGTCACTTTATCTCCGGGTTTGTATGTCCACATGACTGAGCCGAAACAGAAAATAACATTTATGGTACCGAAGTCCAAAACACAATTACATGTATGGTAAAAATCACTGTTTGTATGATAATTATTTTTTAATCGTTTTCGCATAAACCTTTAGTTCATACGTATACCAAATACTTTGAATTAACTCCGATGCAAATGTGAATAATAAAAATCAATACCGAAAAAGGCAAATTACCTATATTCACTTTTCAAACGCTTCATTACAAATCTTTTCAGATCGTTTTTACCTGGCTCTTTACACAGACGAAGTAACTTTGCTAACTTTTAGCATGATGAAATGCAGAAAAAGTTTTATTCTATTCAATTGTTTAAAAATTAAATATTTTCACTTTTACGATAAGGTAGGTAGTTTCGATGAAGGTTTTCAACAAGTTCCACTTGTTCAAAATTTCTCAAATTTACATACTATTGTTATGGTACATCAATTGTTTCAAATCAGTAAAGAAAAGTAAACAATATTTTTTAATAAAAAGTTTCCAAAAATTCAGTTTACTATAGAAATTGCATAGGTCAGAACCATTCTGTCCGTAAAATTAATTTTACAGTAAATATTTTAAAACAAAGCGCAGAAACAGAAAAGACAAATGGTTCCTGATAAGATGTGTTCAAACATAATAAAACATTATCATTTAGTATAAAAACGCCCTAGAAAAAACGTCTTTCCAAAGAACGTCGAAAGGACAGTAAGTATATAAGAAAATTATGCTGGTACATGCAGTTTTTAAAACAATATTCAGTCATTTACAAACGTTTATAAAAACAAAAAAAAAAAAAAAAAAAAAAAAAAATTTTTTTTTTTTTTTTTTTTTTTACTACTGTAATTATGATCTCAACCAACTCAACCAATGCAGTTTCTAAAACAATATTCAGTCATTTACAAATGTTTACAAAAGACTATTTTTTCATAATGCCTGAGGTAGCTTTGGATCCTTGGCTACTCACAGACTGCCTTGCGAAGACTCGGATCAGACTTCGCGGATGCGCAGTCTGATCCGAGTCTTCGCTTGGCGCTCATGAACTTTTGTGTAAGAAATGTTTTGTCCCAGCTCATACGCGATTAATGTAGAAACCTTTCAGTCTTCGCAACCAGGACTGCAACGAAACCACCAGACACTGAAATATACATGAGCGCAAAGCGCAACCCTGTTCTGAACTTATACACAGCCTTGTATGGGTATTTTCTGCTATCATATGTTGCAAATGATGCAAGTGACGTTCTCAAAATTAAATCAACTGTTACTTAGCAGTTCAAGTAATTCTTCGTAATGACATGTCGACATTCTACTACACACGTACACGTATATTACTATTAAAGTATAGCTTGTTTTAAACCTGATTTAATGTTCATCTTAACTATTTCAACGTGTCTACCTGGCTGTCACCTGTCATTCTCACATTCATCATTGTTTTTATCTTTTCTGTTAACCTTCCCTGTAACTCAGGAAAGCTCACCTGTCTAGAATGTCCGTGAAGACGTGTGGTAGTTTACAACGCCAATAAAGGCCTTTGTGCCTAAAACCTGTCAATGCCTGCATATGATCAAGACCACCCTTGTAGACTAGATCGGCGAACATAAAAGGACCTACAAAGACTACGGGCTGATCTTCGATGACTTTCCTCCTGTATAAGGGCTCTTTACAGAAGTTGAGTTTTATATATATTAACCCTTATCATGCTGTATAAATTAAGATGCCACGCCGACGTTTAATTTTCAGCCAATCAGATTACTTGATCCAGATTTTTTTTATATAAATTCAAATATTTTAATGGCAAACAGTACAGATCCAGATCAGTTGGCTTCTTCAGAAACCAGCCGATCTGGGTCTACACTGTTTGCAAAGGCAGGATATAGCCGGGCTCAGCAGGACTAGGATTAACTATACCATTGAAATTAATCATTGACAAAAGTTTGCCGCTAGTTTGTCTATTACGTATATTAGTCTCAATTAGTGATCCAAATAACACGTCTGTTGATCACCTGAACGAAAGGTATTCTTTCGGACCTGCCATAATTTGACTTTCAGAGCGAAAACACAACAGGAATGGTGTTCGCCGCAAGAAAATGACCCTTTTGCCAAATGTAAGCAACCGTGGGGTGGATCAGCTGCACAATCTGATCCGGATCTTAGTGTGCATTACGAAAACACGCCTATTCAAATATATTGGAAAGGGGTGTCCATAAGGCCCTTTTTCTGCCCCGTAACAAAAGTCTTCATTTTTTGCTGATACATTACTTATAGTGTCCTATTTACTAAAACAGTATTGATTTTGCAACCTAAGCCCTAGTTTAGGAGTAACATGATCATGAAAGTGGGTGGGGTAATTCAGTATGAACCTGAGGTACCGTATTTTAAACGCAGTTTCTCTTTAAAATATATCACACCCCGTTCTACCTTCCTCTGTTTGTTAGACAAATGCCTTAGGTAATATCATATCTAACTAGCATCCCGTTAAAGAAAAATGTTTCATCTGCAGCATCTTTTTTATGAAAATCTTCAATTTTTGTTAATTTTGCATCTTGGAATTCAATAAAATCTAGCCTTTTACCTGGAACTAAATCGAGAATTATTTTAAAACTTACCTGAATACAATATTGGGATAGGGCAAAGAGATGACTAAGTTTTGGTGACCTTGGCCTTATTTTCAAGGTCACATGGGCTGTAGAATTGTCCAAAGAGCAGGTGATCATTAGACTGTTTTTTATGCTACTTAGCAAAAGACTTCATTTTCTCCTAATATATTGCTTATAGCTCTTCCGAGCATGAAGTGCTCATTGTGAGCTAAATTGTGATTGGTCAATGTCCGTTCTGCGTCGTCTGTCATGCACCTTGCTGCATCAACAATTTGTCATAAATGACAACTTCTCTTACACCACTGGGCCAATTTCAGTTAAATTTCACAGGAATATTGCCTATATAACTCTCTACGAAAATAGATAAAATTGTTCCACAACATTGAACATAATGGCCACCAGAGCTAAAAATAGAAAAAAATCTTTAAATGATAACTCCTACACCATTGAGCCAATTTCAATCAAAGTTTCAGGAATGTTGCCTAGGTGACTCATTACTAAAATAGCTAAAATGGTTTTGCTCCAATGAACAAGATGGCTGCCAGAGCTAAAAGCAGAAAGATCTATAAATGACAATCTCTCCTATATCATTGAACAATTTTCAATCAAACTTAACAGGCATGTTGCCTAGGTGTCTCTCTACCACAAGACAGCTGCCAGAGTTAAAATAGATAAATACTTTAAATGACAACTCCTCCTTCCATATCATTGGGCCAATTTAATAAAACTTCACAAGAATGTTGGCAAGGTGTCTTTCTACTAAAGGAGCTAAAACGGTTTCGCTCCAATGAACAAAGCGCCCACCAGAGCTAAAAAAAAAAACAAAAAAAAAAAACAAACAAACAAAAAAAAACAAAAAAAAAACGAAAATATATTTACATTACAAGTCCTCCTAAACATTTTGGCTAATTTCAATCAAACTTTGCAAGAATATTGCTAACTCAAACTGCACAAGAATGTTGCTAGGTGATCCTTTACCAAAATAGCTAAAACAGCTCCGTTCCAATAAACAAGATGGTCAGCAGAGATAAAAATAGAAGAAAAAAAAAACACTTTAAATGACAACTCCTAAACCATTTGGCCAGTTTCAATAAAAAATTTAAAACAGGATACTAACTGAGGAATTAGTCCAACAAATGGAAGTTGGTATAACTGGATGTGACAACTTTTTATAGAGATACACAGTTTATAGGCTTTAAGTTCATACTGTTTGTATAATACTTTAGGTTCTTACTGAATTACCCAACCCACTTTCATGGTTATATTACTCCAATTCTGTAACTTACGTTGTACAACCAAAATGCTTCTAGCAAACGAGAGGGCTAATGTAGCCCCAAATCACTCACCTAAGTTCCGTGGTCTGACCACATGACCGTTATTAAGTGTATCAAGTGTTTAATTGAAATTGGCCCAAGGGTGTAGCAGAAGTTAGCTTTTAAAGATTTTTAGGTTTGCGCTCTGCGGCCATCTTGTTCATTGGGGCAGAGCCATTTTATCTATTTTGTTAGAGAGTCACCTAGGCAACATTTTTGTCAAGTTTGATCGAAACTGGCCGAAGAGTTTAAGAGTTGCCATTTAAAGATATTTTTATTTATAGCTCTGATGGCCTTTTTTGTTTATTAGAGCAAAACCATTTTAGATATTTCGGTAGAGACACATAGGCAACTTGCCTGTCAAGTCTGATTCAAATTTGTCCAGTGATATAGAAGGAGTTCTCATTTTAAGATTTTTTTCTATTTTTAGCTCTTTTGTAGCCATCTTGTTCATTGATATGGAACAATTTTAGCTATTTTGGTAGTGAGATACATAGGCAACATGCTTGTCAAGTTTGATTCAAACTGGCCCAATGATATAGGAGGAGCTGTCATTTAAAGATTTTTCTATTTTTTTCTATTTTTAGCTCTGGCGGCCATCTTGTTCATTGATTTGGATTTTGTTTGTTTTTTTCGTTTGTTTCTTTTTTTTTTTGTTTTTTGTTTGTTTGTTTTTTGTTGTTTTTTTTTTTTAGAGAGAGAGTTACCTAGGCAACATTCCTGTGAAGTTTGATTAAAATTGGCCCGGGAGTTTAGGAGAAGTTGTCATTTATAGCAATTTGTCGACACATCACGAGGCACGACGGACAAGGAAGATGCACGACGGACATTTACCGGTCACAATAGCTCACAATGAGTACTTTGTCCTCTGGTGAGCTTAAAAGAGTATTATAGGCAATATATTAGGAGAAAATGAAGACTTTTGTTAAGTAACATAAAAATAGCCTAATTGGCATCTGCCATTTTGACAATCCAACAAAGCCGATGTGACCTTGAAAATAAGGTCAAGATCAACAAAACAGTCATCTCTTTGCACTGTCTCCATGTTGTATTCGGGTAAGTTTCGATATAATTCATCTTTTAGTTCCAGAGAACGGCTAGATTTTATTGAATAACAAGATGCAAAATTAACAAAAATGAAGATTTTCATAAAAGGGATGCTGCAGATGTAAGTTTTATCTTTAAAGGGAGGTTAATGAGATAGGATATTGCCTAAGGCATTTGTCTAACAAACAAAATAAGCTATAACTAGAAGTGATATATTTTAAAAGGGTATAGATGTTTAAAATATGGTACCTCAGGTTCATATTGAATTACCCCACCCACTTTCATGATCATGTTACTCCAAAACTAGGGCTTACGTTGCAAAATCAATACTGTTTTAGTAAATGGGACACTATAAGTAATGTATCGGCAAAAAATTAAGACTTTTGTTACGGGGCAGAAAAAGGCCTTATGGACACCCCATAACCACCAAAAACTGAATTTTTTCAGATAAAAAAAAAACTCTGATAGTTTTCATATTTCTGCTCAAAACATAGATATTGGGTACTCGTTAGAACAACCTCGGCAAGGCGGTTCTAATGAGTACCCACAATCTATGTTTTGAGCAGAAATAAGAAAAATAATGTATACCCATGTAAACCCCAGTTTTTCTATATAAAAGTGGGGTTTAAGGGGGTCAAAATTATATAGGCATGTTTTCGTGACGATAGGTCGGGCTCTACAGCGCAGTCGGTAGTGAGTCTATCTGCAGATCCTGCGGTCGCGAGTTCGAAACGTTTGTGGAGAAAAATCATGAAAAAATCTACAGTCGCTGATTTAAGAAGGGCAGTTGTCAGTTACTGATGAAAGTATGTGCACAAGTACTGGTTAACCGCTTAGAGAACTAAGCCTGCCAGGAACTGTGAATAGGTTAGCTCAGTGACCCTAATGGTTTGTCTGGACTGTAAACCTCAACGGTGTTGCTCATAACGAAGTGTACGATATTAACGTATCATTTCTTGTATTTATTTATGAAAAGTTACATTTTCACAATGTACCATTTGTACTATTAGGTTGTAATTAGGGAGAGGGAGATCTGTTGTTGTATTGTGCGCAATCCCATTATGTTAACATAATAAAATATGTTTAATCTTAATCTAAAACCTCTAACACATACTGAGGATAGATCGATGAACACGGACAGTCCTGATCAACATTATGAAAACACGCCTATTAAATACACTAAAAATTCTACCACCAAAAAATGGCAATTTTTCACATAAAAAATTCTGATATTTTTCATATTTCTGCTCAAAAGCATAGATTGTGGGTACTCGTTAGAACCGCCTCATCGAGGCGGTTCTAACGAGTACCCACAATCTATGTTTTTGAGCAGAAATAACAAAAATAATGTATACCCCTGTAAACCCCAGTTTTACCATATAAAAGTGGGGTTTAAGGGGGGGGGTCTAAATTATATAGGTATGTTTTCTTGATGAATATTGCAGATGCATAGTCATAGGCTAAGCTGTTCTTTCGCTGTTCCTATATGACATATGAAAATAATTTTACTCGCACCCTGCATCAAATACAAACACAAATAACACATTATCAAAGAACATACCTTGTACGATCTGGCCTTGAATATAGATAGGCTCCATGTAAATGCACTGCAAGTTACTTAACCCTTAAAGCGCCAAGACAAGCTGCATCTGAAAATGTCGTCTGCTTATGCCGTCTGCTGCATCTTCTTGCAAACTTTTTAAACTTACATTTTGCATATAGGCAAACAGTGTGGACCCAGATCAGACTGCTCCTAAAGGAGCAGTCTGATCTGTCCTAAAGGAGCAGTCTGATCTGGGTTCACACTGTTTGCAACAATGACTTTTAAAGTAACCGGCAGAAGACAAAGCAGACGACAATAGTCGTGACTGGCGCTTTAAGGGTTAAAAAAAGCTTATCAGACATAATGTCAGAAAAATTACCTTCAGACGTGTGAGCCATGCGACGATTGAGATTATCATGCACATTCGCACAGTCTGATCAGAATCTTCACTGGGCGCATTCTGATAGACAAGGATGCAACGTTTCTTTATGTGGCTCTTGATACAAAAAGATGTCCAAGAAATGTCACAATCAAAAAGCACAGCCTTCCCGATGCTCTAAAAGAAGGAGAGAACAGCAGGCAGCATGCGGCTCTTGATACAAACATATATCCAGGAAATGACACAATCACAAAGCACAGTCTTCCAGAGGCACTAAAAGAAGGAGAGAGAACAACAGGCAGCGACAGGGACAAAATAAACGTCGCATATGAAACTCGACGCACGTACAAAAGCGAACTCTAACAGAGGAGCGCCTTGTAACGGTCAGTAGAAAAACTACTCGGGGGTTGGTGGGTGGCGGGGGGGGGGGTGGGTGGCGGGGGGTGGCTTCAACCAGTTTTTCTCAAGCGAAACCTCATCCTCAATTTGGATGCAGGTCCAAATTACAAACATATGTTTCATCCGCACAGGAGTCATTTATTTACTTCCTCAGTGAAACATCACAGAGAAACATATATAATCACAAACCCTGTATTGAAACAATGCAAAGGAGTCAACGGCGATCTGAAGCCAGAACACAAGAAAACCACAAATAGGACGACGACGGACCCTACCACAGACATTGATAGTCAAACGCCGACCTTCTGAAATACTTACCGATTTCCAGTAAGAATTCTTTATTCCATGGCAAGTCTGTGACATATTCTTTCCTGAACTTTCTCCTTTGTATACTATGATCGACAGATCAGTATTAAAAATAGTCTTCAAGTCAACAGACTGCATTAGAGCCAGGGCACAGCGTAAGACTCAGATCATCAAAGTCTTTGCTGTCCGGTAGGAAATGCTTTCTGTCTTTGATTACCCACAGTGCTCTGTGAAGACTGATCAGACTGTGCGCACGCACGGGCTGATCTGAGTTCGCTGAGTGAGCGCATGTAATTTTGTAGGATCACTAGGTGGGAAGCTAAGGATACAAAGCATTTTCAGGCGGACAGCGAAGATTCTGATCAGCTGTGTGGATGCGCAGGCTGAGCTGGTCTTTGCTGGGCACACATGCAGTCTTGTGGGAAATACCATGCCCCTGCTCATTAGTCTTCACAATTATTATTTCCTTTTCTTCGTTTACTTTTTTTTCTATCCAGGTCTCATCCCAGTCAGCATTCTACGTAAATCTATATCGGGCCATCATCGGCCCGTCAGGGTAGCTGACGGGCCGATGACGGCCCGATGTAGATTTACGTAGAATGCTAGCTGGGACTTATATCTCTGTGTATATATCGATCATGTCGTGCTAAGTACTATTTTTTATCATTGTGCTAATTACTATTTTATCTTTGTAGACCTACTACTATTTTACCTTAATAAAATATGAAATCCTTTATCATGATCAATAATCTTACCTTATCATATGTCTTCTGCTGTATAACCTTAAACTGACATACATTTCTATTCTTACAATCAGTTTATACCTTAATGCGTTATCGCCTGTTTAAAAAATCGACATAAAGTTCATTAACCTATAAATCGCTGAGCAAAATTGTAGCAGACGACATACTTTGTTTTTAATTATTTTTCAGAGAAATTAAAACTTAGCATTTCATGTGAATCGTCTGCCTAGACAAACAATTAACACGAATCAAATAGTATTTTCTGTACAAATACAAAAACGTAATAATAAAAAAAATGTGTTGTAGAGAAAGTGAGATTCTGCTGAGTTGCTATTCTCATGGATATGACATATCACGTCTTAGTTTCTCTGAAAAATAAAGAAAAATCAAAATGTGGTCTGTTGCAATTTTGATTAGCCCTTTAAGGGGTGATAGGGTTTTATAATGTACTTACACTACCGCATTTACTTTAAGTATACTGGGCAACAGTATAGACGAGGATCAGAACGCAGCTTCTGATCAGTGTCTCCAAGCATTGATTTGCCACTCACCAAACAGTTTTTTGTTGTTGTTATTTTTTTTACAAAAAATAATAATAAAAAAAATCAAGCCACAGTGTACAAACGCCAAAATTTCCTTAAAGTAGTTGTCAAACCGCGCGTAAGACGAAATCTAGGTAACGGCTATTCATAGCCTCGCTATTCGAGTCGCTGTGGTGTCAGAGTGTCTTTTTTTTTTTTTTTTTTTTTTTTTTTTTGTAAAACCTTGACTGAGACATTTGGGACACTGACAAACAGTGCAGAACCAGATCAGAATGCGGCGTCTGATAAGGGTCTGCACTGTTCATTTAAATCACAGGAAGTAAAGAGTCGAAGGAAACAGTAATAAGTCCCTGTTCAGGACCATTTTCCCAGCCTATACTCGACTCACCAGTGCTGTCAGTGCTTTGTGAGTGCGCATATGTCACACTAACGAATACGTAACAAATGTGTTACATATGCGTACAATTGTACGCATATGTACATTTACATATGCGTATGATTGCCACATGTCGAAATTTACACATGTGCAAACAATACGAAATCTTCACATCTTATAAAATTGCAAAGAAAGATCGATACTTTTGGATTGTGTCTTTGATACAGAATAGAAATTGTACACCAGACGCCGCGCTGGTCTGGGTCTACCCTGTTTTTAAAGTCCAAGTGTCCTTTTTGGAGAGACGCTGGTCATATATACATTGTAGTTAAACAGTGACGACCCAGAGAGATCCTGCAGGAGCGCTCTTGGGTCGAATTCATAAAGTATCTTGATTTGTGACAGCCTTATCTTTGCATTTCAAAATTAGAGTTTGCGCGAACTTTTATGGCCACACCATTTTTTTTTCTTGCTGCCAGTGAAAATGTACTTTGTTCACTAGCAAGCAAAATTTTGTGGAAGTGGCAACAAAGGTTCCCTGAAAATATAAACTTGAAATTGGAGCATAAGGAAAATCTCAATTTGAGATGCTTTGTGAATTCAACCCTTTAACATGGTCTGCACTGTTTGTCTGCTATAGTATTGATACATACATATCTACAAAAGATTGATACATTTCAGATCATGCAAACAGAATTACCAATTTTGTAAACTCAACATTGTAAGGGCTAGGTCATCCTCGATAGCTCAGCTTGCGAGGCGGAAGGTCCTGTTTCTATTTCTGGGATGGGCAAACCAAAGACTTGAAAGCTACGATTTTAACTGTTTTGTTCTACAAGTCACTCTGATATTTCCTATTAATTTTCGAGTTAACTGTTCCTGAGAAGAAGTTTAACATTTATTTCAAGATGGTGGTCATGACGGCCATATTGAATTTCAAATCGAAATGACTCTATCTATTTACTTTTTATCTACAAGTCGCCCCGATACTTCATACCAAGTTTCGAGTCAGTTGGATTTTTATTTCAGGAGAAGGAGTTCAAAATAGATTTTCAAGATGGCGGCCATGGTGACCATCTTGGATTTCCGATCGGAACGATTTTAGCTATTTTTAATCCACTAATTGTTCCAGTACCAAAACTTTCAAGTCAATCTATTCCACAGGTTGGGAGAAGTTGTTGAAAATGTGAAAAGCTAACGGACGGATGGACGACGGACAACAGGCGACGGCATAAGCTGACCTGGAGCAAAACTCCAGGTGAGGTTATAATACACGCAATATATTACATTAAGCATAAAAGTTAGGGCAACATGCCAAAACGTTGTTTTTTGTATTTAGGGTCAAATTAATACATGCATAGTAAGAAACAAATCGGTCACAGTAAACGTTTCCGATATAATGACTGCTACTTCAAGGAATGAACAGATGTTACATATATGTATGGTTCGAACATATCATACGAAAACCTTACGCTAACTTGTCCCCATGTTACATCCCAGCTAGCATTCTACGTAAATCTACATCGGGCCATCATCGGCCCGTCAGCTACCCTGACGGGCCGATGACGGCCCGATGTAGATTTACGTAGAATGCTGACTGGGATGTTACATATGCAAACGTAACACATTAACATTACCATTAACAATTGTACGCATATATAACACATTTGTTATGTATTCGTTTGTGTGACATATGCGCATTCACAGTGCTTCGATTGTATACATCAACAAGAGGTAAAACTTGGACTTGTTTAAATTTTAGGACAGGTACTGTAAAGGTAATGATGTCCGACTATTAAGGAGAAATACGATAAATAGTCTTAGGTGACCTTGACCTCGTGATGTCACGGGACTTGGGCTGCCTACCACTAAGCAGTCTAAGTCCCGTGACATCATGAGGTCAAGGTCACAGTCTGATGATGTTTTTCTATTTTCTTTTTTGTGGATATGATAAAAAGAATTTTTGGATTAATGTGATATTCTATCCTGATGAACTTATTCAGTGCATGTACAGTGGACCCTCGTTACATGGATCGCATTTGTTCCCAAATGTGTTGTCGTTAAAATGAATTTGCTGTTGTGAAGAATCCTTAAACGCAGCAGTCTGAAGTGAGAGAGGGATTATTCTATTATATTTTGCCTCGCAGAAAATGTGTGTGTGTGTATTTTTTTTTTTTTTTTTTTTTTTGTCCTATGCATACCTCTTGTGTTGTTTGGCCTAGGCCTACAAACTTTCTATATAGCTATTCCAGTTTTAGGTGCGCCATGTCCTTAAGTAGGCCGCTATGATTTATAAATTAACCTGTCCGATCTTACTTTATACAAAATCCTTGTTCGGTGAATATCTGTTGTACTGTTTGGCCTAAAATCTACCAAATTTTGGTGTATATCTTTCTAAGACGGAGAGCCGAATGCCAAAGGAAAGTTATTGTGATCTATGGGTTAACCGCCGATTCCATTTATAAAAAAAACGACTCCTAGACAGATCTCCCATACTCTGTGACCTTGCATATCTGACGCATGCTAAAATAAGCTTCTAGATAAGATCTGGTAACTTAATTAAGTTCTGGCATGTGCTTTTTTTTTTTTTTTTTTTTTTTTTTTTTTTTTTTTTTTTTTTTGTTGTTGTTGTTGTTGTTGTTGTTGTTGTTGTTGTTTTTAAATAATAATGTATAACATAAATCTCGCGGAGATCCGAAAATGACTAGAATTTGCATATTGCTTGATCAAGAAATTTCATAAAGCTTAATAAAAGCATACATTAAAGAATCACATTGTTGTTCTTTTTTACCTATTACATTGACCATTCATTAAACTTTAGTATACCCTTGTCCCATATTTCTAAGTAAACATGAACAAAATTTGCGCCGGTACTTAGACGTTTACGTCTAAATATTTTGTCTTGTGTCCCAATAAAATGCAAAACCTTTTATCGTAACTACCTGTGCTCAGGCGTTTTATTCTATTCATTGGTTTGAGAAATATTAACGCAAACGGTTTTACATGTAAAAAAAAAAGGGTAAGAGAAAATCAACTTACGCTAAGGTGCACAATCCGCAGAATCGCACTGACCAGATTATACTCATTTACCTATTCTAACCATCTGTGATAGGTCATCAAAGGTGAAGGAATGACACAGGATTTTATATAAATTTAATCCTGAACTGAATGTTAGTAGTAACAGTACTAATGGCGAAGAAAACTGGCATTTGTCAAGTTCATTGATGAGATCTTGTAGATATTTATCAGTAAGCCAAAACTTATCAAAATATTCCGAGTAGTTTCATATTTCCACTTTTATATAGTAAAACTGGGGTTTATAGGAGTATATATTATTTTTTTTTTTATTTTGCTAAAAACATAACTTGTGGGTACTCGTTAGAACCGCCTCGCGAGGCGGCTCTAACGAGTACCCACAATCTATGTTTTGAGCATAATATGAAAAATAGCAGAATTTTTTATCTAAAATTTTTTTAATTTTTGGTGGTAAAATTTTCAGTATATTTGAATAGGCGTGCTACATTGTATCATTGGTCTTTTCAGTATCTATGAAAATGTTAAATTCTGTCAAAATATTCCCAACGGTTTGACATATTTTGCCTCGGCGAGGCTATTTATAACTATTTATAAAGAAATCTGGCATTTGACAATTTCATTGCTTAGGTCTTTTTAATATGTGTCAGCATGCTAAAAATATTAGAATATTCCGAGCGGTTTAAAAACTATAGCTATTTTCACACTGATTACGGACGGACGAACAGACATGCCTCGACAAGGCTATTTACAAAAAAATATAGCGTTCGTTAGATCTTGTCAATATGTATCCACAAGCCTAAAAGTTATCAAAATATTCCAAGCGGTTTAAAAGTTATAGCGATTTTTTACAAACTGATGACGGACGGACGAACATGGGGATGATAGGGCTCTCCTCGTAAGTCATTCTTTCTCATTATGAAAACACGCCTATTCAAATATATTGAAAATTTCACCACCAAAAACTGGAAGTTTTCAGATAAAAAAAAATTCTGATATTTTCATATTTCTGTTCAAAACATAGATTGTGGGTACTCGTTAGAACCGCCTCGCCGAGGCGGTTCTAACGAGTACCCACTATCTATGTTTTTGAGCAGAAATACGAAAAATAATGTATACATGTACCCCTGTTAACCCCAGTTTTACTATATAAAAGTGGGGTTGAAGGGGGTCAAAATTATATAGGCGTGTTTTCGTGATGTAATGACTTTACTGCGGGTCGTGCAATCATCACACAACTTTGCAATTTTTTCTTCTGCGTATAAAACGCTTCATAAAAATCGATGTCGAAAACAGTCATATATTCTGATGAAACATTATGATTTACTCCTCTGCTAATCGGGGCTTCTTTGTTAGTAAATACCGTAAAGTTACCTTTGTCATGGAACGGTTTAAATCATTCTTACATTTATTATTCTTGAATTCCTACTTCACCTGAAAACCGAAAACCGGAATCAGCGGGTGTGTTGCCATTTTGAGAAACTTTTAACGTAACGTCACAGACGCTTGACGTAACGTCACAGCTTATTATGACGTTGCTAAAATTCACGCGATCGAATTAGATTGCTAATGTTTAATCCCTATTATTTTAAACTAAGGTACATGTATCTTAAAGGATGTGATCATGAAATATTTTCTACGGTCATTCTCCCCCTTTCGCTGATTCAAGAAGGGCAGTTGTCAGTTTCTGGCGAAAGAATATAAGAACCTATCATGGGTGCGAGGGGCAGATAGAAAAATCCGTCCCTAGGGTTACTGTCTGGCATCACGAGGCTTGCTGTGGTTTTGTCCTACCCACGGGACGGACAAGGGTGTGTGAGATAAGATTTGCTAGAACCAGTGTAATTTGCGGAAATCCTTATCCTTACCCGGTATGCAAGAAAGAAGCCCTTCACATGGGCAAAAAGCTTATCTCATATAGGCAAAGGTGTGAGAATGTGCACAATACTGCTTAACCGCTTAGAGGACTAAGCCTGCCCAGTAAAAGTGTGGTTAGGTAAACTGACCGCGCTCGACATGACCCAATTGGGTTGGCTGGGCCGTGAAACCTCAACACAAAAGATATTCAAGGGTGTGGCGGAGTATGGGCTGGGGATGTGGATACACTTTCAAAAGCGGTAACTCTCTTTCTTTTTTGAGTAGATCCCTTTTCAGAAGATGCTTGGTATCCAGGGCCCAATTGTTCAAAGCGTCGTTAGCTTAACGAGCTCGTTAAGGGTCATTTCGTTAACTGTTTTAGCGGATTCAATATACAATATTCTGATATATTTTGCTGAAAAAATGTGAGTAGCTTTTGCACTGCAAAAGCTACTCATATTTTTTTCAGTAAAACATTTCAGCATATTTGCGTATCATTCGATGTAAATTTTAACGAATCGTTAACTAACGATATCGTTAGCTTTGAACAACTGGGCCAAGGAAAGTAGACATTAAATCACAAAAGTTGTCTTCCTTCTACAAATGGCGGAAAATCTACCAAGGATATCCAGTCTTTTTTAAACTGAGTTCGAGGACCTTGATATTCTGTTTATTATTAGAGAGGCAATAAATGGAAAATGATATGGTATATGTAACATATATTAAACCCAAAATCGTCTCTCAAAAACTTATATGAGCCGAAACATCAGAATATGTACCTTCGTACATGTGCGCCCAGTGAGGATTCAGATTAGACTGTGCATTCGCGCAGTCTGATCAGAATCATCTTTTGGCGCAGTTTGGATAGCCAAGGATGAAAAGTTTCTTCATACGGCCAAAGAAGCCTCTGAGCAGACTGTGCGAAGGTCCACATTCTGTTCCTGGCATTTTCCTTGAAGCTGTCGTGCTGTAAAGATCATGTCTATTGTTCCTCTGTCTTTCCTGAATCCACACAGGCTTTCTGGTAGAAGCTGACTGTTCAAGGTGTTCATTCAAACGATTCAGTAGGACCCTAGCAAGGATCTTCCCAGCAATTGACAATAAAGAGATGCCTCGATGATTGTCACAGACTTGAGGATTCCCTTTCTTTTTGAATAGATGGATAATTGTTGCATCCTTGAATTCTTGAGGGATGGCTTCTTTTCAAAGTGATTGCCATAAACGCTGTATGTTATACTTTGTTTTGGGGAGGACCTTATCTAATGCTGTTTGCCGTTCATCAGCAGGTAGTAAAATAGACTATTTTAAATTTTATGACAAGTATGGTAAGGAATTAAGGTGTCCCAATACTTAGGATAAATACGGTAATACTGTTATAAATAGCATAAAAACAAAAAGTTTGTTCTGACCTACGTCTGCACCTAGGTCAGAAACTTTCACGGGTTTGTTTATAAAAAAGAAAAAAAAAAAAACGTTTTCAGCGCTTTATGGTAAGCACTGCTCCTGATCTGACCTTGGTCGACAATATTATATAGAGCATGCAAAGAAAACAGATCTGGGTGCATAGTGTTTGCTCAGGGCTGTTTTTTTATTATTATTATTATCATTATTATTATTATTTACGGTAATCAGTGTACTTTATATCATCTGTGACAACAGTGTTATCACAAAAAGACATTCTGATCTGGGCCTGCGCTGTTTGTTCAGACCTGTTTGTCGATTATTTACAGTAATTACGGTATATACGTAGATAATACCGTTTCGCTTTTCATGCTTCATTTATACAAACAGTCAAAACAGAAAAAAAATCTGGGTGGCGATATTTCCAGCACGAAAAAAGCTGCAAAAACTACCGAGTAGCGAACCCTCTTCCGGAAAGGCTAGAAACCTCTAGTCACGAAACTGCAAGGTACTAAACCTCACACAACCGTTCAAATCCCTCTAGTAGTGTGCATTTGCAGCACATCTGTGAGCCAACTTGATTCAGATCAAGTTGATCCGGATCAAGTTGATGCGGATCAAATTTACGTTCTGCAATGTGAACGCAATAACAGTGTGAACACAAAGGGCAGTCGTTTTGGCCTGAGAACTTTTGTTATGCCACGAGGCGAGGCCGAAGGCCAATACAGTTATCCGAAGGCCAATACAACTGGCCGCGGAGCTGTAACAGGGCAAATATGAAAACATCCATTTAATAACATTATATTATTATAAAAGCTTCTAGGTGTTCATGTTTTTATATGTATTTTCATTAATCATTACTTAGTTGATTAAAAATACACGTTACATATTACATTAAACATAAAAGTTTGTTCTTCATATAGATGCCAAATTGTCTGTTTGACCGTGTGTTAAATAAAACCATGCACACTAAGAAACAAATCGGTCTTTTTATATCCTTAACTGGGCAACAATGCATATCTATGCATATCAATTGGTTGCAATATCTTTGCATTCGTGCTTAATATAATATCTTAAAATGCTTAATATACATATATAAACATGAACAACTAGAAGCTTTTATAATGATACATATTACATTGAACATAAAAGTTTGTCCTACATATACAGATGCAAAAACGTTAGTTTTGTATGTAGGACCGTATGTCAAATAAAAAACGTGCATACTAAGAATGAAATCGGTCACAGTGATCGTTCACGATATAATGACCTAACATTCATGAAATGAACAGGTGTTACATATGTGACCGGTTCGTACATATCATACGAAAGCTTAACACTAAATTGTCTACATGTGACATAGTTAGACTGCCATGTGTTACATATGCGTACAGTTGTACGCATACGTAACAATTTGTTGCCTATAAGTACAACTGTACGCATATTAACACACCTGTTACGTATTCGTATATGTGACAAATACACACTCATAGAACACTCATAGAGCACACATGTTGAGTTTGGCGTTTACTAGTCACGTATTAACGCTTAGCATGTTGTGTAAAAATTTCAGCAGGCGACATTTTGTACGTCTCTATTTTCCCAGAAAATAGGCTTTGAGACAATTTGCATGAAATGGCAAAGCCTATTTTCTGAGAAAAAATCGAAAAAAAAAAGTTCATCAATTTGTCGTCTTCTGAATTAGTCCAAAGAGTGGTTAAGGTTAACTTTTTTTGAATATAGTAATGAAATCAACTTACGCTAAGGTGCACGGCCCACTAAACGCATTAAAATGATTATACCCATTTACCAATTTTAACCATCAGTGATAAATCATTAAAGGTGCAGGAGTGACACAAGATGCCATTTTTACAGCCTTTGTCTAGTTCTTGGGTGAGACCTAAGTCGAAGAAAACTGACATTTGGCAAGTTCATTGCTTAGACCTTGTCGATATGTATCAGTGCGCCAAAAATTATCAAAATATTCCGAGCAGTTTCATCTTTCCACACTTTTGCATCGGCGAGGCTATTTATAAAGTAATGTGGCATTTGCCAAGTTCAGTGGTTGAGTCTTTTCAGTATCTATCAGTATGTCAAATATTACCAAATTGAACCCAAAAGTTTGAGCGTTATGGCGATTTTTTTTTTTTTTTTTTTTTTTTTTTTTTTTTGCCTCGGCCTGGCTATTGATAACTATTTTTGAAGAAATCTGGCATTTGACAATTTCACTGGTTAGATCTTTTCAATATGTATGCCATAAATTTTCAAAATATTCCAAGCGGTTTAAAAGTTAAAGTGATTTTCACTAACTGATTACGGACGGACACGCCTCGGCGAGGATAATTGTGCAGAAATCTGACATTTGACAATTTCATTGGTCATATCATGTCAATATGTATCTGCATGCCAAACAATATCAAATTTTTTAAGCGGTTTAAAACCTAAGAACCTTTATTTTTTCTCTTTTCTGGAGCCCTAAAATATCTATTGTTTTATGAGTAGTACACATTAAGTACACCAGGTTGCATTTGACAATTTCATAGGTTAGGTTTTGTCAATATGTATCTACATGTCGAAAACAAAATGTTCAATGCGGTTTAAAAGTTAAAGCGATTTTCACAAACTGATGACGGATGGACGGACATGCCTCGGCGAGGCTGTTTATAAAGAAATGTGTTATTCGTCAATTTCATTGGTTAGGTCTTGTTAATATGCATCTTAATGCGAAAATTTAGTAAACTAGTCAAAGCAGTTTTAAACTTATAACGACTTTTACAAACTACAAACTGATTACAGACGGACGGACATACATGGTAATTAAATGGCACTCCTCATAAGTCCTTCATTTAGTTGACCAAACTGAGGGTCGTGCAGTATGAAACGTAAAGTTTTATAATGCACAACATGTCATAGGCTTATCTAGGCCTTTACTGACGAAACACACACACACACACACACACACACACACACACAGAGACAGAGAGAGAGAGAGAGAGAGAGAGAGAGAGAGACCCGCTTTTCAAGCTTTGCAAACAGTTGCTTTTTTATTTATTTATTTATTTATTCATTTATTTATTTATTTTGTTTGTTTGTTGTTGTTGTTGTTTTTTTTGTTTTTTTTGTTTTTTTTTTTTTTGTTTTGTTTTGTTTTGTTTTTTGGTTTTTTATAATTATCTCGCTTTTGCAGCACAGGTTTTATTTTATTATCTATAAATTCTGAGACGAGATCCTTTGAAAGCAAAGAGCAAATTAATGAACGCAACAATATAACGGTTTTATTGAGTCTGTTTATGAACAATATAAAGTTTGAAAAACTGCTCACTCTACCTGTAGAGTGATATTCTATTAAACGTTTAAAAACCTCTTCAAATATATCTTGTTTGTCCGTTCGTGTGTATCTGAGGTCCAGTCGACAGTGTGGATGTTCATATTCCATTTTAAGGGAATAGGGATAGTTATACCATATGAACGTTTAATGAACACAATGTCCCGTTCTGTTCTTTTGACGTCATTAATAAGCGGAAGAATACATGTTGATAACTGAAGTTCATTACATTCAGGGTCATTCAAGTAACTAGTTGATACAATTATAACAATTTTTTTACTACTCTGTATTGCATCGAAGTACACATTCAGTTTGTTTTTTCCAGCATTCGCAATTAAATCTCTGTCGGAGAAACAAACTTTTAATCCACATTCATTTTCAAGAAAAGGAAGAATTACATTCTCAGTCCACAGGCGGTCTTCTTCACTATAGGATACATATATATCGTACTTTATAGTACTTGAATCCACAAGCCCAGCGATTGCTTGAGTGGGCGCATTATGGATTCCGAGAGATTGTTGTCTTGGGAACAGAACATGTTTAACGGGTATCACTGTCCACCTGCAATACAGGCTTAAAATAGAATTATAAATATCCTTAGCTTTCCAAAGCAAACCAAATACTATAATGTATGAAACTGTATTTACAAGTACAAGACAAAATTCTTGGTGTGACAGTATCATTTCTGTTACGGCCTCGGCAAAACTGCTTTTCGCTAAGCTTGTGTTAGCCAGGAACTTCTCGAAGATAGCAGAGCTGTTTATCAACCAGTCAAATGGCTGTACAACAATCCTTTGTTCATGCATTATTTCAACTATTTCTTCTCTGCCTGTGGTTGTGTTAAAATATGGAATATATAATGTTAACGTGTGTTCTCCGTAAAATCTACCACATGCACACATATGCACGTCAACAAATGAAAGGAGGTTGCCATCAAAATCAATTTCCAAACTCGACATTTTTGATGTGTATAAGCCACCAAGCACTAAACCTGCATATAAGAAAGTAGACACAGCACATGAACCAATGTTTGAGTAGCATATTTTATGTATGTCATTGCCATTTATTCTATATTCAAACGATATTTCATCCTGTTCGGCTAAAGAAAAGTGAGGGAACAGTCGCATATAAACGATACTGCCTAATGGAATACGATGACTGTCCAGTGTCTCACCGGCTCGTAAAACATTAAATTCTCCCAAATATGCTTTTGTTACATACGACTGATTTGTTGTAATATGCGATTGTATTTTTTCTGGGAACCCTACATTTTTCTCCCTTACACAATGGTATAAACCGAAATCCTCCGCCTGAAGAAATTTTATCGTCAGCATAAGGTCGATTCTGGCAATGTTCTTAGCACCATGCCAAACAATAGAACTATTTTCCTGATGAATTCTGTCTGTTGTGTTCAATATTCGTTCACCATTTCTCGTCCAGTAAAACGATAACTTATGTTGAGTGTTAAGCTTTATACCTACACAACATTTTAAATGAATATCTTCGCCTAAATATCTTACATTTCTTGTCTGAGACGGACATAAATTAAACTGCCGTATATCATGTAGTTTGTAGTTGTAATATACTGTGACATTATCATATAGAGCGGGCCGTCTTTCTATAGCACTTTTAAACGAATTCAAATTTTCATAAATAAAATTTTCCCTGTTAAGTATCGTAAACTTGGGTTTGTTACTTGTATAGATCTTAGGCACAATATTGCATATAATCCATAGCAGTCCAAATGCGTTAATGGTAAGGTATGTGATGTATAATACTGGTTTGATTAATCCATATTTCCTTTTTACAGCAACGAGCATTAATATTAAAAACTTTAGGAAACAACCTGTCTCGTCTATAAAACATGTATAAATGTTTACCAAATTTGCAAATATTAGCACTTCAGCATTTTCATCCGACACAACTGATATGACACCGCGACTAAGGATGAACAACGAAATCACATTTCCAAATAATTGTATAAATGTACAAAATCGTGGTCTTCTTCTGTATAGTTGATTTACCAGGCTTTGCAAAGCGTATGCACATACCACAAGGAAAACGCTTATTGTGTTTGAAATATATTTACTCTGTCCAGCTTGAAGTAGCGGGAAAATAGAAATAACGAAAATGAAGAGTCCTAAGCGCAAACTGAATACCTTCAGAATCACATTGATCATGTTTATGTAGTTTGTCAACTTGTTTCTTGTCGTAGCAACTACCTTCGTGTTGATAAATTGAAAGTACTTTCCTCGACATTTCTTTCTGAAAAGAGAAAATACTTATTTTGTTCATAGTTATAGTTTCTCCCAGTCTTCTTCTGACTTCTGCCGTTACCTAAAATAATGCAATTCAATTAACAGTAAAACTTCAATGACTTGAACACCGATGGTTCGTTTACCATGGCTGTTTCGAAATTGTTTACGGGTCTCCAGGCAAATTCTTCCAACAGCTCAAGAAACAATTATTTAGGGATATTTTAGGCAAATTGTCTTATTTTATCGCAAAAATTATGCTGTGTGTACTCGAAAAATCGCCTCGATGTGCACATTTGAAAGTCTCAGCACCGATGCGATTCTAATGAGTATATTCAATATACGGCCGGCCTCGGTGGCTCAGTTGGATGCGCCGTCCGACTGGAGACCAGGAGGTCGCGGGTTCAACCCCCGCCGAGGTCGGCAACATTCTTTCGTGGAGATTGATCATGGAATATTTTCTACGGTCATTCTCTCCCTTCAGCTGATTCAAGAAGGACAGTTGTCAGTTTCTGGCGAAAGAATGAGCATAATACTGGTTAACCGCCTAGAGGACTAAGCCTGTCCAGTAAACGTGTGGTTAGGTAAACTGACCGCGCTCGACATGACCCCATTGGGTTGACTGGGCCGTAAAACCTCAACACAAACAAATGTTTAATATACGATTATTTTATAGAATATCATTAAAACATCCCTAAGTTATCACAATTGGTCTCCCGAACTGGCGCTGTGATTAATGATCAGTGGTTCGAACTATCTATGTCTAGTGCTAAATTCCATGGTCCCAAAGATGTCCGAACCATTGAAGTTCGGCTGTATATTTTGACTTAAATTGTGATTATTGACTAATTGATAAACTGCACAAAAAAAAAAAAAAAAAAAAAAAAAAAAAAAAAGATTCAAGAGTCAACAAATTTAAGGTTTTCAATAATGACGTCGTCTTTCTATAAAAGTAAAGGGGAATGCATACACTTTCGGAGAAACAGTTCTGTCAGAATTGAAAAGGGGTATACTCTTTATCATTAGCTATCATCGCATGAGGAATTTATAATATAACAATATGCAGTTTAGTTCTTTTTTTGTTTTTGCATTAGTTATTTTTAATACTATGGAAATTAAATTGTATTATCCAAATTGATTTTGAATAATAATTGCATGTGTTTGAAGGAATAATTTGAATGAAACGCTAATTTATAATTCTATGAGGTATTTATAAAGTGGGAAGTTCTCTCCCCTTTCCTGTTCTCATTATTTTTAAATGATCTTGAGTTACATTTACAGCAAAGCACAAGTGCCGGTTTGACATTAGATCAACTGTCGATTTATCTATTAATGTTTGCGGATGACGCTGTTTTTTTGACGCAACAAGCACTTTAAGTGGCAAAGCGCTTAAGGCTATGAACGCTCTTTTCTCAATTACTAAAACTATGCAAGTACCAGTCGACATCATGTTTAATCTATTTGATTCTTTTATTGCACCAATTCTGAATTACAGTTGTGGAATCTGGGGGTTTTCAAGGGCCGAAAATATAGAAAGGGTACATCGCAAATTCTGTAAATGGTTAATAAACGTGAAAATGTCAACAAATAATTTGTCGTTAGCTGGGGAACTTGGACGCTTTCCACTCTTTATTGGACGTCATATAAGAATTATTAAATACTGGTTAAATTTGAATAATACAAAAAATGTAAATTGTATACTACGCACTTTGAATCTTACTCAACGAGACGAAGCACTGAAAAAATCGAATATTTCAAATTGGTCATCAAAAGTTAAGAACCTTCTTGAAATCAGTGGTTTTCCTGATGTATGGTTATATCCAGAATCAGTCGTTACCAGCAAGTTTATCCCTATTTTCCAACGTAGATTAAGAGATTTATATATTGCAGAATGGCAACAAGGGATGCACTTATCTTCATCTCTTAACATTTACAGAGAATTAAAGCAATCTTTTACTCCTTCACCATATCTTCTAATTATGAAAAATAAGAATTTTAGAAATGCAATAGCAAATTTAAGACTCTCATCTCACCATCTTAATATAGAATTAGGTCGACATAGAAACATAGAACGAGCGGAAAGAAAATGTACCTTGTGTAACCTAAATGATTTGGAAGATGAATTTCACTTTACCCTTGTTTGTCCCATATATAATGACTTAAGAAAGCAGTATTTACAAAAATATTTCTATGTTAGACCAAGTGTTACTAAGTTTATTACTTTACTGAATTCAGATAGGCTTAAAATTTTAAATAACTTCGCTACCTATATCATTAAGTCCTTCAAATTGAGACAGAATTTGTTAAATCAGATTACATAGATTCTGAAGTTTATTTTACTGTTTGGCTAATTTCATTAAAATGTGTTAAAAATGTTTGTCACTCTCGCGTATATTGCATGTATTGTTTCACGTATTGTATATATGTTGAATGGCGATGAGCTGGATATGCTTAAGTCAAATAAAGCTATGTTATGTTATGTTATGTTATAAATCATATGTAGAAACAGAGTTCTGCTGAAAGCTGCAAGGGGCGTAGGGAATGATTTGTGCGCTTGTTTGTTTGTTTTTGTATGTTAATTGACCCAACATTTATGAAAGTATAATTTGATAGTATCAGATGGATTTAAGATATAGATTTTAGCATCTACTGTCCTTTCAACATCACTTGGAAACACAGTTTTTTTCGTTTGGTGTATTATTTTAAATGAAAAGGTTTTGGTCTGATTGACCATAACTTATCAGACACCATTTGACTTTTCTGCTTCTGTGCTTTATTTTCAAATAGTTATCATAAAATTAAATTTATGGCCAAAAATTGGCAATTTCTGTAGAAAAGTGATTTTTTGGATTTTTTGTTCTGGAAAATACTTTTACTTTTCTTTGCTGAATTTGAATTATTGATGTTTCACAACAATACTGAGAAAATTAAAAAAAAAAAAAAAAAAAAAAAAAAAAAAAAAGACTACCTACCCTACAGATTTATGCATAATTTGCATTCTTTTTTTTTTTTTTTTTTTTTTTTTTTTCTATGGGGAAACAAGTGAAAATATTTGATTTTTTAAAAACCAATGACTTGAATGGTAATTACGACAAAAGGTTTTCCATTAAATCATGGCAAACGTTTGCAAATTTACTTTTTATGTGTAATTTGCTTAGGAAAAAAAAATACTTTCTGAAAGATGTTGAATGCACAGTAGCTATTTCTTTGACGTGCATATCTAATATAAGACAAGGCCACTAAGAGGTGTGCTTGGGGGAAAATGTAGAAATGATAGTCGCTACAGCCACAGGCCACACATGGAAGAAATGAAATTTTTCCCCGTTTCTGAACCGTGGATGAATCTTGATAGATGTAGATCATGGCTCAAAGCCTGCACAAGACCCCATGAACAAATACATGTAGACACCAGTCATATCATTACCTGTGCCCATTGATTCCCATTAGTAAGTCATTACAAAGTCTTACTGAAAATAATTAAGCGATTCTTCAGAAACTGTCGTAACTTTTTGACAGACTTTGTATTTAAATTTGCAGAACTGATTTTCTTCTAAATATCATTTATTAGTCAAATAAACTAAGCAAAGTGTATCAAGCTTAGTCTACTTCCATAGAAAATCCATTAGGTTCATACAGCAGCTAGCAGATATTTGTACCCAATCATGTGTGTAGTATCTGATACCTGTGTAAGTAGCCCTGCCGGATAAGCTCTAGTCTAGCAAAAACACCAAGACGAAGATTAAACAACTACCGCGGACAGCACGACGTTACAAAGCAACTTAAACAAAAGCAACCAAACCCCGTCTTCCCAAACGAGGTGATCTCAGTGCCAGACAAAGCCCATTAAATGTAACAATAAGACAGCAAACAACAGGACAAAACACGTAAGCGCCCCGCAGCAAACTGCACAATTTCCTACAAAGACCAAAGGACATCGAATGAACGAAAAGATACTCTATATCAACAGAGAAATCGTTATAAGCCCAAGTGATCTCTAGGAGGGAAATATGTTTTTTTTTTTTTGTTTTTTTTTTCTGCTAACTTGCTAACTGAAGTTTATTTACACATATGTATGCCAGCATATTATATTGTTGTTTTACAGCCATCACGAAAACATGCCTATATAATATTAACCCCCTTAAACCCTACTTTTATATAGTAAAACTGGGGTTTACAGGGGTATACATTATTTTTCTTATTTCTGCTCAAAAACATAGATTGTGGGTACTCGTTAGAACCGCCTCGGCGAGGCGGTTCTAACGAGTACCCACAATCTATGTTTTGAGCAGAAGTATGAAAAATATCAGAATCTTTTATCTGAAAACGTTTAGTTTTTGGTGGTGAAAGTTTCAATATATTTGAATAGGCATGTTTTCGTAATGAAAATCTTAATAATTCGATAATTTTTCAATTGACCAGTAATCAATGTTAAAGATTTGATATGGTACACTATTGTTGTGTTCTTGAATGCAAGGCCTCTTCGTTTGAAGAAAAAATAACATTCCATTCGTCATCAAACGCGCCCTGTTGCACGCACTAGCTTGACGACGTAAATTATTGCAGTTTGATCACCGTCAAGTTTCCATTAGGTTCAATAAGGAAACGTTAATATCATGTTAGAATCTACTTTTTTACAATATTTGTTAATAAGCTCTGTGATCCCATACTCTTCCAGGCTAATTCGCGAGAAATTGTCAAATAACTACAAAAATTAACAACTAATTTTTGATCGCAGTTCTGATAATCTATACTTAGATTCAAAACAAAGTATACTTTTTGAATACCTATACTTTTCTTATTTTGCAATGCAAAAGCCTAAAAATACTCACAATGCGTTTTTTTTTTCGAGGTGTAATACCGTGGTATGTAATAAAAGCACAGCCGACTCTCGTTATCTCGAATTCCAAGGGACTCTCTGGAATACTTCAAGATATCCGTACCTCGACATATCAGATTTGCGGAATTGAAGAAAGCAATAAATCGAACAACCACTCTTGATAAATGAATATGTAATTTGATGAACTATTCTGTGATTTATTTTATATTTTACTTAACTGTGAATGAAAAAAATATTACCCTTCTGCCTAGAAAACATGCAGTTTCGATATATTAATGCACTTAAATATTTTAAAATGAAAAGCATTAATTGTACGGTTTCGTGAAAAATGGCCGGGTTTACCATAAAATAAAGCCCGTCATTGACGAAACTGGACATTTTTGACAAAACCGTACAAGTTTTCGTTTTTATAAGACTTTACCCAGTGGGAAAATGACGTTAAACAACGTCGTCTCAACGTCGATGCAACGTTGCATCTACGTTAAGGCGACGTTGTGTAGACGTCATGTGCCTGCTGGGTAGTGATTAAATCTATCAAAGTTTCGTGGTTTCTGCAAATAACAATGAGTTTTTGTTCTCAACTTATTAAGAAAGTATAAAAGAAATAACAACAGAACCATATTTCCCAAATTTTCGAAGATAGCGTGGAAGGACGAAACGAAAAGAGCCGGTGTACATAGACCACAGTTTAGATAGAAGCATGGTTATACGGGATTTATATGTTCGACCACTTCAGCGGCCATCGTCTGTGTCGCGTCTGGTTTGTTAATACGCGGTCGCAGTTATCGTCAAACAAACTTTACAATCAGGTGTTTATCAGTCATAAAGCACATTGTATGTTAAAATACGCTGAGAAATTGAAAGAATAATGTGTTAACATAACGCATGTGATTTGAACTTCACTACAGCTGGAATAGAACAGAATATTTTTATTAAACCAATCATGGGCTATCTCTGGCATATAAAACAATGAACATAACAAATATATCAACAGACATTGGACATTAAGTGGTGTTGAGTGCTGTGTGGTGGTTATAAAACTTCTCCCTGTTCTTCACTTTAGTGAAGTTTTTGGTCCTTTGGCGTCGCTGTGCTCATTTAGATTTAAAAAAATAAAATAAATGTCCCTTCATCACGAAAACATACCTATATAATTTTGACCCCCTTAAACCCCACTTTCATATAGTAAAACTGGGGTTTACAGGGGCATACATTATTTTTCTTATTTCTGCTCAAAACTTAGATTGTGGGTACTCGTTAGAACCGCCTCGGCGAGGCGGTTCTAACGAGTACCCACAATTTTGTTTTGAGCAGAAATTTGAAAAATATCTGAGTTTTTATCTGAAAACTTTCAGTTTTTGGAGATGAAATTTTCTATGTATTTGAATAGGCGTGTTTTCGTAATGTAACCGTTTGCTAGGAAGCTTGAGCAGCGTTCCACATTACATTACTCTTTATGAACAGATTCTATAAAAGGTAGTGAAGATACTCAGGAAATATCACAATCATGAAGCACAGCATTCCAGACCCATAACGGCCCGCTGTAGATTTATAAATAATGCTAGCTGGCGATGCACTTATAGAAGGAGAGATGAGGAACAAACAATAACAAAACAAACGCCACATATGAAAACCCCGACGCACGCACAAAGAAAACCTGAAACAAAGGAATTGCTTTAGAACGGTCAGTAAAATCACGTGGGGGGAGGCTTAAACCAGTTACTTGCGCGAAGCCGCACCCTATATTCTGGAGCAACTCCAAATTACGAACATATCTTCGGTCCACATAGTGGCGCTCTACGTCATCTGTGAAACATCACAGTGGAATACATATAATCACAAACACTGAGATGAAACAAAGCAAATGGTTGAATGGCGATCTGAAAACACAAACCGAGTCAGCTATTTTCCTTTATTTGGGCCGGACTTTGGCCAGGCATCGCCCTCCCTTCCCCCCCCCCCCCCAACCCACCCACCCACACACACACACAAACACATACATCCAAACCCTTCATCTCAGTAAGGATCCCGCTTTTCATAATCTTACATGAGTCTGACAAAGACAGATGCATCAAAACACAACGAATATATAAATAAATGGCAAAATACACGAAAGACTCCTGGTTTAAACATACACCTCTATATCATTTGAGCTTACAGTTCATTTTAGATGCACGATTTATTCCAGCCATCTTCATATTATGCGCATATAAACCCGTATTAGTTTAAAATTAAGATTAGAAACATAATATTATGTATATACTTATCAATAAAACTTTAAATGTAACCTCTGTTTGCTCTATGCTACTTTCAGTTTGTTATCATTCCTTGTAAAACGTATAAATAGATTATCTCTCGACAGTCTACACATTACATATCTGTGTAAACCAAAGGTATCGACAGCTTATTGCACGTTAATAATACCAAATGTAATATATACCCTGTGTTGCAAATATGACAGTTGTAAAGTCTTTCAACACATCACGAAAACATACCTATATAATTTTGACCCCCTTAAACCCCACTTTTATACAGTAAAACTGGGGTTTACAGGGGTATACATTATTTATCATATTTTTGCACAAAACAAAGATCGTGGGTACTCATTAGAACCGCCTCACGTTCAAAACATAGATTGTGGGTACTCGTTAGAACGCTGTGATAAAGATAAGATTGTTTGTCGGAAAACTTTCAGTTTTTGGTGGTGAAATTTTCAATATATTTGAATAGGCGTGTTTTCGTAATGATTTGAGCCGTAACGGGAGATATTTTATCCCTTCGGTTAAGAGGACATTGGTAAACCGTGTAGAATCAGATCAGATGACGCAGAACGCGGCCGACATCTGATCAAGGTCTATAATGTTTGCATTAAATATAAATTTCTGTGTTTAATGCAAACAGTGTAGACCCTCATTAGACGCCGCGTTCTGTGATGTCTGATCTGATTCTACAGTGTCTTCACTGTTTGTCAATGTCCATTTTAAGGGACACTAGGCATAAATGGGTTAATTCGCCTTTTACATATTAAATATTGCTCTTGTGTCTAAACATGTATGTTTGAAATGTTGTTCTAAAATGGTTAAACAAAATCAGGTTTGATGAGCATTCTCAGCCAAACAACTTGGTCCTAGACCCTCTAAGTGTCTCTACATGCGCATTCAAAGTTAGACATTACTGAAATCAACAAATTAATAGCTTGGATGAAAAGAAATTCTCGGGTATTCCCGACAGATACAAACACTTAAATGCGTGGGTGAAACGTCACACACCGACGATCCCAGAAAATATAAAAACCGACGATTCCGGCAAATATAAAAAATCCTTTGTGAGCTAATCGAACTCTCTACCATATATAAAAATCCAAAGCTATATTAAGAGACCCGCGCGATTCAATCAGCCAATAATTTGATGAAGATCAATTGGCTGATTTAATCATATGACATAGCACTTCGAGAGACTGAGACACTGCCGAAAGATTGCATGATCTTTCAAAGGCACATGGAAAACCTCAGCCTTATTTCCTTTAATTTGAAGGCTTTGCTTCACTTAATTGCACGACGGCGGTTCGGGCCTCAGACCCAATGACGGCCTCTTCGTAAATCTTTAACCAGTGGTTGGGGCATGATTATATATCTTTGGCTTGGCCCGCCGTGGTTCAACTATTGGTTTTCATTTACTTTGGCATACAGTAGAATTAGCCATGAGTACTCTTTGTTTATCATTATGATTAATTTAATATTGATGTTTTCGCTTTGATGCATTGACTGAGTTGGGAGCCTCTATGCGAACCGAATTTTTATGTATTTCTGTATTAAGAGTAGCATCGGGACCCAGGGTGGTTGGCTAGCTGTAAAAGTGCTTTTAACCCTTCCCCCCCCCCCTCTCCCCGCCCCCACCCCCTCCCGATGGTTTATTCTACTGACCGTTCTAAGGCGGTGGTCCCGGTGTTAGTCTTACTCTTTGTTGCTTTGTGGTTTATTCTACGAGGCGATTTGTTTTATGTCTTACCTTGTTTTATTTTGTTCTTGTGTTTTTCAGTCCTTTTAGCATTGCGATTACCTCGCTTGGGGAAGAGAGAGCTAATAGTAGTATAGGCAGGCACTATGGGGACCGCAAATCTTAGTGCTTTTCGTACGTTTGTTCGATCTGCGCTTGTTTGGTTTTGTCTGGTTCCTCTTCCTCTTGGTGACTGGGATGGGCTGCGGTTTGTGATTGTGGCACTCCCTGGATTTTTCTCTTACCCTTTTTTTAAACATCCTTCAGACGGCAATGTGTAGGCATTATCGTCGAAAACCACTTCGCTTTCGCGAGAGTTCTCTCAATTACGCGGCCATTGTTGTTGTTATTGTTGATAACTTCTTCCAATGAAGGAACATATTCGATTCAATCGAAGTCAGTCTTCTTAAATTGAGTTTTCGTCGGTGGATGTGGGAGTTAAAATGACAGCTTTCCCGTCACGCTATGTACAATTAAATGGACTATTTTCATATTCCGACTGTTTGTGCTGCGGCCCTATCTTTTGCGCTTAATTGCTGTTTGTGGGAGTTTCCTTTGGGATCCTTGCGCCTATCCTGGTTATTTTGAAAATCGAATACGCTAGGGAGCGTAAGCAGCCTTGCAAACTATAGTGTTGCATATGTAGAGACTCAATCAAACGAGTCTCCGATTTTCGTGATTTTGTGTATTCTTTGTTTCCAAAGGCAATCTATTTTGAATTCTACTTCTTATATCCTTCGAAATGGAGAGCATGGCACAGCCTTCTTGCCTGTTTTTCAAGTCGGTGGTAATCTTCGGGTTTCAATTCAGGGTTGGATTTCTTCAGTGCTGCTGTACTGTCCAATAAGAGGTAGAGGAGGTGATCTCTATTATCTTGGCTGATCTGTATGCCCAGGTTTTCACAAATGTGCTGAATGTCAATGAGAATAAGTTGTCTGATGTGATCAAGAGATGCGCACTGGTGAAGGAAGGGTTGTATTGTCTCATCATCTTCATCATCATTGCATAGCTGACAAAACAGACTGATCTGATTGTGATTGAAGGATGCTCTACTTATTTGTAACACATAAGAACCTGTCAGAATCTTTACATTGATTTGTATACACGGGATATCCTTCAATCCATTTGGTTCTTGTACCACAGGGTGCCTGCTCTCTGGCTCGTAACTTTCAGCATTTCGATATCTGAGAATGGGATACATCACGGCTCTGGCTTTTTTAAACTGGCCCAGTAGTTGTCTACTGACTTTTTTAACTTGTCTTTTCCATGCAAATGTAGTCGGGGGCGAGTTTAACAGTTCCCAGGGCAGGGGCAGGTTATAATTAAGTAGACTCCGTTAGTGGTTGTTATACAACAATAATAAGAAGAAAAACATAGGAACATCACTTGTTACAAACTGATTTTTCACCGAATGGTCAAGGCGGGAGTGTGTTTTGGGGAACGGGTCGATATGGGCCGCGTCAGGCATGCGAAATTGCGTCTTTGAACATACCGAAATTGCCTTAAATGTGCAGCGTGCAACGTCTACAAACTGCTGGATCAGCGGCAAACGGTGTCATACAAACATACAACGTCACCTTTTCCGCTGTTTTGATCACGCGTTCAATATCTTTGTAGAATTATACAATATACATGTAACTGAAGCGAAGCTGGGAGGAAGGAGGGCAATTTCTTATCCATAGGTTAAGTATCACTTGTTAAAATATGTTTTACTGTAAACACTTCCTTTTTACTCCATAATACATTAACCTCTGGATAATGTGCTAGAATTTATAGATTAGGAGCGGGTTACTCCCCTAATTCTAACACTAATATATATATTAAATTCCCTAAACTTCTGTTTTAAGACACAGGAAACTCGAAGTAATCAGATAAATTCTGTAATATATTCTGAAGAATGATCTAGATTCACTCATACAATATCTCTAAGGTGTTAATTACTTTAATCATGTGTATATTGGACTCTGGAGGCTGCCATCTTTTTTAAAGCATCAGAGGTCGGAATTCCTGGCCCCACCTCTTTTTTAAGCAACAACAATTGGACCCAATGAAGCAAATTGATAACTTGTGGAGACATAAAGTTCAAGTAAGATTTTGCGCAGTTTGAAGATAGGTTCCAGACTACAGTTTTGAGAATGTCATTAAGCGGAACCTTATCAAAGAATGCTCAGGAAGAAGATAGCGCCCTATCTTTGTGAGCCTTAATTATTTAACAAGGAAATGTCTGCTCGGTTGAGTTTCCTACAGGTAAACTACACATCTCGAGGCTTAATTCTTAGCGATGTCATGATTACCTTTAATTGGTAAAATAATATAGTTCTATTTTTTACGATAAGAAGTAGTCAATATCATCAAAATTTAGATGCTTTGAGCATAAAAGTCAATGAAATATTCCCCTTTTGCATTTATCATCTAAACTAGGAATTATGAAAGATCTGAGCAAATGGACGGATTCTGATTAGTTGCTAAAAACCCAGTTTGTAAATTCAATGAGACTGAAACATCTGATTGATTAAATCTTATATGATTTGCATCTATTGTCATACGTAAATTTCACTGCGTTTCTTTACCGTGGCAATGGTAAATAAAAAAAAGGCTGTTTACATCGTAACATGAAGTTTGACAGCATCATGTAGATATGGGGCTTTTGTAGATAATTGACCCAAAGTAAATCCCCTTAGGGGTAAAGATCTTTGCACTGGCCATTGCAATTTAAAGATCTTATTAACTTTGATGACTGGATTCTTTTACCAGACTTAAAGTATATTAGGCATCATGGATCTATAACCCTTGATGGTACTGATTTAATTTTTTTTCCAGAAAACAAAAGGTATATAAGGAAATCAACTATGATTGTAAGAGAAGTCGTGACCAAATTAATCTTCTTTCTACAACACCAATTGGGGTATATGACCCATTTTGTATCACAGACTTTCTGAGTAGATGTTTTATAATATTGTGACAAATCTGCAACATTTTGCGAAATTTGTCGCTAAATAATAGTTTGATAACTTCCCAAACATGAATGGCAAGTTTGGTCGGTTTTGCTGTTGAAACTTTCCCATTGATTGTTAATAAGTTCGGAAAGTATAGATGTCGAATCGGAACTGATACTAGTAGCTGTAACACCTCTGAGAACCAATGACGTTGAGGTCAAAGAGGAGTTATAATAACTATTTTGCACCTATACTAACGGATTTAGTGAGAATAGATAATTTCATAATTGTTGGTAGAATACATAAACATGTAGATTATTCCAGGTTATGGATAAAGCGTCTGTCGCAAAGGCTTGAATGACCGGAACTGGATAGATATATAATAGGGGTTTGTGATTGCATCGAGTCACAAACATATTCTTTTAAAACGTAAATCCATATTGAGAAACGCGATCATTCGAAAAATGCAAATTATCACTATTTGATACCAGGACGATTCTGTATCGAGAGGTTTGTCTAGTCTCGAGGGACTGTCCGTAAAATGTTAGATTCCCTGGCAGGTGACGAATTCCAAGACTTATATCCTGCTCCAGATATCAAATGAGGATCTCCAATACTTCTAGGCATAGATTGGGAGAATGAGTACCTAATTGTTTGTTGATATATGAGACCACTGTTGTGTTGTCTGTGGATATTATAACACAAGAGTGAAGAATGTATTGTATGGCCTTTTTCAATGCAAAAGAACGACCTTTTTTCTGGAATTGATTTTCAACCCAGCGACCATGAAAGGATAGTCTCATTATATCGAAATGAGCACCCCATCGATAATGACTGGTATCGATAAAAAGAATTCATTGGGAACTAGAGGATGGATGGATGGATGTTCCCTGAACAAAGAGATTGGAATCTATCCACCCTTCAGATAAAATCGGATTATATTCGTGATCGGAACTTGATAATCCGAAGGAAATATATGAGGTCTCCAAGCTGAGAAACAGACATATTTAATTCTGGCTTGAATGAAGTCTGTCTAGAACTATTCAGTCTGTTGCAGCACTGAGTTTCCACAAAAGGAAAGAAATTTCTAATCGAAACTTGAGTCTGAGTTAAAAAAATTTTATGGTCAAGAGTAGGCATCAATAATATCCAGTAGTACTGTGGCTGTATTGCATTTTATCAGGAATTTTATATCTATAAGGTGAATCGGTGAATTTAGTTCAGACCTAACTTATGTTAGATTTGGAATCAATCCTAGACTTTACATCATTTGGCAACAATATATTATGAGAGATATTATTCTACCACGTATAATATCTCTATGAGCCAAGTGTCCAAATACAGTAAATTAAGGTGGCACGTTAATGCAGTTGAACAGCGATTACGTCCATCAATCTGATAAGAATGCACGAATTTAGGGGCATTCCAAAAGATAGCACCGTGAATTGGAAGACCCGATTGTCGAACACGAAGCGGAGGTACTTCCTTGATTGCGGATGACTCTGAAAATGTATATACGCATCCATTAGCAGCCCAGTCTTTGACCAATATCGACTTACGCACTGACTTGGTTGTCGCCATCTTGCACGGTTGTTTTCTTATATAGATAAAATGGAGAGCTCTATTACCGGACGTAACTTTCCGTTATCTCTTTGGGTAAAAGAAATAGCCGGGAGTAAAAACCGTGAATTTTCGGATCTGTTACACTTTTCACTGTCCGTTACTGGAGAAGGTCCGTTCTTATTTCTTCTCGTAACAACGGGAGGAAAATTGACTCAGACTTATCGGGACTGTAGATAGAGGATGAAGCGAATTGCATTGGATCCTGAAACTTTCTTAAAGGATAGAGAGTACCCATTTGTTTTGAATTAATTCCCCCACTGTTCCACAAAGTGGACCAAACTTTCTCCCACTGGAATACCTGGACGTGGTAAGACAGGCAGTGGAAAGTGTTGGATTTCAGAATTTTGTGGACGACGAATCAGGTTTAGAGGAGGTAACTGTCTTACTTTATTACTCCTCTTAGAAATGTTCTTTTTTGCATTAGACATAGGGGACTGTGACTGATTCTTAGACTTATGTGATTGATTCTGTTCAGGTCTAGAAAATTTGTAGGCTATCTAATTTTTCTAAAAAGACCTGTAGCCGTATATGTTGATTTCTGAGGTTGTATGGACAGATTATTTGCGGAAACGGCCAATAATCTATGTTGTGTTTCGAGATAAGATTTCGCCTCTTCCTTAATCTTATTGTCAAAGAGTAATTGAGAATTAATTGGACCATTTCTTAGTGCATGACTAGAATGATCCAGAAGAATTTTAGAGGAGATTATAGCTGCATCGCGTGGAGCCTCAAACATTTCTATTGCCAAGATACTCGACATATCTGTAGCGTATTTGATAGACTTCGCCACCACTTCCAAGAGTCTAGACAAAGCATTGATCGACATAGTCTCTTGTTGCGCAGACATTGATAAGCTGTCGAAGAAACAGATCAGTATGGGAATTAATGGCCACTAGATTACGGGCTCTTTTTTCCCATACTTCCATGTTCTTAATTGGAACAAAACATTTGCCCCTGATAGAAATGTCTATTTGCGAAGCATCAGGATCTAGAAGGGGAATGTTTTGAGTTGGAAAATATTATGATTTACTTTTATAATATTTCAAAGGAGCCAACGATTTGACAAATTGTTAAGGACATGACCAATCCTGACCAAAATTGTCTGTGTCTAGTTTACTTTGGATATACTTGGTAATATTTTCTATCAACTTAGATTGAGGGCGAACTGATAATGGAGTTGAACAACACTTCATAAGTAGTTCAATTCCCGATAGAAGTTTGGAGGAGTGTGATATTACGAAATTCTAAGACTCATTTCCTCCGATAGTAGACTTCATTGATAGGTTTATCAAAGGATCAGGAATCCTGTTCAGAATCCGATCCTGAATCCTTTGAATCGTGATGCACAGAATTATTAAATTGTAAATTCTGTGGTTTCTCTGTACCCCTATCAGGCTTAACGACTGTATGAACGTTAACAGCCTGAGAATATCTAGATCTTTGATACCGAACATAGTCTTTAATAGAATCACTACAGGAAGAAGAAGGAGATCGGTGTTTCCTCTTCTTATGAGAATGTTTTAATTTCTTTGACTGCCTACTTTTTTAAGTGAAGACAAAGAAGAAAAAGAAGAAAAAGAAATATGGGTCAGACATAGTATTGCAATCTGGGTCCAAAGGCAATATAAGTCCCTGATTATTCATGGAACTCTAAGGGTCATTAATGGAACCAATCCAGTTCTACAAACCAGGCACGTGGAATATCTGGAACAAGAATAAAAAGAAAGACAATTAGCATGGTTATCCCACGACGTTTAGAAATGACCAAAATCGCCTCCTACGGTTGGCATCAAACGTTGTGAAAATGTATGACATCGGCGACGAAACAATAATACCACATGATCGAAGTAAAAAACAGCGGGAAAGGTGACGTCACATGCCTAAAGGGACCTTCTGGATTGAGACCCGAGCCCCTTTTCTGTAGAAGGTTTATTTATAGAAGAGAATAGCGCATTATCCATAGGTTAATGTATTATGAAGTTAAAATAAGAAATATTCCGGACAAAAGAAAAGAAAAGAAAAGAAAAAAAATAGATTTTTTTTTCGTCCGGTAAACAAATCTTGGATTTATTTCTTTGTCCCACAGAAAAAAAAACTGAACACGTGATCAAAACAGCGGAAAAGCTGAAGTCCATAGGTTAATGTATTATGAAGCTAAAATTCCATCAGTCGTGCCTCGACGGTGAGTTGCTTCTAATTAGTACTCACAGTATATGTTTTCGTAGAGAAATAAGAAAACGATTTAAAGTGCTTCAAATGAGTACATGTACGCAAAACATATGTGGAGAAATAAGAAAATAAGATAATGTTTGCCATCACGAAAACATGCCTATATAATTTTGACCCCTTAAACCCCACTTTTATATAGTAAAACTGGGGTTTACAGGGGTATACATTATTTTTCTTTTTTTTTCTGCTCAAAAACATAGATTGTGGGTACTCGTTAGAACCGCCTCGCCGAGGCGGTTCTAATGGGTACCCACAATTTATGTTTTGAGCAGAAATATGAAAAATATCAGAATTTTTTATCTGAAAATTTTCTTTTTTTTGGTAGTAAAATTTTCAGTGTATTTGAATAGGCATGTCTTCGTAATGATAAGCATCTGAGCCATTTCTAATGAGTAACAACAACATATGCTTTCATAGAGAAATAATAATAATAATAATAATCTTTATTTCCTCCAATTGTTGAAGAACATACAAACACATTCAATACATATACAATAATGAAAGAATGAAGGGAGAATCAAGGAAATGCAATGTGAGTAAAACAATGATACAGTACTATGTATATACACATATGTTAATTATGCTGAAGAGAGAGTTCAATATGACTATGACATTAAATTGCATTATGCTTCATGTGTCATGAGTGAATATGCGTCATCTTATGACACTAGTCTTACATATTAAAATATTCGATGCAGTTCGTAGTTACCATAACAAAATTAACATTTGTTTCTGTTTCAATTATCTTTTCAGCTTCATATAATCAGAAGGCGATTATTACAACATCTTATCAGGCACACATCGTGTAAACAACGCTGGATCGACATTGATTCGACGTCATGACGTCGAGTAAATGTTCTTTAGCAAACTTTTGATTTGACATTCGTTAAAATCGAATTAATTCCATTAGCTCCAGCAGAAACAATATACAGATATATAATCAATTTTACACCCATATCCATATCCTGAAGCATCTAGTTTTCACCGTCTCACACGAGCCAGTCTCTTACCGAAACTAAATGCAAGGGTCTTAGAAAACTACGTGTAAGACGTGAATACGGAAAGAAACGTATTTATACGACAAATCCACAGACATATCATTTTACTAGAAAATGACATGAAATGGACCATCGCCAAGTTCTCTGCTCAGAACCATAATAAGTAAATGCAGCCACATGCTTCAGATGACAATTGCATATTCCGCTTGGGAATCTATTTTGGAGAGGGACTTTACAAAAAATTTTACACAATCAATGACATCATTTTTATCATTCAGAATATTTTAGAACACCCAGAAAAGAGCAGTTCAAGTTGGCTTTTAGGTGACTCTGACAAGAATGCACTGAGAAATGTTAGCCCAAGTCTCATTATTAATCTATGCCATAAAATTTCTCGGAATTCATTTGAGTTTCTACAGAACAACAACACGTGTTCGGATTGAGACAGAATACTTTCTTGAAAATTACTGCATGTTTGTACCCAGTTACCCGAGAACATAAGGCCCAGCATACGAACGGCTTTTTGAATGAAGGGGAAATATTTTGGGTATTCCTTACTTATTTCCTAAGGAGCAATTTCTCCTCTTTTCCACAATATTTTCATATATCTCTAACGTCAAGAGACCAATTACATATAAATTTGTTAAATGTGGTTGTTCGAATTACTTTTTCCTCAATTCTGAAAATCTGATATGTCGAGGTACGGATATCTCGAAGTGTTTCAGAGGGTCCCTTGGAATTCGAGATAACGAGAGTCGACTGTACATGTATCACCACTTTTTGGACGAAAAAAAAACACGCTTCATCTGGAGCTATGATAAAACATGTACAGTCGACTCTCCTTATCTCGACTTCGCTTATCTCGAATAACAGTTTATCTCGAAGTGAAAATCAAGTCCCTGTTTAAACATAGAAATCTAACAACAGGTAACAAAAGATTCTGGAAAAGAGGAGAAATAGATCCTAAGGAGCAATATCTCCTTTTTTCCACAATATTTTCTATATTTGTACATGCAAGTGCACACGAAGAAGACAAATTCTCAGTGAAAGTAATATTGAAAGGATAGTCGCTCACACATAAAATCGTGCATTGTTTCTGCCCGTGAAACTAGTGAACATTTCTCAAGCTGCCCGGTATAATAAATGTGTGCGTATAAGGCTCTCCAAAGAGGAAACGACCTTATGCCATATGTGATCAACGTAGATCACTTGTGCATCCACGCATTCTGATCTGAGTCTACACTATTAGATACCATAATGTATGGTTCGTGTATTAAGTATGTTATTGCGAACAATGTATACCGTGCATGTATGGCGCTCTACGTATATGTTGGTCGCATACATCATAAGGTCCTTTTTCTGTTTAAAATGAGCCCTAAAACGAAAAAACGTACCTTCTGTTATGTGCACCGAACGATGACTGAAATCAGCCTGCGAATCCGCACAATCTGGTCAGACTCCATTGTCCACATGAAGAAACTTTGTATCTTCGGCTATTCAAAGAGTGCTCAGTGAAGATTCTACTCAGACTGCATGATAATGAATTTAAATCCTGAGTAGCATAGCAGTCAGTGCTCTCGATTTACAAGCGTAAGGTCGTGGGTTGGAATCCCGCCCGGGCTGAGATAGTTTTCGGGCTTTGAGTACACCTAGCTCATACCCGACGTGTCCTTGGTTAAGTACTTGTTGACACACAGCGGAACCAAGGGTGCATGTGTGTTCCATAAAAGCAAGGCTGTACAATCGATGAACATAACACATTCGACGCTGCCATCACTATATGTACCTCGGGTGCCTGAGAGCGTTAAAATTCTGCACAAAAAAAAAAAAAAAAAAAAACATCTGCACAAAAAACATGGTTTCGGCGCAGATATTGGCCGACTTATTCTTGCTTGTTCAAGTTCTCAGGAAACATTGTATCTGTGTGTGGATGTGTGTGTGCGTGCGCGTGTGCGCGCGCCCGCTCGCCGCCCGCCAGCTCTCACGGATTTTAGTGGGCAGGTAGAAAAATCGGTTAGCTCCTTCGGAACAGAATATTACTTGTTACCTCCCTTGCAATGTGAGATTGTTCATCGGATTGATATACGTTATCGGTCCGTATTCCATTTATGCCTAGTGAACTCTTCTACTCAAGGCTTTTGACAGGTTCATCTCCAATAGAAGGGGTGTCTGGTTAGTTTTATCATAACCGTGTTTTATAGGAATTACTGTATTTAATACAAACGGTGTAAACTAGGATCGGATGCCGCGTCTTGCGGCGTCTGACCTGGGGCTTTACTGTTTGCCAATGCCCCTTTTAACACGAGAAAATGCTTGGCATAAATGAGTTAATATCCACACCCTATTTAAAGCAAAATTTATAACCCCTTCCAAGAATTGTTTAAATAAAAGTAAAAAAGATTGCCTTTGGAAACAAAGAACACATTACAGGATAGAAAATGGGAGCCTCGGTTTCATTGAGACTTCATAAGCAGAAACCCAGTCAGCATTCTACGTAAATCTATATCGGGTCGTCATCGGCCCGTCAGGGTAGCTGACGGGCCGATGACGGCCCGATGTAGATTTACGTAGAATGCTAGCTGGGAAGGAAGTTTGCAACACTGCATATGCCCCTGGCGTATATAGAGCAGCTCCATTTTCTAAGATACCACAACAGGCCCAGTGATCCCAAACGGAATGAAAATATAATCTGAACTTTGATGAAGTACACGGAGACGTTTTACACAGAAAAACACAGCCCTGTCTCAATCTACACGAAAATTGGAGCTCATCTGTCCGAACATCATATAATAATATTAGTGAGAACCCGTGTCTGTGCAGCCCCACCCCAGACAGAATCCGGTAAAGTATTTTTATATGCGAATTTCGAATTTGTATATCATTGCCTTCATGTCTCGCCCAGACAAAATTTAATGTATGTCGCTAACTGCCGTTCTGGCCGTTTGTACTGACTTAAGCATGTCAGCATTTGCATTATAAGCCATTTATGCCTAGCGTACTATAAAAGGGACATTTACAAACAATGCAATCCCAGATCAGACGCCGCTGAACGCGGCGTCTGATCAGAGTCCACACTATTTGCTTAAATGTAGGAATTTGTAAAAAAGACATGGCACAAATAAAAACTTACCAAACACCCCTTCTATTAGAAATGGACATGTCCAAAGAGTTAAGGTAGAGGAGTCCCTACGGCGTAAATGGGTTTGACAAGCCCGTCACTGTTAATATTTGGAATGTGTGGATTGTAATGAACCAGGCCAGCCTTCTGGTCGGTACCTTTATATGCGAATAGCGAAGCTTCTAATCATACTGCACGGCTGCGCAAGCTGAAATCGCTATGATTTGTTTGAATTGAAACTTAACGACCCTGATAAGAATAATTGGATCATGTGGAGCATTTTCTCAGAATGCGAGATTGAGAACAGAAGAATGACATAAATGAGAAATAAAATAACAACTTCAAACCTAACTCTGCTTCAAATGAAATAAGAACCTTTCGATGAAAAGGCAGTGATGGCTAGGTCAACTCTCCGAAAGTTTCAACAGCATGACGCACCTACCTCCCACCCTAGAAATGAGTATGCATCATGAGAGAAAATATGTACCGTATTCGACCTAATTACCGCACTGTGCGCTAAGGTTTTTCAAACTTACTGGACACACTCATTTGTGGTCAAATATGTATCTATCTACTAAGGATACACTATAAGGACTTATTTAATGATGACTATGCGAATTTTTCTGACTTTCTTTACAAAGGCATATGTTGTGGGTACTCATTTGAATTGCATCGACTTGTCAATGCAATTCAAATGAGTACCCACAACATATGCCTTTGTAAAGAAGTAAAGGAAAAAGTACACTGGTTGTAATCTGAAGACTACGGAATTTCTTGACTGTGCGCTTATAGGGGTATGTGCGGTAATTAGGTCGAATACGGTATGTCATATGAGAAACGCTAATGCCCAGATCAGCCTGCACATCCGGACATTTACATCTCGTGGCTGCATTTTACGTTAGTCTATGATTATGTAAAAAAACGTCGAAGACCCTAATCAGACCGCACTGGTATGCGTACTGATATAAAATCCGCTTTAACCCAATTTTGCTGAATGTACTTTCCTACTTTCACTCTTCGGACCGGTTCATTTCCAATTTAAGAGGATATCTGGTCAGTTTTTATTATTACCATGTTTTATAGAAATTCCTGTGTTTAATGCAAACAGTATAGACACTGATCAGACGCCGCAGAACGCCTGTCCATCCCTGGAAATACTGAGGTTTAATACGGTAGTTCGACACAACAAATAGGGATTTGCTTTGTACAAAGACATGGAAAAAACTATATTTTTTCACAGATGTTTGTCCTGGTCAGTATTAAGTTTCGAAAGGTGAGTTCTTTTTGTTTTATTAGAGGACCAAGTGCCGAAATATACATTAACCTTTTGAAAGAGAGTTCAACGTTTCAACAAGTATAAAAACTATGTGATTTATTTGTTTTTTCGGGTGGTGAACAACTATTGTTGTCCACGTCAGTGGAGAGCTAGAGTGAAACAGCCGCCAAAGTTTATGGGTTTTAGGATTACAGTCCAGCTATTGCTATAACAGATATACAATTTCAACGCTGGTTTGAAAATAAAACTTAAATCGTAATTCATATTTTTTCTTCTAAATTTTACCTATTTCACCACGAAAACATGCCTTTATAATTTTGACCCCTTTAAACCCCACTTTTATATAGTAAAATTGGGGTTTACAGGGTATACATTAGTTTCCTTATTTCTGCTCTAAAACATAAATTGTGGGTACTCGTTAGAACCGCCTCGCCGAGTGACAATGTGACCGGGTCTTAATTACTGGTGAAATTGTATTTTTCTAGGTTTTACCATCGTCATTCTGAATAATGTTGGCTTGAAAACACTTCTGCAGAACGGTCTCTCGGAATTCGTACTTTATAGCGTCTTAGTCTATAAATTCAGAAGGATTGTTGGTTGTACTGATTTTTCGGAACAATCAAAGGTTGTCAATCGTTTACAAAAGCATGGGTTACAACATGAATATCATGCGGCAAACTTCATTCGTGATTGTTAACCCACTTATACAGTGAACCCTCGTTACAACGACAGCATTTGTTCCAAAAGATGTTGCCATTGAAAGTAGTTTGCTGTTGTACAGAATATATAATGAGCAGAGTGATAAGAAAGGTTTTGGTTTTGTTTTGTATTTCCTGATAGAACATATATTTTGGATATTTGTTAGATTCGCCTCCCTGAGGCGATTCTAACAAGTATCCAAACATATGTTTCTTTAAAGTATTAAATATATACAATGTTCCTGCATAATTTGTGACCAACTGTTACCTCTTAAGCGAAGGTTTCGTGACAGTCAAATTGCCATGCCTACGAATTTTGTTGTTGTATTGAGTGTCGGTATAAAGAGGTAGTTGATAATTTCACTTTCCTTTCTCAGGCCATAGACAATGGCGGCTTCTTTCTCAATCTGTTTCAGAAGGTTACCGCCTGAATATTGCTGTCTGTGGTCGGACGCATCGTGGTCCAGCTAGTGGCTTATTTTTGCTCTTGCTTAGATTTACATCTGTTTTGTGCCATTCGAGTTTTGTGATTATTTACTGTTATAGTAATGTTTTGCTCATGAGGTAGAAAATATACGCATTTTTAATTTTGAGCTGCATCAGAATTAACTCTGTCACTGCCATAGGCGATGATAATAGGCTTTTGCAAACAGTGTAGATCCAGATGAGACGGTTCATAATGAGCCGTCTCATCAGGATCTACGCTGGTTTACATTCAGTCTTTCAGCTTGAAATATAAACTTATCTCCATTGGATAATTTGTTGAAAACAAAAACAAAGCAGACGATAAATGTCGTCTGAAATTTGGCGTCGAAAGAGTTAAGAGTGAAGCTTCGATTGAGTAAAACTAGTTTGCTCTACACCAGTACATGTTTCTGCTTACCATTATAAGGTGGTTTCTCTGCTGCTCTTTTCCTGTTCTTTTTTTTTTTTTTTTTTTTTTTTTTTGTTAGTATAGTCGAACCTTAATGCCTCGAACCTCTTTGGGACCATAGAAATCTGTTCGAGACATGGGTAGTTCGAGCCACTGAGGGTTAATCATGGCGCTAGGTCAGGAAGCAAATGGTGATAATTAAGGGAAATCTTATTGATCTTCTATATAATTAATGTTTGTTGAGTGGACTCATTAGAATCGCCTCGATGATGGGATTCTAATGAGTACAGTCAACATACAATTTCATGACAAAATTTCCCCAAATATTTGTTCTCTTGAGCTATCGGAAGAATTTCGTAGGGACTAAGAATAAGCCATGGTAAACGAGCCATCGGTGTTCGAGCTATCGAGGTTCGACTGTATGTCATTTATGGCAACTGTATCTTTTGTCTCGGGAAGACTGTGTTTCGTGATTGTAGCCGTTCCTGTGGAACTTTATCTAGGCCGGTATTTTGTGTAATAAAGCAACACCTTATCAATATCAACATTTATGCAAAATATGAAAAGATTCTTTAAATCATTTAGCAAGATGATAAGCAGAAACCAAAACGTAACGGACTGATCAGACGGACAACGTGAAAACAGGATACCCACCCACAAACATAATAATAATAATAATAATAATAATAACAATAATAAATAATGAAACGTATACATGTATTTTAGAATGTTGTCTGCAGCTGCTGTAGTTAGGGCTCTAAGGGGAATTGATACAATATCCAGGAAGACAGCTCTGTCAAAATTGATTTTGTTCCCTTCTGACAAGGGGACTACTATATAAGGGAAGAATTTGCTCCAAGAGGGAAAACATTCTTTCTACATAGGGTAGATTCCTTTTCAGATGAGGTCTGACATACAGCAAAGCAAACAGAAAGTCAAAAGTGTTGTTTCCTTTTGCAGAAATACAAAAAAGACCCTTAACACATATAAGCCTAGCGTCCCATGAAAGGGACAGTGGCAAAGATGTAGACCCAGATCAGACGCCGCGTTATGATCAGGATCTGCACTATTTGCATTAAGTTCAGATATTTCTACAAAACACGACATTAATAAAAACTAACCACACACCACTTATATAAGAAATGAACCTGTCCAAAGAGTTAAAGTCGAAGAATCCACTCGGCATAAATGGGTTAAGTGTGAAGGCTACCAGAGATGTGAATGACGAAGCATTATTGTCACCCAAAACTGATATTGTTAGCAATTTTAATGCTTCTGGACACCTTTAGCAGCTCTGAATATCTTCTTTGTGCGTATCAGTACCGGCTTGCTTTCCATGCATACATTGGGCCGGGCACGTCCGAATCAAGCATCATTGCTGCAAAACATTCCCCAAGCAGAGCTGGGGTGGAACCTATCTACATTCTCAGTAACTACAAAAGCAAGTGATCAAGGGGACTTTGAAACACTTTTAAGGGAGGTAGCTCTTTCTAATCTGTTTGCCTTCCTCCTGAAAAGTGGTCTACTCGAAACAGAAATAATTTGTCCTCATGACATCACGAAAACACGCCTATATAGTTTTTACCCCCTTAAACCCCACTTTTATATAGTAAAACTGGGATTTACAGGGGTATACATTAAATTCCATGTTTCTGCTCAAAAACATAGATTGTGGGTATTCGTTAGAACCGCCTCGCCGAGGCGGATCTAACGAGTACCCACAATCTATGTTTTGAGCAGAAATATGAAAACTACCAGAATTTTTCATCAGAATGTTTTCATTTTTTGGTGGTAAAATTCTCAATATATTTGAATAGGCGTGTCTTGTTAAAATAGGGTTGCAATGAACATCTACCAAGTGTATCCAGTCCCTCAAATTGTGTTTGATAAAGTGTAACTCAACGCAAATGCTTTAACCCTTGTCATGCTGAATAATTTAAGATGCCATGCCCACTTCTAAGTTTCAGCCAATCAGATTGCTTGATCCGGATTGTTGCTATAAATTCACATACTTAATGGCATACAGTGCAGATTCAGATAAGTTGGCTTTCTTCAGAAACCAACTGTTCTGTATCTACATTGTTTGCAAATGCAGGTTAAATCCGGGCTCAGCATGACAAGTGCTAAAATAACTACTTGTTCTCCTGTACATCCTTTTAGTAAGTCTTAGACACACAGTAATAAAAGGTAAACAATATAATAAAAACTATACATTGGAAAGCGGATATTTATCAACACTGGCTATAAAAAGAGTACAGAAAATCAGTTGGGCTGATTTAAGCAGATTTTAACGCTACCAGACACCGAGACACATGAAGGTAGCGGCGACTGTGTTGTGTATATGCGTCTGTACAACCATGCTTTCGTAGAACGCCCATGACACTTGGTTTAGCTGTCTGTCACCAAGCGCCACCCTGTCCACCTTATAAGCAACCCAGGATACGTCGAGTATGAGCTAGTAGTACTAATGGTCTGAACAATGTCTCGACCCGGCCGGGATTCTAATCTACGATCTTCCGCTTGCAAGGCATAATCACTAACCACTAAGCTACCTAGTCCACAAAAAAATATATATGCACACTCAAGCTTCAGACGCTCGAACATCTTTGGGACTATGGAAATGTGTTCTAGCCATGGGTAGTTCGAGAGTTAATCACAGCACCAGATCTAAAGGCAAATAGGGACAACTAAGAGATATCTTTCCGAGCTTCTGTATAGAAATTGTATGTTGGATGTACTAATTAGAATCGCCTCGATGAGGCGATTCTTATGAGTACACACAACATACATTTTAATGATAAAGTAAGAAAATTGATCTAAAACATTCCTTAACCCTTGTCCTGCTAAACCCAGATATACCCTGCCTATGCAGACAGTGTAGATCCAGATCATTTGGCTTCTGTAGAAGCCAACTGATCTGGATCTGCACTGTTTGTCATTCAGCATGTGAATTTATATCAAAAACCTTGGTCAAGCAGTCTGATTGGCTGAAAATTGGAAGTGGGTACGGCATCTTAATTTATTCAGCATGACAAGGGTTAATTAAATTTATTTTCTTGAGAAATTCCTAGGGACCCAAAAACGAGTTTGAATCAGCCACGGTGAACGAATCGTCCGTGTCCGAGTCATGAAGGTTTACTGTTCAACCAGCAAGAATTATACTGAATATAGTTTGAAGACATATGAGGTAAATGTCAGTGACACTGAAAATGTCAGTGACATGAAGGATGACTTATATGAACTGAGCCATGACAAAAACAGATACTCCGAGATAAGCTTATGTGATCTGTGCCTTCCCTGTTATGTGATCTGTGCCTTCCCTGTCCGGTTAAAGAAAATCTGTTTACTGTGGAATATATTTATGGTCCTAAAATGCCTTAACGGGAATAGAAGCACTTTCAAGGGAAGCAGCTCTGTCAAAATTAATATTGTTCCATTCTGAAAAGGGGACTAATGAAAAAGGAAAGAATTTGCTCCTCATGGGAGTAAATTCTTTTCTTTAGAGAAGACCCCTTTTTCGAAGGAAGACACAACAGAGAGAGAAAGCTTGAGAGAGAGTTACATACCTTGAAGGAGTATTAACTACCCTTAATCAACTTGCTTTTCAAGGCTACATTTTCAAGGAAGACAACTGCCAAATTTGTTTTCTATAAGGGTTATTCTCTAAAGGATAGAATTAGCTCCCCGTGAGAGAACATTCTGTCCTTTTAGAGTAGATCCCTTGTCGGAAGGACCTTCGTGTGCAGGAGAGCAGATAGTAAGTCCCAGAAGTTATCTCCCTTGTAGAGGATGGCGATATATTAACAAAATTTATCCAGTCCCTTAACCAGACTGCGGAAATGCTGATTTGGACTCGTCTCTATTCACTTTGCCCCTCAGCCTTGCCCATGTCGCGGCTCACATAAAAGTAGGAGTCAAGGTCGACAACAGGACATTGCTGTCTGTTTTGTTTGAAAAGGATTAATGACTTAATGTGCCACGCCATGTGAAAACATGTCTTCGGGCATACGCGGACAGGGAGGGCCCTGATCAGCTTGCGCATTCGCGCAGTCTGATCAGGGCCTTCAATGACCGCAAAGGGAATCATTGGATACTACAGAATGTACGAATGGAGAGCAAAGTCCCGGATGATAATTTGCGCATGCGCTTGGTGACCTAAATGCGCATGTTGCGCATTCTCGAAGGCAAATTTTGCTTGACGCGGCCCATATAAAGGAAGGTTAAATCAGAAATGCTTGGCTGTCTTCAGTTGACTCTTCATTCTTGAAGTTGATATGGTCCATTGACACCCAGTCACAATGATCCAAGAAGAAAAACGTTAACCCTTCTCTTGCTGAACACAACATGCCCTGTCTTAGCAAACAGTGTAGATCCAGATCAGTTGGCTTCTGAAGAAGCCAATTGATCTGGATCTGCACTGTTTGTCATTAAATATATGAATTTCTATCATAAACCCGGATCAAGTAATCTGATTGGCTGGAAATTAGGTGGGTGTGGCATCTTAATTTATTCAGCATGACAAGGGTTAACGTTAAAGTTCCGCTCACAAAAGCAGCAGCGGATACTTTTTTTATTCGTGTGGGTGGTAGGGTGGTGCATCTTCCTGTTGGAACTTTCTTTTATAAATTTAATTAATTTATGTATTTTACATATTTTGCAGAATTTTAGTATGCTTGTTACCGAAGAGCGACTGTGGTGTCATCCTCCTCACTAACAGTAAAATGGACAAAATGTATCATTGTTTGATATGTTATGCTCAAACCTTTAGCCATACAGTAAGCCATACAGTACAAGGGATATGTCTCCGACAATATCTCTGATGTAGTTATCTACAGTACGAGTACACCGTCGCTTTCTGGCGAAAGAGTGTGCACAATACTGGTTAACCGCTTAGAGGACTAAGCCTGGCCAATAAAAATGTGGTTAGGTAAACTGACCGCGCTCGACATGACCCAAGTGGGTTGACTGGGCCGTAAAACATCAACACAAACAAACAAAAAGCACAGCGTCGTTCTTAATGTACCCATATATCAATGTTCTCTACTTATGCCATACAATATAGAGATATGTGTTGGACAAGATCTCCTACAGACGTAGGTTAGGTATTAATATATAGGGCGCAGTGACCTACTCTTGATACATGACACACTTTTTGTCAGATTTACACAGCGAATTTGGCCTGTCTAGTCCAAACAATACAGGAGATAACACAAGACGTTTGTTTCTGAAACGTAGGCCAGAGGTCAATCTAGAGGTCACATTGCCCTCGACAAATTCTTTTCAAACAATACAGGAGATAACACAAGACGTTTGTTTCTGAAACGTAGGCCATAGATCAATCTAGAGGTCACATTGCCATCGACAAATTATTTTCACCAGATGTATCCACCCATTAATTTTCGTAAGTAGATCCCATTAAGCACAGACCATATATCCACGATAAGAACTCACATGGATATAGGTCAGATGTCACTATCTAAGTCACGGTGATCTAATTTTGGTACATAATCCGCTGTCTTTACCAGATTTACTTGTACAAAATTGGGTCAGCCTAGACGATAAAGTAAAAGACATATGTCCAGGAAAATATCTCAATGGATGTAGATCGGATCAATATATAGGTCAGAGTTACCTAACTTTACTACCCATACTAAAGTTTGCTTAGGCCAAATAGTACAGAAGGCATGCTTTTCTGTAGGTCAGAGGTCAGCGTACAGGATAACTGACCTAACTATGATAATTGAACACATCGTGTTTACTATTTGTACTCACATCCTAAATTTGTCAGCCTAAGCCAGACCGTATAAAAATATCTTCTGAACAAACACTCTGACGGACGAAACGACGAATAAACGGAAGAATTGACGGACGGGATGCAAACTGTAGTCCCCGTGGTGGACCGGTAGGGGAATACGTAACTCCCAGTGTTATTTTTCGTGTGATGTTAATTGTATCGTCGGAACAGCTTCGAGAGGACTATCTGAAAGCAACTTTTCAATTTTTGCTTCACAAAGGTAGTTTTAGTCCAATGCAAATTGTAGCCGACGGCGTTCTATTTTTTTTAAATATTTTTCCGGGAAAATATGACTTTGCATTTCATGTGAATCGTCTGCTATTTGCCCTAAAAATACAAAAGAAAATCAAGTTGTCGTCTGCTGCAGTTGTGATTAGCGCTTTAAGAGTTACCGGTATCGGCCAAATTCAAAAATAAGATTAACTCCAAGAAATTCAATAACATTTGTTCGGCCCATATTTAATCCTTCTGACTGGAGTAAATTAATAACCACTTGATATTTCTATAATCTTTCTAAAGGTTAGTTTAAATCACCATTTCTGTCAGATCGGATTTAAACTTTTAAATGCCAAAACGATGAAGTGGCTATGATTTGATAAGCTTTTCAGTAAATATACATATACATTGAAAATGTACCACTGTTTGGTTTTGTCCAATATGCCATATTTAGAGGACTGGATACACCTGGTAGCCCCACCCCATCCCCTCCATGTCCGCGCCTCTCCCTACCCCGTTCTTTTTTGCAAGGGAGACAACTTTTATGGCTTTCTGTTTGCTTTCTTGCACACCAAACCCATTCTGAAAAGGGATCTACTCTAAAAGGAAGAATTTGCTCCCTATGGGAGCAAATTCTTTCCTTTAAGAGTAGTCCCCTTTCCAGAGAGAGCCCAAATAATTTAGCAAGAGTTATCTCCCGTGAAAGTGTATCCATTTCCCCTAAGTGAAATGGTGCGTTCGAGCATGCATATCAGGAAGTCTTGGGTTCGAACCCCGCTGGAGGCGAAATTCAACTCATGGCTGTACATGTACGCCGCTTTACTGCATAGAGCCTTTAATTATCATCCTTCCGTCGTCTCGATATGACTAAAATAATGTTGAAAAGAATGTAAAACACCAAATCATTGTCATCGAACATGCATGAAACAAGTGCACGGTTATCCTTCGCATCCACACAGTTTCAATAGGATCTTGACTCTCTGCTAATACATTCAACACCATCATGTGATTCTAAAAGCGGTCAGTGAATCAGCTGATCAGATTGTGCGAAAGTGCAAGCTGGTCCCAGCGGAACTGTCCGCATATCCCTCAAAGACACTTTTCGTTTGACACGCCCAGTAGTTTGAATGATTTGGTCAGAAATGTCAAGAGGTTCATCATATTTCCCCCATGCCAATATTACAAATAGGTGTTAATACTTTATACAAATAGAAAAGTTGATTTCATAAATTTTCTGTCGCATACGTACGGTTACCGGTTTTCTTTTGGATCGACCTGCTTGTATGTCTTTTGTTGTTTGCTCTTTCTTAAAAATGAAAATTAGAAATAAAAACAGTTTATTCTACTTTCCGACTTCCATCTTCTTACTTCCTTCTTTAGATAGGGATACTGTGTTTGTCCTGTCCATCATTGCATCGTTCCGTCATTCCGTGATTCTTAAAGGAAAACATCGCAGCAAACACTAAGACATGGTTGGCAGAGGAGACCATTTTGCTGTGGTTTGTCACAGTAGTTTCTGTTGTTTGGTCTAGTAAGGCACTAGCTTTCAACAGTTCTATTTGGCTCTATAGTGCAACTGTTGTTTCAGGGAGAGCGGGGTCCACAGTACGTTTTCCAAATGACATCTGAACAAATTCACTGCTTACGCTGATAACGCTAAATTCTGCATTCAAACATTTTAGCCTTATACACTCTGGTGCTTAAGAATAGCGGATAAATATAAACTAAACCAAATTTCAAACCTTTGAAGAAATAATGATGATTTTAACCATATTGAGTACAACATCGGCGGACGAATATGAATACGCCAGTAAAACGCACCAAACCTACAGAGTTAGGTAAAAGGTGGTACCCGAGTCGCGATCCTGCTAAGCACTGAAAAGGATCTTTTTCACCAAAAAGGACCGAAAGAGGCTATCGGTCTCGTCCCGGTTAATATCTATACCAAGAAACCAAATCTGCAAAATGTTAAATAAAAGGTCAATGGCACATGTCAGGCTTTCTGCTCTTAGATTACATTTTACAAATAAATGTGTAAATTGTTTATGTGTGTATGTTTTATTGTCATTTTTTTTTCAGCGCAAATTCAGATCAGTTCCAGGAGACTATAGCATTTCAGGCAACCGCCCCAATCAGGAAAAAAAAAAAAAAAAAAAAAGAGGGGAAATTCTAGGCCTTGCATCTATAGACTGCAAGTCTATTCTACTTTCCAAGTTTCACATGCCAAGTTTCATTGTGCAGGGTTGGGGAACACGTAACTGATGACGTAATCTTTATTTTTGATCATGGACGCAGAAATTTGTGAAACTTCGTCGATGTGCTCTGATGTTTTTGGCTATTTGTCAGTGAAATGATCCTACAAGCCGCAAAGTCATATAACGTACCTTCGAATTAGTGCGCCCAGCGAAGATTCAGATCATTCTGCGCATTCGCGCAGTCTGATCAGAATCTTCACTGGGCGCATTTAGGGTTGCCAATTATGCAGTTTCTTCATGCCGACAACGAAGACTGTTCGGATTGAGCGGATGCGCAGGCTGATCCGAGCCTTTGCTGGATGCACATAAAGGTATCTTTTCTGATATCGCGGCTCATTATTCTAACAAAATTCAAATGTTACTGGGGTTAATACAGAGTTCATTAAAATTGTGACCCATCAACTTTTAAAATTCCAGTTCAGCTTAAAACCTTGCACTGTCTCGGCAGGCTAGCTTCCGTTATACGGCATATTTCTCGGGGAGAAAGTGTACCTTCAGTGCTTATTTGCATCGTTCGACAAAAGTCTGGATTGTACGTAAAATAGTTTAAAGGGAAAGCAAGGTTGTGTAGAATGTATCTGAAATTAGAAATTGACAAAATATGGATTTCGATGCAAATTTGATCAAAACCGAATGAACAATGAGAAAGATATCGAGGTTTGAAGATGTCAAAACTGCTTTATAGGCGCCGTCATTACGAATCTCCAATGTGGTTTTATGATATCATACAGCTGTTATTAAAATTATGCAAAACTTAACCCATTTAAGCCTAGCGTCCCATAAAAATGACATTGGCAAATAGTGAAGACCCAGATCACACGCCACAGAACGCGGCGTCTGATCAGGGTCTACACTGTTTGCATCAAATGCAGGAATTTCTATAAAAAATGGTCATAATACCAACTTACCAGAAACCTCTTATATTGGAAATGGACCGGTCTGAAGAATGAAGGTAGAAGTGTCCATTAGGCACAAATGGGTTAAATAAATAACATTTGCAACAATTGTTTACTTCTGTATCTTTGTTTATGTGTATAGTTCTCTAGACATCTATTGATTTTATTTGAAAACTGCACCTTTTTTCTTCCAGAAAGATTTGAAATGTTTGGAAGCTCATTTAATATCAAAGTTTTGATCAAATTTGTATCAAAATGCATGGTTTCTGAAACAAAACACTTTCGTTGTTGTGTTCAGATGCATTATTTGCCAACCTTGTCCCCTTTAGTAAACGGGAAGTAACTCTGTCAAACTTTTTGTCTCCCTTCTGAAAAAGGGTTTACTCTAAAATGAAAGAATTTTTAGAGTAGACCTCCATTAAAAGGGTTTTGATTTGCAGGAAAGCAAATAGGAAGTCTAAGAAATTGTCTCCGTGGTAAAATTGCGGAAGAGTTCACGTTCCTCATCACGAAAACACGCGTATATAATTTTGACCCCCTTAAACCCCACTTTTACATAGTAAAACTGGGGTTTACAGGGGTATACATTATTTTTCTTAATTCTGCTCAAAAACATAAATTGTGGGTACTCGTTAGAACCGCCTCATCGAGGCGGTTCTAACGAGTACCCACAATCTATATTTTGAACAGAAATATGAAAAATATTAGAATTTTTTTATCTGAAAATTTTCATATAGTAAAACTGGGGTTTACAGGGGTATACATTATTTTTCTTAATTCTGCTCAAAAACATAGATTGTGGGTACTCGTTAGAACCGCCTTATCGAGGCGGTTCTAACGAGTACCCACAATCTATATTTTGAGCAGAAATATGAAAAATATTAGAATTTTTTTATCTGAAAATTTTCATTTTATGGTGGTAAAATTTTCAGTATATTTGAATAGGCATGTTTTCGTAATGCTTAAGCTTTCAAAGTTCAACTGTTTTTGCATAATGAACAGATGATGAAAGTCGTTTATTCAACTGTTAACAACTCGAACATGGACTTTTAATTGTGATCTGCAATCTTTCCTAATCCTAATAACTAATCCGACAAACCGATTATTAGAATATCTTTAACTATATTACAAGGTAAAAATCTTTACCTATTATTTCATTAATAACATACAACGTATTTCGACACAAAATGAGAGTGTGCACATTTCAAAATTGAACTGGCAAAAGTTCACTTTTTAGACCTTCATTACAGAAACTGAGTAAAAAGATAATCCTTAAAGACTAGCTCATTTTTTTGTCAGCCCCACCTCTTCAATATAATAATTTCATTGCCTTGTTTGATTCTTCCGCTACCAATAGCAATGGCTTTTATTAGGTCATTTGAACTAATATTTTGCCCATTGCCCGTTCCGTAATGTCTTTGAGTCTCGCATTATGTGTCTGAATTTTTTCAAGACTTCCGAAACCCATGCCAAGCACATTTACACGATAATGAACTCCGAATGCCATATTCTAGAACTTGCCATTTTGAAAATTCATGTAGGTGCTAAACATATAAATACCACCAAACCCTAACAGCTTCAAAAAGTACGGACACTTGGCGTTTGCGCTATATAGGATCAATGTTGGCCAAATTGCACCAGCGTTGCTCTGACGTTGACCAAGTGAAATATGTCCGCTGGCCTTTACAGCGAATATATATATATATATATATATATATATATATATATATATATATATATATATATATATATATATATATATATATATATATATATATATATATATATATATATACTGTTAGCGGTTTTAATGAGGACCATGTTTTAGAATAGCAAAACCTTATAACCCGTTTATGACAAAAAATATCAAAAATATAATACTTAGATGACAGAGCTTGAAACTTGGAGGCAAACCAGTCCACTTGTTCAAAAGTTGTCAAATTATCAAAAACGTGTTATGAACCATCAATAATTAAAATAAAAGGATGAGAAACGCAGAAAAATATTTTCTACATATGTTTTATGTCAAGACTTTTAATTAACAAAGTCAATGGATTTGGTCATAAAATGGTGGAGGTGGTCGGGGTGGCAAAGGTGTCGTGTATCTTACGTCACTGGGGCGTCCAGCTGATATTGGCTTACAAGTGGGCAAGGTCTGCTATCCTTGTAGCAGGTAAGGGTAGAGGGAGAATGTTTTATTTCTTCTGTTTCTTCACTTTCAATAATTTTCCTTTTTATTCCCTGTCCTTCTCTTTCATCTCCTCTACAATCTCTTCTATCTCTTTTCTCCCTTTCTCTGGGAGACGACACAAAATGACCCACAAGGGTTGACGTGTCGTTAAACCCTAACACAATCAGTCAATCAAATGTTAATAAAATGTTTCACAGCTAATTAATTTTATTTGAGAACAATGCACCGAGATAAAAAAAAAATAAAAGAAAATAAAAGATTTCTAATAGATATCAGCTACAACTGAATAGTTTCATTCGGAATAAAAACCTAGGTAGAATGTCCTTCCAACTAGTATCAAAATAAAATTCTAAAAGGTTGCCTTTTGAACAAAGAACACACAAAAGAATGAAAATCGGAGACCCAGCATTATTAAGTCTCTTCATATACAGCTAGCTATGTAGTTTGCGAGGCTACAACCCCCACCCCCACCCCCACCCACACCAGCACCGGCTGAAGCGGGGTTCAATCTTCAAAGTAACTGGTAACTGGTAACACTGGGTTCCCAAAGGAAGTATAATTCGCACTATGGTGAACTACAAGGAGACGTTTTACGGCCGCCACACAGCACTTAACACCTGCTGCTGTGAAGTAAAATAAAAATTAATCGGTGTTCGATTTCAGAGTAACGGGAATGTTCGTTGTTGCCAAAATACTGTATTATAATGACTTAGGAATCGCTACAAAGCCAAAGCTTATGCGGGGCAGTATGTTTATCTGCACACGTGACTATAAATAGACGCGATGACTTTCACTACTATTCAAATCTTAATCATTAAGTAAATGACCTGATGTCAGGCCATGGTCCAAAAATGGTGATTTGTGTCATTTCTGATATCTTAATAGGTGCCAATGGGCTCCTGATTGGACTTTCAATACAGTTTCATATCAATGCCGGTTACTAATAGTGTGGTTGTTGTCGGACTATCTTGGACTGCTAGGCGCCAGTTTGCGAACTTACAGCAAAATGGACCTTTGGGTTCATTCGAACAGCGAAGAATCAGACCAGCCTGCGCATAAGCGCAGGCTGGTCAGGATCTTCGCTGTTCGGTGAAATACACGCATCCAGACCTTGAGAACGGTATTCAGCGATGAATGATTATTGTAATTATACTGACAGTGCAAGTTCTCTAGTGGCTTATATAATGTTCATTTTGCTGGTCACCGTGCTAAAAATGATTAATCCTACATTTATAGTTTCTTAAAATAGAATAAAAATATGGAGACAGCAATAGCATTTACAGGCACAATCACTATAAGCTCATAAGCCACAGACACTAAAACTCTTAAGACGTCACAATGGCTGTCCGTTTTTATTGTGTACTTTCTGAGGCCCATTTAGCACAGACACTCTCACCCGGCATCATGCGACCGATTACGGATTGGCCCGAGTTTTACAATCAAAATGTTTTGAGTCTTTCAAAGTATGCGATATGAATAATGGAATTTCTGGTCGGACTGGGCATATCACATGCCGATCAGAGCCGTAATTATTCGCATATGCTCGAAGACCCCCTTTTTTACTAACTCTTTCTGCTATAAAGTTCAGGTGATAATATTTTTTCAAACGTAAATGTTAAAGAAAGCAGAGGTCCATATGGGCCTCCATTGCTCTTCTTAGCATACGTAACTTTGATAGCAAATTGCTCTACACGAAACGCTTTTGTTGTGAGTCCGAGTGCATTACTGTGCTGACCAAATCCCCTAGTTAGAGTGTGAGTTAATGATTAATCTTCAACATTGATAGGTCTATAAGGCTTCATACTCTATCTGATGTTTATATACCGCAGCCGTTTGAAGTTCTAGTTCAGTAATCCTCTTTAGGCATATGAAACCTGGGAGGTTCAAAAACAATGTCTTCGATGTTGCTTCTGAATACCTCCTTTATTAAATTTGTTTAACCCTTTCATCCCTAAGCTGCTGAAATGGCCTCTTCCATCTTTGAATTTGGACATGTCCATTGGGCAAAATAGAAGTTTCAGTCAAAACTGAAAAGCACAATGGCACACAGTGTAGATCCAGATGAGACGGCTCGTTACAAGCCGTCTCATCTGGATCTACACTGTTTGAATAATCATCTGCTTTGATCTGCAGGGTTGAAAGGGTTTTTAAAAAAAAAGGGTTGGGATGAATTTCAAGTTGAGCATGCATACACGAAACTAAAGCACTTAAGCAGCAATTTAAAATGACTGCTTTTTAGATATGAAAAAAAAAAAGATCTTCGGCGTCTTCGCCGTTGTCATGGATTGAAGACATTTCGAAGTGTCTATGTGGCTGAATGATGCTAACTTCTGGATCACACTGAGCTAACTAAAATATATTTAAATGTTTTACCATATACGGTAATGAATACAGTTCCCAAAAAGCTACATGGTCTTGAACGTATACCAAGGATGGTCCATATGAGATTTGATTTCAGTCGACCCAGGTACAAAAGAATACAAAGAGGTTTAGAAGGGTAGGGATTAAACAGAACCTTCTAGCCTCAACCCCACCCAGAACCGCCTTTTGTAGAACATGATAAGACCTCTTACTTTAAGTGGTTTCCATTTATATTCAGACAATGCTATTTCGCATTTTGTACCGAAAGAGGTTAACAGATAAAACAAATGAAACCCGGTGTTTCACCCTTTCCACCCTGAATTTATGAAATGGACTTTTCCATCACTGAATTCGGACATTTCCATTATTGCAAATAGAAGTCTCAGTCAAAAATCAAAATAGAATGGCAAACAGTGTAGATCCTGATGAGACGGCTCTTGATGAGCCGTCTCATTAGGATCTATACTGTTTGCATAGGTATCTGGTTTGGTCTGCAGGGCTGAACGGGTTAAAAGTTATTTTATCTTCTTAACTTCTGTTTTATGGCATCTCGTCAGTCGTATTCAGTTCCCTTTCAGCACTTAGTTTACTGATGGCGTTACTGGTAGACTTGTTGTTTGGTATAAACATATTTATTTCGAAACAATCTGTACAACATATAATATGATAATAGTAACAATACAAAATTTAAGGATTCGAACGGAAGCACATAATGCTTATTTGGTTCTTCTCCTTGACTTGTTGTTTAGTTGGTGTTGAACGGTCTAATCATCAATATTTCAATCAAATTCAGACGGTGTTTCTCTTTTTTTCTTTCTGAATATATGGGACCTTTACCCAACTAAGTTGCTAGCAGCTCCGCCGAAGAAACACCACCAAGGATATTGTCTATTTCGTGACCCTCCATGGGAGGCGTCCAACATCATAAATGATAGACGTTTTGTTCTATTTCTATTTTATTCATTTATTTTTTATTTTGTTTTAGTTTTATTTATTTATCTATTTTTGAAAACTCATGCAACTGGTTTCTTCAAAAAGAAGAAAATGTATTCTGAATTGTCCTCTATTTAAGGTGAATGAATATACCGCAAATAGAGACATCCTAAGTTGAAAGCTTTTGCCTTCCTTATCAAAGAGAGAAAAATCAACCAGAAAAGGCTTCCCTTATACATGTATATGAATTCTTTCCCAAATGGCGGTACTGTTAAAGGAAAGAATTTGCTCTCATGTTGAGAAAATTCTTTCCTTTAAGAGTAACCTCTTTGAGAAGGAAGACAAATACTTTCTGTTCGGTGCGATATCACTAAATGTAGTTTCTCACATTAAATACATGCTGAGACATGACCATCAGCTTGTCCTCTCAAAACTGAGATGACGAAAATTGAGTGGCAGTTTTCTATTGTTTCTTTGAAAACATTATATTTAACTGGTTCCCTATATCTCTCAAGCCGTATTTCCTAGGAAAAATAAGAAACCATTTGTTTTGAAAATGCCGTTTGCTTATATTTAAATTCATCACGTTAAATCTCAAACACATTCTCATACCATATTGTCTCATTATATCCTTATCAACCTCTTGTCTTTATTTCTATTTTACATACATCTTAGTTACTCTACTTAGTAACAGAATATATGTCTACATTATTATAATTATAAAGCAAAACTATGTCTGCAGTTTCTTATTGCTTTGATTACTTTCACACGGCAGAAGTAGCAAAATTATTTTTCTTAAGTATCCTGAATTGACGTACTTCGCATGAAAAGGGCCGTTATGCCATATAGGGGCAACAAAGGCCCAGATCAGACTGCGCATTTGCGCAGTCTGATCTGGGCCTTCGTTGTCCACTTTCAGAATCACTGTGTAATGTAAAAATATCTGCGAACAGAGAATGGCCTAATCAGACTGTGTGGATGCGCAAGCTGATCCTGGACTTCGCTGTTCCTTTATGTCATAATGGCCGTTTTCGCACTTTTGAATAAGAGAATATACAACTTATAAACTAGTCTCACTTTTAAATGCGAATTGGAATAAACTTTTTTATCAAAGCAAATCTTAGACTGCAAAGTTCTAGCATACACTGCAAGCAATAAGATAAGTGATTTCAAGGACACTGATACATCTTCAGGGTCGATCACTCTGACGAAATAATTTTACCTCCCTTCTGAAAAGGGATCCACTTAAAATTTGTCTTGCTTTTTTAAAAAAGGGATGGAAATTTACTCTGTGTAGCCAATACCCTTAAAACTTTTATACGTCACTGGAAAATGAAACGTTTTCTTCAGTATATGTATGTTGTTTCAACTTGACGACGATGAGAGTTGACCATTTGGTTACCGTAAAAATACATCCCCCAAACGACAACCTTTACAGGTTACCGGTACATACGCTTTTTGGTTTGGCACTAAAACAAAATCTGATTAAACATACACTGTAGCTTGCGGTAATAGTGGGTTATTGCATTGATATTGATGAATATTGTCCCGAATTGGGATATCGAAGGACGCGAGCTTGCTTGTTAGTAGAACTTGTGTTCCGACCCCATTGTCTGTTGTAATGATGCAATAACTATGTTTATACTATCCCAACTCGGGACAATATTTTTGCACTAGTGCAATGTCAACATGATATTACGTATTTTGCACTGTTGCTGTTTTGCAGCGAATCTAATCGTAAAAATCAATTATTTGAGCAAATATCAGTCGTGTTTCTTAACTTGCGACTTTCAAGTTTTAAGATGTTTAAGTCCAGCGTGACGTCATATTTCATGTCACGTGAAAACAATTTTGCCGTCATACAACGTCAACATTCCACAATGGTAATAAAGTTTGAGATTTGTTAATGGTCGACAAGCATTCATTATACTGTAAAAAAATCCTGGATATTTTACGGTAAATACTGGCAACTGGCTGCTAGTAAATGTACCGTAAATTTTACGGGCGCCTATACATTACTTACAACAATAATTACGCATGGTAGGGCAGTGTAGGACAACGTAGGTAACGTACAATACATGGTAGAGATGTAATTCCTGCAAAAGTTCTAACCGCCCTCGCCACCCCCCCCCCCCCCCCTCGCCCAACCCACCTCGTACAAATTTACGGTAAAAGGCTCTGGCAGCCAGTTGCCAGTATTTACCGTAAAATCTACGGGAAGTTTTTACAGTGTCCTGATCTAAAGAAAGTGTGCACTTTTGATAGTGCTTGCTGGTATTGAGTAATATCAGCATCATTGTTCCTTGGAATTTATCGTTCATTTCTAATCATTTGATATTTATAGCTATATAATAAAACATTAGATGAGCTGCAACGTGAGAAAACGTGGGACACACTAATCAACCAGCGTATACGCGCAGTCTGATCAGAGTCTCCGTCGTCCGTAAGAAAAAAACTTTGCTGCACACTCGACAATCTTAACCCTTGGCTTGCTGAATAAATTAAGTTGCCACACCCACTTCTAATTTTCAGCCATCAAATTACCTGATCCAGGTTGTTGATATAAATTCACATACTTAACGGCAAACAGTGCAGATCCAGATCAGTTGGCTTCTTCAGAAGCCAACTGATCTGGGTCTACACTGTTTGCAAATGCAGGGTATATCCGGGCTCAGCAGGATAAGGATTAAATTTGCCCAGTGAAGATTCTAATCAGACTGTGCAGTCATAGAGCGCAGTCATAGAAAACACCCTCCATAGGTACCGGATAAGATTGTTGTAACATAAAACAGAGCGAACAACGAATACTCTAAATCAGTCGACTGTTCGGATGCAAGATCAGAGTCTTCGCTGCTCGCATATATATACTAAACCACTGGTCATCTTAATTTATATACTTTTCTTGAAAGGTTTGTAATTTTATTTTTTTTTTTTTTAAGAGACGATTCAAAACTGTGATCAAACGGTAATTTATCAGAATTGCAAATTATAATCTGATCCTAGACAAAGCAGTAAATTGCGTCACTGGAGAACAAATCAACAGCTACAGGTATGTCAAGCGACTAACTAAGTCTCTTAACACAGGTAGACGGAATGCTGCTCCGAGTTTAGAATGGCTACAGTCTCCAGTGACATTTTTCCCTTTTTTTTTTTTTTTTTTTTTTTTTTTTTTTTTCTTGTTACCCTGTTTGATAATACACTAAAATAAAACCAAATAATATCATGATAATAAAGGCTGGTCACTATGACCAGCCTTTTCAGTCATGATTTTTTTTTTTTTTTTTTTTTTGTTCTATTTTAGTGGATTATCAAACAGGATTATAGAAAAAAAATAGTCACTGGAGACTGGAACCAGTCTACCCCGTGTTCTACAACCAGGAAGCACTACAACGCTACCCAAAAAAAAGATTTTGATAAGAGTTCTTCCTTTTGCATTGCACTTCTAAAGTTGAAGCTACCGTCAAGACACCCCAGAAAGGGAAGATCAGCGGGAGTTAATACCCCATTTTAGCTGAAGTATTCGGACAAGCAGGCCCGATCAACCATCTTAAATCCAAACGCGACGGTTAATCAGGGTCTGAATATTTGCCACTCCCGCGAAAAAAGGATCTTAAAATAATTTCACATTTCGCTAGTCTATGATTTATATTATTCAAATTTCTTGTTCACATTATATCCATGTAAAACATTGCATGCAATAAATTCATTGTTTGTCTGTTGATACATTCTGTTACTTTGGACACGAACCGAGAAAGTGTCTACGTTTAGAATACTACATGTCATTTTTATTTATTTGTTTATTTATTTATTTATTTATTTATTTATTTATCTATTTACTTTTATTTTATTTTTGTTCGAACGATAAGTAAAACAAAATAATTTTTATATAAAAAAAAACGTTTTCTACACACATTACGAAAACATGCCTATTCAAATATACTGAAAATTTTACCACAAAAAATGAAAATTTTCAGATAAAAAAATCTTATATTTTCATATTTCTGCTCAAATAGATTGTGGGTACTCGTTAGAACCGCCTCGACCAGGCGGTTCTAACGAGTACCCAAAATCTATGTTTTTGAGCAGAAATAAGAAAAAATAATGTATACCCCTGTAAACCCCAGTTTTACTATATAAAAGTGGGGTTTAAGGGGGTAAAAATTATATAGGTATGTTTTCGTGATGGTTTACTTAAATAGAAAGGAAGCAATCAGAAACAACCGTGAAAAGAAATAAAATTTATAAATGGGCCTACAGGTAAATTTGGACATGTAGGTGACAGCTAGCTTTCAAGAAGGTACTTTCAGTTGTCTGGATGAACGTAGCGTATAATTGTTACAAATTACACTTACCGGCTAATGTAAGGTAACGCAATAAAATAAACAATTTGTAAGTAAACTGTTTGTCTTGGCCTTACAAACTGATTCTAAATGAGATACATTAACGCTTAGCATGCTGGGTAAAATTTTTTCAGTAAATGACAATTTGAAATATTTTTTTCTTATTTTTCTCAGAAAACAGGTTTGACATTTCAAGCAAATTATCTCAATTTGCATGAAATGTCAAAACCTATTTTCTAGAAAAATAAGCAAAAACTGTCAATTCATCTTCTGCTAATTTTGCCTAGAGAGTGGTAAAGGTTAGGGACCTGGGTGAAGAGGTGGTAAATTATAAGATGGTAGCTTTATTGTGTTTATTCCATGTAATATAAATAAAACGAATTCCTTTACCATATTCGCCCAGTTTAGCAATAGTAAAGATATTACTGTTGACTCTCGTTTACATCTGAACACTGATAACTCAGAGTTCTGCTTAACGCTTAGCATGCTGGGTAGAATTTTCAGCAGACGACATATCGTAATGTTTTTCTTATTGTTTCGAGGAAACAGGATTTAACATGTCATGCAATTGTAGACAATTTGCATGGAATGTCAAATCTTGTTTTCTGAGAAAAATAAGAAAAATATTACAAATTTGTCGTCTGCTGAATAAGCCCAGAGAGTGGTAAAGGTTAATTCAAACTAAATAAAAGGCAATATTATTGTACTTTCATAAATGTACATTACATTTAAACTCCTTTTATATTAAACTACTGTTATCTCAAACCAAATATGATTCTGGCTCCTTGGATTTGAGATAACGATAGTTGACTGTATAGTCATGATCAGCAAACCTAAGAGGGCTGGATACATGTACACATGGTATATTTGTGCAACTTTTACCAAGGGCGATAACTTTATTTGTTTTCCTGCACACCAAGCTTCTTCTTAAAAGTAGAACTTCTCTAAATTAAAAGAATTTGCTCACACAGGAGGAAATTGTTCCCTTTTAGAATAGGCCTCTCTTGATCAGGGAGACAAAACGAGTTTGATATAGTTGCCTCACCTTAAAGGGTACATGTGCATGTAGCAGCTGCCCTTAACCCTGGGTCGTCGGACCCGGATATATCCTGCCTTTGCAAACAGGTGTAGATCCAGATCAGTTGGCTTCTTCAGAAGCCAACTGATCTGGATCTACACTGTTTGTCATTCAGTATGTGAATTTGTGTCAATATCTTGGAACAAGTAAATCTGATTGGCTGACAATTTGAGGTGGGCGTGGCCTCTTCATTTATTCAGCATGACAAGAGGTAAGAACACTGAATGATCAGATGCAAATGAATAATAAAGCTCTAAATGACTGTTGCCTCCGCAAGAGAAATTTGGATGCGGGCGTTTCTGCATTTTGGCGGGAAAATTGCCCGAATACAATCTAGCATTGAAAAACCTTTAGCTGAGCCGCCACTTACTGTAGGTAGAAACTGGGATTAATTTTAATCTTAAAGAAATGTTCTCGTTTTAAGTAGATTTATGTAAAGAATAGTTGTGTCGCATGAAACAGAAGAGAACCATTAGGTGTTTTAATTTTGTGGACGCACCTCAGAATTTTGTTACAAAAATGTATCCTGCAACACGGTGTAAAGCATTCTCCACATAAAACATAGCACAGAATGTGACTATTTGTCTTTTGTTAACTTTAAATATCTTGATGATTTCAATAAACTCTTCCATCATGAATGTCGGGAGATTCCATTATGTGTCTAAAGGGATATTGTTTAAAAATTGCCTCAACAATTTCAGTTATTGCACAATTTGTAAACAGTGTTGACCCTGATTAGACGCAATATTCTGTTACTGCAATGTTTGTGATATCACGTTAAACAGTGTAGATCCTTATCAGAGGCCATGTTCTGGATCTGCCCATCACGAAAACATGCCTATATAATATTGACCCTAAACCCCACTTTTATATAGTAAAACTGGGGTTTACAGGGGTATACATTATTTTTCTTATTTCTGCTCAAGAACATAGATTGTGGTACTCGTTAGAACCGCCTCGTCGAGGCGGTTCTAACGAGTACCCACAATCTATATTTTGAGCAGAAATATGAAAAATATCAGACTTTTTATCTGAAATTTTTTATATTTTTGGGGGTAAAATTTTCAGTATATTTGAACAGGCAAATCTCGTAATGCAATCTCCGTTTTGTTGGACACAAGATATAAATGTGTTAAACCTGCTTATTCAGTTAATGCTTAACATGATGGGTAAAAATTTCAGCAGATGACATTTTGAAATATTTTTCTTGTTTTTCCAGACAATAGGCTTCGGTCTTTCATGTAAATTGTCTCAGCAGGTGCATGTTTGCATGAAAAGTCAAGGCGTATTTTCTGGGGGGAAAAATCACCAGTTTGTCGTCTGCCGAATAAGCCCAGAGAGTGGTCAAGGTTAAACTACCAGGCAGCCATTCATACAATGGATGAAGCCGAAAGCATCAATTATACATGTAGTGGACAGTTGGACATCACAATTTAGTAGGCAGATAATGTGTACAATGGCCTTGTAATGACCGCATTTCCATCAAAACTGACCAGAAAAACAAGTGTATACATTATTAGCCACTTAAAGAAACAAATGTCCAATGACATTTGACAAGGTTCTTTTTATATGTGGCTGTTGATTCTCACAAGATCACTGGTCGGTGGAAATGTCTAAAATAGACAAATATCATTGCGGTTAGGTAAGGATTATAAATACTAGCGAAACGAAAACGATCAAAAATTTCAGTTAATTGTAGTAAACACAGTAGGAACTCCAGCACTTAAACACTTAGCATGCTGAAAAAAAAAGTTCAACAGACGATAATTTGAAATATTTTTTTATTATTATTTTTCCCAGAAAATAGGCTTTGACAATTCATGAAAACTGCCTGAAATACCAAAACCTATTTTCTGGGAAAAACTAAGAAAAATATCATTACAAAAACACGCCTATTCAAATATATAGAAAATTTCCCCTCCAAAACTAAAACTTTCAGATAAAACTCTGATATTTTTCAGATTTCTGCTAACAATCTGTGTTTCTGAGCAAAAATAAGAAAACTCATGTATACCCCTGTAAACCCCATTTTTACTATATTGAAGTGGGGTTAAAGGGGGTCAAAATTATATAGGCATGTTTTCGTGATGCTATAATTTATCGCCTGCTGAATTTGCCCCTAGCGTGCCATGTGTAAATGGTGGAAATGAAGTAAAATGAACATTATAATTTGTCATTTTGTCATCCGTCTTTCAGTTTAAATTTAGAATAGAGAGTTTAGCGCATGATTTTGTAACTTTTTATCATATTACAAATTTTCAATAACTACTGTTTACCAAAACAAGTGCTATCTTCTATAATGAAATGCGGTGATATCTGATCACAGTGACAATTGCTTTGATAGAACATTGTCAGATGAAATTAACACATTTATTGAACGTGCTAAAAACTGTCTGCCACTTTTTTAAGCAAGTAATAATTTTATCATCCCACGATCGCATGAATAAAAGAGGAACGTTCGTGGGCCAGGTGTTAGGTTTGTCATCGTTTGCATGTGACATTTTTTTCTCTAGATTAGGTATATTTTTAATGCTTACTTTTGCTCGCAAAACAAGTCTGTATGTATTTTAATTTTGTTTCTTATTTTTACCAGAAAATTGAGGCTTGTTTTTTTTTTTACAAATTTATTCCACCTTTCATTTGACATGCAACCTACATTATACAAAACAGTCAACCTACATTGTACACAAGAATCAACCTTCATGATACACAAGTTTAAAATACACTTTCAGGAAACTCTGTCAAACTGTTTGTCAACCTTCTGAAAAAGGGAGTTAATTCTTTCCTTTCAGAATATATACTCATTTTCATCAGGGGCCATAGGATCAGGCAACCAAACAGTCAGGTCCTGTCCCAGCGGTGCTTCAAATGCTATTCAGACCACATGCTTTAGCTGAGATGTCCTGCTCCACAGATAGGTTGGTGAGTTGAACGAGTTGAACGTCACTCCTGAAAATGGCCACTTATTTGTGCAGTTCGTCGCATTTGTCAAGGAAAACAAAACAAACAAAAAAACGCATCAGCAATGTCGTTTTCAGCGTCGTTACGTCTTGTGTCTGCTGAAAAAATTACGTTTTTTTTTTTGTTTTTTTTTTGTTTGTTTTTTTTTCAAAGCTGTGTGTTTTATGAGTGCATGTGTACGAGTTTAAACAGCGTCTGTAGGTTTATAGTGTAACTACAAAATTAGCCCGGAATCGATTCGCTAAACATGGGGTTTTGTGTTAACATTTCCTTCGTATCGCTTCCAAAATGGAGCTGCTTTTGGAGAAAAGAATTTGCTTCTTCTGGGAACAAAGTCTTTCCTTTAAGAGCAGCCCAAGTGATAAAGAAGGAAAGTGATATTCATCACGAAAACATGCCTATATAATTTTGACCCCCTTAAACCCCACTTTTATAAAGTAAAACTGGGGTTTACAGGGGTATACATTATTTTTCTTATTTCTGCTCAAAAACATAGATTGTGGGTACTCGTTAGAACCGCCTCGTCGAGGCGGTTCTAACGAGTAACCACAATATATGTTTAGAGCAGAAATATGAAAAATATCAGAATTTTTTATTTGAAAATTTTCATTTTTGGGTGGTAAAAATTTCAGTATATTTGAATAGGCATGTTTTCGTAATGTAATGTCAAGCGATCTCTTTTTATTGCAAATATTTTCCTTACGTACATGTGTACATGTAATGTGACGAGCCGTCTCATCAGGATCTACAATGTCTGCCATTCTGTTCTTGACTTTTGACTGAAATCCCTATTTACAAAAATGGATGCCCAAATATAGATACGGAAGAGTCCATTGCAGAAACTCAGGGGTGAAAGACGTAAACGCTTTGCGACTCGTTTCTTGAAGATTGGAGCTTGGCATCTGAAGTACCGAATATCCTAGAAGAAAGGACCCGAAACTGAAGCTTGAAGGTACTGTCGAGTTTAATGCCCTGGTTATACAGTACATTTTTGACGAATAATAAGACGTTCAAAATTTTATCTTTTTAGAGCTCGGACGATCGGATTTCAGGCCGTATATTAATTTCTGTCAGACGTTCTTCATAAATCATGTGTCAAAATGGGTTTATGATTAAACAGATAAATGCGTCTTATCAGAGAATTATTTGACTTTTACACCAATGTAATATAATAATTAATCGGCTTATTTGAAACAGATAATATTTTATAATTTAGTATCTATTTCATACAACAGCAGCCTTTTATGATAGAAGCTAATATCCTCATTTTTTCGCCATATATCATTGTGTCCAAATCACTGTCCGTCGGTTTTCATTATAGACAGAGAACCTCGGCCTCTGATACGGACGAAACACTAACAAACATCGCGCTTCCGGTACAAACAGGGCATATTTGATTAGAACATATCCCTGTTCAACTAAATCAGATGTATGGCGATGCCTAAATTTTCAGATTTTGTTCGCAGATTTTCTTACCAATCCAACTGACAGTGTTTTTTTTTTTTTTTTTTTTTTTTTTTTTTTTTTTTTTTTTTTTTTGCCAAACAACTGTGCTCTCTTAGACTGGAATCTGTATGTACATGGTCCGTGTCCGTGTTCACGTTCGTAGCCGCTTCATTGTTTGTATACAGCTTTCTCCAACCTTCGCACCCCACCCCCTCCCTAAACGTAGCCTAGTGGATAGGAGAGTTGACAATCCATTTGTGGTTCGAGCCTCGCTCGGGTCACAAGCGGGAAAGCCAAGTTCTGCTTACGGATGGTCGGGTGGTTTTTCCCCGGGTTCGCCGTTTTTCGCCCACCTTTGATGAACGATCGGCTCGACATAAGTGAAATATTCTTGAAAGGGCCGTAAGACCCAAATCAAAATAAATAAATAAAGAAATAAATAAAAATTCAGTGTTTGCATGAAGTGGACGCGTCTTCAGATCGGCCAGTAAAGTTACATACTCTGATGAGGGCCTTTTCTAAACAACGATATATTCAACAAGTTCCAACGATACAGTAATCGGACAGCAAATGCCATGACCCCGAGGTTATAAAACTTTTTTCATGCTCAACTCAGCTGAGCATGAAATTTGTCTGCTAATAAATCTCAAATCACTAACAATTGCAAATTCTATCTTGCTAATCATACTTAAGCATGAAATTTTTTCTGCTAATAAATCTGAAAATGCCAACTGTTGTTGGCATTTTCATATTTATTAGCAGAGAAAATTTCATACTCAGCTTTGAGCATGAAAAAAGATTTATAACATCGGGGCCCGGTCAGAATGCGAGCAAAACGGTATATGCGCTGTCGAGCGGTGGGTTGGATGGGAGCAGTGTATCCGTGCAAAGCTACCTCAGTGAAATATCCAACCAAATTCTATTCCTAGACGTGTTTTCCAGCACGGACCTGCTAAACTACTCGTATATTCTCAAAGTTTCCCTGATATACCCGGATTTTCACTGTGTGTTTTTACACATAGTGAAAACCTGCGTATATCAGAGAAAGGTCCTAACGCGGACCTGTTCATTACGAAAACATGCCTATTAAAACATACTGAAAATTTTATTACCAAAAAATGAAAATTTTCAGATAACAAAATCTGATAGTTTTTCTTATTTCTTCTCAAAATAGAGATTGTGGGTACTCGTTAGAACCGCCTCGACGAGGCGGTTCTAACGAGTACCCACAATCTATGTTTTTGAGCAGAAATAATAAAAATAAAGTATACCCCTGTAAACCCTAGTTTTATAAAAGTGGGTTTTAAGGGGGTCAAAATAATATAGGCATGTTTTCGTGATGTTACCCCATTTTTGCTTTGTGGAGTATTCCATTATCAAAACTAGATTAATCTATTTTTTGTATTTAAAGGAGCGTTAAGTGGCAGAGTGTAATTGCCTGAGAGAGAAGGGGGCAGTGAATGGGAGTCATGATACTATGTACAGTTTTTCATGTACATTTCATTTCATTGGCAAGCGATGCGTTTACATTAACGGCCAAAGTTTACCCTTTGGAACATGGGTCTAGTCAAACATTAACGTTATTATCATTATATGTTTCGTTTAGCAAATGTCATTGAGGCAGTCTAGTTCTAGGGTGGAGTCGAAATAAAGCTAGAGTGGACGTCGACTTACGTCGCCTTACGTCATTATTATTTACAAAAGAGCCGCAACGTCAGAAAACGTACCTCCGGACATGTGCGTAACAGAATCTCCACCGGACGCATTTTGGCTATCCGAGGATGCAAAGGTACTTCAAGCGGAGAACAAAGACTCAGATTAGACTGCGCGGATGCGTAGGATGATCTGAGTGTTCGTTGGGCACACATGGTAGAATGTACTTTTCTCATGTTGCAACAGAATTGATATTCAGCATAAGATGACCTTTATGCCGTATGCGGGTAACGAAGGCCCAGATCAGCCTGCGCATTCGCGCAGGCTGATCAGGGCCTTCGTTGCCCGCTTAATAAATCAATGGACACCGGAGAATGTATCGGTGAAAAGAGAAGGCTTAAATTAGAGTGTGCGGATGCATAGCAGGCTTCGCCCTTAGCTGTTCGCCTATGCCATAAGGGCTATTTCCCCCCGTGAAGCATTATGAAACTCCCTGACAGTTGTGCACGAAAGAACCTTCCAATGCTATTGGTCCCAGTATTTACCAGAAATATTTGGACAGACTGAACTAAACAAACGCGTTAAACTCAAATCAGACGCGGCGTCTGATCAGGGTCTACACAGTTTACCATTCATCTAGCAGAATGTCGATAGAACAACAGGTAGTCACATGGTTGCATTTCACGAAATCTGTAAAAATACCGTTTTAATCAAGCAGATGTAAAAAAATACATATACATACATATAAAGAAAACAACAAATAATAAATGAGTTAAACAAATAAATGCAGTATGTATTATTATCATTACGCCATTATTTCATTTTCTGTCATTCCATCACGAAAACATGCCTATATAATTTTGACCCCCTTAAACCCCACTTTTATATATAAAAACTGAGGTTTACAGGGGTATACATTATTTTTCTTATTTTTGTTCAAAACATAGATTGTGGGTACTCGTAGAAACCGCCTCGTCGAGGCGGTTCTAACGAGTACCAACAATCTATGTTTTGAGCAGAAATATGAAAAAAATTAGAATTTTTCATCTGAAAACTTTCATTTTTTGGTTGTAAAATTTACAGTATATTTGAATAGGCATGTTCTCATAATGATTTCATCTCATGCTTCGGAGAAGCCTGCGAAAAAACAAAAAAAGAAAGAAAGATGTTATGCGACAGATTTCATGCTTAGTTTAACCCAAACATGGTTGATAGTTATTCTATCCTCTTTAAATGTACACGTTTTATCTGTGATGTTTCAGTGACTGAGTTACTCTATATGAGCCGAACAATTATTTCGTACAGTCAACCCTCTCTATACCGACACTCGATACAACGATAAATTTGTTATAATGACAATTTGAATGTCACGAAACCTTCGCTCAAGAGGTGACAGTTGATGAGAAATTATGCAAGAATATTGCATTAAAACTTCAAGCAACATATGTTTTGGATATTTGTTAGAATCGCCTCACCGAGGCGATTCTAACAAATATCCAAAACATATGTTCTATGAGTAAATAAGAATAAAACAAAACCTTTCTTACATATCATTCTATCCAATGAAAATTCTTTACAACAGCAAATTCATTTTAATGGCAACATCCTTGGAAACAAATGCTGTCGTTGTAACGAGGGTTCACCGTATTGTTTTACAACATTTGAACCTAGGGTGAAGATTTGGTATCAGTAAAACTGATTTAAAGCCCCGGTAGTTTTCACTAAGGCAATGGTTCTTGTGTTGACCGGTCTTTATAAGGCTTTGTTGCCCCTAGCTGCATGTTAAGTCCTATCTGTATTCTTGTATTGTGGTCACCCGCTGTATGACTGCATACTTTGTTTCTGTTTTGTTGTCCTACGCCATGCTTTCTTGTCCTAATGATAGCATTGCGATGACCTCACTTCAACAGCTGCACACTTTGTTTTAATGTCGTACGCCATGCTTTCTTGCCCTGATGCTAGCATTTATCATTACCTCACTTCAACGGCTGCACACTTTGTTTTCTGTTTTGTTTTCGTACTCCATGTTTTCTTTTTCTGATGCTATTAGTTATAACATTGCGATCATCTCACTTCAACGGCTGCACACTTATTCGAACATTGGTTGAAGATTTTATATATATATATATATATATATATATATATATATATATATATATATATATATATATATATATATATATATATATATATATATATATATATCTTAATCAACTGTGTGATGTGTTATTATTTGTGTGTTCTAAGATGGCTGATGAGACCAATCTTAGCTCTAAACTGCCTGTTGCAGATAGAACAAGAGATGTCTGAGGAAGAAAGCTCTGTCGGTGATGCCTTAGCTCTGGCTTTCTGCTGTGCACGTTTCTGCTCGGCTTCGCTGATTCTTTTTGCTTCGTATTCACCAGCTCCCCTTTTTATGAGGCCTCGCCACTTTGTACGATCCTGTGCAATCTGTTCCCATGACTCTGTTGGTTTGCTGAAGTCTTTAAGGGAGGCTTTGAGGATGTCCTTGTATCGCTTCTTCTGACCAACATGGGAGCATTTTCCTACTTGAAGTTCTCCATAGAGGATTTTCTTTAGCAAACGTTCATCAGGCATTCTGGTAACATGGCCTGTCCATCTTAACTGTGCCAATTCCAGAAGAGTATGTACACTCTGCAACACTGCCCTTTTCAGAACTTCTGTGTCTGGAATCCTGTCTTGCCACTTGATCTTTAGAAGTTTTCTAAGACAGCTTGTATGGAAGTGGTTCAGACTTTTGGCATGCCGTTGGTAAACTGTCCAAGTTTCGCATGCGTATAACAGTGTTGGCAGCACTACCGATCTATATACTTTCAGCTTTGTGTCAAGTCTGATTCCACTCCGGTCCCAAATACTTCCACGTAGCCGCACTAGCTTTGGCAATTCTAGCATTGACTTCATCATCAATGTGCACAACTCTAGACAATCAGCTTCCAAGTTAGGTGAACTTGTCTACCACTTGCAGTCGTTGACCTTTCACTGTGATGGTAAGGCTTTCCAGGTGCTGGCTGATATACTACCTCAGTTTTTTTATGCTGATTGTGATATCATAGCTGTCACATGCATCAGATACTTGATCCACACCTTTTTGCATTTTCTCTTCTGTTGGAGCACCCTTTGCCATGTCATCAGCAAAGAGGAACTCGTCTAGCACCTCTGTCTGCACCTTAGATTTAGCTTGCAACCTTCTTAGGTTGAAAGTTTTCCATCAAAGCGATACCTAATAGGTATACCATTGTCACCATCCTGGAAAGCATCTGTAAGCATGGCAGAAAACATCATGCTGAACAGTGTTGAAGCTAGTACACAGCCTTGCTTAACTCCATTTGTCACAGGAAATGGATCAGAAGACTCGCCATCATTTTGGATCCTTGCAAGCATACCACCATGGAACTGCCGCACCATTGCTATGAATTTGGCAGGACAGCCAAACTTTGCCATAATTTTCCAAAGTCCCTCACGAATGACAAATGCTTTGGTAAGGTCGACAAAGGTTATGGCATTTTTCTTGAAGCTGTCGTGCTGTAAAGATCATGTCTGTTGCTCCTCTGTTTTTCCTGAATCCACACTGGCTTTCTAGTAGAAGCTCTGACAATGTGTGTTGCTGATTAAGATGACATGCGCTGTGAATTGGATTATAGTGAGGGAGAGGTGCGCAGAGTCAACCTCACTCTCTCATCTTGACCTAGCTGGATCCAGAGGCAAGACAGTGTCAGGACATCCGGAGTTAAGCCCGGATGCAGTGGATGACCATGACTTCTTTTGTGCCTTGTCATGCTCTCTATGCTCCACAACATGCTGCTGCATCGCCATTTATAAACCCCTGGTAATTTTTATACAACTGACCGTTCTAAGGCGATGGTTCTAGTGTCGATTGTTCTTTTTGCGATCCAATGATTGCTTGCTGCCGAGCCTTTTTTCATATTTTGTCCTGTTCGTTGTCTTATTGCTGTGTTTAGTGGATCCTGTCTGGCATTGTGATCACCTTGTTGGGGAAGAAAGAGCTTGTTGGTTTGCTTTTATTTGTTCTGTGGCACGTGTTCTGTCTATCATGGTTTGTTTTCTCTTTCTATTCTTGTCATTGGTAGGCTAATTTCTTTGATTGTGGCTCTTTCTGGACTTCTAATATACTTTTGCTTAAAATTTAGGACAGGCATGGTAAGGAGTGAAGGTGTATGTATAAATGATACCAATTTGTACAAAACGAATAAATGGGCCGAGTCACAATAAAAGCATTACTGCTGAATAGGCGAATGGTCAAAGACGCATATCAGCCTGCGCATCGCTCAGTCCGATCAGTTTGGAATGATTTACCATGAACATGTTTTGATAATATCTGAAAACATCGTATAAATAATTAAATAAATAAATTAATAGATAAAGTGTTATCCGAGTTTGAAAACTGAATGATTTTGATACGATATCACCGCAGACAACGAACGCGTGTGTATGCGTGCGTGCGTGCGTGTATATGTGTGAGTTGGTTGTGGCGCGGGTGTGTATCCGGTCATTTTTCAATGTTACTTTAGTCTTGTGTATTATTCGAAATGACAAAATTTGATAAGACTATTTCCACCTTTTTATGCTTTACATTTTCAGACTGACATGAAATAACTGTAGTTGAAAAATAGAAAACCAGACATCATACTTTCCTCGAACAACTTGTCATCTTTCATGAAAACAAGAAAAATATATAAAACGCAAACACTCTCCCACGTAAACATATGCAAGTCTGAATATTTCTGTTCTTACCAGAAACAAACGAGCCAGGGCACAACATTCCCAACGTACACAAGTGTATTTCATATGCGTCCAGCGATGACTCAGATCAGCCTGCGCATCCACACAGGCTCATCAGTGTCTTTGCTGTCCGCCTGAAGACGCTGTGGATCCTTGGCTCCACAATGTGCGCTGCGAATACTCTGATCAGACTGCGCGGATGCGCAGGCTGATCTGAGTCTTCGCTGGGCGCACATGCAATATTGTAGGACATGCTGTGCCCCGGCTCAAATGCGATTAGACAAGTTCCAAATGTTACATTTTTCTCGTTCCAAAACTTCATCTGAGAATAATTACGTCAGCGGCAATATTGTTCATTATTCGCTAATTTCACCCTTATTTCACGCCGTGAGTTTTATCACACTGTAAACCAGGTGATAAAAATCTCTGCACAAGATGTTTATCTGTCAAACAATCATAGCTAAATTACATCCATTCATCTGTAAGAATGGTAGAACAACAATTAAATACCTCCATATATATGTATTGCGTCATTTTATGTTTGATTGTGCCTGCCATCTATCAAATTATGTTTGCTTTGCAAGATTCATTTTCGCTTCAAAACGTGTTTAAACCTCAAGTATTCTCCCGTATAATCAGCCGTTTAGATTCACTTTCTCTCTAAAAACACGTTTTAACTTTGAGCATTCTCATCGCGAAATAAACAAGTTTATTTTTTTTCTGTAACAGTTTTGTTTTCTCGCAAGGGGAAACGGACACGACTACTTACGTTAAAACTCCTACCCTTTTCTTGCCTCGTTTTTTTAATTCCTAAGGCCTAAGTAAATTCTTTTTCTTATTTTCTGAGAATATTATATCTAGCATAAGATACATGTATAAACAACATTAGCACTCAAGACAATGCCATGAAATAATGATATGAGACACAATACAACGTCAGGAAACATACTTATGGACGTGCGCCTCGCGAAGATTCAGATCAGACTGCGCATTCGCGCAGTCTGATCTGAATCTTCGCTGGGCACATTTTGGATAGCCAGCGATGAAAATTTCCTCGTGCTGACAACGAAGACTAAGATCAGATTGCATATTTAAGTTTTCGTAGGGCGTACATGTCAGAAGGTACGTTGCGGACTAGATATGTTTCATTACCGACGTACATACGGAAACTAAATTTTGAACGTAGCATTTTAAAAGCAATAGACAAAGTAACAAGACCTTATATTGACCAAAGTACCTTCTATACATGAAACAAGACTAAATTTGATTGATTGTTGGTAGTGGGGTTTAACGACCGGTTAACTCTTGTGGGTCATTTTGTGTCGTCTCCCAGAGAAAGGGAGAAAAGAGATAGAAGAGATAGTAGAGGAGATGAAAGAGAGGGACAGGGGAGAAAGAGGAACAGGAATGAAAGTGAAGAAACAAGAGAAATAAAAACATTACCCCTCTACCCTTACCTGCTACAAGGGTAGCAGGTCTTACCAAATGGAAGCCAATATCAGTTGGACGCCCCGGTGACGTAAGATACCCGACACCTTCGCCACACCCAACCACCCCTAGCACTAAATGTGAGAAACTTTCATACGTCAATGAATTGACCTTCATTTTCATATCGTATTTGTTGTTCCTTATGTGACGACTAATGGAACTGACGTCTTTATGTGTATTTACATTATCATAGCTGATCTATTATTGCTCCCCGCAATACAATACTCTCTCTCTCTCTCTCTCTCTCTCTCTCTCTCTCTCGAGAGAGAGAGAGAGAGAGAGAGAGAGAGAGAGAGAGAGAGAGAGAGAGAGAGAGAGAGAGAGAGAGAAACTAATTCAAACATTGAGAGAGAGAGAGAGAGAGAGAGAGAGAGAGAGAAACTAATTCAAGCATTTTAAAAACACAAGTAAATTAGTAAATTACCTTCCTATACATAGTTTGAATGGAATATTTTCATTTCTTAGACAATGGAATTTTCTGTTTGAGTTGTAGCCGATAAGTGTTTTGAAATTTCAAATCTTAAAATCTCTTTACGTCATGAAACATAATTGGTGTTTAGCAATGACGTTATGACAGCTGCCAGTTTTTGAACAATTTTTCTCCTGCACAACGTACACCTCCACAAAGTATGTTGTATTTTTCAGATAAAAAATTCTGATATTTTTCATATTTCTGCTCAAAACATAAATTGTGGGTACTCGTTAGAACCGCCTCGACGAGGCGGTTCTAACGAGTACCCACAATCTATGTTTTTGAGCAGAAATAAGAAAAATAATGTATACCCTTGTAAACCCCAGTTTTACTATATAAAATTGGGGTTTAAGGGAGTCAAAATTATATAGGTATGTTTCCGTGATGCATCCTCTGGGCAATTTCCGCAGACGACAAATTGGTGATATATTTTTTTTTTTCTTTTCTTTATCCAGAAACAGGCTTTGATATTGCATGCACGTTGTCTCCAAAGGAGACTACCTTAAAAAATACAATAAAAAACAATTCACCTATTTTCAAGAGTGATACATTTTCTAAAAGACTGTTTCTATAAGGTAGTGCCATTTGAATACAAATCATTGCGTTGTTTTGCACGTGCATTTTATGTAAATTAGCCATTGGGTAGATCATGTAAACAAAACGACAAAACAGAAGTGCATGTCACAGACAGGCTTGCTCTCAGATAGGGGGTGGTCGGGTGGTGCGAAGGTGCTGTGTATCTTACATCACTGGGGCGTCCAACTGATATTGGCTTACAGTTGGGCAAGGCCTGCTATCCTTGTAGTGGGTAAAGGTAGAGGGGGGATGTTTTTATTTCTTCTGTTTCTTCACTTTCATTCCTGTTCCTCTTTCTTCCCTGTCCCTCTCTTTCATCTCCTCTACTCTCTCTTCTATCTCTTTTCTCCCTTTCTCTGGGAGACGACACAAAATGACCCTCAAGGGTTGACGTGTCGTTAAACCCCAACACAATCAATCAATGCTCTCAGATAATGTGCCCTGGTTAATTTCGTTTAATGCTGCACATGAAGATATACATTACGAAAACGCACCTATTCAAATATATTGAAAATTTCACCACCAAAAACTGAAAGTTTTCAGATAAAAAAAATCTGATATTTTTCATATTTCTGCTCAAAACATAGATTGTGGGCACTCGTTAGAACCGCCTCGGCGAGGCGGTTCTAACGAGTACCCACAATTTATGTTTTTAACAGAAATAAGAAAACTAATGTATACCCCTGTATACCCCAATTTTACTACATAAAAGTGGGGTTTAAGGGGATCAATATTATATAGGCATGTTTTCGTGATGCATTTCTTTGAATAAATAGATTCGTAAAGGAATTACCGTACACACAGAGAGAGAGAGAGAGAGAGAGAGAGAGAGAGAGAGAGAGAGAGAGAGAGAGAGACACGAAAACAGATTAAGTGTCGAATTTGGCTAGATTTGCCAGTTTCGGTCGATTAGTCCTCGTCAGTGACCTGCAAAGTTCTCGGTATGTGCTCAATGATCACAAAGAACCAAACATGGGTTTAACTTGTAATTACGCGTTTCCAATTTCCACAGCAAGACTAGTCCAATGAAACACAAGAGTTGTCAGAAGAAAACGTAGCTCGCCGAAAAGGGATGATCCGATATGAAAACAATTTTTGGAAGTGGTCATTGTTAAGAAGACAGTGATTGACTGATTGATTGTGAAAATCAGGACAAAAGCGGAAAAGCCAGATATAACTGAGATAAGGAAAGACCAAATCTGAGAAGACACATGGAGAAACTTAAAACAAAGTATTAGAATGTCAAACCGAGGGATAGGGTATATGCCATTGAAACGTCTTCCCTTAGGTTGGTATGGACGAAATATGAAAGCTATATCTTACATGCTGAATCCCTTAGTTTGATGTGGACGTATTATGCAAGCTATATCTTACATACTTCAGCAGTCATGTACGTTTTTCAAAACTTAAACACAGCTGTAAAAGACAAAGTATGACCTGACCGTGACCTAAGCAGAAGGTCAAACTGAGGAAGGGTTGTGTGCTGTTGAAAGGTCTTATCCTAAGGTAGATGCGGGTCAAATATTAAAGTCATATCTTGAATACTTCAGCAGTTACGTTCACTTTTCAAAACTTAAACGCAGAGCGAATTTGAGTTTAAATGACAAAGTATGACCTGACCTTGACCTAGGCAGAAGGTCAAATGGGCAAGGGGTGTGTGCTATTGAAAGGTCTTACCCTAAGGTAGGTGTGGGCCAAATATTAAAGCGGTATCTTGAATACTTTAGCAGTTACGTACAGTTTTCAAAACTTAAACGCAGAACTTAAACATGGGTGTAAATGACAAAGTGTAAACTGACCTTGACCTATATAGAGGGTCTAACTTGGGGATGGGGGGTATGCTATTGAAAGGTCTTACCATAAGGTAGTCGTAGGTCAAATATAAAAGCAGTACCTTAAATAATTAAAACACTATGCACACTTTTGAAAACTTCGAACAAAACTCAACAGTGCACAAATGCAATAAAACTTCAATGATAGCGCATGAACGGCTCGTCTACCGTGGCTGATTCGAACCCATTTATGAGTCCCTAGAAAATTCTTCTGATAGCTCAAGACAACACATATTTAAGAATATTCTAAGGAACATTGTCTTAATTTATCATGAAAGTGTATGTTGTATATACTCATTAGAACCGCCTCATCGAGGCAATTCCAATGAGAACACTCAACGTACCTTTATTTTATAGAATATCGCAGAGCCACCCCTAAAGTATCCTCATTTGTCTCCTGAACTGGCGCCATGATTAACCCTCAGTGGGTTGATTTCTAGCAGAAATATCCGTGGTCCCAAAGATGTTCGAGTCATTGCAGTTTGAAAGTAGGTTGAATTTTTATTGTTCATGGCTAGAAAAATATTCGACAGCACGATTCGTACGTCGAGAAAAAATGCAATTCCGACAGACACATACTTGTTAACCGAAAGATCAACTAACGCTGTGACAAAAAAAAAAAAAAAAAAAAAAATAGGGCGCTAGTAAAAGTTATTTTTATTCCAATTATAACGAACCATAATGATACCTTCCATCCAAGAAACATTATGCTATTCTGATAAGCGATCTGTCCTCCGCGGGCACGCTGTGTTCAGGCAACGTCGCATCAACGACGATGCAAAGTCATGACGTTGCATCGACCGTGATACGCCCTTGTATAAACGTGATGTACCAGCTGGTTGAGGATACGTAGATAATTATTAAACAGGGGAGCATTTACCAATACAGGGGCAAACGCAACGTCTTTAGAAATATTTTACTAGTATCCTAAATGCCCATTGAAATATGACAACTGTGTTTCTAGATAGTTTTAAAAGTACAATAGATATATACCAAACAAGGTCGGAACTGTATTTAGCCAGAGCAAATACTTTCTGATAAAATATGACAACATAATTTACAGCTCCCACGAACGATTTAAACCATTTCACTCCTTAGTTACTATAATTGACTCTTATCTTTGAACTTGGATTTGTCTATCAGAGTCTATTTCAGGAGCTTAGGGGGTGAAAGGTTTAAGGGTTACGGCCTATTTAAGGACAGTATGGTGTCTGTTGGGTTTAATTCTAACATATATATATAAGCTCTAGTTTCGATAAAACACAACAGTAATGCTGTAAACAACGAACTGACTAGCGCATGTTACATTGAATCCAAATCCACGAAGACGAGCACTGATGACGAAACGTAATATGACAAAGCCATTACAATGTATGCTAACATACCCTTGATACCTTTTTTTCAACAGCCGGACTGTGCTGTATGAAAGTATGACAGTAACAAGCTGCGCAATTCTCTGTGCTCTCAGACATGAGAGAACAGTCTGTTCGTCACTTTTATTTTATTAAAATGGTTCTTTGCTTCGGTTAATGAGGAAATTTTAGCCGTTTCTCAGTGCCTCACAGGTACCCCTAAATAAAGTTAAGTCCAAGGTGTGACCAGTCTGATATTGCCTGTTGCTTGTATAACCATCCAGTAGACACACTATAAAGTCAAGTATATCCCTTACATTCTGGCTAAATTTGTTTTTAGTTGTTGTTTTTTTTTTGTGTTTTTTTTTTGTGTGTTTTTTTTTTTTTAAGTGTGTGTGTGATACTTCTTACCAATGCCTTCGTAATATATGACATTTCTACAAAATAGTGCCAAGTAGTAATAATACAGAACCTAAATGACTTTATCCTGGTGAAGAAATGTCCCTGTTCAGGTATAAGAATAGCAAGCCCCGATCATTCTCATATGCAGATGTTGGTATTGACCATGACATTGTGATGATGACTTTCCAAATAAGGCTCAAAAAGTATACCAACCCACCAAGAATCAGGTTTGAACCTTAGGAAGCTGACTGCTCCAACAGTGATGAGTGCTTTCCATACAAGAATAGGTGGTAGATTTGAATCTCTTGCCACGCTGGTAGACGAACATGCTAAAATTGATTCCGTAGCCACCCATTTCAAGAAGGCGGTAACTGACACTGCAGCAGAACTTCTCGGTAAACATTGTCGGAAGAGGAAGCCCTGGGTTACCCTTGAGGCGCTTGATCTTGGTGACCAAAGACGAGACCTGAAGGAAAATAGTAATGAGTTTGACTGAGTTAACAATTACAGTCGAACCTCGATAGATCGAACACCGATGGCTTGTTTACCATGAATAATTCGAACTCGTTTTTGAGTCCCTACGAAGTTCTTCCGATAGCTCAAGAAAACAAATATTTAGGGAAATGTTCTTATTTTATCGTGAAATTGTATGTTGTGTGTACTCATTAGAATCGCATCATCGAGGCGATTCTAATGAGTACACTCAACATACAATTATTGTGTAGAAAATCGAAAAAAAAAACTAAATTTGCTTCCTGACTTGGCACCATAATGAACCCTCAGTGGCTCGAACCACCCATGTCTCGAACAATTTTCTATGGTCCCAAAGATGTTCGAGCCATCGAAGTTCGACTGTATAAAGAGATCAAAAGAAAGGTCAAGACAGAAATGAAAACAGCAAATAGAATCAAGGACTTGACAACGGAGAAACGAGGTAAATATACAACCATGCGTGTCTGGAAAGTGACTTACAGAGGAGCGTGAAATGCTTCAGCAGATGGAAAGAGTACTATTCAAACTTTTACAGCTATGAGATTGTTGGAGACCTAACAGTACTTGACTACTCATAGATACCGGACGGAGAGCATAGCCCCATTTTACGAGAAGAGTTGGAAGCAATAGTCAAAGCACTGAAGATGGTTGGAGTAGACAACATACCAGCAGAAACCAGGAGGAGACGCCATGATAGAATTACTTACCTCAGTCTGCAACAAAGTCTGGAAGACAGTAGAATGTTCAACTACATGGACTCGTCCCCTTATTGTCACACTCCGAAAGAAAGGAAACTTGCAACTATGCCAAAACTACAGAACAATCAGCCTTATCAGTAATCCTATGTAAGGCTATGCTAAAGATCATCTTGAATAGACTCCAACCACAAGCTGAAGAGATTATTGAAGGGGGTGGGTGGGGTTGCAAGCGGGATTCAGAGCGGGAAAGAGCACCACGGAGCAGATATCCTCTGGGTTCAATTTACGGCTCCTCTATGAAAAGTACATGCAAAATCAGCAGAACCACTATCATTTCTTCATAATTTTAGAGAAAGATTTTGACAGGGTTTGTCTTGGAGACTGATGGGCAAATACAAAAAAAAGAACAATACCAATGACAACAATATACGAGTCATGGAAAACCTATATGACAGGGCACAGAGTATCGTACTATTCAATTACAGCACTGAAGAATGGTTCAAAACCACAGTCGGAGTCAAACAAGATTGTCTGCTTTCACAAACCCTCTTCAATATCTTCTTAGAAAGATTCAAAAGTGGGACACTACAAGGCCATGAACGTAGTTTCAGCATTGGAAGACGTCTTACATGTATTACAGTAAATATCCTAAAATTTCGAACACTTTATTCTATACAATTTTGAAAAATTTTGCTTTTTATTCAATTGTGTCTCGGGAAATTTAGTGGAATGGCAAACAGTGTAGACCCTGATCTTCAAGAGCAGTCTGATTTGGGCCTGCACTGTTTGCATATGCCATTTTGTCAGCAACTTTAGTGTACGATATTTTAGCAAATTTACCGCTTTGCAGATGACATTGTTGTGAATGCTGAAGAGGACAAAGAACCTATTGTTCTGGAAAATCATATTCAAAGAATCACCAAAAGATACAAAATGGAGATTCGTCCTGACAAGAAGAAAATATTGAAAAACAACCTCGATGGCTTCCAAGGAGAGACCGAGATAAAAGGTCAGAGAGAACTTCAAATATCTGCAATATTCATCACGAAAACATGCCTATATAATTTTGACCCCCTTAAACCCTACTTTTATATAGTAAAACTGGGGTTTACAGGGGTATACATTAATTTTCTTATTTCTGCTCAAAAACATAGATTGTGGGTACTCGTTAGAACCGCCTCGTTCTAACGAGTACCCACAATCTATGTTTTGAGCAGAAATATGAAAAATATTAGAGTTTTTTATCTGAAAATTTTCGGTTTTTGGAGGTGAAATTTTCTATATATTTGAATAGGCGTGTTTTTGTAATGTAATGAGGGTTCCTCTTTTTCAGGATTGCTCAGACAATCACATGGAAGACCATTAACATTGTGCTTGCTTTTAAAGGTCTCAAGTCAAGTTGATGCGGATGGTCATCCTATCCATCTTCCATTATGCGTATGAGTGCTGGAACCTTACAACAGACTTTGAAAGAATAATCTAAGGTCATGGAATAATATGCTACCGGAGGCATCTAAATATCTCCTACAAAAACCAATGTGAAGGATCGCGACAAGATCCGGGATGCAATCGGAGTGCATGACGATCTCATAGCCATTATGAAGTTAGTGCGGCTACGCCTCAAGATTCTGTGACATACTGAAGGCAATTCTGCAGGGAACGGAAAATTGAGAAGTAAGAGAGGAAGGCTGAAGAAATTATGGGATGATAATGTCAAGAAACGAACAAGGTAGCGGAAGACAAGGAATGATATAGAAGAATTTTTGCGACATCATCAGAAGAATCGATAGGAAAACAATATAAAGTAATGGACAGATTTGGAGACAAACTCGGTACAGCGGAAGACGGGGAAAGATAGAGAATTGTTGCAACGTCATCAGCGGAGCCTCAGACTGAACCCAATACCAAGATTATATTGTCATATTCATTGATTCAAAACTACTAAATATTGACACCTATAAGAACCTGTTTTCCTTAATGAGTCACATTATATTAATTATTCATAAATGTAAGTGTTAATTAAATCAAACTGGTTTATTGGTAGAGAGCAATTTCTTAACTTTAACCATGCATACTGTTATTGTATAAACAAAAGAAATCCGATATTGCAAAGCTCAGCATGCTGCATGGGCAAAATTCAGCAGACGATATTTTGAAGTAGTTTTACTTATTTTTCCCAGAAAATAGGCTTTGACATTTCATGAAAATTATCTCCTTAGGAGATAATTTGCATGAAATGTAAAATCTTTTCTTGGGAGAAAACAAAAAAAAAAAAAAAAAAAAAAAAAAAATGAAAAAAGAAAATTCGTCTGTTTGTCGTCTGCTGTTAGGCCAGAAAGTGGTAAAGGTTAAAATGCGTTTATTGTTATCTAAAGTGATTAAAGTGAAATATTGTATGCGTACCCTCATTTAAATGGATTGTTTTAAATATTTTAAATTGCGCAAGTATATACAGAAACCACCTTGAGAGTAATTCACAAGTTGATCCATATACAAATTGAAGGATTAAGTTGAAGAGCAAATATTTAATTATAAGTAGCTGTCGTGATATATGGCCGTTGCATAATCACCCTGATATGAGCTCCCGGGAAAATCACCCATAAATGCATGGGTATCTATATTGGAATCCGCATAGGCTGGTCAAAGTTCTGCCTTTCAAGACAAAGGAAGGCAGATTTTATTTATTTTTAATTACGTAAATAAGAATTTTGTAAAACGGTGAAAATCCAGACCAGAGAGGTCTAAAAAATGCATGTAAGTCTGAACCTTCGATGATCACATATGCGAGCCATTAGAAAATGTACCTACTGACACGTGCGCCCAACGAAGACTCAAATCAAACTGCGCATTCGAGCATTCTGAGATGTGTCTTCCATCACGAAAACACGCCTATATAATTTTGACCCCCTTCAACCCCACTTTTATATAGTAAAACTGGGGTTTACAGGGGTATACATTATTTTCTTATTTTGCTAAAAACATAGATTGTGGGTATTCGTTAGAACCGCCTCGCCGAGGCGGTTCTAACGAGTACCCACAATCTATGTTTTGAGCAAGAATATGAAAAATATCAGAATTTTTTTTATCTGAAAATGTTCCTTTTATGGTTGTAAAAATTTCAATATATTTGAATAGGCGTGTTTTCGTAACGTTTGTCAGCATGAAGACACTATGTATCCTCGGCTGTTCAAAATGCGCCCAGTGAAGATTCTGATCATACTGTGCAAAGGCACAGGCTGATCTGAATCTTCGCTGGGCGTAGATGTACGAAGGTACGTTTTCTGACGTTGCGCCTCATTTCTGTAAGGGTGTTTTTCACCACGGCGCCTCATAAACATTCTTCGGTTGCCCCTCTCGATATTATGGTGTAGAACAGACCACCAGCGGACAAGATAATCGATGCCAGCGCCGGATAAGGGTCCTTATGCCATAGTCTAACAGCGAAGGCCCAGTTCAGCATGCGCATATCCGCAGAATTCAATGACTTTAAGCTGGCAACGCACAACCTACTCACACTTCCTGAATAAACAGGCTGGTCTTAGCATATGGCATAAGGGTCAAGTTCCTGCATTGCACATCGATTATTGGTTGTGCCATGCAAGGGGCTGCATGCTTTCCAAGACGGTTATTCCTAAACCACAGTCATGTCTTAACCCTTGTCATGCTGATAAAATTAAGCTTCCACGCCCACTTCTAATTTTCAGCCAATCAAATTACTTGATCAGGATTGTTGATGCAAATTTACATACTTTATGACAAACAGAGCAGATCCAGATCAGTTAACTTCTGAGGAAGCCAACTGATCTGGATCTACACTGTTCGCAAAGGCGGCGAATATCCGGGTTCAGCAGGACTAGAGTTAAAAGGATTGGATATGCTTGGAATATTTTCCGCAATTTAAACAACTTTATAACTTCCTCTTTGCTTTCCTGCATACCAAATACCTTCTATAAAAGGGAGTAGACCCCTTTTCCCTATGCGGAACAAATTATTCCCTTATAGATTAGACCTCGTTTTCAGAAGGAAGGTCAAACAATTTGGAAAAAGTTGTCTCTCTTAAAAGAGTATCCATTCTCCCTAAGCAAGCACCTTCGAGAAGGACTAAAATTGTTTGTTTATGGCAGGTTCTTCTTTAATAAAGTTTATTTACAGGGCGCTTGCTACTTTGAGGTGTTGAATATTGACAGTTTTATTTATTTATTTTTTTAAATAGAGTAAGATTACATTAATACTGTAAGAATTTGCTTCCATGGGGAGCTCATTCTTTCATTTTAGGGAAGACAATGTTTAGAAGGGACTTGGTGTACAGGGAAACAAACAGGAAGTCACAAAAGTTGTCTCCCATGTAAATATTGCGGAAAATCTACCAAGTGTATCCAGTCCCCGTAAAACAATATGCTGTAAAATGTAATATCGTAGTAGACCTTATTAACGCACATACCCAATAAGCGCACAGTCAAGCAATTTCGTAGTCTTCAGATTACAACCCGTGTACTTTTATCAATACTTCTTTACAAAATCATCCGTAACGCCCACAACAAATGCATTTGTAAAGAAAATCAGAAAAAAAAACAATGTATCGCGTACACATCACCAAATACGCCTCTCATGAAGTCTCTTGCTGATCTCTTTTTAGGTGACTGTTTCAAGTAATTAAAAAAAAAAAAAAAAAAAAAAAAAAAACTAAGCTCACAGTGCAATGATTAGGTTGAATACGGTATTTGGTGTCTGTGAGTACTCGTGTAGTCTTTTGTTAATAAAAGATACCATGCATATACAAATTTTATTTCAAGTAAAGTGGTTTGGGGTGGGTGACATAACAATTTAACATGTGTATGAATAAATAGAACATACAATTACATTTATAAAAATAAGCATGCATACATAATTTGAAACACAGTAAGTAAGCCCATTTCTGATCCTTTGTGATTATTGAACCCATTCCAGAGTTGTTGAAAATATATATGAGAGTCACTGATGGGGCCTAATTGGTCGAAACCAGATAGTCTGATCCAGAGAACCCCGACACGCCATCTCTCTCTCTCTCTCTCTCTCTCTCTCTCTCTCTCTCTCTCTCTCTCTCTCTCTCTCTGGACGTGTGTATGTGTTTTCATTGCTCTCTTGTATAATTCAGTTAGAAATTTCCAAAGCTATAAGTTTGCGCACTGAGCGACTCAGCGTGACGAAATGTACCGTATAATATGTTCCGCCCAGCGAAGACTCCGATCAACTCGGACATCCGCGTAATCTATCAGTCTTCGCAGAGCGCTCTGTTTATGGCCAAGACCCCAAGACTTTTCCATTCGAACAGCAAAGACTCTGAACAGACTGCGCGCATGCGCAGTCTGATCTGAGTCTTCGCTGGGCGTACATGTCGTAATGCGTTTTGTTTCACGTTACAACTCTCATGCACTGTAAAGAGGTGACCTCTGGATTACAAGTACCCTAATTAACCCTTAATATTACTACACCATAACTTATTAAAATACTTATCATAAATCTTGAAAAAAAATAGTACCTGACTTGTATCATAAAAGTGCTTTTGGAATTGCAAACTGTAAGAAAAGGACCCTTGACACATGTGCGGTCAACGAAGGCTCAGATCAGTCTGCACATTCGTTGATCAGGGCCTTCTTTGCTCGCTTACAATGGATACTGTACAATATATATCAACGAACAGGGTAGACCCTGATCAGACTGTGCGGATGCGCAGGCTGATCTGGGCCTTCATTGTTCGGATATGGCATAAGGTTCCTTTTGTCACATGGCGCATCATTTGCTATTATTGCATAATATTGCAGTCTGTTTTATCCTAAATTTTATTGCGACACTTTTAAGTCCTTACCATACTTGTCCTAAAATTTAAACAGTACATTTGAATACTTGTCGATGTGGCTAAAACTGCTGGATGAGTGGCAAACAGTGTAGACCCTGATCAGACGCCGCGTCTGCGGCGTCTGATCAGGGTCTGCACTGTTTGCTCAGGACTGCCTGTCCGAGTGCTTATGATAAATACATTATTTAAATCTTTCGTATCAAAAGGTGTTGTCATTTATGACGCGTGTGGCAAACTTTAAAATAATTTTATTAACTCATCTTTTCCTATAGCGTCCCATAAAAGGGACATTGACAAACAATGTAGACCCAGATCAGACGCCGCATCATTCCGCGTCTGATCAGGGTCTGCACTGTTTGCATAAAATACGGGAATTTCTATAAAACATAGTAATAACTAAAACTAATCACACACCCTCCTGTTGGAAATAGACCTGCCCATAGGGTTAAGGCAGAAGATTCCACTCAGCATAAATGGGTTAAGAAACGTACATATTTAATATGCATATGTCACACGAAGAAATGGCGGTGAAATAAAAGGTGTTTTATTTCTATGTGTGGTGAGTGCAAATTAAGTCTAAATTAAATTTAATCTAAACATTTGGAAGTCATTTTACCGATGTACGCAGCCCACACAAACGGATATCTCTACACAAATGTAGATATACACAGACCAATTTTCATTAAACTTTTTTTTAAAAGTGATTACGCTCAAATTATTTTTAAAGAAGGATTAAATACGAGTCAGACACACAATATTATTTCACTTTTCCAAAACTCCAAGTAGAGTTTTTTTTTCTATTGACCTTTGACCGGCGCAGTCAACTGTAGGATATACAGGTAGACTGTTTAGTGTGCGCTAATGTACAGTAGCAGTAGACAAACTCAGGTAGAAAAGAGAAGGTGCGCTATAGTATAGCTACCTTGAATTGAATCACCGTGACAGGCAATTTATTGACGAGGTTTATTTCTCTTTAGCTCGGATTAAAGACGAAAAAAGGCGTCTAGTGAAATATAAAATATAGCGACGGAATTCTGATGTTTATAAGTCAGGGATTTCTTCCGAGGATTACAGTTTAATGTGCATTTTATATTAATTTCGTCCTTGGAAGGACGTAAGGATATATAAATCATAGCTAGTTTCGGATGTAAAATACACCTTTATATAGAGGAAGAATATTCCAAAGGAGATTTTTTTCTGAGTTTTCTTATATATGGAGTGATAGAGAATTTGCTTTGTATATTTCCGTCTAGCTACATGCACTTAGTGAAAATGTAGCGAAAATTCTGGAGGATTTATTTCGCAGAAGCGACTTGAAAAATGATTAAATACAGACATTTCGGGATTTTTTGAGCTGGAACTAAACTAAACATGGAGTGGCTGGGACCATTTATTGTTTTATTTGGAACCTTATGCCTGGTAAGTTATATTAGTGTGTTTAGCATAGTTTGCACATCTTTGGGACCTTGAACATTTGTTATAGAATTAGGGAGTTCATGCCAGTGAGGGTTAATCATAGCACCCGATCAGGAGGCCATTGCTAATGTATGGATGTCTTTTTGATCTTGTACAGTCAACCCTCTTTATACCGACACTCGATACAACGACAAAATACGTTATAATGACAATTTGACTGTCACGAAACCTTCGCTTAAGAGGTAACAGTTGGTCACAAATTATGCAAGAATATTGTGTTTAATGCTCTAAAGAAACATACGTTTTGGATATTTGTGAGAATCGCCTCTCTGAGGCGATTCTAACAAATATCCAAAACATATGTTCCATGAGGAAATACGAACAACACAAGAACTTTCCTTCAAATCAATCTGCTCATTAACTATTCTGTACAACAGCAAATTCATTTTAATGGCAACTTCTTTGGGAACAAATGCTGTCGTTGTAACGAGGGTTCACTGTATAATATAATGGTATGTTCGGTGTACTGATTAGAATCGCCTCGTCAAGCCTAAATACATTTTTATCATATTATAAGAAATTGTCCCTAAAATATACTTAGATACTTGTTTTCTTGAGCTGTCGGAAGAATTTCTTAGGAATTCAAAAGCGGTAAACGAGACATTGAAGATTTTCTGTATTTTGCAGTGTTTAGTATTCAAATTTTATTGAAACACATGTCATGGGCAATAAAAGAAAATGCCCATTGTGTGCATTCCCGCAGTCTGATTGAGGTCTTCGTTTCCTGTTAAAAATATACAGAGAGACAGAAAAGGCTCTGATCATACTGCGTGGGCCTTCTGGGCCTTCCATGTTTGTTTATTGCATAAGGGATCTTTTCTTAAACTGTGCATCACATGTATATATGGAATATTATCTTAAGGCAGGAAGATACGTTTTCATAATAATGATTTGAAGACGCATTGTGTTTCCATTTATAGTTATTATCTGGTACTATTTTTTTGTTTCGGATTTTAGTTTTGAGAATGTAATCAGTTCATAAATTTTCACCTCAGATATTGTTTTTGGTTTTATTTGTCATTTTAATATCAAACAGTTACTCATGCACCGAGCCCAATTATTAGAACAAAATATAAATAATAATATAGTACTTTATTTGTGAAATACAGCTACATATCAGACGCAGATCACTGTGCTGACTGTGATAGTTTTTTGTTTTTTTGTTTTTTTTTTTTGTTTTTGTTTTTTGTAGCACATGATATAAGATACAGATAGACTCAGTGTTTATTTTTTATTCACCGTTTTAAGATGATATAATAACATACACATTGTTTCATATTCCAATCTCTCTCTCTCTCTCTCTCTCTCTCTCTCTCTCTCTCTCTCTCTCTCTCTCTCTCTCTCGCACACACACACACACACACACACACACACACACACACACATCAATAGGTTTCACATTTAATGATGATACAGACAATGTAGGGACAAATAATCAATAGATGTAATTAATAATCAGAATTTTGTCTCCGAGCTGGTTAATTGCTATTTTCAAGGTATATACATCAAATAAATAAATATCGGCTATAATGGGATTTCCAACGCAAATAAAAGCGCCGATATGAATGAATAAATAAATATTTCAACAAATAAATGCTTATGTTGGGTTTCTACCGTAAAAACAAGCAACATATAAAAGCATATCACATATGCGGACAATGAAGGCGTCGACCAGCCTGGGCAATCGTAGTCTATTCAGAAAATCCGTTGTCTAGTCCACTTAAAGAATCATTACAAAAATGAACAGAGATGCACTTGGTAAACTGCGCGGAATGTGCAGGCTGATCAGGGTCTTCACTTATAGCATATGTTATAAGGTACATTTTCTCAGGCTGTGGCTAAAATGTCCTATCTTTTTACAGTGTATACATGATCCCTGTACTTACAACAGTATCAGTTTCCTTCTGTCCGTGTCTCCTTCTTGGCTCCCATCTTCAAGTTTCAGTATATATGAATTATCATCCAACTGTTTGGCAATCTTTTACACATCACGAAAACATACCTAAAAAATTTTGACCCCCTTAAATCCCAATTTTACATAGTAAACCTGGGGTTTACAGGGGTATACATAAGTTTTCTTTTTGCTGCTCAGAAACATAGATTGTGGGTACTCGTTAGAACCGCATCTCCGATGCGGTTCTAGCGAGTACCCACAATCTATGTTTTGAGCAAAATATCAGAATTTTTTTATCTGAAAATTTTTATTTTTTGGTGGTAAAATTTTCAGTATATTTGAATAGGCGCGTTTTCGTAATGTACCTCCAGATAAGAGGGGGTGTCCACATAATATATTCTTATATCTCCATAAATACTTGTGGTACTCATTAGAAACGCGTCGTCGAGGCGCTTCTAGTAAGTTCCCACAACTTACGTTTTAGTAAAGAAATCAGGAAAATTTCGGTACTTTTGGGTTAAAAAAAGAAACTATGCCTTATCTGGAGATACGCGTTTACCTGCAAAAATTTAATTGAAAAAAAAAATATATATATATTTATAGTAAAATTTTCTTTTTAAATTTCCACAATAGATATTCCAGGCAAAATTGTTTCTTTGCGAACTGAAAGAGATTAGGAACATGTACAATCTGTAAACTTGCTTGTTCATACATAAATTGTAGCAGTTTTTAAATAATGATATTTTTGAGGAAATTTTCTAATTATTGTTCTTTGATATAACCTAATAGAACTATCACTGACTAAATTCATTTTCTGATACTGTACGTATGTACGTACACTTCTTTGAAACTACTTGGAACATCAGCAACCCGTCAAAGAACCAAAAGTGGCTAAAACTCTTATCAGACAGTTCACAAATCATTACGAAAACACGCCTATTCAAATATATAGAATATTTTACCACCAAAAAAAATGAAAATTTTCAGATAAAAAATTCTGATATTTTTCTTATTTCTGCTCAAAACATAGATTGTGGGTATTCGTTAGAACCGCCTCATCGAGGCGGTTCTAACGAGTACCCACAACCTATGTTTTTGAGCAGAAATAAGAAAAATAATGTATACCCCTGTAAACCCCAGTTTTACTATATAAAGTGGGGTTTAAGGGGGTCAAAATTATATAGGTATGTTTTCGTGATGTATACTATGCTTTTCTGAATTATTATCACTGGTGAACAGTATAGGCGTTGATCAGAATGTCTTGGTGTAATAAGACTTTCTATGTATATGGCCGAGGTGGAATGTGCAGATATAATTAACTTGACTGTATGTTTATGACATTATATGTATCTACTATTTGTTTAGGTTAGTGTCAGAACATTGGTGAAACTGATGAAAATGATAGATTTAACGCATTTATTATGCTCTCTCTCTCTCTCTCTCTCTCTCCTTTTCTCTCTCTCTCTCTCTCTCTCACTCTCTCTCTCTTAGCATGTGTGCTCGCGCGCGCGCATGACTGTGTTCTCGTAATGGCAAATTTTAGATCGCACGAAATGAGGTCGAAATACCACTCTAGACTTTTGCATGGTAAAATATATATAGAGCATTTAACCAAGATATGCGGACAATTTAATATTTTATTTTTAACTTGGTTACTTGTTTACTACACGCTTATGTGTATAACACGGACGGAAGAGTTGCAAATAGTGTAGACCCTGATCAGACGCCGCGTTTCGCGGAGTCTGATCTAGGTCTACACTGTTTGTTCAGACCTATTTGTCCGAATACTGCAAATAGTCCTTCAAAATAACATCAGTCAAACATTTAAAATTTAAATAATTTAAAGACGATTAGAAGTAATTTGTTTTCGTGGTATTACATTGATGCATTACTTGATCACTACAACACGGGACGCTCACCATGGATAAAGGGCCCTTTCATTTCCCTTATTACCTATGCGGACTATGAAGGCCCTAATCAGATTGCGCATTCGCGCAGTCTGATCAGGGCCTTCATTGTCCGGCAATTGATTAACTGAATAATTAAAATATATCGATGATCAGGGAAGGTCCTGATTAGACTGCGCGGATACACCGACTGATTAGGGTCATCGCTATTCGCACATGGCATAAAGGGCTATTTTCTTACGCTGCTCATCACATCTTAATACATAACAGTATTTTTTGGGGCCATAGCTAAATCTTGCAAAATGCCACATGCGAATAACAAAGCCTAAGACCATGCGCACAGCTGGGACTTCCGTCTTTGTTTTTTGTTTTGTTTTTTGTGTGTGTGTGTGGGGGGGGGGGTGTGGGGGGGGGGGGGGGGTCCTTCAACATTGCAATATTATTAAATCAGATAGCTCGGATATACAGACTGTTCGAGGCCATTTGGTGTTTCATATGCCTATCGGTATTTTTCTGCAACCAGTCTGGTTTCTTTTTGTGAATGAAGTGGGCGCTGGGAGCCTTTTAATCATCTTTTTGCTTGGGGTCGGTGTGGGGTTGGGGCAGGCGGTTGGACCAGTGCAGCATATGCGAATATGATAAGCCTTATCGGCACTGTCCAATGTTATGGTTCAGTTTGTGCAGATTAAGGGGGCTGGACATACTCGGTAGATATATCGCCATTTCCGCAAAGGGAGACAACTTTTGTGACGTCCTGTTTGTTTTATTACATGCCGATCCCCTTCTGAAAAGGGGTCTACTCTAAAAAGAAAGAATTTGCTCCCCCGTGGGAGCAAATTCTTTCCTTTTAGCGCAGACCCTTATTTAAACAAAGGAGACAAAACCATTTTGACAGAGTTGTCTCCCCTAAAAGTGTATCCGTTTCCCTTAATCGCTATCAATATGATGAGAATGCATGAATTCGGATACTTGGGAGGGTCTTCGCAGTGTAAATAGGCCATCTTGGTTTACGATTTGCTTGTTCCGTAAAACGAATGATGCCGAACGTTAGAAAAAGATCCCTATGGCATTTTGGGATAGAAGGAATAGATCAGCGTGCTCATTCGCATAATCTGAGCAAGGTCTTCGTTGACCACATACAATATCATTGCATAAAGTAGAACATACCAATAAGCACAGAAGACCCAGGCGCACAGATTGATCATCATCTTCGCTAGTTGTATATGGCGAAAGGGCCATTTTTTTAAATTGTGAATTAGTTATAAATAGCCTTAAATGGCAACGTATTTATTTTTTGTGGAGTTTTTGCGATATGGTTCTACAGTTGTTAGATAATTCTATTTGAAAATAATTTTATCAGTTTAAATCCGATTTCCTTGAAAGAAATATAGTTGACGTTGTATAATGAGATTTTAATTATACTTCTGTAATATTTGTACTAACTAGAAAACTAATACATCACGGAAACATGCCTATATAAATTTGATCCCCTCTAACCCCACTTTTATGTAGTACAACTGGGGTTTACAGGGGTATACGTTATTTTATTTATTTCTGCTCAGAAACATAGATTGTGGGTACTCGTTAGAACCGCCTCAGCGAGGCGGTTCTAACGAGTACCCACAATCTATGTTTTTGAGCAGAAAATATTAACAATATCAGAATTTGTATCTGAAAACTTTCGGTTTTGGTGATGAATTTTTCAGTATATTTGAATAGGCGTGTTTTCGTAATGTATTGGTAGAATTAGTCGCTGATTTTTTTTTCAATGAAGCCGGAATATCTGGAATAGATGGAAAGAGAACAAATTTGGTACATTGATACAGTCGTGAATTTACATAGCATTAATCCCTAATATTGTAGTAACAGCAATAACAATAATAATTACCGGTGGCTCAATTGGTTGCGCGTCCGACTGGTGATCAGGAGGTGGCTGGTCGGTAAGATTCTTTCGTGGAGATTTGGTCATGAAATATTTTCTTCGGTCATTCTCTCCCTTCCGCTGATTCAAGAAGGGCAGTTGTCAGTTTCAGGCGAAAGACTGCGCACAATACTGGTTAACCGCTTAGAGGACTAACCCCTTCCCAGTAAAAGTGTAGTCAGGTAAACTGACCCCCTCGGCATGACCCCAATTGGTTGGTTGGGCCGTAAAACCTCAACAAAAACAATAATGATAGTGAGAAAAAGAAGAATAGAGATTATTATATCAAACGTATTCATAAGAATAGAAACAACAACAGCACCTCAATAACAACAATATTATTATTATTATTATAATTATTATTATTATTATTATCATTATTATCATTTTTATTACTAGCAACAGCAGCAACAAGAAAAGTATCAACGTTTTCGCAGAGAAGAATTATTATGCAAACAGCTTCTTGAGAGGATTTGGACACAGTGAAGAAATCCAAATTAAAGGAAACCTAATTGTTACGGACAAGTAAACGTCACAGACACTCCAAACGTTCGAAAACACTCCATTCATTTTCACTGCTCGTGGAAAAACGACCCTTATACCAAATGCGAGTAACAAAGGCCCAGATCAGCCTGTTCATATGTGCAGTCTGAATAGGGCCTTGTTATTTTTGCCAAATATTCAAACATGTCAGGTTTCTTAATAGAACAATCATTGTCTGATCACACTGCGCAGATGCATATATTAGTGTGCATCTATGCTATTCTGGTATTACGTAAAGCCCGTTTTCTGATGATGAGACTCATTTAAGAAAATGGGAACTCAATGAGGTGTCATTTGATATGTATAGTATATGTAAGACAAGAGATCCTCAAGGCACGAAAAGGACCCTTGTGCCATACGCGGGCAACGAAGGCCCAGATCAGACTGCGCATTCGCGCAGTCTGATCTAGGACTTCGTTGTCCGCCTAGAATCAATGGCTACTGTAGCATATATCATCGAACAGAGAAGGCCCTGATCAGACCGCGCTGATGCGCAGTCCGATCTGGGCCTCGCTGTTTGCATATGACATATTGACAAGGGACGTTTTTCCGCGCTGAACATCAAGTGGATCTTGACACCACCCGGTAATAACCCCTTGCTGAGATTTTCATTCATGCTTTTTCACTAAATGGAAGAAGAAAAATTACAAAAGACCTGAGAAAAATACTTTTGTGTCTCTCGTTTATACATATTCTTTTGACAATCAATTTGCAACGAAATACATGTAGAAGTCATTTAATAGGCTTGCATTTCCTGAAAGCATGTGTGTTACATAAAACGACTGGTATAGTCAATTTCACTACGATAAATTCCGAACGGTACGGAAAGGAATGATTTCCGAAGTCAATTCATGATAAAATGACATGATGTGCGTATAAACCGGTATGCACAACTTTGTAATAATAAGCACAGTAATGTAATAAAGCCTGTAATAGCAGCACAGACGTTATAATATGCCCTACCCTCATTTGTATAACTACGCCAAAGGCGGTGACCCATTACTGGGTGGATCTCCTACACAAGTAACAAGATAAAACACCACCAAATCAAATGCTGGCAAAAGTAAGCTGGCGGCGCCGCTTGTGATCCACAATAAAATAGGAGGAATACAAGCTGATAACTCAAAGTCTGCAAGTCGTATGCCAATAGCGGTGGTGGTGTGCTTTTCCACCGTCTACCATGGAGGAATTAAACAGTTTGTAAGCAACGGCTAATCAGAAACGGACAGACGAAAAAAGAACTAGCGAGTGTCATTGCTTCCGGTAAACCGATTATTGGTCATGTGATCGAAGTTCACGTGACTTGTTCCGATCGGATTTACGGAGAATTTCGGAAGAGCTATGATATTAACTATCTATAGAACTCCACAACGTGTTAAGTAGGACGGTATCTACCCATATTTGTTATACGGTATGCACAGGAATTGTTAAGGAGGAGAATTTGATGATAATTCTGGGATAAGTTTTATTATTTCTCCATAAAAAACATATATGTTATGGGTACTTATTAGCAGCGCCTCGTCGAGGCACTTCTAATGGGTACCCACAACATACGTTTTTATGGAGATATGAAGAAAAAATCCTAGAATTATCACCAAATACTCCTGATCAGTCCTATGGGTATATTAATTTGTATTTGTATATTGGAGTACTCTTTGCTATAATTAGTACTCTTTGCTGTCATCTGACTACCATCTAACTCAGTACTCGCTGGTTGCTGTTATGAGTCGTTTAAGTAGCTCATAATCTGTTTATTTCCAAGTTATCTATATACTGTTTCTAAACTATCTATGCACTGCTTCCAAGGTATCAATTCATCATTATCCAAATTATCTATAAACATTTATTTAGCTAATTATCAAGCTGTCTATACATAGTTAACAAGCGATACACTGTTACAATATATCTATACACTGTAACTAGGTTATCTATACACAGTTACCAAGCTATCTATACACAGTTACCAAGCTATCTATACACTGTTACCAATTTATCTATTTACAGTTACCAAGCTATCTATATACAGTTCTAAGCTATCTATACACTGTTACCAAGCTATCTATACACAGTTACCAAGCTATCTATACACTGTTACCGATTTATCTATTTACAGTTACCAAGCTATCTATATACAGTTCTAAGCTATCTATACACTGTTACCAAGCTATCTATACTCAGTTACCAAGCTATCTAAACACTGTTACCGATTTATCTGTTTACAGATACCAAGCTATCTATACACTGTTACAAGACTATCTATACACTGTAACTAAGCTATCTATACACAGTTACAGTACCAAGCTATCTATACATTGTTACCAATTTATCTATTTACAGTTACCAAGCTATCTATACACAGTTCTAAGCTATCTATACATTTTATCAAGTTATCTACTATCAAGCTGTCTCTGCACATGTTATCAAGCTATCTATACATTTGCAAGTGCTGCCAGTAGTCAATAGCTCAGTACTAAGTGTTGGCATTAGTGAGTCTGTGCTTAAGACTAGCTTAGTACTCCAGGGGCGGATCCAGGATGATTTCTGAGGGGGGTCGATTTGATCAATATACCATACTTACTCTATGTATTTGGAAAGATAGGCCTTAGCAAACAGTGTAGACCCAGATCAGACGCCGCACAATGCGGCGTCTGATCAGGGTCTTCACTGTTTGCCACTCGTCCAGCAATTTTACAAACATTCGTAGGTAGTAACTTCCTCTGAATCCGCCCATGTACTCGGCGCTCAGTATTGCGCTATCAGCAGAAAAATTAACAGGTTTAACATACCTGTTTTTGTTAGTGATCTTATCAGTCTGTTAGCTCTGTATTCGCTGGTGCCATCCTAGACTGGTATAAGTCTATTGAATTAAATGATAACTGCATAAAAATCCTTTATCTGTACCTGTTGAATCAAATGAAAATAAACATTTTGGTTTTTATTAGTGACTGTATCAAATAGAATAAATATTTTGTCAGTGGAAACTGGAACCAGTCTAGTGTCATTGTTCCTAATGCCATTAGCATCCGGACACTAGTCCAGCACCATTTTGTCGTTTACTATTAACCCATTTATGCCAGGGATATTGGCAAACAGTGTAGACCCAGATCGGACGCCGCAGAACGCGGCGTCTGATCAGGGTCTGCATTGTTTGCGTTAAGTTCAGAAATTTCTACAAAACATGATAATAAAAACTACCCAGATATCCCGTATATAGGAAATGGGCCTGTCTACAACACTAAGGTAGAAGAGTCCAGTCGGAATGTAATGCTATCTTGAGAGTAACTTATATGCTTTCAGGGGAGGCAGCTCTGTAAGAATGGTTTGGCTAATGGGTCTACTCTTAAAGGAAAGAATTTGCTCCCCGAGGATGCTTTCCTTTACAGTAGAGCCCTTTCCAGATAAGCATTGATGAACTGAAAAGCAAACAGGAAGCCACAAACTTGTCTCCCCTATAAAGCATGGTGGAAATCAACCAAGTGTATAAAGTTCCCTGAATACTGGCACGAATGCGGCCAGAACAGAATGCCAATAAAATAAAACATTTTTATTTCGTCACTTGCGATACTCAGTGTTGACTGTATGACCATTTTTTTTTTTTTTTTTTTTTTTTTTTTTTCCTAGTTCGTTTCGTATAGGTCGCACCATTTGAAAACAGTCAAAAGGGCCACAATAGCCTGTACATCCACGCAGTCTGGTTAGAGCTATTTTATTCAATATCTTTGACAGCATCCAATGCGTTGACAGCACCCATTAAGCGGACAGCACAGGCCCGGATCAGACTGCGCAAATGCGCAGTCTGATCCAGGCCTTTGCTGTCCACATTTGCCTGGGGACGCCCTTTTTTAATCACGATGCTTTTATGTAAGAGGATATTCTGTATGTCAAATAACTCCCTCATTTGCGTACTAAATATATTTGAATTTTATTCGTATTATCGCAGTTTCGTATTTCCCTTGGCATCCTGCTGTATTCTTTATTTTATTTTCTATTTAACATAAAAATGTACATGTATATAGTAAACTATACTACTTTTATATCATAACCACAGAAACACATATGGATAGCTTTAAATTTATGCATATTTGTTGGAAAAAGTGTAACAGTGTAAAATACTTAGAAAACCTTTGAAAAAATTAGAGAGAAAAAATTGCTCCAGGTAGAAATTTATGTACCCACAAGTTTTTCATCTAGTGGTAATATCGCTTAATGCATCACTTTTCTCAAAAGATAAAAACCGAAGCTACAAATGAACATAAAATTTAAGAGGTTTTTCACTAAAATTTTAGTTTGATTTACTGATTGTTATTATAATTAAACACTGCGACGTAAGATTAATGTATCAAACTTAGAACCATGTTTTGTCACTATAAAAGTTAATGACCCATGTTAAAGTTTAGTTTCTGACAGACGCCGCCCATTAAATGAGCTGCGGAATGACAGGCGAACGGCGTATGTCCAGATTACACTGCGCATGTGCATAGTCTGGTTAGGATATACACAGTTCGCTATTTGAAACTTGCAATATCCAGTTTCGTTTGAGCGAGGCGACGCAATTACCGGGTAATATTTGTGTAGTTTAATCGGAGCATGGGCGGTCCACGTTTTGAAACCTGTCATATCAAGCCTCGTTTGCGCAGATTGCGCACCCAGTATTTGTGCTGTCTGCTCAGGGTATGCAGATCGTCGTAGACGTCCGAAGGCAAGATACTCATGAGCGGCTTATATATATATCATACACAAATGTGTTGCCTTAAAATATATAAAATTGTTCATGTCCGCTTAGGGTATCATTTGAAACGGTAGAATACCGTTTTTACCGTAAGTATTCGGACATAGAATGCGGCGTCTAATCATGGTCTCCACTGTTTGCCACTCATCCGGCAGTTTTAATCCTTCTCTTGCTGAACCCGGATATACCCTGCCTTTGCAAACAGTGTAGATCCAGATCAGTTGGCTTCTGAAGAAGCCAACTTATCTGGAGCTGCACTGTTTGCCATTAAGTATATGAATTTATAGAAAAGAAAATCTGGATCAAGTGATCTGATTGGCTGACAATTAGAAGTGGGTGTGGCTTCTTAATTTATTCAGCATGACAAGGGAAAGAGTGTCCTAATACTTGGGGTAAATAGTTTTTTATCGATGTATATGTAACAAAAACTCCTACTGGATTGTAGGGGTTTGCTGGCTAATATGGATCTTTGCTGTTTGCACATACTCCAAAAACACATTTCTCATGGCTGGGCTCAAACATCAACAGCGACCACGTGCTTTGCGCGCAGGATCACGCACACTTACGTATTCCAAAATCAGGAGAAACTCAAAGCGCGTCACAAATGACGGGACTGCGACCGATCTTTTTATTATCCGCGCCAAACGAAAAGATGTGATCTCCGATCATTTTCCAAATGAGCAGATTCAGACTTTTCCATGTATCTGCACAGTATTGTCAGGGTCTTTGCTGTTAATTAGTATGTTCCACAGTAGACAATGAATTATGTAAGCGGGCAGCGAAGGCCCTGATCAGACTGCGCGGATGCGCAGTCTGATCAAGGCCGTCACTGCCCGAATATGCCTCGAAGTCACCTTTTCACATGGCGCGGTTAAATTGATGTCTTGTTGCTTTATATTTGATTAATAATTTATTTAATTATTTAATTTCTCGTCATGACCATCCCTCTTGCCAGACATGTAAATGCAGCTTTGGTGCATTTCGAACAGAATCGATCTCTGGCTGACAGTCACTAGCAGCATGTATGTGTTTTCATTATGGGATTACGCTGCGGGATCAATCCCGATCGTAATTTTCCTTTGAAGTATTAGTAAAAGTAAAACCAATGCAAATAAATAATACAGGAGTTGGAGCTATGAAACAGAAATAATCAAACAGGTGTACTCCCAGCAGGCACACAACGTTGAGACAACGTCGATTCAACGGTGATTTAACGTCATGACGTTGAAACAACGTCAATTCAACGTTCTTGCATAAAATCCTATGAACATAGCTGTTTTAAGATATTCTTGAATGGATCAGAAGCCGCGTTCAAACAAAAAATCATGAAATTCAAGTGCTGTTTGAACATGGATTTTGAACTTTTGATATAACAAGATGGGCCTTGCTTTGTTTACGTTACGTTGAGGGACGTAACGTTATCGCCCTGAACGTAGCATTTTAAAATTTTATGATGACGTCAGAGGGTCACTGCGCAACTGGCGTTATTGTAAACAACATTCTAAACCAACCGCCATGTTGGTTTGCCGTCGCATTTGAAGAGTTTATATGGAGTTTATATGGGGCTTTGGGGCGTTTTTGTCACAGTTTGCCGTTGGAATTGTAAGTTATGCAAGAACAACGATCATCCATGGTTATTTCATTGCATTAACATTTGCCGGGTCCCTCGGAAGATATTTGAACACTCGGCCTAGCGGCCTCGTGTTCAAACAACTTCCTCGGGACCCGACAAATGAATATGCATGAAAAAAACATGGGTGATCCCTTTATTCTTGCATAAATTCCTATGAACATAGCTGTTTGAAGCTAATATATTCTTGAATGGACCAGCCGTGTTCAAACAACAAAACCCATGTTCAAATCATGAAATTCACGTGCTGTTTGAACATGGATTTTGAACTTTTGATATCATAAGATGGGCCTTGCTTTGCTTACGTTACGTTGAGCGACGTAACGTTATCGCCCTGAACGTAGCATTTTAGAATTTTATGATGACGTCAGAGAGTCATTGCGCAACTGGCGTCATTGTAAACAACATTCTGAACTAGCGCCATGTTGGTTTGCCGTCACATTTGAAGAGTTTATATGGAGTTTATATGGAGCTTTGGGGCGTTTTCGTCACAATTTGCCGTTGGAATCGTAAGTTATGCAATAACAACGGTCGTCCATGTTTATTTCATTGCAGTAACATTTGCCGGGTCCCGCGGAAGATATTTGAACACTCGGCATAGCGGCCTCGCGTTCAAACACTTCCTCGGAACCCGGCAAATATTAATGCATGAAAAACCATGGGTGATCCCTATATTGATTCAACGTCATGACGTTAAATCAACGTTGAATGTTGTTTCAACGTTATGTGCCTGCTGGGCTCACAACGTTAAACCAACGTGGAATCAATGTCGATGCAACGTCATGCCGTTGACGTTGCCTCGACCTGAATATGACGTCGTTTCTAATGTCGTTGCATCGACGTTGATAGGACGTTATTGTAACGGAGTGTGCTTACCGGGCGTATGACTTCCTGATATTGGAAGTCATTGTACCCCATGTGATATCATGCTACAAGTTCTCCTACGTTAAATCCTACTCGTCGCTCAAGCGCGGCTTGGTTCAGGCCCCGAGGTTATAAAACTTTTTTTCATGCTCAACTCAGCTGAGCATGAAATCTGTCTTGCTAATAAATCTCAAATTTCTAACAATTCCAAATACTTTCTTGCTGAACATAGCTGAGCATGAAAATTTCTCTGCTAATAAATATGAAAATGCCAACTATTGTTGGCATTTTCATATTTATTAGCAGAGAAATTTTCATGCTCATCTGAGTTGAGCATGAAAAAATTTTATAACATCGGGGCCAGATGTAACGGAGTCTAACTTTCCGATACTGGAAGATATTTTTTCCACATTTGACTTCATACTGAAAATTCGTTATATTACTTCTGTGCTAGATTCCACTTCGTCGCTCAAACGCGCCTCAGTTCAGATTTATCATATTCGTATATGGTGAATATTAATGCTGGCGTATGTTGACATAGGTTTGAATAATATACGGAATCAATCGCTATCTGATTATTGGGTATAATGTATAATAGTGCAGATATATACGTTGAAAAAAAATGAAACATATCTTTTCCAGTCATTTTTTGTGTAGAGCCGATCAATATGCTTAGTCAAAGAGATATCAATAATTGGGATCTGTCAAGCGAAAACAGCTCTCATAATATACGGCGGCATCAGACATGATCCCGACAGTCTGTGCATACACACAATCTGGTAAGGACCTTGGCTGTCCGCTGATTGAATCATGGGATATGGCTAAGTTCATCGACGCAACTCATAAACCTTGATCAGACTGCGGCTACGCAGGGTTTCTGTTCTACACTGTTCGTATATGTGCTAACACTCCTTGTCAAGTTAAGTATCATGTTTTAAGTACAAAAGTTAATGAATTCCTCTGTGACAGTGATAAAGCAATAGAAAAAAAAAACTAGCACTTTTACCTTATATCTGTTCTACTTGAAAAAACAGCAGGCGACATCTTAAAAAATCACAGAAATAGGGTTTGACATTTCATGCGAATTGTCTCCTAAGAGACAATTCGCATAAATTATCAAACATATTCAATGGGAAAAAATAGTAAAATCAGTATACGTCATTAATTGGTCGTCTGCTGATTGTGCCCAGAGAGTGGTAATGGTCAAAAGAGAAGGTTTAGTCATCCTAAATAATTATTATCTGTTGCTTGCAATATCGATGCAGAAACCGGAAATTGAAGATGTGCAGATTGGCGCCAATTCTTACCTGTTTCGATTCTCAATATCTCAATAATACGTAAATCTTTAATGTCAGATTTTTAATTTCTGAATAAGTAATGCGTTAATTATCCGCATTTGGGTGCTTTCGACTGGTAACTCCCGGGTAACTTGCGACTGACTTTTATTTAGTACATTTTCCCTGTTCTATGAATTTGTTGTAACAGGCTCTGTGAGAGTGCATATGTCAGACATAGGAATACGTAACAGATTGTTGCGTATGCGTACAGTTACATATTTGTTTGTATGTCACGAGAAGTATAGGCCGACCGCCCTATACTACTGTCACGTGACGAATTTTACATACGTGCAAGCAATACGAAACCTTCATATCTTATAAAATTGCAAAGAAACCAATACAGTTGGATTTTGTGTTTTGATACATATTAGAAAGTATACATGTAAAGTGCATCACGAAAACATGCCTGTATTATTTTGACCCCCTTAAACCCCACTTTTATATAGTAAAACTGGGGCTTGCAGGGGTGTAAGTTATTTTTCTTATTTCTGCTCAAAACATGGATTGTGCGCCTCGGCCTCGTACTCGTTAGAACCGCCTCGCCGAGGCGGAAGCCGAGGCGGTTCTAACGAGTACCTACAATCTATGTTTAGAGTAGAAATATGAAAAAAATATCAGATTTTTTTAATCTGAATTTTTTAAATTTTTGGAGGAGAAATTTTCTATATATTAGAATAGGCGTGTTTTCGTAATGGGTAGGAACGCTTTCTTTCCCAGTTAATGCGTTAATCCTTAATCTTTTACACTATAAGCTTTGGGGTCCGCTCAGGCTCAACACTGTTTGCCACTCGTATTGATAAACAGGCGCAAAAGTCGAGCAATTTGTCATTTCTATATATAATTTTGAATGCTGTTTGAGTTTAAAGTATTATCAAAGTAGGGGCTAGGACCGGAGTCAAAAATTATTTGTTTTTAGACTATGTTAAAAGCAACTAGGATGGTAAAAAGAGCATATCAAAGTGGCTGGAATCATTGGCCATCTCGTAACGGTAGGAGTCGAAGATGTCGGTACGGTCAAATTGAGGGTGGTGGGAGGCATTAGGGAATATATATTTTCAGAACATGGTCGTGTAGCTTATCAGAGCGGCTGATATGATAGACCATTATACAGTTAACATTGTGACGTAGGGTCAAAGCAGGGGTCGTTACGGTAGTTTGCAACTTCGTGGATATGCTATGGCCTACCATCGTGGGGGGTCGGGGTGCCGTTCTAATGACAAATGTTTTCTTTTTATAGTGTCCTCTTCTTTATGTAATGAACAGGCCCCGCAATTATAAAACATTTTTTTGTGCTCAACTCAGCTGGGCTTGAAAGTTGTCCTACTAATAAATCTCAAATTACTAAAAATTGCAAATTCTGTCTTGCTAAACAAAGCTGAGCATAAAATTTTCTCTGCTAAAAATATGAATTCATTAAATGCCAGCTATGCATTTTCATATTTATTACGGCGAAAATTTCATGATTAGCTGAGTTGAGCACGAAAAATGTTTTATAACCTCGGGGCCAAGTGTTACATATACAGTTGACTTGCTATCTCGACTTCGCTTATTTCGAATAACCACTTATCTCGAAGTGAAAATCTGGTCCCTGCCTAAACATGAAACTCTAACAACAGGTAAAAAATATTGTGGAAAAGAAAAGAAATTGCTCCTAAGGAGCAATTTCTCCTCTTTTCCACAATATTTTCAATATATCTCTAACTTCACGAGTCCAAATACATACATAGTTGTTAAATGTGGTTAATCGAATTATTTTTTCCTCAATTCTGCAAATCTGATATGTCGAGGTACGGATATCTCGAAGTATTTCAGAGAGTCCCTTGGAATTCGAGATAACGAGAGTCGATTGTATGTATGGTTCATACATATCATACGAAAGCTTCACATAAATTGTCCACATGTTACATATATGCATACAGTTGTCTGCAAACGTTACTCCCTAACATTGCCATGAGTTACATATACGTTCAGTTATACGCATATGTAACACATATGTTATGTCACATGTGTGACATACGCTCTCAAAAGGATCCGTTTTGCCCTAACATACTTTGCTAAACACGTGGCTTCCTCAAATATATGACAAAATGTTCTCTTGGTCTTTGAAATACAGAAAATGATTTTTTCCCCTAACTTTGCTAGGAAGTCCAACTCATTCTTCGTTTGTCACAACCTGCTTTGGTTTGATAAATAACTGAGAACTTACATCCAAATAAGCGACGAAAGAAAATAAAAGATATATACAAAAATACTTTGACCAAACAATGACCTTCCTCTTATACTTGAAGACGAATACAATATGTCACAACATAGCCTTTGGGTCAAATATCCTTTACACAAAAAAAAAAAAAAAAAAAAAAAAAAAGAAACGAAAAAAAGAAGAAAAAGAAATGAAATCTAATGATTCCAGTTAATATTGCTGTTTTCTAGACATCACGAAAACATACCTATATAATTTTGATCCCCTTAAACCTCACTTTTATAAAGTAAAACTGGGGTTTACAGGAGAGGCGGTTCTAACGAGTACCCGCAATCTATGTTCTGAACAGAAAGATGAAAAATATCAGAAATTCTATTTAAAAACTTTTAGATTTTTGGTGGTAATGATGCTTCCTCAGTGGAAATATATTTCTGGGGACTTACAAGTGTCCCCTCAGTCCCCTCGGTGCAGCCCGCATAAAGTATATGTTCTTTAATTTTTGATGATGGGTAAGGTAAATGGACACACTTAGTAGATTTACCTCCGTTTCTGACAAACGGTAGGGGGGGGCAACGTCTGGGACTCCTGTACCTAATCCCTACCCCCACCCCCTTTAAAATGGGGTCTGATCTATAAGGAAAGAATTTAGCAGATTCTCTCCTTTTAGATTAGAACCCTTAGCAGAAGTGTGCTCCTCTGGAGAGCAAATTCTTCCCTCTGAAGAGTAGACCCCCTTTTTCAGAAGGGGCCAAAGCGGTTTTGATATTGTGTCCCTGGAAAGTGTACCAGTTCCCCTTAATCTGATAAACTCTTGTCGAGACCCCCTGTATCGAGGCCACAGACATATTCGTTGTAAGAGTAATATATCAAGGACATTCTTCGGAACGAGCGAACCTTATAAACACAATGTAGATTGCGAAAGTTTTTAAAAAATTCAAATTGAGCGAAATCGATTGATAATAAACACTTGGAATGTGAGTAATGGAAGGTTAGACAGTACGGTCTCAGCTTTTAGCTGCGTAATACAAGACATGTGTCATAATAAAAAAGAGACCTACCTTATTTTGGCCGCGCCATGTGAAAACATGTCTTCGGGCATATGCGGACAGTGAAGGCCCAGATCAGACTGCGCATCCGCGCAGTCTGATCAGGGCCTTCACTGTCCGCTAACAGAAACATTGGATACTTCGGCGCGCATGAATGAAGAGCAAAGGCCTGGGTGGGACTTTGCGCATGCGCAGGATGATCTGAATCTGCGCATTTTCACATGTTCGAAGGGCCTTTTTCGCTTGATGCGGTCCATTGCCCAATAGTCTGATTCAGAGGCATAATTTACACAAACTTGGTGCTGTAGCTACATTTAAAAAAAAAAATTGTTTTCTATATGTATTCCTGTATTATTTTACAAATCAACTAATTCAAAGTAATTGAATAATGTTACTGTCAACGTATGACATCATCAGCATCAGGGTTACACGACGTTGTTAGAAAATAACAAAATGGCGTACAAAAGGCTACAACATGAAAATGCCATTTTAAAATATTTTGGCGGTCAGATACGAATAAATAGATGTATACTCAAAATATTTTTTTTTTTTTTTTCAGTTTTTTTTTTCAGTTTATAAGTGGTACTTTTGCTCCGCATTTTATTATTATTATTAATATTTTATTATTATAAGTATTATTTTTTGTTGCACGAGAACCTGAAATACATGTCCACAAAAATGGTGGATTAGAGTTTAAGTATTCGGACAGACAGGCTTAAGCGAAGATGGTATATCGCGATCATACACCACAAAATACATGAGAACAGGGTAAACACTATATAATAATAGACATATCAATAAATAGTGAAATTGACCGTTTGAAATTTTAAGGGAAGTGTGGTATGAAGTAATGGTGTCCGATTATGTTTTAGTGTAATGCTTGTTTATGATGCTGAACATGAGAAAACGGCTCTTATACCATATCAGAACAGCGTATGCTCAGACGAGCCTGCGCATTCGCTCAGTCTGAGCAGGATGTTCTGTACTTATAGGTATATTCCATTCTATAAGCGAGCATCGAATGCCCTGATCAGACTGCGCGAATGCGCAGTCTGATCTGGGCCTTCATTGCTCGCATTTACGGTAAGGGCCTTTTATTGCGTTTCGCCCCATATACGTGTATATAATCATTAGCTATATCGAGATGATAGTCCTGCCTGTTAGACTAAAAAATCACAGACGATTCTAATGAGCAGTACATCATTAACTTGGAGAGGCAACTTGATCTCTTCCTTACCCATTAATTCCTAGTGCGTCACCAAAAGGACAAACAGTGTAGCCCCAGATCAGACACCACAGTACGCTGCATCAGGGTCTAAACTATTTGCATTAAACATAAAAATGTTTGTCAAAATCATTAAAATCAAAATGAACCAAGCAAACTGAACTTCGACCTGAGCAAAGAGCGAGGTGGAAGAGGCAAGTAGGCATGAATCGGTGAACGAGAGTTACGATAACTGCAGAGAGACACGGCCGGATCCGGGATGGGTTCTATGGGGTGTTCGATTTGATCAAATTGCCCTACTTACTCTGTGTATACGGACAGACAGGCCTGAGCAAACAGTATAGACCCTGATCAGACGCCGCAAACTGCGGCGTCTGATCAGGGTCTACACTGTTTGCCACTCATCCAGCATTTTACACACATTCACGGGTAGTAAAATGAATTTGTTGAAGAGAGTATAAGGTAAAAAGTAGGGGTGTGAATATTTAGGGTAAATACGGTATCCCACTTATATCAAATGTATCAAAATTCCCCATGAAAATGATTTTTTTAGTAAAAAAGCAGTTCTGCTGAACCCTCCTTCCCACTGCCGCCACCATCGCCGAACCCACTCTGAACCCGCCCCTGAAATAGATTATCCACGCCAAACTAGAACTTCCCTGTACGCTATGAAAGTTGAGTGTGTGAAGTTGGCTTGGGATTCGCAACTTGGATTCTCGATTTTGCCCAACCATAATCAGTATATCCTTTACTACTACGGAATAAATCTAATACCAAAATACATACTTCAAACTCCAAGCCAACTTCATACACGTAAAGTACTTGAAAATCCAATTATTATTAACACGACCAACAAACAATAGCCAAATTGCTTAGATACTGGACAGACTAAAATAGCCAACTTATCATCACGAAAACATGCCTATATAATTTTGACCCCCTTAAACCCCACTTTTATATAGTAAAACTGGGGTTTACAGGGGTATACATTATTTTTCTTATTTCTGCTCAAAACATAGATTGTGGGTACTCGTTAGAACCGCCTCGCCGAGGCGGTTCTAACGAGTACCTACAATCTATGTTTTGAGCAGAAATATGAAAAATATTAGAATTTTTTATCTGAAAATTTGCCAGTTTTTGGTTCTAAAATTTTCAATATATTTGAATAGACGTGTTTTCGTAATGTGAAAGTCCAATTATTATTAACACGACCAACAAACAATAGCCAAATTGCTTAGATACTGGATAGACTAAAATAGCCAACTTGTGTTGATTCCGGACATACTAATCTGACGCTTCACTGTTTGCAGATGGCTGTCCAGTAACAACGTCAAACCAATGTTGTTTCAACGTTGTGAGTTTTCCGAACAAATGTTTCCTTTTCCCCATTCTACCGCCTGTTGTTTGTTAATGCTCTCTCTCTCTCTTTTTTTTTTTTTTTTGTATACTTACATTTTGTAACATTTTTAACTAAAACGATATATTCATGTATTTTTTGACAAGTAGTACGGACGTTAACTGAAGAAATTACGTTCTTAGTGGGAATAACTCATTTTAATGTTAAGACACATAACAGCCGCACCTTAAGAAAACGTACCTTCTGTCATGTGCGCCAAAACGAAGACTTAAATCAGCCTGCGCATCCGCGCAGTCTGATCAGAGTCTTCGTTGTCCGCATGAAGAAACTTTGCATCCTTGACTATACAAAATGCGCCCAGGGAAGATTCTGATCAGACTGCGCGAATGCGCAGGCTGATCTGAATCTTCGCTGGGCCTACATGTCCGAAGGTACCATTTCTCATGTTTGGGCTCATAATACGAGTAGGCAAAACAATTATTCTGTCTATATGCTTTTAAAGTTTATGATTACCGTAATCAGGTTTTATGTACCTTTCATTTTCTGCGCCAATGGGTGTTTCTTGTTTATGTCTCTCTGTGTGATTGTTAGTGCAATTAATTTCATAACATGTTCGAGTCCACATAAAAGGAGGTCTTCTGGGCCAAACCAGGCAATCCTGGGGCTCTGCGCACTCTAGTCGAGGCTGTTGCTGTTCATCCGATCGTCAGCAGATAACGAGGGTCAGGTCACATTATTCTAGGGTGACCTGGGCCTCGCAGTTTGTTCATTTCCTCACTGAGAGAGACATTTTCATGCGGCATGTCTCGCCTACCTCTTTGATCGTAAAATCATCTGGGGTGTTGCTGAATTTACAAACTTGCTTTTAGGGATTAAATGCTGGAGATGGGAATGCGATTTGAATCCAGAGTGAATTTAAATTCTGTTAATATCTTAATATCTCCTAAGTGTTTGATTTTTCTTGTGTATTTCTCATCCATATTAAATATATGAACAGGCTTATGAGAAATTAAAGAGATATTCAAGCCCGCTTATGTTCGAAATCCTATATTTGGATCTTCACCGTTCACTGTGCTACGTTCTTCCCAAAATATTCGAAGAGACGAACCCAGATCAAACCCAGCTGGCAAACAACGTTAAAACAATGTGCTTACTGACACAACGTCGTACCAAGGTTGCATGGCGTCATGACTTTGCATCGACGTTGATACGCACGTTGCCCTCTGGGTAATGCTCTTCGCGACGACGTTGAAACGACCTTGTTACAACGTTGTTTGTTTGTTGAGATGTAATTTTCCCAACAGTTTTATCTGTATATAAGAATCTGGGCCCAGTTGTTCAAAACTAACGATGTCGTCAGTTAACGATACGTTAAAATTTTAATCAAGTGATACGCAAATATGCTGAAATTTTTTGCTGAAAAAATGTGAGGCAAAACCCTCACATTTTTTCAGCAAAACTATCAGAATATTGTGTATTGAATCCGCTAAAACAGTTAACGAAATGACCCTTAACGAGCTCGTTAAGCTAACGACGCTTTGAACAACTGGGCCCAGGTGAGGCAAGAGCAAGTGTTAACAGTTTTATTAGACCTCATACTTTCTGCATAATTTTACAGTAGCAGTAGAGTTGTTCGCATTCTATTTCTAACCTTTGATTTCTTGTACTGATAAGTGGTATCTTTTATGTTGTCTGTTTCCATTTATCTTCTGTCTAATTAAGATAGCATGATCTTGTAGCCAGGACAGCGTTATTTTCCCAGAAATATTGCTCTTGTTTGACTTTGAGGCTTGCGAATTATGAAAGTCAGCATACTGTAAAAACAAGCACGTACCAAGCCGTCCGGAGAGGGTGGGACAAAGTTGTTTTGTGGCAGGACACAAACCCAGCGGGCGCGCAAAGTTGATACAACGTCGCATTAACGTCGATGCAACGTTATTTAAACGTCATTTGCCCTCTGGGAACACTGAAAAAAAAACAAACAAAAAACAAGTCGCATCACTGTCGATACGACGTTGTTTACACATCACGAGTATTATGACGTTGCGTTGACAGAGAGAAAACGTCGTTTCAACATTGTATTTCTATGATGTACAGATAACATCGACGTTCAGACGACGTTTCTTCAACGTTATGTGTCTTTGACGCATCATTGAAGTTGAGACAACGTTATTTCATCATCTGCGTGTCTGTGACATAGTGTCAACGTTGGGATGACTTTGTTTCAAGATTTTGAGTTTAGGACATAGCGTCGACGTTGAGAAGACGTTTCAACTTTTGTGTGTCTACGACATAGTATCAACTTTTACAATGTTGTTTCATTTTTGTGTGCCTATGATGTAGCATCGACGTTGAGACGACGTTGTTTCAACATTATGAGTATATGACATAGTATCGACGTTGAGACGACGTTTCAACATTTGTGTATATGACAAAGTAACAACATTGACAATGTTGTTTCAGCATTGTGTGTCTATGATGTAGCATCGACGTTGAGACGATATTGTGTGTATATGACATTGTATCCAAGTCGACACGACAGTTTTTCAACCTTGTATTTCAATGGCGGGTTTGCGTTGGCATAAGAATCAGAGTAATACAAATTTCCCAGTGGGTACACAACATTAAAATGACGTCGTATCAACGTCGATGCGACGTGATGACGTCGCATCGACGTTGATACGACGTCATTTTGATATTGTGTGCTTGCTGGGAAGTAGCTAAAAAGAAGATTAATTGTGACCACCGATAAATATTACCAAATGCATGGTAGAGAAATACACGATATGTATATTTCTAACCATGTATATAAGGAAACAAGGTGAAATATATTTCTTATTTTTTCAAGAAAATACGAGATAATTTGCATGAAAAGTTAAACCTATTTTCTGGGAAAAATAAGAAAAATATAATGCCGTCTGTTGAATTTGCCCAGAGAGTGGTACAGGTTAAAGCACATTACCGCAGACGACACTTTGGAAATATTTGTTTTTATTTTTGTAGAGAAAATAAGACTTGACATTTCATGAGCATTGTATACCTAGTAAACGATTCAGTCTGACCTTTCATATGAATCTTTTACTATCCAGACAACTGACATGAACTGCCAAGCCTTTTTTATAGGAAAATATATTTAACCACTGCTACAATTCTGCATGTCGTCGTAAGGGTTCATGCCGGGTTATTTCTAACATATATTATTACAAAGGTCCGGAACAAAGAGTCTAACTTTGGCGGAAAAACCGTTAAATAAATCGCGTCCATTTCACAAAGGGAAGTAATTATTATTATATGATTTATGTGACATCTATAATCGACTCCAAACATTAACCCACGGGTCCGCCCTTTCACAAAAATACATTACTACAAATGGACAAACCTTATTAACCTTTACCACTTTCTGGGCAAATTCAGCAGACGACATACTGGTGATAGTTTTATTATTTCGCCCAGAAAAATTAGTTTTGATATTTTCATGCAAATTGTCTCCAGAGGAGGAGACATTTTGCAATAAATGTCAAAACCCGTTTTCTGGGAAAATTAAGAAAAACATTTCAAAATGTCATCTGCTGAAAATTTTACCCAGAGTGCTGAGCGTTAATGTCTTGCTTTCCATACACATTTCCTCTGCAATTTTACCCTAAAAAGTTGATATAAAAATTAGCAGATGAGAAAATATTATTTATTATTACCCCACCCGCTCTGCCCCACCCTTGCTACTCCCCATTCCCTTCCTGTATGACTTGGTATTTCATGCGAGTCGTCCTCGAGAGGGACTAGAAAGAAAAGCCAGGCTTTGTTTTCAGGAAAACTGGACGTTACAGTGTCGTCTGCAAATGTAAATCTTGCGGGATAAGGGTTTGGAACTCCACGAATTTAATTCAAAGTTCAGAGGGAATAATGGTAGATCTGACTGGACCAACTTAAAATTGATATGCTTTTTATTCATGTTTTGTTTGTGCAAGGGTAAAGCTTTGTCTTCTTTCTTTACTACCCAGTGGCCAAAACATGCATTACTAGTATTGGAACAGACTGACCTAGGCAAACAGTATAGACCCAGATCAGACGCCGCTTTCTCAGATCAGACGCCGCAGAACGCGGCGTCTGATCAGGGTCTGCACTGTTTGCCGCTCATCAAACAGTTATATACATATTAACAGATAGTATCATGGACTTAAGGAAAATCATGAAATTTAGGAGATATATGGTAAATAGTTAGGACAAAAAACTAATGGCCTGCGAATCAGACATGGTTTTTGCCTTTTCCGCTTATAAGATTTGGATGTTGAGAAATCTAATAGGTAACTGGAAGACTCTGACCAGGATGCGCCTATAATGGTTCTGGTATATTTTCATGTACGATGTCCTGTAACCGAGCGAGGCAAGCACCGTAGTCATACAGTGAGAGCTTTTGATTGCGGTGCTTAACCTTTACTACTCTCTAGGCTAATTCAGCAAACGACAAATTGATATCAGTTTTCTTATTTTTTCCAGAAAACATGTCTTGGCATTTCATGCAAATTATCTCCAATGGAAATAATAAACATGAAATGCCAAAACCTATTTTCTGGGAAAAATACGAAAACTATTTTAAAATGTCTTCTGATGAATTTTTTTACTGAGAGTGCTAAGTGTTAAGGTTGCGGGTCCAGAATTGTCTGAAGAACTCTCTTTTTTTACTCAGAAGTGAATGGGAAGCCTTACAGTTTAACGACAAAGAAATAATAGTCATATGCTGTTTTGCAAAACACGGTGGGCTCTAACTCCCACTGTCCCTACTGCCGCAGGACTTACAAGACAACTTTTACATATGCGAATAATTTGAAATATGTACTTTGAATCCGTGCCACGTGACTATTGTGCTGAACTGATCTATAAATGTATATACGGTTACACCCACCCACAGCGACAGTTTATGGTCCATATTTAATTTATAGCTGCAATATGCTGCTTTTAGGGGACTAAACGCAATGATGCATTATGATTTACGTGCACCGTCTTCTATTTCAACAAATTTGTCACAAATGTTGTCAAATAAGGAATGTCGTAACACACGAGGGGTCCCAAGGAAACATACTGATTTACGGCAGTACCATCAGACGACATTATCATAATGTCTTTTCATGGCACATTTGTAAATTCGGTGTAACGTTACAGGTACCATCTTTAATTTGTCATCCATAACAAGATTTTGGCTACTTGATATAGTCATAATTTAGCATTAGAGTAACTTCTGAGGGGGTAATTAGACGTGATTTATGTGTTACTTCGTCATTTAAGACTAATAAGGAGACATGTCTATTGTCCGTCTCTAATTGTTCGAAAAGTTTAAACATTTAATAAGCGTTGAGACATGTAACAAATGGTCCGCGTCAAGCGAAGAAATGCCTACGAACATGCGCAACATGTGCGGATTCACATCATCCTGCGCATGCGCAAAGTCTCATCCGGGCATTTGTTATCCATTGAAACATTCTATAGTATCTAATGGTTCTATTTTGCGGACAGCGAAGGACCTGATCAGCAGGCTGATCGGGGCCTTCTCTGTCCGCTAATGCTCAGAAAAGACCTTTTCGCATAGCGAGACACATTAATATAGAGAGAGCAATAGGATAAGATGAATGATAATATAAAACTTGTAATGGCGAGCTTTGATCGATTAACGCCTCATCTTGGATAGGTGTTTGGAATTTTCAACAGCTGGTCTATGTCTTCTAATAATTTGGTTCTTGTTTCAACATTACAAAAGAGCATTTGCAAACGTTGAACTCCGTGGCCGGAAGTAGTGCAGACGACTTTTGAAATTTGCAAGGTGTGGTGGTATATGGGTGGGACACTTTCCTTGCTGTTGCTATGAACTGCTGTTTTTACTTTTGTTGCGAAAACAAAATCTGTGGCAAAACTTTAGAATGTCCGTTGTTAACTCTAAAGCGCCAATCAGAGTTGCAGCAGTCGAAATATAAAGATTTTAAAATTATTTTTCCTTCAGAACAAATAAGTCTTTAAAGCAGACAATGCACATGAATTGTCAAGATTTTTTTTCTCTGAAAAAGTAAAATATATATATACATGTATAATGTCGTCTGCTACAAATTTTGCTTGGCGCTTTCAGGGTTAATATATATTATGCAAGGAATAAGTTCCGGTGAGTTTACTTTTGGTGTAACACCTGTTGAATATATTAAACCATTATTTGATATGAATCAGAAATCATGGCTGTAATTATATGTGATTACCCACATTGTCGGCTGGTTGACAGAAATATTATAAAGATATTTTGGTTAGAGTAGAGGAGTGTTCTCGGATACCCCCAAAACATGTTGAGGCCAACCGCGACAGACTGAGGATGATGTTAACATGGACCGCACATTGCGAAAACATATCTTCGGGTATGTGCGGACAGCGAAGGCCCAGATCAGACTGCGCATCCGCGCAGTCTGATCAGGGCCTTCACTGTTCGCTTACAGAATTATTTGAAACTGTAGAATATATCGACGTATAACACTGGTCCTTATCAGTTTGTGCGGCTTCGCTACCTGATTTGAATTTTTACTGTTCCCATATGCCCCGGAGATACATTTTTTCTTGGAGCGACCCACATGGTGGTTATGATGATGATTTTGAGTATTAGGTCCATCGGCAGTATTTCAGTTATTTGGAAGCGATCAAAGCAAAGTGAATTAAAGCTTTTTATTGATTGTGGTTTGGTAACATTACAAGTTATTTCTTAACAAAGAGAAAACAACTTAATGTGCAGGGTGTATTCAAAATTAGAGAAACCACTTGCATAATTTAGTACATAATCTCTGTATGATACCAATTGTCGGGTTGATAGAATAAATCTATGAAATTCTTCATAATCAAATTCCTGTAAACACACAACGTAGTTTTGACGTCGCCGCTGAATGGCGTCGTGTGAGATCGTGGCGACGTCAAAACGACGCTATTGCGACACTGTGTGTTTGGTGAGTTGGACCTGATCTGAAGCGAAAAACGAAATCCAGTCAGTCCAATGTGAGCAGTTACTGGAACGCAATGATATAGGGAACGTCGCTTACTCCACATTGGTCTCAGTTTATGAAGTGGTTCATTCCTATGAAAGATACGTTCTGTGGACCTACCCACCAGTGTCAGCTGTAACGTTAGAAAACGTACTTTCGGAGATATGTGCACAAACAAATTTTCTGACGTTGGGGTTTAGTGTATCTCTATCACTCTCTGAATGTGCCGGATACATTTTTTGTCACTCGTTTGAGTGATTTTTGTCTTAGAGTAGAAAATATAAAAAAATTAATAGATTCTTAAGAGAAAGGTTGTTGTTTTTTTATTATTATTATTCTCTCGTTTCATGATGCAAACACTTAAAAGCTTTTCTCCCATGTCAGATGTGGCCACACCGTATTTTGCTTTACATAGACAATGTTTGTGCATGATTTGTTTCTTTGAGGGGTGGCAAGGAATTTTCTGTATACATTACCATTGCACCACACGTGACCTTTGCAAAAATGTGGGTGGGTGAGTCATTAAAGAACGCGAGAAGCTACTTATATGACAGACTAGCTATCGCTTTCTCGCGATCTTCGATTCAATTTACCACAGGGAGTGTAGTCGTTCTGTGAAGTTAAGGAATTTCTGTCCGATTTAGGAATATGTAGACAATAGGAACTGAATTCGGGGGCAGATGAGTCCAGCTCAGCTCCGCAATGAACAGCAACATGAGAAAGTATGCCTTATGACATGCGTTCCCAGAGAAGACTTAGATCAGCTGCGTATCCACGCAGTCTGATCAAACTCTTCGCTGTCCGCAAAAGTCCCGTGTTGTGCAGTGTTATATTTACCTATCCACAGAGCGCATAGCAAAGACTGAATCTGACCTAACGCGCATGCGCAGGCTGAACTGAATCTACGCTGGGTACACATGTACGAAGGTACATTTTTGTTCATGTTGCGCCACCTATAAAAACATAAAGAAAGGCCACTTTCACGAAGAGCAGCCTTTCGGAGGCACCAAAGAACAAACAATGACAAACAAAAGCCACATATGAAAACTCCGACGTTCGAACAAAACAAGCCTGCAACAGAAAAATCGACCCAGCAGGCACACAATATCAAAATGAAGTCGTATCAACGTCGATGCGACGTGCGCACGTCGCATCGACGTTGATACGACGTCATTTTAACGTTGTGTGCCCACTGGGGACTAGGAACGGCTAGTAGAAAGGCCATCATACTCATTTCCTCAGTAATACACATTTATAAGGATTCGCCTATAAACTAAAAAGTCTGGGCAAATCTGTATCTGTGGAACGCTATATTCAGACTACGTGCAAGCGTTGTCTGGTCTGTATCTGCGAGAACCTTTCTGTAATGTATAAGTTCGCTTGGATTCCGTGCAAACATCGATTATTCCGTAGTAAGTCTCCTCTCCGTAAACCACAGTATTCTTAACAGTATGTATGTGCCGACTATTTCAGACAGAATCTGTTTTCACAGTTTTGACAATACAGACTTAATTGTGTTATTATTATATAAGAAAGTGCCAGACAATATTAATTTTATCATATCACATTGAACGTGCCAGACTATATTATAAGCACACTTGCAGGTTCTATTCCACGCCATATAAGCGATTCATTAGTAAAGGTAGTGCTAATATCGCATCTTGAAAACATGGCTATATAATGTTGACCCCCTTAAACCCCACTTTAATATAGTAAAACTGGAGTTTACATGGTATACATTATTTTTCTTATTTTTGCTCAAAAACACAAATTGTTGTACTCGTTAGAACCGCCTCGCCGAGGCGGTTCTAACGAGTACCCACAATCTATGTTTTGAGCAAAATTATGAAAGTATCAGATTTTTTGTCTGATTTTTTCCTCTTTTGGTGATACAATTTCCAATATATTTGAATAGGCGTGTTTTCGTAATGGGTAAAAGAGAAAAGGGACCGTATGACGTTTTCAGGGGACTGGATATTCTTGGTAGATTTTCAGCCATTTTATCAAGGGAGACAACTTTTATGACTTCCTGTTTGTGTTCTTGAACATGAAGCTTCTTTATGAAAAGGGGTCTACTATTTAAGGAAAGACTGCTCGCCTGGTATATGAGTCCTTTATTAAAAGAAGGCTAGATTTAGAGGAATGAAAGACCTTCCCATTCCTTCTCAAAGATGCTACTCTTAAAGGAAAGAATTTGGGAAGAAAACACTCTCAGAGTAGTCTCCCTTGAAGATGTAACAAGTGTCTGTAATGAAAAAAAAAAAAAAAAAAAAAAAAAAAAAAAAAACATAATGATACAAACAGACCAGGTGGGCTAAACCAAAGAATCTTTTAGTGCATGCACCAAGGCCTTTACTTCTTTTACTGTGGGAAACAATTCTCAGAATGCAAAGAAACTTTAACAGATGTCCGCGTTGGTCTAAAATTATCTAATACTGCATTGGCGGTATGTAAGCATATGCCCAGATACTTTCTCAGTCGGTCAACCATTGATGATATAAACCAAATGTATCGGGCAACAGAAATTCACTATCTATTGATAAATAAGATAGTTGGAGGTAAGATAAATTTGCTGAATACTTCATTCTTATATATCAAACTATCAGCTTTAAACTTAACCGCTCTATGGGCTAATTCAGCAGACAACAAATTGATGATATTTTTCATATTTTTTTCCCCAGAAAACAGGATTTGACATTTCATGATCTGCAGATTGTCGCCGTTGGAGACAATTTGCACATCATGAAATGTCAAAACCTGTTTTCTGGAGAAAAAAAAAAAATATTTCAATATGTCGTCAGCTGAAAACTTTACCCAGAGTGCTAAGCGTTAAGTACTTGTTTGACACAACTAGGAAGTGTTATCTTTTAATTTGTACTCTTTATCATTTCTCGTTTTTTTTTCTTTGAATGAAATCAGTTTCTGAAGGAATCGCAGGAGGTCAGATTAGATTAGATGCTTGTTTTGGATTAAACTATGTCTTTATTTCTTCAAGAAAGCATTGGTATGTTGCGGGTATACATTATAATCGTCTTGTGGAGGTTTTGTTGTCTCACTCTACTAAACTAAATTATTCCTACATGACAGTACATGTACCTCTATATGGAAAAGAAATAATTACGTGAGCCGAAATATTCATCCCATCACGAGAACATGCCTATATAATTTTGACCCCTTTAAACCCCACTTTTATATAGTAAAACTGGGGTTTACGAGGGTATACATTATTTTTCTTATTTTTGCTCAAAAACATAGACTGTGAGTACTCGTTAGAACCGCCTCGCCGAGGCGCTTCTAACGAGTGCCCACAATCTATGTTTTGAGTAGAAATTTGAAAAATATCGAATTTTTTATCTGAAAATTTTCAGTTTTTGGAGGTGAAATTTTCTATATATATGAATAGGCGTGTTTTCGTAATGCGCAATTTGAATACAAAATTTAATATGACCCACTTTTTGACCAATGAAAAAGTATCATGTATTCATGTAGGTTACTATCACGGATGTCTTATTGTCAATAGAATACCGAAAATACACGTTAGGACAAAACCAAAAACGTGTGACCGTTGCCGAAAACCTCGTGTTATTATAGAAATTGTATCATTCCAATCGACTATGGGACAGAGATTCAAGGTTAAAGTCAAACTTTTAAAACATTACGGTATACACAGAAACCAGGGCCCAGCTGTTCAAAGCGTCGTTAGCTTAACGAGCTCGTTAAGGGTCATTTCGTTAACTGTTTTAGCGGACTCAATATACAATATTCTGAAATTTTTTGCTGAAAAAATGTGAGTAGCTTTTGCACTGCAAAAGCTACTCACATTTTTTCAGCAAAAAAATTCAGCAAAGCTGAAAAAATGTGAGTAGCTTTTGCACTGCAAAAGCTACTCACATTTTTTCAGCAAAAAATTTCAGCATATTTGCGTATCAATCAATGTAAATTTTAACGAATCGTTAACTAACGACGTCGTTAGCTTTGAACAACTGGGCCCAGGTATTTTCAGTTCGTTTAGAATAAAGCGTCTTTCAAAGTAAAAAGCAGGAGACTTCGACTGGTGGTTCTGAAAGTTTGTTTTATACCACACAGACTTTAACTTCTTAGTTTCTTGGTAGCAGTCACAGAAAGAGTACGTTTCATATTAATAAAAAATAATTACAAAGTGTCATAATCTCATCACCCATTAAAAATATACTCGTAATGAACAAAGGTTAAATTTATAAATTACAGATGTCAGGGGAGAATATGTTAATGAACACGGGTAAAAAAAGCAAGATTGATTGTGTACTGAGCGTGCGATAAATGCATTAATATTATTTTCTCTCCTGAAAGAAAAAATGGGCAATGACAGAAACATGTCTTGTGAATAACAAAGTTTGTCGGAACTTTGACAGCGTTCCAATGTTTTTCTAAGAGCAAAGTAGTAAATATCACATTTGAGTCATGACTAGAAGAATCGGAGCTTGCTGTATTGTATATACGAATTCCGCACAGTCCATTCAGGGTCTATACAGTCTCCAGTTTTATAAATGAGCCGCGAAAGGCGGCAGGCTGTTCGGAGCATATGCGGACAGCGGAGGCCCTGATCAGCCTGCGCTTTCGCGCAGGCTGATCAGGACCTTCTCTGTCCGCTTGTAGAATCATAAGATAATGTGGAATTTGGACAATAAAGGGCTTGATCATACTACATGGCACTATGGGCGATCTAAACCATCTTTTCTTGAATATACTACTAATAGTCTGTATATGCCTAAAACTCTGGTCTGATTGCGGAGTTGAACAGGCATATCTTAGTACACATTTTTCGCATATATGAGGTGCGTTTTCGATTGTCGAGAGGATCATCATGCAGAACGTAAGAAAATGACCCTTTTGTCATATGCAAACAGCGAAGGCCAGACGAGCTTGCGCATACCTGCATTCTCTGTTCGTCGACGTAACCTACAGTATCAATTGAGTCTGTAAGCGGACAACGAAGGTCCAGATCAGCCTGCGCATTTGCGCAGGCTGATCAAGGCCTGTGTTGTCCGCTAAAAGCACATGTGCCCTTTCCGTGCGTCGAGCGTCATATTTATGTCTTGTTTCAAACTTTCTTCTCGTACATCTGGCTGCTTTCATTTTAGCAACTGATCATTGCCAATATTTCACCAGTTCTATTAAATTTTTACAGACATGACATGGTTTATTTGCCACTTTATTTCTTTTTTCTGTTGCTTGAACTTTGTCAAGTGAAAAGGGATCTGAGCGGCAATTCCAGACGGGCATCAGTCAAGTGAACAGCTATGTCGTTCGCTTTATGTATGTTATAAAAGATACAGAGTGTAAACGGTCTGAAAGGGCTGAATCAGGCGGGGAAGGCTTTCGCGGGCAAACCATATATTCTGGATTTGGCGGACCACATTTTAGACTGTCATATTTTCTGATCGAACTTTTTAATTTTTAGAAGACCAAAAATCAACAAAAGTTAGACGAATATTAGCGGGTGCAGCACAGGAGACGAGGAACATTTGTTCATGGTATCTAGCGTAAGAAATTAATGATTTTACAAAAAAAAAAAAAAAAAAAAACACTAGACTGATTAAAATTGTACCTCTTCATTGTGAATACGTGTGGCGTGCCAATTCTTGTTTCATCTTGCAAACTCTTGTTCCAAACAGATTTCATCCACAGAACTTTATCTGCGATTAGCATTTAAGGGGAAACGATACACTTTGAGGGGAGCCAATTCTGTCAAAGCGGTTTTGTTGCCCGTCTGAAAAGGCATCTACTCTAAAAGGAAAGAATTTGCTCCCTGTGGGAGCAAATTCTTTCCTTTTAGAATAGATCTCTTTCAGAAAAGGATTAGTGTCCAGAGAAGCAAACAGGAAGTCACAAAAGATGCCTCCCTTGTGAAAAAATGACAGGACATGTATCGTGAATCCAGACCCCTTAAGAAACAAAAGCGATATAATTGGTAATGGGCATAAGGTTTACGTAAAAACCGTAACGTACGAAAATGTATCTTACGGACGCGCGCCCAGTGCTGACAGATTAGTCCACACCTGCGCTTCTCTGTTCGCCTGAGGCAGCCTCTGATCTTTGGACATCCACAGAGAGCCCAAGGGAAACTTTGACTAGACTGCGGGTATACACAAGCTGATCTAATAGTGTGCTGGACGCTCATGACATGCGGTTCCTTTACTGTCGTTGCGCCTTATTTTATGTCTGTTAAATTTGGCAAATACCTTGGTGCAGCGCATAGTGCATCTTTTAACATACGGAAGATGCCAAATTAGTTTCGCACTATTACATAAACCACCTGTCCGGGTGATTATAGGTCGTTATGCTTCACAATAAGCACGTCCAGACAGAATGAAAGGCCGCAGACAGACCACATGAGCCGTCTTATTAGAGCGGGTCTCAGCGCATGTGCGAAAAACGTAGCCCCAGATCAGACTGCGCATCCGCACAGTCTCATAAGTGCTTCACTTTTCGGCAAAATTCTACAGTAGTCAGGGGTCCGGCAGGCGGACGAGGAAGCTTTCATTGGACCGCGCGGATGGCAAGGGTCCTTTGCCAGATAATGCATCAATTTAGAACAGACAAGGACCGGATTGCAGTTTTCGGTTCTTAAAGAATATTTTTTTTGTTCCACTTATAGAATAAATGGCACTGTACACAATACACAAGAATGTACATGATGTAGTTCCGTAATTAATAGTTCAAAAAATGTTCTCTCCTTCGGAACTTTTTTTTTTCTTTATTCACGCTGGGCCTGATATCAATATATAACATAGACAGAACTTCAATATATATGTGCAAAATCGTATATGATGATTTTGAAAAAAAAAAAAAAAAAAAAAAAACAACAGTCATCTGAAGTATATTGCGCATGCACCGACAATCACGTGATCTTGTCAGTTTCAATGTCAATCATGTTATATTGTATCCCAGAAAGAGAGTTCCTTGACGCCACTTGCTATATTGTTCTTGTTGAACTTATATAGATTTGTCATTAGGTGTAGTGTTTAGTAAGGTTGTGTTATCAACACTTTAAACTTAGAACGAAAATGGCATGAACCCTTCGATTATTGCAAAATTTGTAATTGAAAGAAAGAATAAAAAAAAAAAAAAAAAAAAAAAAAAAAACAATACTTTTCAATAGCTTTAAGAAGAAGTCAAGAATCCTGACCGTTTTACGTTCGTGTGCACTTTTAGTTTTAACCGTTACCACTCTCTGGGCTTATTCAGCAGACGATAAATTGATCCTATTTTGTCTTATTCATTTTCTCCAAGAAAATCGGCTGTGCTATTTCATGCACATTGTCTCTCAACTAAGGAGACAATTTGTATGAAATGCCAGAACCCATTTTTTGGTAAAAAATAAGAAACTATTTAAAAAATGTCGACTGAGCTGAAACAGTTTCCCAGCATGCTAAGCGTTAATGAAAGGAATGCTTAAAGCTTTACCACCCATTTATTGACCAACTTTCTGATTTCTGTATTCTTTTTCTCTCTGCTGAAGTCATTAACCATGTTAACGGTGCTGAACCCATTAAGTGGACTTTGTTACGACTTTCTGTTCCAAGAGAGCAATAAAGCACAGCCATTCCAGGCTTGCTTGATTGATGTAAACGAGCAACAGAAGATGACGTCAAGAAAAACAATAACATGTTCGCTGAAAGAAGAACATAAACTGCACGGAAGAGGTGCGCTAATTATTAGCTAAGAAAACAAACAAAATATGTAAATTGTTTGAGCAGGATTCGTCATAGACTTTTCTTAGCACCATGCAAAACTGTGTCTCGGAAGCATTTGAAGCAATGAAGGCCAGGGTTACATCACGTGAACAATTTCTGGCAACCACCCCTCACTGTTTCCCCCTTTTTAATATCTAAAGTGTGAATTCTGAATAAATGAAGCCTTTCTTTCAATGGTGGAGTTTTAAATCTCAGAGAAAGTTTAGAAAATATTTTTGTACATTAAACCTCCTACCGAAAAGGGCGGAGCCGACAGTAGAAAGCTTAAGCTTTATTCAGCTGAGTATAAATAAAAGCAGAAGCATTTCAACAATAGTTTTTTTACACAGAAAATAAGACATCTCATTCGAATTGCCTTTCGGAGACAATTTGAATGAAACGTCATTTCCTAAATTTAGGCTTGACATTTCATTCAAATTGTATCCAAATTAACCAATTTGAATAAAATGTCTAGTGTTATTTTCTGTTGAAAAATAAGGCAAATACAATGTACAGTCGACCCTCATAGCTTGAACACCGATGGCTCGTTTACCATGGCTAATTCAAACTTGTTTTTTAGTTCCTACGAAATTCTTTCGGCAGCTCAAGTAAACAAATATTTAGGGATTTTTTTATTTTATTATAAAACTGTATATTGTGTGTACTCATTAGATTCGCCTCAACGAGGCGATTCCGATGAGTACACTCAAAATACCATTACATATAGAGGATCGAAAAGATTTCCCTAAACTATCGCCATTGGCTTACTGATCTGGCACCTTGATTAACCTTCAGTGGCTCGAACTACCCATGTCTCGAACCAGTTTCCATGGTCCAAAAGATGTTCGAGCCACTGAGGTTCGGCTGTATTACTATTTTTCATCTGACGATTTAGACTACCTTAAACTGCCAATCACAACAATTGTCGTCTGCTTTGTCATCTGCTTGTGATTTTAAAAGTCATTTTTGCAAACAGTGTGGACCCAGATCAGACTGCTCCTAGAGGTCCACACTGTTTGCCTGTATGCAAAAATAGGTTTAATATTCAGCAGACGACAAAAACAGACGACATTTTCAGATGCAAGTTTTCTTGGGATTTAAGGGTTTATCTCAAAATGATTATGAGCTTGAACACGTAATGAGCCTTGACATCAACGCAGTCTTATTATGGCCTTTGCTGTCACTGGTCATTTTAGAAGGTAACACCCGGAAGCAAAGACCCTGGTGGAACGGAATGGCACACAGGATGATCTCAACCTGCGTATTTTACATTTGTTAACCCTCAAAGCGCCAATCACAACTATTGTCGTCTGCTTTGTCTTCTGCCAGTTACTTTAAAAGTCATTTCTGCAAACAGTGTGGACCCAGATCAGACTGCTCCTTGAGCAGTCTGATCTGGGTCCACACTGTTTGCCTGTATGCAAAAATAGGTTTGAAAAATTTGCAAGAATATTCAGCAGACGACATAAACAGACGACATTTTCAGATGCAGGTTTTCTTGGCGCTTTAAGGGTTAAGGTGAATGACTACACTTTCAGGGGTAAAATCTCTCTCTCTAGAATCTGTCCCTCCTGATAAAATTATCTACTTTAAAGGGAAGAAATTTGCTCCCATTGGGAGCAAAATATTTCCTTCCAGTGTACACCCTTTTCGGAAGGGGTATGGCTTGTAGGAACTCAAAGAGGAAATCGCAAAAGCCTCTCTTGTACAAATCGCTGAAAATCTAGCTAGTGTCCCAGCAGGCACACAGCATCAAAATAACATCGTATCAACGTCGATGCGGCGTGATCACGTCGCATCGACGTTGATACGACGCCATTTTAACGTTGAGTCTGCTGGGGTATCAAGTCTCTTTGAGGCACCTTTTAGCTAGACGCGAGGCATTTGAATAAATTCATATCTGCTTAATTCCCCATGAAACCATCAGCTGCCCTGTCTACAAAAACAATAATAAAATTGTCGGAAACAAGTGACCACCATGGTGCAAACATATAATTGTCAGAGAAGTACAACTTTTCTGCCGAAAACCACCGACCAAAACATGACACTGGCTCCGAACTCTCCCGGTAGTTCCAGCTTATCTTGTAAATGAGTCTTTATCATGATATGAGCCGGGCCACAGCATTTCCTACAAGATTACTTGTGCGCTCAGCGAGGACTCAGATTAGCCTGTGCATCCGCGCAGTCTGATCAGTGTCTTCGCATGGCTGACTGTGGGTAGCCAAGGAGTCAGAGCATCTTCAGGCGGACTGTGAAGACTCTGATCGGCCTGTGTGGATGCACAGGCTAATCTGAATCTTCGTTGAGTGCACTTGTAATTTTTTAGGAAATGCTGTGCCCCGGTTCATATTGTAAAATGCATTCATGTACACAAACGCATGCTATTTATCATAATTGATACGAAACATGGGAAAAAGGCACTTATGCCATAAGCGAACAACGCAGGCCAAGATCAGTCTGTGCATCTGCTCATTCTGATCAGGTCTTCTCTGTTTGTCGATATATTGTACAATATTCATTGATTTTGTAAGCGGACAGCGCAGGCCCCGATCGGCCTGCGCTTGAGCGCAGGCCGATCTGGGCCTGCGTTGTCCGCAAAATGCATAAGGACCTTTTCATGTGTTTTGCATCATATGACAATAAAAGCTCAGACAGCGCATGTTTTGCATTCTGCATGACACGCGCCACGAGAGATAATGTTATGATAAGGTGAGATACTAAGATACAATCGGTGATTAGAAAAATAAATCATCCCGGCCTCAATGCTCGCTTTCCTTACAAAATGCATGTTCTCTCTGATTCTTACAAGACTTCGTCTGGCTCTGTTCCCCGCTTGGAAACAGCACGCTCCATCTTATAAAAAGTTTTTAATGTAAAGCTATTTTCTTTGATTGTTCTCCGATTTTGTGATTACATATATAACTGCCTTGTGTATGTATTCCAAACCATGACCATGAGTTACTTATGTAGTGTATACAGGACGTGCAAGCTTATCTGTGTCTATGTTCATAAATTCATTTTACCTTATATAGTTTGTGGTTTTTTTTATTTGTTTATCATTTGTTTTATTTTCGACAGTGTCTACAATTATAAGCAGGTTATTCTCAAAAGACCAATCCTTTACGAAAACACACCTATTCAAATATAAAGAAAATTTCACCTCCAAAAACTGAAAATTTTGAGATAAAATCCGATATTTTTCATATTTCTGCTCAAAACATAGATTGTGGGTACTCGTTAGAACCGCCTCGGCAAGGCGGTTCTAACGAGTACTCACAATCTATGTTTTCAGCAGAAATAAGAAAAATAATGTATACCCCTGTAAACCCCAGTTTTACTATATAAAGGTGGGGTTTAAGGGGGTCAATATTATATAGGCGTGTTTTCGTGATGGATGAGCGATTTCCATTTATGAAGACTGAAGCTCTCGGTGTATGATGCGCTTTTTTCAATCACTTAATATTGGGCGACTATCCCTCTGCAGTTGCACGCAACCATGTAACCAGCGATTATTTTTCATAGCCCGGACTTTACAAAATTGTCCTGAATGTTTTGCCACCTTCAAGACAGTCTTAGGTAATATCAAGCCTTTCAGTGCTTAAATAATCAGGGAATTCCGGTTGGACGATTTTGTAACTGATATTCGCTTCTGTCCAGATTTCTTCTTCTTCTTTTTTTTTTTTTTTTTTTTTTTTTCGAATAGCGGTTATTGTGTTACTAACAAATAAAGATAATTTAATGCCAAAAAGCTAAGAACGAGGTTGATGACCGCTTACCTATATACATAAAGAGCTAATTAAAAAAAAATAAATAAATTTCTGTAAACCCACCGTCTGTATTGAAAAGAATCCAGGGTACTCAGCTGAACTATACTGTCCATGTCATCTTCCACTTAGTGATGACTTGCATTTTGTATCTGCAAAATTTAATAAAAAAAAAAAAATCGTCCACATGCTTTTAAAGCTCGTTTATGATTTGAGCCGCAACGTGAGAAAACGCCCCTTCTGACATGTGCACCCATCGAAGACTCAAGTCAGCTTGTGCATCCGCGCTGTCTGATCAGAGTCTTCGTTGTTCTCATGAAGAAACCTGGCTTATCTGAATCTTTCGAAGGCGTTGAGTACGCATGTCTGAATATACATTTCCTGACGTTGCGACTCGGTTCTATAGTCTGATATCTGTTTGTTATTTGGTGCAAATATTTTCATTGAACCATAAATGCCCTAAATAGTCGGACATCCCCACCCCTAACCATACTTACCCAGGTATTTGAACAAGTCCATAGGACTACCTGGCGATGTGTCAAAAACGCTCTTGATAAATGGCAAACGGTGTAGACCCTGATCAAACTGCTCCTTAGGAGCAGTTTGATCAGGGTCTACACTGTTTGCTCAGGAATGTCTGTTCAAATATTTAGGGCAAATATGATAGGATCCACAGATGTCATGTGATCACGTTACACTATTGTAATAAGAGAATCTTATATTACAATGTACCCGCTGTTACTTGGCACTGTGGTTGAAAATTAAAACTTGTGCTAAATACCTTAAAATATGCAAATAATGAGGCCCTGAATGGGCATTGGAGAATAACGGTTACGAGCTGAAACGAATTAGGTCATTGTTGCATCGTTTTTCAAACTTTACTGGTACCTGGGACTCTGAGACCTGGGAAGGAGGCTGGTAAACATGGGTTTCTGTCCGAAAATGCAAACGAACTGTTTGGTGGTTTCTCCTAAGTTAAGGGAGGTTTAAGATATCTTTCGAATTGTTAAATACAGAAATACATTTATTTTTTTCTTCGGTTAAATGATGATGGAATGCTTCGTACAGGATCCCTTATTTTGTTTTGGCATTTTTATCAAAATTAAAACGTCTTATATAATGTAAATACCTCAATATGTATATGTTTTTTCTGGCCTCTCACACTTGCAGATTACATTGGTGTGTCTGAATTCAATTATTTTGACTGGGCAGGTACAGATAAAATACGATGATTTTGGTTATTTCTCACGTTGTGCGTGCGTGCAAGCGCGTGAACGAGCATGCGTGCGTGTGGGTGTTTAGAAATTTATGAAGTGAAGTAGAACAGCAAATTTTCTATTTAAACTTAAAAAAAAATAAAATAAATCAACTTTTGCATTCACATCAATAATTAAGCTCACGGGTCACGGCATTATGATCCAGGTATCCACAAAACAAAACAATGATGTGAAGATAAACTACAGAAAAAGATCGGGTTCGATGTTAAGCCTTATCCTGCTGTTCACGACAACCCCTACCTTTGCAAACAGTGTAGATCCAGATCAGATGGCTTCTGAAGAAGCCATCTGATCAGGATATACACTGTTTGTCATTCAGTTTATGAATTTGAACAAACATATTATATGATGTAATCTGATTGGCGGGTGTGGCTAATTAAGTTATTCAGCAGGATAAGGGTTAATTTCGTGACATCGTGCAACATAATTCGTTTTGATACTAGTGTGCAGGGTTAAAGTTCAGGTAATTCTCAACCAAGCCATTCAACGAAGGTTATTTTCAGTAGATCTTTTGACGTACTTCAAAGAAACATCTGACGTATTGACTGTCGACAAAATCGTCAAGTCAGGTTAATCGGTATACCGTGCCAAGGCAAGGCAATCGGGGCCCAGGTTTACAATCATTCCTCAGAGTAAGATCTACCTTAACTCAAGGTCCGCACATTTTAGATATGAAATAAGATATTTAAATTCAATTGAAATGAACGGTTTTATGTAAGTTTAGTAGACAATATCGAACTGTACATATCAATTTCATCGTTTTTGTGTAAAAGTGCAAAATATGCTTTGAAAATCTCGATCCTCAAAGTCAAGATCGACCTTAACCTGAGGTACGATTGTAAACCTGGGCCCAGGTCAGCATAAATCAGGGCCCAGTTGTTCAAAGCGTCGTTAGCTTATCGAGCTCGTTAAGGGTAATTTCGTTAACTGTTTTAGTGGAGTCAATATACAATATTCTGATATTTATTGCTGAAAAAATGTGAGTAGCTTTTGCACTGCAAAAGCTACTCACATTTTTTTCAGCAAAAAAATATCAGCATATCTGCGTATTACTCGATGTAAATTTTAACGAATCGTTAACTAACGATACCGTTAGCTTTGAACAACTGGGCCCAGATTTTTAGTACATGCTTTTCCAGGATGATAATATGCGTACCAAAATATTTAATGATATGACAATGGTGAGCCTACATTTACAGGAAACGAGAATTTCGCAGACTTGCTTTGATCGATCTGTGTTTCATTTACCTGCAAGTTCTATACTCAAAATACAAATCCATGGAGGCGTAATTGGTATGACTGTGAGTCAGCCAGGGATTGAAGTAGACTAACCCTTGAGAACAACTGTAGTCACGCCCAGCAGACTAAGGGTTAAAACAGTGCCCGAGTAATAATGTTGTCATTATTTTGTATGACACCCATTTGACTCTTCAAGCGCCAAATAAAATTGTAGCAGGCGACATTCTGTCTTTTTTTTATTATTATTATTATTATTATTATTATTTTAATTATTTTCAGAGAAAAGACTGGCAGACGACTCACATGAAATGTCAAGCCTTAGTTGCTTTGAAAACTACGAAAAAAATCAAACTGTCATCTGCTGCAGTTGTGATTAGTGCTTTAAGGGTTATGGTTACTGGACTGCCAAAACTTGTCAATATACAAACCGACTTTATAGCTATATTTCATAAGTTAAACCATTACCGTTCTAAATGCGAATTCAGCAAACAACAACGTGATATTTTTGTTTTATTTCCAGAAAATATACTTTGACATTTCATCCAAAATGTTCTCCTTACGAGATAATTTGCATGAAAGTCTCCTTAGGAGACAATTTGCATGACATTACGAAAACACGCCTATTCAAATATATAGAAAATTTAACCTCCAAAAACTGAAAATTTTCAGATACAAAAACTCTGATATTTTTCATATTTCTGCTCAAAACATAGATTGTGGGTACTCATTAGAACCGCCTCGGCGAGGCGGTTCTAACGAGTACCCACAATTTATGTTTTGGGCAGAAATAACAAAAATAATGTACACCCCTGCAAACCCCAGTTTTACTATATAAAAGTGGGGTTTAAGGGGGTCAAAATTATACAGGCATGTTTTCGTGATGAATGGCCAAGCCTATTTCCTAAGAAAATACAAGTAAAATAGTTCAATGTTTCGTCTCCTGGAAATTTCACCCAGCATGCTATTAAGCGTTAAGTTTAAGTATCACAATCGTATACAAGTGAGTGTTCTCATACGGACTTCTAAAGCATAAAGGACATATTTATTGCATTTTTATTCCTGAACTTTGATTAAATAGTAGTTACCCATGGTCGTTGTGACTTTGATTGGTCGCAGTAACGAGAAAATCATTGAAAGAGTCAATCAGAACGTATATGAAACGATGTTATAAAACTGTATTATTACAGTTCAAGCACTTTTAAGTTGTTACAAATAGATTTTCATATATGAAAATATGACACTACTCACCATCACGAAAACATGCCTATATAATTTTGACCCCCTTAAACCCTACTTTTATATAGTAAAAACTGGGGTTTACAGGGGTATACATTATTTTTCTTATTTCTGCTTAAAACATAGATTGTGGGTACTCGTTAGAACCGCCTCGGCGGTTCTAACGAGTACCCACAATCTATGTTTTGAGCAGAAATATGAAAAATATCAGAATTTTTATCTGAAAATTTTCATTGTTTGGTGGTAAAAATTTCAGTATATTTGAATAGGCGTATTTTCGTAATGCTTTTTACCTACACAAACAACACAATTAATGGATGATGGGTGGACGAATTCTATTTAACGGTAAAGTCATTGGGCTGATTCAGCAGACGACAAATTGGTGATTTTTTTTCTTATTGAATTTGACTTTCATGTAAATTGTCTTTGCAGACAATTTGCATGAATTGCCAAATCCTGTTCTCTGGGAAAATAAGAAAACATTTCAAAATGTCTGCTGAAAATTTTTCCCAGAGTGCCAAGCATTAAATGTAACATTGCATAATGCTAAGAAATACCTGTATTATATTTCAGTAGCAATGTCATATTGATAGACTATTCTTTCATATAATATTATTTATTTTTTATCTTTGATGGCTAGTCTGTTGGTCTGGTGCTTATTTGTAAGAACTCAAAGAGTTAGGAAGACACACTGTTGTAGATCCTCTTTTGCACTTCCTTAGCGCAGTTTATGAGATTTTTTCTCAGAAAACCATGTGTGCTTGAGGCCTTAGCGGCTGTCTTGTTCACATGTCTTCCATATGAGGTTGTCACTAATGTTGACTCCTAAGTATTTGGTGCCGTCAACTGCCTCAAGGATAGGATATGTCCATGTAGTGAGTATACTAGCTTTCTTTGATGTTTCCTATTGTACATATGTGAATGACTTGGCATTTCTGGGGGTCAAGTCTCATTTTCCATCTATGTTCCTATTCTGCCAGACTGTCAAGATCTTGTTGTAGGAGAGCTGCATTCTCTTCAGTCTTGATCTGTCTGTATAGCTGTCCATCGTCAGCAAATAATCTGGGCCCAGTTGTGCAAAACTAACGATGTCGTTAGTTAACGTACCGTTAAAACTTTGATCATTTTAATATTGCATATACGCTAATATTTTTGCTGAAAAAATGTGAGTGGCTTTTGCATTTCTCAATTTTTTTCTGCAAAATAACTGTGAATTACATATTGTATGTACTAGAACATGTAACATTTTGACCACTAACGAGCTCGTTAAACTAACGATGCTTTGAACAACTTGGCCCTAGTGTCACTTATTGTGTTTCCTGGTAGGCCATTGATGAATGCTAGGAACAAAAGTGGTCCTGGCACTGTACCTTGAGGAACTCCCGATACAACATCTGCTTGTGAGGTGACTGCACCTTCCAGCAGACCTCGCTGTTTTCTTTGGCTGAGGAATGACTCTATCCATGTTATGGTGTCGTCTCGTACTCCATAATAGCTATGTTTATGTAGAAGTTTGTCAAAAGCTTTAGAGAAATCGAGAAGAGTTACATCTACCCTATCTCTACTGGAGTGAAGCTGGCTGGCAATTCTCTATATGGTTGTGATAGGTTGTGTTTCGCAGGAGTGCTTGGCCCGGGATTCATGCTGGTTATGACATAGTAAGTCATTTTCAAGGAAGTAGTTGATTATGTAGCTTTGAACAATATGTTCAAGGATATTGCCGGTCATGATTGTAAGTGAAACAGGATGGTACTTTGAGGCCAAATGTTTATCTCCCTTCTTAAACAGGGGTACAACGTGTGCTTTTTTTTTTTCTAAATTTCTGGTAATTTTCCAATGTCCAAAGATGTCTGGAAGATCTTGGAGAGTACGGGAGCTATTCTTTCAGCTGCAACTTTGAGTACATGTGTTGGTATTGAGTCTGGCCCAGCTGCTTTATGTGGGTTTAGGTCTTGCAGTAGTTCGATAACATCATTTAAACCATCACGAAAACATGTCTATATAATTTTGACCCTCCCCCCTCAAATCCCACTTTTAAAAGCTAGGGTTTACAGGGATACACATTATTTTCTTATTTCTGTTCAAAACCGAGGCGGTTCTTTTGAGGACCCACAATCTGTGTTTTGAGCAGAAATATGAAATATATCAGAGGTTTTTTTTTTTTGTTGTTGTTGTTTTTTTTTTTGTTTGTTTGTTGTTGTTGTTTTTTTTTTGTTTTTGTTTTTTTTTTTTTTTGTTTTTTTTTTTGTTGTTTTTTTTTTTTTTTTTTTTTTTTTGTTTTTTTTTTTGTTTGTTTTTTTTGTTGTTTTTTTGTTGTTGTTTTTTTATCTGAAAATTTATAGTTTTTGAAGGTGAATTTTCCTATTTATTTGAATAAGCGTGTTTTCGTTATGCGATCTTAATTCTTGGCATGGGTGGGTGTGGACTGGAACTTTTTTTTTTTGGAATGGAGCTGGTGTTCTCCTTTTGTATATTCTGACTGAAATTGGTCATTCAGGATCCCGCTTTCTTGGAGCTGTCACTTTGAAGGAAGCTCTCTTTGTTTATGAGTGAAGACACAACATCTGCTTCTTGTTTCCTACTCTTAACATAGGTGAAGAAACGCTTTGGGGTTTTCAACAGGTCTTCTCTTGCAGCATCATTAATGATTTCTCTGCCTTTCTGCTAGACTGTTGTACAGATCTTTGCAGCTACTTGTACACTTGCCAGTCTTTTTTCTTTCTTTGACTTCTTGGCTCGCCAGTGGGCTCTCAATTTACGTCTCATTATGCATCTCAATCTTGTATTAGCCCATGGATGTGTCTAGCGGATACTTGTCATCTTGATAGGTACAAAATTGTCAACTGCTGAAGTAATGGCAGATTTGAATTTTGCCCACATTTACAACAGACTGGTTTGTAGCTGAACAGAAGGTTCGTCTTTGAGGAGTTTTCTGATGCCCTGGACATTTCATCACGAAAACATGCCTATATAATTTTGACCCCCGTAAACCCCACTTTTATATAGTAAAATTTGGGTTTACTGGGGTATACATTATTTTTCTTATTTCTGCTCAAAAACATAGACTGTGGGTACTCGTTAGAACCGCCTCGGTGAGGCGGTTCTAACGAGTACCCACAATCTATGTTTTGAGCAGAAATATGAAAAATATCAGAGTTTTTATCTGAAAATTTTCAGTTTTTGGAGGAGAAATTTTCTATATATTCGAATGGGCATGTTTTCGTAATGGCTTTCTTCCACATCTTTCTGCGGGGAGGAGGGGATCTATGAGGTTAGCGAGCATATCCAGTAAGACGATATCATGACCACTTTTCAAGCCAATCGGTGGTAAAGGTTTACACCGGATTTTATCGTTTGAGTGTAATGTAAATATCAAGTCGAGAATATTGAGTCGAGTTGGGAAACTAGCTAGCTGTTCCATGTTGAACCAACGTTGGGCCAACGTTATCAAAGCCTGTGAGCAATATGACAGAGATAAACTTTTTGCAGCAAATTTGGATACAACAACAATATTAGAACAAATAAAATTGTCTACTATTATGACCGCTTAACAGCCAAACGTTATTGTTGGCGTATTGTAAGCATCCAATAAACTACCAACAGTACCACCACCAGCCAACGTTTGCCTGAAGTAATACTGTCTAGGAGTTGACTACCCAGCAGGCACACAAACTTGAAACAACGTCGATCCAACGTTGATTCTACGTAAAGACGTTGAATCAATGTTGAATCGACGTTTTTTTATCTTTGTGTGCCCGTTGGGTAGTTGGTAATATGTCTAAAATGCTGACTGAACGAGGCATGACTGTTAGAATATTGGAATGATTGTGGTACTTTCACTATTCATCCACTTTTATTTGTATTCGTACTACTCTACCACTGAAAGGCATAGACATTAATTACTTCACGTCAAACAGAAAAATCTGGCACAATTTAGAATAGGGTCGACGGATAATAACCTAATTTTAGGGAATCGAAGAAAGCAATAATACTAAATTGATCGTATCAAAACATTGCCAAATTGAAAATTACCGCAAATTGTATCCAGTCTAGACAGTTTCAAGCATTTTATAGTCCGTTGTTTATATAGCTTAGTATATCTGTGTCGAAGACATTATTTTAATATTTATTTCGCTTGAAATACAGTTGTGGTTTTGTAGCCACTGACAATTTATCATAGCGCCCCTTTGGTCGATCCGTTCAATATATCAATAAATTACAAAACATTTCATTCAGGAGGCATTTATTTTCACAGTCCAACAGTCAGTTCACAGGAGCGAAGAAAATTTGAATAATTACTTCGATGTTATGTTAAACATCTGCTCTCTCTCTCTCTCTCTCTCTCTCTCTCTCTCTCTCTGTGGTGTGTGTGTGTGTGTGTGTGTGTGTGTGTGTGTGTGTGTGTGTGTGTGTGTGTGCACTTTCAAAGCGCCCCAGAGGTTCCAGTTTTAAAGTACCGACCGAGTAGGGCAGCAAATGATTTTGAGCCTTCGGTTCAGGTGAGATTCAATATTAATCGCGTCAAGCAAAAATGTGTTTTAGACAGATCATCACAATGTCATGTTTTTCAGCTGACGCATTCTGCATTATGTAATTTTTTGTAAGCGGCCAGCAAAGCCCGTGACCTATCACGAAAACATGCCAATATAATTTTGACCCCCATAAACCCAACTTTTATATAGTAAAATTGGGGTTTACAGGGGTATACATTTTTTTTCTTATTTTTGCCCAAAAAACATAGATTGTGGGTACTCGTTAGAACCGCCTCGCCAAGGCGGTTCTAACGAGTACCCACAATCTATATTTTGAGCAGAAATATGAAAAAAAAAAGTTTTTATCCGAAAATTTTCAGTTTTTGGAGGTGAAATTTTCTATATATTTGAATAGGCGTGTTTTCGTAACAAGACTGATGGGTGTGAAGGCTGCTCTGAGTCGTCGTTTTTAGCAACCTGAGATGCGGGCTGATCAGGACCTTCGTCTGACTCGACGGCATTTACTCGCGTTGCGCTGTCCATGTAGTGATAGGAGTTCCATTTTGTATTTCGAGTACCCCATTCACAATAATTCATATTAACGAATTATCAATATTTGTAGGGAAATTAAGTTTATAAACGTTTCAAAACAAAATAGTGTTGTATATTAATGTTTTGCCTATACCAAACATTCGTACACACACAAAAAAAAATCTGTTTGGGTCAAATAAACCCAGTTTGTCATGTGATAAAATTGTGACTGATGTTCACGAAAAAGGGAAAAAAAATACCAATTAAACCATAATAAGGGTAGGCTCCTGCTATGTTTCTAACGAGATTTTTTTTCCGTAATGATTTTTTCTATGAGATATGCAACTGATAAAAGTAACCACATAGCGACTTCGCCGCATTACAAAACTTGTAAGAAGACAGATGGTCTGGTAACGTGTGAATGAAAACCGCGAAAACTATATACAGAGACATGTAAAACTTTCAATGGTGACTGCAGGGACTTTTTAGCCTAAATTATGATAACCAAATTGTACAAAAAAAAAAAAATAGTCAATTCTAGATGAGATGGATATTCACATAATTATGCTTCTTATTTTTCTTTGAAAACATACGTTGTGGGTACTCATTAGAAGCGCCTCGGCGAGGCGCTTCTAATGAGTACCTACAACATATGTTTTCGTGGAGAAATAAGAAAAATGTCAATACTTTTAGTTGTAAAAAGGTGGCTTATCTAGTACTATGGTCACACACAATTATACACGACACGCCTGGTCGCAAAGCCAGTTATCCCCACCATGACTTGGCATTTATCATTAGGATTAAACTGATAAAAATCTTGTTATACAAAATATTTATGTACAGGATGAATGATTTTCCTTTGGTCCATAATTTCGTTTTCAATCATCAAAAATTCGGGCTCAGGTGCGGAGTGAATGAAATTTCACGATTTCTGATACTTTTACAATATTGTGATAGTTTGAATTTAAGGGGAATAGATAACTTTCAGAGGAGATAACTCATTCAAAATATATTTGTCCCTTCTGAAAAGGGGTCTACCCTAAAAGGAAAGAATTTGCTCCCATCGGGAGCGAATTCTTTCCTTTTAGAGTAGACCCTTTTTCAGAAGGGGTCTGGTGTGCAGCAAAGCAAACAGAAAGTCACATAAGTTGTCGCCCTTTGATAAGTAGCCGAAAAACCTAACGATTCCACTTAAAAAATAAAACCGTAGGAAAAGAGATAAATAAAGAAATATAAAGTTCATTAATTAATCCAAACACTTATGAAATATTGGCTGTGTGAGATATTTCAACTTTATTACTTTTTATTACATTAAACATAATCGTGTGTATGGTTTATATTATATTGTCATAATGCGATTAAAATGAATACTGAGAGAAATAACAAGAGAACAAAGCTAAAAAATGGGCCAAAATGTGGCAATTAAGGGCTATTATGATTGACTAGTGCTGGTTTCACAGGCTATGAGTTGTTAAGAATGAGTAATTTACGATAATTCTGGGATAACTTCTATAGTTTTCATATAAACATATTTTGTGGCTACTCGTTAGGAAGCGCAGTACCCAAAAAAATATGTTTTTTTTTTTCTTTTTTTTTTATGGAGAAATAAGACAAAATATCCCAAAATTGTCATCAAATGCTCCTCCTGGGCTCCTTTGCTACACTCTGGGCTGTACAATGTTAAGGAAACTGAAAATGCTACGAAAGCAAAATCCACGTCCGACAGAAGCGCAATTCCAGTTGTGCATTTAATGGAGCGCTCGCCTGCAGTTCTCTATGTTATATGCTCGATCCCCGCACGGGATTGATATTTCATACGATTATACAATATGCTTTTACGCAGAGCCTTTATGATACAGTCGACTCTCGTTATCTCAAAGTCCAAGGGCCTCTCTTAAAGATTTCGAGATATCCGTACCTCGACGTAAATCTGAAACAGCCAAACACCATCTGTAACAAAGCGCACACTATCAGCTTTACGCAAAAGAGGATGAAACCCAGAATAATCCTTAAAACGCTAATCACAACTACGGCAGACGACACTTAGAAATATTTGATTCATTTTTCAGAGAAAGTAAGGCTTGGCATTTCTTCCTTAGCACACGTTTCACTTGAAATGTCGTCTTATTTTCTTTGAAAAATTACAAAATCAATTTTAGAATATTGTCTGCAAAAAACATTGCTCAGCGCTTTTAGTGCTAAAGCAATAAAAAACGCATGGACGGGACGTTACGGACTCACAGGAATATACATGAAAAGCAACAAAACCTGAATCTATTTAAAAGAATAGAATATAACAAGTAGCATATAAGGTCTAATAAGCTCTTGAATAGAATCGTATTTATTGGAAAACCAACATATATACAGAAATTGTTCTCCATTTATAGTTACGCTTAGCACTCTGAGCAAAATTTTCAGCAGGCGACATTTTGAAATATTTTTTTCCCAGAAAACAGAATTAGGCATTTCACACATGAAGTGTCAGATCCTGTTTTCTGGGGAAAATAAGAAAAATATCACCAATTTGTCGTCTACTGAATTAGCCCATAGAGCGGTAAAGCTAATATTTTCCTGAAAATCATCATACACTGTACCGATTTTTGCGACATTCCCGGTCACATTAACCAATTTATACCGAATGGACTCTCCTACCTTAACACTTAGGAGCGGTCTATTTCCTATATAAGTGACATTTGATTAGTTTGTATAAGCATCATGTTTTATAGAAATTCCTGTATTTAATGCAAACAGTTTAGATCCTGATCAGACGCCGCATACTGCGGCGTCTGATCAGGGTCTAAACTGTTTGTCATTGTCCCTTTTATGGGACGCTAGGCTTAAATGGGTTAAACTGCACCGTTTTTTTGCGATATATTTCTAAATACTGATGAGTGCGGTTACATGTAACTGTATATGCTATGCACTCTATCTAAAGCTATCTGTCAGGACTGTTTAAATACCGATGCAAGAAAATATCTTTGCCAGCTTAAGAATGTGTTTTATTAAAAACTGAAAACATTAACAATGTGCTTTATTTGCTTGCCAAAAACTATCAGCTATATTTCGTTATCTTTACTACTTTAGCATAATAAAATTGGATTTTAACATTCCGCTGATGGTAATAATGGGTAGATTAACCTCTTAAAAGCACATCCCCAGATATTACAGTGTTATCCTTAACACGCTTATCACAACTTCAGTAGACGATATTTTGATAATTTTAATGAAAATAAAACATGGCATCTCACGTGAATCGTCTGCTTAGCAGACGACGATTTACATGAATTACGGCTCATATAGCACTGACGGTCATGGACATAGACATAGACATAGACACGGACATGGACATGGACATGGACATAGACATGGACATGGACGTGGACATGGACATGGACATGGACATTGACATGGACATAGACATAGACATAGACATAGACATGGACATAGACATAGACATAAACACAGACATGGACATGTACATAGACATGGACATGGACATAGACATAGACATTGACATAAACATAGATATAGACATAGACATAGACATGGATATGAACATAGACATAGACACAGACACATTCATTTTATGTCGGATATTTAAACACATGACAAAATCAGAGATTTTATTTTCACAAATGTAATATGTACAATACTTAAGAAGGTGAGAAAGAATTTTCGCCAAATATTGACGATGCTTGGCATATTTCATTCAGCAATTCCGACATAGTTAGCCCAGCAAACACACAACGTCGCAGCTTTCGACGCGACGTTTATAAGTCGCGGTGAAATCGAATCGACTTTGTTTTCTGGGATCGAAAAACGGCTATTTCAGACCTTCATTTTTCTTCAGAAAACACGGGTAAACTCTTCACTTCACAGATTGTAAACCACACTATGTTCTCTTAATCTATCTAGCTAGCACCTAACCAGGTTGTAAATCTGTATGTCAATGTAAAAATCTAATGGAACAGAACAAACACTATATTTCGTACTCTCCGGCCACACACAAACTTTTTGTTTCGTATTATCTCAAGCCACTCACAAGTGGCAAAAAAAAAGAAAAAAGAACTACATTTATATAACACAACATGGTGACGTGCATTATAGAGTAGAACAAGCTAATGCTTAAAAAAAAGAGAGAGAGAGAGAAAGAGAGACAGACAGAAAGAGAGAGAGAGAGGTGGGGAGGAAGAGAATGAGGGAGAGAGAGTTCAGGTATCACCTGGGGAGAAAATCTTTTCCTTTTACAGTTTTCATTACGAAAACATACCTATTCAAATATATTGAGAATTTTACCACAAAACAATAAAAACTTTCAAATGAAAAAATCCGGTAGTTTTAATATTTCTGCTCAAAACATAGGTTGTGGGTACTTGTTAGAACCGTGAGGCAGTTTCTAACGAGTACCCACAATCTATGTTTTTGCGCAGAAATAAGAAAATTGATGTGTACCCCTGTAAACCCCAGTTTTACTGTATAAATGTGGAGTTTAAGGAGGTCAAAACTATATAGGCGTATTTCCCATATCAAAATATGGCTGAAAATCTACGAGTGTACATTAGTATATTATCTATTCTTCATAAAAGCGAAGTTATCGAATTTATATTTGACCTTTCGTGCTAAACTGTCTGCCAATTACTTTCATGGTTTGTTATCTTTTAGTATCTACCTTTGGCCATCAGTTTGTTGGTTTACCACTAGGAAATGATGATTTGTTTTGGCATATCACTCAAAGTAAATTGAAACAAGGGGGTTCAAGAAGTTTTAAGAGTTTTAAAACTTAAACGAGCGAGATCGCTACCGAACAAAGAATTTTTGAAGTGGGTCTTGCTGGTTAAGCTTCGAAGAGACACTGAACGCAATTATCTAGCAAAGAAATAACAAAACATTTAAGGTCTTGTAGGAACCTTATGTATTCGCCCAGAAGACTGCGCCTCGACGTTGATACGAAGCTGCAAGAGTGCATTACGAAAACATGTCTATTCAAATATACTAAAAATTTTACCACCCAAAAATGAAAATTTTCAGATAAAAAAAAAAAATCCTATATTTTACATATTTCTGATCAAAACATAGATTGTGGGTACTCGTTAGAACCGCCTCGCCGACGCGATTCTAACGAGTACCCACAATCTATGTTTTTGAGCAGAAATAAGAAAAATAATGTATACCCCTGTAAACCCCAGTTTTACTATATAAAGTGGGGTTTAAGGGGGTCAAAATTATATAGGCATGTTTTCGTGATGGTGCGTAGGGTCCGAGCGCAATCTGTAATTGAGAGCTTCCGGAAAGTTCGCATTTGACAGTCCTTGGCGAGGCGTTTCTAATGAGTGCCCACAACATACGTTTTCATGGAGAATAAAAAAAAAATCAGTAGTTTTGGTTAAAAAACGTCTGCTCCATATCTGGAGCTGGGTAAGCTAGATTCCTTTCAAAACATATACATGTTAGTCAAAAAGCAAATGGCTATGTATGGTTTGAAAGAGACATCAACACACAGGAGATGCTGTCATCATTAACTTGCAAATAAGAGCTACTATTAACATGTTTACTTCTTTATATTTCATGTCAAAATGATAAATTTGCCATATTCAGTTCATAATGAAAACATTGGCCGCGTCATGCAAGAAGGGGCCTTAATGCATATATGAACATCGAAGGTCCGGTCAACCTGCAGATCCATACAGACTGACCAACGTTTTCCCCATTCACCCGAAGGACTAGATACTTTAGAATCAATGATGAATAATGAAGACCCTGTGCGAATACGCAGGCTGGTACATGCATTCCTTTTCGCACATGCTTTAGGAAAACTTTTTGGTCTGCAGAATGCAGACTTAAATCATGAATTTGTCAGGGGAATGTGAATGTGTATTAAAATCACGAAAACATGCCTATATAAGTTTGACCCCCTTAAACCCCACTTTTATATAGTAAAACTTGAGTTTAAAGGGGTATACATTATTTTTCTTATTTCTGCTCAAAAATATAGATTGTGGGTACGCGTTAGAACCGCCTCGCTGAGGCGGTTCTAATGCGCACCCACAATCTATGTTTTGAGCAGAAATATGAAGAATATCAGAATTTTTTATCTGAAAATTTTCATTTTTAGTGGTAAAATTTTCAGTATATTTGAATAGGCATGTTTTCGTAATGCCTTAATTGCATACCCTGGCACAGAGACTACATAAATTATCTTTCTGAATAAAGCGTAGCAAATCTTATTCAACGTAGCATATGTAATAAATTAAAGTGCTGAATCACAAATGACTATTAAATTGGTGATATTAAAACCAAATGCTCAAAAACTTGTCTCATACAGTGATTAACTTGCTGTGCATATGTTGCAATATTAAAACCAATATTTTGGATGACATTAAAATCATACAGCTCATCTTTGATTGTCAAGGTTGAATTACTCGTTTTAAAATGATTCATTCTGCTGAACTTGTTTTGCTTTTTAAAACAAATCATTTGAAAAGTAAAGTTTATCTAATTAATAAACTTATCATTTTTTGTACTATATACTATAGCACTGTAGCAAAACTCGTCGATTTAGGTTTTATCTTTCTGTTTGCTATTTAATCCTTCTCTTGCTAAACACGTCATGCCCTGTCTTAGTAAACAGTGTAGATCCAGATCAGTTGGCTTCTGAAAAAGCCAACTGATCTGGATCTGCACGGTTTGTCATTAAATATGTGAGTTCCTATCAAAACCGGATCAAGTACTCTGATTGGTTGAAAATTGGAAAAGGGCGTGGCATCTTAATTTATTCAGCATGACAAGGGTTAAGGGGAAATGCATGATACACTTTCAGGGAAGACAACTCTGACAAATTGTTTTGCGCCCCTTCTAAAAGGTATCTAGTCCAAAAGGAAAGAATTTACTCCCAAACGACAGCAAAGTCTTTCCTATTAGAGAAGACCCCTTTTTATTTGGCAGTGAATTCTTTTCTTTTAAAGAGGACTCCTTTTTAGAATGGGCATGGTGTGCAGGAGAGTAAACAGGAGTCACAGATGTCCCCATTTTAGAAAATGGTGTAAAATCTCCCAAATGTATCCGGTCAACTTAAGATCACCGACATGGTGGTAAAATAATGATTTCGATGTTTAACATAACTGTGAGAACATTTAGGTACCGCTGTGAATCCAGTGGAATTAATTCTCTTGCAATGGAAACATCCGATGAAAAGTGAAAAGATGCATCTCAAAGAGAGAGGAGTCCAAGCCGAGCTACTGCGTCCCTTTTCAAAGGGAGACAACTTCAGTTGCAAATTCATTGCTTCCCTGTATTCGCATTGGGAACTGCTCTTCAAGAAAACAAATGCTATATTGAGATTGCCTTACTTTCCTTTAAGGGTAACTCCCCTTTGAGAAGGACGGCAGATACTTTCTAGTCAGAGTGATTTGCCTTGGATTTTTATTCTCAAACAGTCAAGAATGAGTGTTCATTTACTCTACAGACCATAACAATTACCGATTTTAACCCTAACGGTACACCATACAATGCTCACTGAATAATATTGTGGAAAAAATGAGAGATAAAAAAAAAAGAAGAAAAAATGTGATAGCAGGGCAACGTAAATGACCTGGATGCCCTTTTATAATAATATGTTGCTAAATTTAAATTTACTTGTTGTGACATATACAAAAATTAGATTTTTATTTCTTAAATTAAAAGTAAACACGTGGTAATAAACCCAAACATCGTCTAAATGGGCCGCATAGGATAATATTTAACATGCTCTTGTGAAAACAAATATATGGTTTTGTTTGTAATTGGTTGTACATGAAAGAATGACATTCCAAATAAATGTTTTCTATCTTCGGGGCTAGTGTAGAAACAGGTGAATGTTTACAACAAAACACTGGCTATAAAAGTAAATACTTCGTACTGTCGACAAATGAACCGTAACGTCAGAAAACGTACCTTCTGACATGTGCGACCAACAAAGGCTCAAATCAGTCTGCGCATTCGCGCAGACTGATTTGAGCCTTCATTGTCCGCATGAAGAAACTTTGCATGCTTGACTATCCAAAAGGCGCCCAGCGAAGATTCTGATCAGACTGCGCAAATGCGCAGGCTGATCTGAATCTTAGCTGGGCTCACATGTCCGCGGGTACGTTTCTTGACGTTGCGGTTCAGGTGTGCAAAGGTAAGGTATAAACGATCAGTTGTGAGCACAGTAACGATTCAGTACAATGGATCACTCCATCACACCTGTGCAATGGGTTTCAGCCCTTAGAATGCTGGGTAAAAATTTCAGCAGACGATATTCTGAAATACTTTTCTTATTTCCACCAGAAAATAGGCTTTGACATTTTATGCAAATTGGCTCCTAAAAAGACAATTTGCATGGAATGCCAAAGTCTATATTCATGGGAAAAATAAGAAAAAAAAAATATTAATTGTGCTGAATTTACCCATAAAGTTGTAAAGGTTAACCTGACAATTCAGTGAGGTCGTTTTGTGAAACAACCTCCCATACTGGTTGACGAACAGCGAAAACCCACGACCCACGACCCACAGCAACTTGGGCGGGCGCCGCTGTCTGAACATGATCATTGCTGTTCGTCTGCAGAATATTTAAAGGTTTTTAACTATACTCAGCGAAAAGTGAAGACTCGAGCCGAAATGGCGAATCTGGATCTTTGTTACTCGCTAATGGAAGATAGATAAATGTCTTCAAATGTGTTCCAATTTGTTCTTGTCGGGGCTAATTCGTCAGGTATATGGCAGTAAAGGTGAAGAAATGGCAACTCTTGCTATTTTATCATATTGAAAGGAGAGTTTATCTCATCGGTCTGTCAGTGTGAATGTGGTCTGTGAATTCCTGAGATGTGCAAGCAAGTGCTTTTCTTAGGAAAGAAAACGAAAATCAAACATAAAATAATAAATCTGACTTCATATCAGAATATCAAATAAATGGCCATTTGCTCAGGTCAACCAGTATTTTCATTCTCCGAGCAGGAACGACCCAGACCATTGGTGCATTTGCACAGTATTTTCATGACCTTCACTAAACTTCAAAAAAGCATCATTGACATGTTGTCTGGTTTGTGCGTTCTATCCAGATAAGCTTAGCAAACAGTGTAGATACAGATATCATGTATCTGTGTAAACAACTACATTATGTATTTTGCGCAGTCTGACCAAGGCCCTCGCTGTCCGCTAACAGGCTCATTGGATACTATAGAATGTATCGATTGAGAACAAAGGCCCAGGTAATACTCTGTGCATGCGCAGGATGAGCTGAATCTGTGCATTTTGAGCATGTTTGAAGACACTTTCTCGCCTGAAATTTAGATTTTCTTGTTGTTTACATGTTTGTTAATCTGAGATTTTTTAATAAATTTGGAATTTGGAATTAGATCAGACTCCACATCAGCCAGTACTTAGGATAAATACGGTTATACACAGATCGATAGAATGATGGTTTCTCCTCGGTAAGATATGACTCGCAAACATGAGGAAAACCTCTACGTCGTATGCGAAAGGATTGCGGATTGCCACGAAACGTCACGGAACTGCTAAAGAGTCATTACGAAAACACGCCTATTCAAATATATAGAAAATTTCAGCTCCAAAGACTGAAAATTTTCAGACAAAAAAAAACAAAAAAAAAAAAACGATATTTTTCATATTTCTTCTCAAGACATAGATTGAGCGGTTCTAACGAGTACTCACAATCTATGTTTTTGAGCAGAATTAAGAAAAATAACACATATCCATGTAAACCCCAGTTTTACTATATAAAAGTGGGGTTTAAGAGGATCAAAATTATATAGGCATGTTTTCTGGATGGTTACGGAACAGCTACGGAATATAACTGACATTTACGGGATTGTTTCCATAATTCAGCTTGAATGAAATATATTTCAGCAAACTGTCTTGAAGCAACTAAAGTTTCAAGAGACATTCTGTGTGGTTATATAACTTGCTCTCAAAAGTCTTCGTGTGAGGGTCTACAGCAATCTCGCACATACAATATTCAGCTGGTGGCCGAAAACTGCTTTCCTCTAAATGCGAAACTATGCTGAAATACCGTATTCAGTATAATTACCGCATATACCCCTATGAGCGCACAATCAAGCATTTTCTGAGTCTTCGCATAACCGCCCATGTATCATTATCCAGTTCTCTATAAAAGCATATGTTGTGGGTATTCATTTTAACCCTTAAAATGCCAAGAAAATCTGCATCTGAAAATGTCGTCTGTTTATGTCGTCTGCTGAATATTCTTGCATTTTTTTCAAACCTGTTTTTGCATGCAGGCAAACAGTGTGGACCCTGATCAGACTGCTCCTGGAGGACCCTGATCAGACTGCTCCTGTTTGCAAAAATGACTTTTAAAATCACAAGCAGATGACAAAGCAGACGACAATTGTTGTGATTGGCAGTGTAAGGGTTAAACAAGTCGACGCGAGTCCAATGGATACCCACACCATATGCTTAGAAAAAGAAAAGAAAAAAAAAGGTATCGTAAAAGGTTCATTAAATACTCATGAATTCCTCAGCTGATTTTCTTCTGTGGTGCCCTTATTAGGTGGATATTGTACTGCACCTTTTCCGAGTATTTTTGAAAAACCTAAGCGCACAGTTCGTTTATTAGGTGGAATACGGTATGACCAATAAGTATCTGTAGCACAAGTTGTAGCTTTCATTTTAAAGTCTGGACATTGTTCAACCATTCTCAAGTGTAACACTAGATGTTCTACTGTTGGTTATGTAAATAAATCCAGGAATTATATTTCTAATCGTCATTGTCATTCTTATAATAATACGGCAGATGATGATAAAAAATCTGTGAAGTACTTATCGAGGGTTTTCATTGTAGTTTCTATCATAAGTAATTAAATTTTTCGAAACGGTTGAACCTCCGGAGAGCTGGAGTAGAAGTGGGTTATAAATATGAATGACTTCAATAATTGTCTGCAAGTTTAACAAAGGTCCGCTGTTAAATGATAATTTGCTGTTTTACGTCCCTTTCAACATTATTCAGTCATATCGAAATGACGGAACGGTCCCAGTGCGCTAATTTCCATTTTTTTTTTATATCATTTCCAGCAATGTGCTTTACTCTGCATTACGAAAACACGCCTATTCAAATATATTGAAAATTTCACCACCAAAAAACTGAACTTTTTCAGATAAAAATTCTGATAATTTTTCATATTTCTGCTTAAAACATAGATTGTGGGTACTCGTTAAAACCGCCTCGCCGAGGAGATTCTAAGGCGAGGCGGTTCTAACGAGTACCCACAATCTATGTTTTTCAGCAGAAATAAAGAAATAATGTATACCCCTTTAAACCCCAGTTTTACTATATTAAAGTGGGGTTTAAGGGGGTCAAAATTTTATAGGAATGTTTTCGTAAAGGTTTTTCATAGGCGTATTTACGTCAAGGCTTGACTTTGACTATTCACAGAGCGCCCAGCAGACTGATCAGATCATGCGAATACACAGGCTGATCTGAGTCTTTACTAGGTTCACTTGTAGGGAGGTACATTTTCCCATCTTGCGGCCCATTTATACAATTCATCGGAGAGAAGCATACCAAAAGGCAATCTGCATTTTATTTCTATCAGTTTTTGATTGCATATTTTGGCATTTTTCATAAATATGTTGATGTATGACACCGTCGCGCAAAGGATTAGTTACGGCAGAGATCATCCGATCATAGCTCAAGATAATACTCTTTTTTCAATGAAATTGTACTCATTTTTTGCTTATTTCTTTATGAAAAGATATGTTGTGGGTACGCATTAGAAGCGCCTCGGTGAGGCGCTTCTAATGAGTACCCACAACATATCTTTTCATGGAGAAATATGAAAAGCATACATCTGATACACCCTCTTAACCGGAACTGTGATCCAATTTTCGTTTTAAATGAATGCTTGTTATAATATCGGAAACATGTCTGTTCGATCGAAACAGGAAAATTTCAATCGACCACACCACAAAATAGTGTCATTTTAATTCGATTTACTTAAAAACATACAAACAGGTGTTTGTGAGTGACATAGTTGACAAAATCGCCTTATTTTTAACCTTTGAGATGCTGAAAACAAAATGAAGCAGACGACATTTTAAAACGCTTTTCTAAATTTTGTATGAACATAGAGGTTGTGATCTGTAGTAGGAGAAGATTTGAAGTAAACGCAATACCCTATTTTCAGGGAGAAATGTACACAATATTAATTTATCGTCTGCAGATTATCGTCTGCAGCAGAATTTAGCTTACAATCCTGCACTACATTTGATTAAACAGTTGTTCAGTGGAGGAATAAAGAGCCCCATGGAGCGGGCTTTGAAAAGCCCTGAAACTTGTTAACAACTCACTCAGTGGGCAGGTCGCACAAAAGGTCGCTTATCCAGATTTTTGTAATGGGTAATACTCCACTGCATGTCTGGGAATATATGGAGCGCGCCACGAGAAAAGGGAGTGTGTGTGGGGGGGGTGTACTTTTAGATACCATAATTTCTCTAAATATTCGGACACCTTATCGCCTTACCTTGTTCCAAAATGAACAAGCCCATTCGCGTCTAAACGTTCTAATGGGATGGCAAAGAGTGAAGAATACGGGGCATTCTGTCATTTATAAATACCCCCAATGAAAAGTATGGTAATTATTAAATTAAATTAATTTATATTAAAGCAATTTCCTTGATATTGTTGTCATTCGTTAGAATTGATGAAACGATTTGAGGTGAGCTTATTCTATTGGGTATTCACAGTATATTTTTGTTAAAAAATGAACAAGACATGTACCAAATTACCATCAAATTTATTATCAAAACTAATACTGAAACTGTCCATACGTTTCTCATCGTTACTTCAGGAGGCCTGATGCACTTCCAGTGGAGGCAACTGTCAGAATCGTTTTGCTTCAATTTTGAAAGGGGTGTTCTCTAAAAGGAAAAGAATTTGCTCCCTTTGGGAGCAAATTCTTTCCTTTAAGAGTACACCCCATTGCAGAAGATGACTGGTGTACAGGATAGCAAAAGAAGAAGTCACAAAAATTATCGGCCTTGCCAAAAATGGCGGCAAAAGTACCAAGTATATTAGTTTACCTTAAACATTATGCAAATAACCTGAATGAAGTTGCGTGCAGACAGTTGTAGGATGCAACAAATATTTTTCCTTTCATGTAATATTAAATATACAGGATATGCAATATCATATACATATCGCGGAGTACAAAATTAAAACAGGAGCATCTTAGGTTCAGAAATTCCTGAACTGTTAAATTTGTTTAAAATATATATCTTTCATAGAAAAGACCTTAGGAAAACATATTTTTATCCTTGACTTCCAAAACTCAATTTTCAGGAATTCAATTTCAACACAAAAATTCATTAAGACCAAAATCAAATATCAAAAAGAATCAGTGAGCGATAAAAGGCGTTGTTTAAGATATTTAGATAGCAAAGAATGTGCCCGGATCAGCTTGTGTTTCCGCAAGAGCAGTGTCTACGATGTCCGGACAGACATGTCCAGAAATTTATTAATTCATCTGGCAGTTTTAGGTGTAACATCAGAAAACGTGCCTTCGGCTATGCGCGCCCAGCAAAGATTCAGATCAGCCTGCAGTCTGATTAGAGCCTTTGTTGTCCGTACGAAGAAATTTTGCATCCTTGGCTATCCAAAATGCGATCAGTGAAGATTCTGATCAGACTGTGCACATGTCCGAAGATACGTTTTCTGACGTCATGGTTCATTTATGCATCGAAAACATTGAAGCTTTCTTTCGAGTTCCTATGTCAGTTTGTAAATTATCACGAAAATATGCCTATATAATTTTGACCCCCTTAAACCCCACTTTTATACAGTAAAAGTGGGGTCTGCAGGGGTAAACATTATTTTCTTTATTTCTGCTCAAAAACATAGATTGTGGGTACGCGTTAGAACCGCCTCACCGATGCGGCTCTAAAGTGTGCCCACAATCTATGCTTTGAGCAGAAATATGAAAAAAATCAGAATTTTTATCTGAAACGTTTCATTTTTTGGTGGTAAAATTTTCAGTATATTTGAATAGGCATGTTCTGTTTCCTATTAAACACATGCTCTCTTAATTTAGATCAAGATGTCCATTCCATCTTACAATCTAAGCAAATAGCCTTTTCATGTCAGGAAGAATTAACGCTTAGCACTCTGGGTAAAATTTTCAGCAGACGACATTTTGAAATATTTTTCTTATTTTTCCCAGAAAACAGGATTTGACATTTCATGCAAATTGTCTCCTAAGGAGACATTTTGCATGAAATGTCAAATCCTGTTTTCTGGGAAAAATAAGAAAAATAACATCATTTTGTCGTCTGCTGAAAATGCCCAGAGAGTGGTAAAGGATAAGACACATAATCAGTGAAATCTAACAATTATGTTTTAGTAAATGTAACCATTAACCCACCTTGTTATACATCATCTGGGATTTATGAATAAATTCACATAAATACCACACACAAACCGGAAGAGGGTCGAGACAGTAAATGTTTGTGGTCGCACCATCCATTGACCCCTGGCTGCTGTACTTAATTATAGATATGGTTGTTCTCATACCTGGTTAAAATCAGTAAAGAGATAGCACCCTAAGTCGAAAGATGATACCACCCTCCCTCCCTTCCAAAATTGGAGTTCACTTTAGCAGTAAACTGATGATCCACTGATATATAATTTCCTTGTAATAGTAGGACTACCCTTAAACAAAAAATGTCCCTACACACTCCCTCGTTGAAAGAAGGTGGCAACATATTTTCAGGTCCACGTAATCATCTTTCCACTGGAGGTGTATAGCCACTGTCCTTAAAGCTTAGCACTATGGGTAAAATTTCCAGCAGACAACATATTGATTTCAAAGGGCAACCCTTTTAGAATCCGTTTGAATATTTACCAGGGTTTAATTCTGTCAGTTTTACCCTCGTCAAAGACACAACTTTGTTGTTGACAGAAGTAACCTTTCCTACTCCCTGGGCAAATTCAACAGACGACAAATTGATGATAGTTTGCTTGTTTTTCCCAGAAATTTGACATTTTATGAAAATTGCCTCCCCGGTAGACAATTTGCATGAAATATTAAAGCCTGTTCTCTAGGATAAAAAAATTTAAAAATGTCGTCTGCTTAAATTTTACCAGGCATGCTATGCGCTAAGAGTCAGTTTGTCATTTTTTTATTTCATACGAAAACATCACGAAAACATGCCTATATAATTTTGACCCCTCGTAAACCCCACTTTTATATAGTATAACTGGGGTTTACAGGGGTATACATTATTTTTCTTATTTCTGCTCAAAACATAGATTGTGGGTACTCGTTAGAACCGCCTCGTCGAGGCAGTTCTAACGAGTATCCTCAATCTATGTTTTGTGCAGAAATATGAAAAATATCAGAATTTTTTATCTGAAAATTTTCATTTTTTAGTGGTAAAATTTTCAATATAGTTGAATAGGCGTGTTTTCGTAATGACTTCATTAGGTGCTTCTAAGCCGATAGTTGAGCTGCAACGTCAGAAAACGTTTGCGCAGTCTGATCAGACTCTTCACTGGGAGCATCATTACGAAAACAAGCCTATTCAAATATACTGAAAATTTTACCACAAAAAAATGAAAATTTTCGGATAAAAAATCTGATTTTTTTCTTTTTACTGTTCAAAACATAGATTGTGGGTACTCGTTAGAACCGCCTCGCCGAGGCGGTTCTAACGAGTACCCACAATCTATGTTTTTGAGCAGAAATAAGAACAATAATGTATACTCCTGGAGACCTCAGTTTTACTATATAAAAGTGGGGTTTAAGGGGGTCAAAACTATATACATGTAGGTATGTTTTCGTGATGTTTTGGACAGCCAAGGATGTTAACTCTCTTTATGCGGACAAAGAAGACCAATCGGACTAAGCGGATGCGCAGGCTGATCTGAGTTTTCGTTGAGCGCACATGTCAGACAATACGTTTTCTCACATTGAAGCTTAGACTGGCACCAGTCTATTGAATTAAAAAATGGCTGCATAAAATGCATTAATTGTAACTATATAACCAAATGGAACCAAACTTTGTTTTCTTCTCTTTTGTCATCTGACAGTGCTACAATACGTTCTAGTGACCAGCCTCTATAATCATCATATTAAATTGGTTTTGTTTTAGTGGATATATCAAACAGGGTTATAAGAACAAGTATTTAGTCACTAGAGACTGGAGCCGGCCTCAGTGGCTCGGTTGGATGCGCCGTCCGACTGGAGACAGGAGGTCGCGGTTTCAACCCCCGTCGAGGTCGGCAACATTCTTTCGTGGAGATTGATCATGAAATATTTTCTACGGTCATTCTCTCCCTTCCGCTGATTCAAGAAGGGCAGTTGTCAGTTTCTGGTGAAAGAATGTGCACAATACTGGTTAACCGCTTAGAGGACTAAGCCTGCCCAGTTAACGTGTGGTTAGGTATACTGACCTCGCTCGACGTGACCCCACTGGGTTGACTGGGCGTAAAACCTCAACACAAACAAACAAACTAGAGACTGGAGCCAGTCTTGTTGCGGTTCAGGGCCCATTTGTTCAAAACTAACGATGTCGTTAGTTAATGTATCGTTAAATATTTGATCATTAAATATGACATATACACTGAATATTTTTGCTGAAAAAAATGTGAGTAGCTTTTGCATTTCACTTTTTCAGCAAAAATACCTGTGAATTAGGTATTGTACTTTCTAGAACAATTAACATTTTGACCACTTACGAGCTCGTTAAGCTAACGACGCTTTGAACAACTGGGCCCAGTTCTTTTTGACGTCGCGTGCTCTCCCGCATTGTATTTTTCTCCAAAGTGTTTATGCAGCATGGGAGACCTATACTCTTATCATTTAAGCAACCAACAGTTACCAAATACTATCTTTTGTCGGCAATTAAAGAATTTTCGGCATTTTATCGAACGATCTGAATGAAATTTAATCGAGTAAAAGGGGCGGACAGATAAATTTTAATGATTCTTTTTAAAAGCGAGTCGTATCACTGAATAATATTGTCAAAACTTATTATGTTATTGAAATAAGTCGGAGATGAAATTTAATATTTAAATGCATTTATTATTGCATAATCTGCTAAAGACGCTTAGCGGGTAACACTTTCACACGTACTCTAGGCTTCTCCTAACGCTGAGCATGCTGGGAAAATTCGTCAGACGACAGTTTGAAATAATTTTTTCTCATTTTTTCACGAAAACAGGATTTGACATTTCATGCAAATTGTCTCCTAAGGAGACAATTTGCATAAATGTCAAATCCTATTTTCCGAGAAAAAGAAAAACAATGATCAATTTGTCGTCTGCTGAATTTGCCACCAGTGTGGTAATGGTTAAGTTAGAGCCACAACGCCAGATAAGGTACTTTCAGACATCTGCGCCAGGTGAAGACTAAGATCAGACTGCGCATCTAATCAGGGTCACTAGGCGCTCATGGATAATAATGGATCATGTGCAAGGCATCTACAGGCGGACGGCGAAAAATCGGGTCAGACAGAGGATGCGCAGGCTGATCTGAGTCTTCGCTGGGCTCGCATGTCATGTTATCTCTCGTTGAAGCTCATTTAAATGTACAAACGAACAACTAATCTCAGGCCAGCCTGCACATCCATACAGTCCTCACATACACATCCTCAGTGTCTTCGTTGATACACTCGTTTGTAGGTGAACAGTAAAGACCCTGGTCAGACTGTGCGGACGCGCAGGCTTGCCTGGGACCGCTGCTTGCAGTTAAACAACAGTTGGTCCCTGTTCTGCATGCGGTGTTCTTCCGGAAATACCTTATAGTACGCAGTCTGGTCTGTGCCTTTGCTTTTTATTGATACATAATACAAGTCTAAAAATTCTGTAAGCTGAAAGCGAAGGAACTTATCAGACTGTGCAAATGGACAGACCGATCTAGGCCTACACTGTCCGCGTTTGCTCAAAGACAGCTTAGTTGCGCCTTTTCCTCTATATGTGGGATTGTTAACCCATATAAGCCGCGTGGACTCTTCTACAATAACTCTTTGGGCAGGTCCATTTCATATATAAGAGGTGACCGGTTAGTTTTTTATTATCATGTTTTGTAGAATTTCTGAACTTAATGCAAACAGTGTAGACCCAGATCAGACGCCGCGTTCTGCGGCGTCTGATCTGGGTCTACACTGTTTGCCAAGGTCCCTCTTTATGGGGCGCTGGGCATTAAAGGGTTAAACATTGAAAGTTTCGATGAATATGTTGAATAATATGTAATCATTTAAACAAATATATTAGGGAAATGGGAAGATAATAGAAACGTCATATGTCAAAATCTCCACAGGAATGTTCTCTTGTTCTTTGCGGTTATGCTAACATACAGACCGATATGGTGTGGTCGTTGACACTGTACCTTAGAAAATTGGTCATTTGTTTTTGAAATAATCTTTTAAATAGTCATTTTACCCATTGAAAAAGACACTCCTTCTAAAACCACGTTATTGCATTAGTCCCGAATAATAAAGACTCTGTGATGATAAGAAAAAACATACTTTGCCTAATAAGTAATAACCACACAACATCACGGTAACGTTATTTTGAGACGTTAACACATGATTGCAACGCTGTGTACCCAGTAAACACACAACGTCGTTTCGACACACAGCGTCGTAACAACATTGTTTCGACGACGTCGCAGCGTAATTGCGACGTTGTGTGTTTGTTGGGTATTTACTAACCTAGGCACTGATGCTTAATCATCTTATTTCATATTTGCTGTAATTCTAAAACTTTGCGAAATAATCTATTTCAAGTTGCCATTGATCCGTACACGCTTGCAATGTAGTTGAACCCCAATGGTTCGAACATCGTTGGGACCATGGAAATTTGTTCTGGATAGTTCGTGCAACTGAGGGTTAATCATAGGGAAGACACATTGGGATAATTTGTCGTTTTGATCTATAAAATAATGGTGTGTTGCGTGTACACAAAACATATTTTCATGATAAAATAAGAAGATTTCTCAAAAATATACCCACAAATTGAAAAGTTTATAACCAAAAAGGAAAATATTCAAATAAAAATTATTCTGATATTTTTCATATTCATAGATTGTGGGTACTCGTTAGAACGCCTCGTACGAAATATTCTTTTCTTGATCTATCGGAAGAAACTTCCATGAGACTCAAAAACGAGCTCGAATCAGCCATGGTAAACGAGCTATCGGTGTTCGAGTTATTGAAATTTTACTGTAATTTAGTAGTTTTTTTTTGTTTTTTTTTTTTTTTTTTTGCCATGATTTTACAAGTGAGATAACTTTTATGACTTCCTGTTTACAATTTTGTACACCAAGCCCCTTTTTAAAAGTGGTTTACACTCAAAATAAAGGGATAGCTCCCAAGGGAAACGAATTATTTTCTTTTAAAACAAACAGTTTTAGGCGGGAGACAAAAACAGTTTGACAGAGTTAGCTTACCTGAATTCGTGTCCATTTTTCTCAACCAGAACCTGGTGTATAATGCAAGCAGGTTTCCGGTATATGGATGGATTTCAATTATATAAAAATAAAGAGGATATTTTTTTCATATTGACAGACTTTTATCGTAGCCATACAAACGTTGAAAAGTTTAACCCTTGTCCTGCTGAACCCGGATATACCCTGCCTTTGCAAACAATATTGATCCAGATCAGTTGGCTTCTGAAGAAGCCAACTGATTGGATCTGCACTGTTTGCCATTAAGTATGTGAATTTATTGCAACTATCTGGATTAAGCAATCTGATTGGCTGTCAGTTAGAAGTAGGCGTGGCATCTTAATTTATTCAGCAGGACAAGGGTTAAGTACGAAAGGCGAGAAAAGACGGGTGAAAATGTGATTTCTTTAAACCTTTCAAAAAGAAGAAGGTAAAGGTGATCCATAACACTATAGACATACAGACAGTGGCTCGTATCTTGATCAAAACCTTACATCACGAAAACATACCTATATAATTTTGACCCCCTTAAACCCCATTTTTATATAGTAAAACTGGGGTTTACAGGGGTATACATTATTTTTCTTATTTCTGCTCAAAAACATAGATTGTGGGTACTCGTTAGAACCGCCTCGCCGAGGCGGTTCTAACGAGTACCCACAATCTATGTTTTGAGCAGAAATATGAAAAAAATATTAGATTTTTTTATCTGAAAACTTTCAGTTTTTGGTAGTGAAATTCTCAATATATTTGAATAGGCGTGTTTTCGTAATGAAAAGGAGAAAATACGGTCTTCCGCATGAACTGATTTTTTATCATTCTTTGATCCGAGCACATGCTCGGACCCACAGAATACAATACCGAAGTGAAACGTTTGTACCGTTTGACAGCACAAGAGGTTAATAATAAATTTTGGAACAATGCACAGCGTATACTTGTCTTGCATCAGCCACAACGATGTAGAAGCTGTTATGTTTTCATGACACATTCGTTTATTCGTCTATCTTAAAGGTTTGGAATGATCTGGAGACACGTAACTCTTTAACCCTTTCAAATTTTAAATATAGTCTATGAAAACATAGCACACCCAGAAAACCAAAAGAATTTTACCATGCAGTGACAGACCACAACATATTATTCTCTCTAGGATTCGCCATCATAGTAACTCTAGCAATCTAAATGTAGACCTGTTCAGGGTCAATATCGGTCAATCCCAAGATGTCAACTCTGGTGCTCCTGTTGAAAATGCCGAACATTATTTCCTCGAGTGCAGATTGTTTCAGTATGCAAAAAATATCGGTTAATGCCTCAATGCAATACCTTTCACCTAGATCTTCTTGTCTGTGATAATACAAACTATAGTGCTGATAAAACAAAACAGTTTTGTTTGCAGCACTAAAATACATAAAAGAAACTGTTAGATTTACACACTAATACATGTCTTTCAAAATATGCATATTTATGCCTAAAACATAAATAAAAAAACTAAAGTGCCATTGTAAAATTGTTACATTTACTTGACATTTTCCCTTTTGTAGTTTAGTTAAATATTCTATAATCACTATTTAGTATAATCTGGGCGTTGTATTTGGTAAAGAACTGTCAATTTGTTTTGTCTTGTGTCCAATCCTTTAGTTTTAATGCAATAAAATATGTTTTAATCTAATCTAATCTAATCTAAATGCAAAGTTGACGTGTCGTACATGTACTTGTTTATTTATTTATGTATGTATTGTGTATTTATTGTGTTTATCTCCCAGTTAGCATTCTACGTAAATCTACATCGGGCCGTCATCGGCCCGTCAGCTACCCTGACGGGCCGATGACGGCCCGATATAGATTTACGTAGAATGCTGACTGGGCTGTATGCTTTAGTATTTACTGTACGGTAATTATTTTTCATATTTGTAGGTAGAGGCATCAAGGATATCCCTAGATGAAAGTGCTCAAAGTATGTGCAAGGTAAGATCAACAGTCTATGCCGTTATACTTACCCAGTCAGCATTCTACGTAAATCTATATCGGGCCGTTATCGGCCCGTCAGGGTAGCTGACGGGCCGATGACGGCCCGATGTAGATTTACGTAGAATGCTAGCTGGGATATTTCTCTTCCGACATATTCCGAGCGACATACAAATTCTTCTGCCTACTTATGATAGTGTCAACATGCCTCATACTTCTTACATCTTTAACATTTTGTAAGTTTTAGGCATTTGAATTTAGATACGTGAAAATGATATTATGTTTTGTTTTCTCAAATCAGGGCTTACACAGTACTTGGAATTTCATATTAATTGCCTCCAAAGAGTGAAAAATAAATATAATTTTACCATAATCACTCCTTTCTACACAAATACTTCGTCTTCGTCTTCGTCTTCGCCACGAAAAGGTCAGGAGTCTTCACTGACTGCATTACGAAAACATGCCTATTCAAATATACTCAACATTTTACCACTAAAAATGAAAATTTTCAGATAAAAAATTCTGATATTTTCATATTCCTGCTCAAAACATAGATTGTGGGTACTCGTTAGAACCGCCTCGGTGCTCAAAACATAGATTGTGGGTACTCGTTAGAACCGCCTCGGTGAGGCGGTTCTAACGAGTACCCACAGTATATGTTTTGAGCAGAAATAAGAAAAAATAATGTATACCCCTGCAAACCCCAGTTTTTCTATATAAAAGTGGGGTTTAAGGGGTCAAAATTATATAGGCGTGTTTCGTGATGCCAGTGAAATTCTCTTGCAATGGAAACATCCGATGAAAAGTGAAAAGACGCATCTCAAAGAGAGAGGAGTTTAAGCCGAGCTACTGCGTCCTTTTTCAAAGGAAGACAGCTTTGGTAAACAACAAAGTTATATAGGTATGTTTTCCTGATGGTACTGTTGACCTGATGAGAACGAAGAGACAGCTGTCTCCATCCGGATAAAACAGTTAAAAGTATGTCTAAAAGCAATTAAAAGCAATGGCTGGTAATCTATTAAAATCCTGGATTGCTGTTGGATAGAAAGAGTATTTGTACACTAGCTGGGTTGCTTTTAGTTGATAGATGCGGTGTGCCCCTCTGGTAGGCTTATCGTAGGAGCGTAGGATGGAGCCTGCATTGACGTCTATAAATCCACGTTGTAATCTAATCAAGTGACTGCCAGCCGAGTTCTGCAATCATCCTGGAGACACATCCGGTGTTTTTTTTTTTTTGTTTTTTTTTTTTGTTTGTTTTTTTTTTTGTTTGTGTGTGTGTGTGTGTGTGTGTGTGTGTGTGTGTGTGTGTGTGTGTGTGTGTGTGTGTGTGTGTGTGTGTGTGTGTGTTTTCCAATAATTACGATGAACAAAGAGCGGTTCCTCGTCTCTGAACCTGTTTTAGTCTGTTGACATCTGTAGTCCATCACGAAAACATGCCTGTATAATGTTGACCCCCTTAAACCTCACTTTTAAATAGTAAAACTGGGGTTTACAGGGGTATATATTATTATTCTTATTTCTGCTCAAAAACATATATTGTGGGTACTCGTTAGAACCGCCTCGACGAGGCGGTTCTAACGGGTACCCAAAATCTATGTTTTGAGCAGTAATTTAAAAATATCAAATTATTTTTATCTGAAAATTTTCAATTTTTGGTGGTAAAAATTCAGTATACATTGTATTTCAATAGGCTTGTTTTCGTAATGCAGGTAGGGGTCTCAGACGGCCGATGCATATCCGACTGTAGGTCGGACCAATGAGCGGTAGGCGGTTTCTCGAGCTTCTTTCGTGCAGTTGTAGGTTGCGTCTAAGAAAGCCGATTGCAACGCCGTTTTCAGAGTGCGATTTCCACTGTAGATCTTCGCTGACTGCGACTCCCAGATACTTCGCACTGTCTCCCGCCTGGAGAATATGACCATGCAACTGTCGTCTCACGCTGATGACACTTGTGGGTACATATTCTAATGACCTGGCATTTTTCCGGGTAAATTTTCATTTGCATCACTTTCTCACTCTTGGGGGTGGGGGGGATGCATCAAGTTCCTGTTGGAGTTGTTATGCATCCTCACTGCTCCCAATATGTCGGTACAGAAGCGCATCATCTGCGAAAAGTCTGGTGTCTGATTGTGTCGACTCTGAGTGTTCATTGACGAATGCCAAAAACAAAAGCTGTCCAAGGACCGTGCCTTGAAGGACACCGGAAATGACATGGGCTTCAGCGTATGTGACTCCTTCTAACAACATCTGCTGTTTCCTTTAGCTAAGAAACGACCATATCTAGCGTACAGTGTCTCCTCACACACCGTAAATATTTAGCTTGTGTAGTACCTGTGTAGTTGCTGGTGTGGCACTTTGTCAAACGCTTTAGAAAAATCAAGCAAAACACATGAAGCATCTACTTGATCTTTTCCCGAGCGTGTCGTGATGAGCTGGGTTTCGCAGGCTCGCTTTGCTCGGAAACCATGTTGGTTGTCGCACAGTATGTTGTTTTGAAGGAGGTGGTTCATCACGTTACTGTGTACAACATGTTCCAGTATGTTACTGATGTCAGTGATACCGGTCGATAATTGAAGGTCTAATGCTGGGACTTCTCCAGTGTCGAGGGAGGTCTGGAATATCTTTGATAAGACAAGAGAGTAGATGTGTAGATATACTGTCAAGGTCAGATGCCTTATGTGGTTTGAAGTCTCATAGAAGCTTTGCGATTCCATCAGGTTTATTTATACTTTTTCTAATTGAAACACTTCATATAACAATATCCACGTATCTCAAACGTATAACATGAGTCACAATTGTGTTTTGGCACTTTGAGGATTAAAAACATGTTACAGTCGACTCTCGTTATCTCGACCTCGCTTATCTCGAATAACCGCTTATCTCGAAGTGAATATTTGGTCCCTGTTTTAACATAGAGATCTACCAACAGGCAACAAAATAATGTGGAAAAGAGGAGAAATTGCTCCTTAGGAGCAATTTCTCTCTTTTCCACAATATTTTCAATATATCTTTAACTCAGGAGTCAAATTAAATACTCATTATGTTAAAGGTGGTTGTTCGATTAATTGTTTTCCTCAGTTCCGTAAATCTGATATGTCGAAGTACGGATATCTCGAAGTGTTTCATAGGGTCCCTTGGATTTCGAGATTACGGGAGTCGACTGTATTACGGAAGTTCTTTTTCCAAAATATTTTCATAACTTTATGTGCTTCGTGTCTCTTCTGCTTTAGGTTCCAGGTATGCCTTATAGTGTGTTCTCGTTTCTTTTCAGAAATACAAGATGATATGTAAGACAGGGAAGATTTGTGCAGTACAACATTTTGACAACAATGTTACGTTTCCTGTCTGTATCCCACTCTCGTTCGTTCCTGGTACGTATGTAACGACTGTACAAATATCTGTATTAACAAAGTGTTCCTTTCTTTCTTTCTTTCTTTGTTTCTTTCTTTCTTTCTTTCTTAGATGAGACTGTTTGAATATATGTCAATTTTACACTATATATAAATTTCGTCAAACAGCAGACCAAATTTAAATTTGTCAATGGTATTTTTAGTGTGCTAGTTTTGAAAAATCAGACCTGGTATTTTTTTCTTTCTGTCGTTTATTTTCCACCAAAATGAACGTGCTAGGAGGGCAGAAAAGTGCAAAAACATGCTGATAGTCATGTATTTTGTCAATCGAATGCTAACTTTTAATTCGAGACCAAAATTTGGTAGTCAAGGAATATTGTGAGGGTCAGAATTAAGCCAAATGCTATAATGGAAGACTAATAAGGCTTCCGGGCACTAAATGTGTTTTGTTTCCTCAAAAGAGTTTATGAAACGACAGTTAGAAGAAAAATAAAATCTGGGACATAGTGTTTACAATGATAACTTAGAAAACTTTTCACCACATTACGAAAACACGCTTATTCAAATAAACTGCAAATTTTACTACCAGAAATCGTATAATTTTCAGATAAAAAAATCTGATAATTTTCGTTTTTCTGCTCAAAACATAGATTGTGGGTACTCGGTAGAACCGCCTCGACGAGGCGGTTCTAACGAATACCCACAATCTATGTTTTTGAGCAGAAATAAGAATAATAATGTCTACCCCTGTAAACCCCAGTTTTACTAAATAAAAGTGGGGTCTAAGAGGGTCAACATTATATAGGCATGTTTTCGTGATGAATTTATTTCTTTTCTCCGCCATGAAATCCTGTGTTAATAGTCCAGTATTTGACATGGATAGTAAATCTACATTTCAGTGGCAGAAAAAAAAAAAAAAAAAAAAAAAATCGTGCCTGTGCAGAACAATGATAAATATTAACAGTATATGGAATAGAATTTTAGGGTGCTTAGTTTATCAATCCATTATTATGAAATTAATGTAATTCTGGTATTTCTTTAATGATTTTACAAATACGTATTATAACCAGCCATTTATCGCAAATCTAAATTTCATATATTACCAACGTTTAAAGGCGATTTAACTGATGCATTTTAATTTTATGTGAAAACATATGGGGAAAGTGAACTAACGATTTTGACAACAAAAACATATCTGTCCAATTAATCTTTATTGCCTTTTTGCCATAAAACTTATTATTTCTTTCAGAATACACCAGGTTTATTGCACATTTGATTTATAACCCTGAGAATATTCTAAATGATTTCAAACATATAGGGTGATTAACAAGACCATTATAAATTCACACATTCCTGAATTCACATATGATCAGTTTCTCTTGTGTAGATATAAGCATTTTCCCTCCCAGCAACATACAGGCAACCAGTCAAACAATTAAGGGGAACAGATACACTTGGTAAATTTTCCGCCATTTTATTATAGGAATAAAATTTATATTTGAGGATTTTATCGATGTCATCACGAAAACATGCCTATATATTCTTGACCCCCTTAAACCCCCATTTTTATATAGAAAAACTGGGGTTACAGGGGTATACATTATTTTTTTTCTTATTTCTGCTATAAAACATAGATTGTGGGTACTCGTTAGAACCGCCTCGGCGAGGCGGTTCTAACGAGTATCCACAATCTATGTTTTGAGCAGAAATGTGAAAAATATCAGAATTTTTTATCTGAAAATTTTCATTTTTTGTGGTAAAATTTTCAGTACATTTGAATGGGCATGTTTTGGTAATGTGTAAACTCCGGTTAATCACTTGCTAACTGGATAAAGCCCGAGCTTTATGTTTAGCTTGTGAGTAATACTCCGGACTTTACGCATCGATAAATTCACAAAAATAATAATACATTCCTTATAATTCCAGCTTGGTCATCAAAATATTACAAGGTGTCCCACGATGTCCCACTTTGGAGACAGCGTAGGGAAAATAAATCCGACCTATTCCTGCTCTTGCCGGAAGTGTAAAACTTTTCCTTCAACCAATCAGATTGCGTGAAATGCGCATAAAGATGAGGAGTTTACGAAAGACCGGTAGTGACATTTCAACTACATTAATTCAAGGCTTCAACTTCACGAATTCACGATTTCAGCTTCAAGAATTCACGATTTCAACTTCACGAATTCACGATTTCAACTTCACGAATTCAACTTCACGAATTCAACTTCACGAATTCACGAATTCCACTTCACGAATTCACGAATTCAACTTCATGAATTCACGAATTCAACTTCACGAATTCAACTTCACGAATTCCACTTCATGAATTCACGAATTCAACTTCACGAATTCACGAATTCAACTTCACGAATTCAATTGTTGAATTCATGAAGTTGAATTCGTGAAGTTGAATTCGTGAATTCGTGAAGTTGAATTCGTGAAGTGGAATTCGTGAAGTTGAATTCGTGAATTCATGAAGTTGAATTCGTGAATTCGTGAAGTTGAATTCGTGAAGTGGAATTCGTGAAGTTGAATTCGTGAATTCGTGAAGTTGAATTCGTGAATTCGTGAAGTTGAATTCGTGAATTCGTGAAGTTGAATTCGTGAAGTTGAATTCGTGAAGTGGAATTCGTGAATTCGTGAAGTTGAATTCGTGAATTCGTGAAGTTGAATTCGTGAATTCGTGAAGTTGAATTCGTGAAGTGGAATTCTTGAAGTTGAATTCGTGAATTCGTGAAGTTGAATTCGTGAATTCGTGAAGTTGAAATCGTGAATTCGTGAAGCTGAAATCGTGAATTCGTGAAGTTGAAACCTTGAATTAATGTAGTTGAAATGTCACTACCGGTCTTTCGTAGGAGTTGGAATTATAACAACTGTTGCATTACGAAAACAAGCCTATTCAAATATACTGAAAATTTTACTACCACAAAATGAAAATTTTCAGATAAAAAAATCAGATATTTTTCATATTTCTGCTTAAAACATAGATTGTGGGGACCCGTTAGAACCGCCTCGGCGAGGCGGTTCTAACGGGTACCCACAATCTATGTTTTTTAGCAAAATAAAAAAAATAATGTATACCCCTGTAAAGCCCAGTTTTCCTATATAAAAGTGGGGTTTAAGGGGGTCAAAATTATATAGGCGTGTTTTCGTGATGGGGATTTCTTATTTGCTTTTTCTTCGACAAGTGGTCTACACCAAGACTCTTCTGAAAAATGATCTACTCTAAAGAGGAAGAATTTGCTCCCCGGGGTGGTGGCAAATACCCCTGGGAGCAAATTCTTTCTTGGGAGAAGGGGGGCAAGTAGGTTTAAAAGAGTAGCCTCCCCTAAAAGGGTATCTATTTCCCCTAAGTCATTCTTTGATTATTGACGCAATGAGGACCTTATGCAAATAAATTTTCCTAAAATTTATGGAAATAAGTTTAAACTTATGAATTAATATTATTGAAATAAATCACACATCTGGTCATAAAACTAGTATATGTATCATGTGTTCTTTAGAGCTGTGTAATTAGATAGACTTAAAATTGGCCGCGCCCTGCGAAAACGTATCTTTGGGCATATGCGGACAGCGAAGACCCATATCAACCTGCGCATCCGCGCAGTCTGATCAGAGTCTTCACTGTCAGCTAACAGAATCATTGGATACTAAAGAAAGTATGGATGGAGAGCGAAGGCCCTCATTACGAAAACACGCCTATTCAAATATATAGAAAATTTCTCCTCCAAAAATTAAAAATTTCAGATAAAAAAAACTGTGATATTTTTCATATTTGGCGAAGCGGTTCTAACGAGTACCCACAATCTATGTTTTGAGCAGAAATAAGAAAAATAACTTATATCCCTGCAAACCCCAGTTTTACTATATAAAAGTGGAGTTTAAGGGGGTCAAAATTATATATGTATGTTTTCGTGATGTGGTGATACTTTGAGGTTGCGCAGGATGATATGAATCGGCGCATTTTGCGCATGTTCGAAGGCACTTTTTCTCTTGACACGGCCCATATCATAAACATGTCAAATCTTTCTTTGAGACCCTCATTGACTTCTGTGTGTTTTCTGGGTGATTATTTAACTTTTGCACGCAGGGTAAAACTTTAAGCAGACCATATTTTGAAATAGTTTACTTATTTGTTGCCCTAATCTCATTTATTCCGAAAAATTATACTTAGCATTTCATACATAATTCTCTTACGAGATAATTAGCTAGAAATGCAAGACTTTTTTTTTTTTTTTTTTTTGTGGGAGAGTGAGAAATATATCAATTTGTAGTTTGTTTCTTTTGTCCAGAGACTGCTAGAGGTTAATAAAGAAATGACTTTTGAAATAAACTTTTCATCAAAGTTAATAAAGGAAACTACATAAGAAGCGTGGGTGATTTATTTATTAATTTAATATTTTTTTATGTATGTAACGTTCATTGATCTGAATGTAATAGTCGTCTGAAAAAGTGAATAATACCGTTTGAGCCCTTTTTACACGTCACGAAAACATGCCTATATAATTTTGACCCCGTTAAACCCCACTTTTATATAGTAAAACTGGGGTTTACGGGGGTATACATTATTATTCTTATTTCTGCTCAAAAACATATATTGTGGTACTCGTTAGAACCGCCTCGCCGAGGCGGTTCTAACGAGTACCCACAATCTATGTTTTGAGCAGAAATATGAAAAATAGCAGAGATTTTCAGTTTTTGGAGGTGAAATTTTCTATATATTTGAATAGGAATATTTTCGTAATGAACTTCTTTAACATACGTATAACTGGTTAACTTGAAATTGAAGTTTCGCGAGCAAATTTAAATTTCCATGTGACTGGTGTTCCTGGTAATCTGAATTGAACAGTTCGCTTAATGCTTGTTTGAACTTGTAGATTTTAGTAAAAAATGACTACATTTTGTCCTACATTGTATAATTATTTGTATTTACAATTTATCTGCAAGACTTAAACTTGGCAAAGTTACAACCTGTTCTGCTTATTTAATGAATGACCCTCGCATGTTTGCATCCCGTTATATATCCAGTCCAGTATAAAAAAAAAATGAATTTTAGGAGTCAAATATATACGCTGGTATAAAAAGACGTTTTGAGTAAGTTATTTGAATGCCTGAACTTAATTTTAATAGGTTACATGTTCTTTAATACAGATGAATACGACCACGTGGGTATGTAAAAGAACAACATGCACGCTTTTCTCATTGCAGAGTGCATTATTCGCAAATGCTTTTTATGAAGGTTTAGCCAGAATAACGTTTGATCAGAGCATGCTAACCTAATATTTGTATATTGCTTTTACAAGAATTGAATAATTCTCTTTGATACAGTTGTGTTTTATTACCGTTCAGTTGTAATCAGGCTGTTAATGAAAGCGCAGTTTACTGTTGTCATCATGTATACCACTGGAGATAACTCTAGAATCGACCAAAAATTGTTGCTATTTAACCAAACAAACCAAACGAATGTTAAGTTAAGGGGAATGGGTAAGGGAGGCAACTATGTCAAAATATTTGCGTCCTTCTGAAAAGGGGTTTACTCTAAAAGGAAGAATTTGCTCGCAAGGAGCAAATTCTTTCCTTTTTAGAGAATACCCCTTTTCAGAAGGAGTTTGATGTGCAAGAAAAGGAAGTTACAAAAATTGTCTCTCTTGTAAAATCTACCTTGTGTTTCAAGTCCCCTTAAATTTTAATAGTATTCAGTTTTATACCTGTGTGGAAATTGATGAGGTTTCACCCGCAATTCTTACTGTACATGTTAGCAAAAAAAATTATATGGCATTCTTATTCAAGATTAGATTTAATGAAAACGTTGAATAATTTGATTGGTTTAACTTCAACAATAATTTAGTCGATTCGTTTGTTACACTCAGTGTTCATATAATTCTTGTTGAGCCGCAATCGCAGGAAATGTACCTTCAGACATGTACGCTCAGCGAAGATTCAGATCAGCATTGCGCATTCAGAATCCTTATGGGTGCAATTTGGATAGCGCAAGTGCATACTAATTTAGCGCAAATTGATTGGCCGAGAGCAAATGCATACGTACACTTATTTAGTGCAATTTGATTGGCAGAGAGCAAATGCATACATACATTAATTTAGCGCAGTTTGACTGGTCGAGAGCAAATGCATACGTACACTAATTCAGCGCAGTCTGATTGGTCGAGAGCAAATGCATGCGTATACTAATTTAGCCTAATTTGATTGGCCGAGAGCAAACGCATACGTACTCTAATTTAGTGCAATTTGAATGGTCGAGAGTTAGTTCATTGTTCGCCCGAAAAAGTTTTTTACAGAGCTTTCAATACACACTGATCTGATTAGTCTTTGCTGTGCATTCTGTCTTTTTTATCAGTGAGAGACTGTGTTATATCAAGCTTTCATTAATCCTTGTCTTGCTGAATAAATCCAGATGCCACGCCCGCTTCTAATTTCCAGCCGATCAGATTACTTGATCCGGGTTTTTCATAGAAATTAACATATTTAATGACAAACAGTGCAGATCCAGATCAGTTGGCTTCTTCTTCAGAAGAAGCCAACTGATCTGGATCGCCATTGTTTGCTAAGACAGTGCATGTCGTGTTCAGCAAGAGAAGGTTTAAATTTGTCTAACGTCCCTTAAGGAGATAAAATCGAATTACGACCTTCCATTTACATTTTGATATATTATTCAGTTTAGTGCTCATGTGCCCACGCAATTGCACATGCAAAGAACCACATACAGATGCAAACATGTTTGACATCCCATCATGCGATGATGCGTAACACAAAAAGTAGCAATTTAGGCTAGAGTATTCCCGCATGCAGGCACGATATTTAAATTGCACTGCTTCTTTCTAAAGCATTTTGTTAACACCTTTGGTGCAAAGAGATTAAATTTGATTTTGGTATTTGTAGCACTAATAACCGTGTCATTTACTAACCTGCAAAACAAAAAGGCACCAACTTTACTACGTGGATTGATTATTGAGTTTTTGAATTACGGTATGGCTTGCACAACTTTGACGTTGTCTGTTTGGTAGGTTAGAATGTAAACAAAATATTTTGGAATAATCTCTTTACATATATCTTCACACAGTATAAAGCCATTCTATAAATGTCACATGAAGATTATATTTAGGTTGTTCAAGTCAAGTTTTATGGAGAATGGATACACTTTCAGGGGAGGTAACTGTTATTTTTGCCTCCCTTATGAAAAGGGGTCTATCTAAAAGAAAAGAATTTGCTCCCACGGGGAACAAATTCTTTCCTTTTAGATAGACCCCTTTTCAGAAGTACTTTAGTGTACAAGAACAGCAAACAGGAAGTCACAAAAGTTGTCGCCCTTGTAAAAATGGTTGATAATATACCAAGTGTATCCTGCCCCTTAATTTCATCGAACCCGTATGGGCTACACCATGAGAAAAGGTGTCCACGAGACACATGCAAACAGTAAAGAACCAGATCAGGCACCGAATCTGCTGACTCTTAACCCTTAAACTGCCAGTCACAACAATTGTCGTCTGCTTGTGATTTTAAAAGTCATTTTTGCAGTGTGGACCCAGATCAAACTGCTCCTCCAGGAGTAGTCTGATCAGTGTCCACATTGTTTGCCTGTATGCAAAAATAGGTTTGAAAAGTTTGCAAGAATATTCAACAGACGATATAAACAGACGACATTTTCTGATGCAGGTTTTCTTGCATTTTAAGGGTTAAGCGCCTTTGATATACATCGTGATACTCTACATTGTCCATTGATTGTATAAGCGGACAGCGCAGGTCCCAATCAGACTGCGCAGACTTTCATTGCCGTGTGTGCCCCGGAAACACAGTTTCCCATGGCGCCGCTCATAAAGATCTGCGAAAACGCCTTCTTATATCTTGGAGAGATACTTCTAAAAGATCAAGAAAAAATGCTTTCTTGAACAAAACAAGTAAGAATATTAATTAACACTTATCCCCTGTTCGCGTACTCGGCCAAACAACTTTCGGTGATAAAAATGCACAAAATGTGTATGAATTAAAGCTTTCCTGCAATGCCCACATTTGGCGATTATCTCTTGAAGTTCTGTTTGTCTAGTGACTCACTATCACGTGACGGTCATGTGAACACCGATGATTCGCTGATATTGTCACAGCCTATTTAAAATAAATGAAGAATTGGGAAATTAAAAAGTGTTCAGATAAGAATATTTCTTCCGTAGACCTTTCTTCCGTAGACCTAGATGAAGATAATGTTTTGTATCCAGTATCGTGACTATTTTAAATCCACGTATCGTGTCAGACGATAAATCCCCCACTTGTGCGAGTAAAGAGTTTCATTCGCTAGTACAAAGAGTCTACTGTCCATTCGCTTAGTACAAAGAGTCTGCTTATTCTTCAAAGAAGGTCCTTCAGGCAAACACACAACATAGCAACAACGTCGTTACAATGTCGCTGCAACGTCGTGACGTTGCAGCGACGTGGTAACATTGTTGTGTGTATACTACATCACGAAAACATGTCTATATAGTAAAACTGGGGTTTACAGGGGTAAACATTATGTTTCTTATTTCTGCTCAAAAACATAAATTGTATGTACTCGTTAGAACCGCCTCGCCGAGGCGGTTCTAACGAGTACCCACAGTCTATGTTTTGAGCAGAAATATGACAAATATCAGGGTTTTTTATCTGAAAATTTTCAGTTTTTGGAGGTGAAATTTTCTATATATTTGAATAGGCGTGTTTTGTCGTAATGAGGCCATACTCACCTTAAATATTCGAGCACTTTAATTCCTTGCCGTGAAATTTGAGCGTCCATTTACTACCCAGCTGTTGCCTTATGAGACGCCGCAGCGTCTGATCTAAGTCTACACAGTTTGCTCAGACATTTCATTCCGAATACTTAGGTTAAATAAGGTATACTGATTTAGTAATGTCAGCGAGAATACGGTATGTAAGTGTAATTCGCAAGAGCGGGTGCTAAATGCGTAGCAACGTGAGAAAAGGTACCTTCTGACATATGCACGCAGTCTGATCTGAATGTTCGCAGAGTGCATATATCTGATTGTACGTTTTCTGACGTGGGGCTCAAACAGTAAATGGTTTGGCTCATACAACTGTTCTTTCGCTGTGTTAAGATGTTAACCCTTGCCATGCTGGATTAAGATCCCACGCCCCTTGCTAATTGTCAGCCAATCAGATTACTTAATCTACATTGTTGATATAAATTCACATACTGAATAATAAACAGTGCAGCTCCAGATCAGTTGGCAAACTGATTTGGATCTATACTGTTTGCAAGGGCAGGGCATAGCTGGGTTCAGCAGGACAAGGGTTAAGGTTTATACAGCCATTTTAGATTTTTTTGACAGGTGATTTGTTGAGTTGTGCTTATTAATGTCAGACAAAACGCCAGACTCCTGTGATAATTCTCCGTATTCTGATTAGATGTGTTATTTATTACGCAAAACACTGTTTGTTTCATGTTAGGCTTACGCAAGAAGTTCGAAAAATAGTTGTGTTACAGTTATAGAAAATCAACACAGAAACGTGTATAGAACTTGTCATTTATGGTCACATCTTTGATCTATTGGCGCTGTAACATTTGACAGTTCTACTTGTGCCATTCTCAGAATTCCAGGTAAAATTTTCCGGAAAACTGTCATATTTATGGAAACCTAGTTCTGCCATTGTAATGAAAAATACATGTATGATGGACCAGATTTTAGTAAACATTACAAAATTGCGTATGAGAACAGCGAATGCTCTGATCACTTTCTGTTTCAGTACAGAATATCCAAAATAAAGTTTTTGCTTGTTTGTTTTTGTTTTTCTTCAAAAGAGAAATGTGTAAAGCCTGTATGTAAAAGAGAAACTAATGAAGCCTTTTTTTTTGCCATTAAAGTCAGGTTAAAGACACGGCCCTGACCATTGAGCTAATGCGCAGACTAGTCTTGGCTTTTGCGGTTCACACATTTAGCTAATGTTGAATTCTTGGACCAATAAACAGACTGACGATAAAAGTTATGAATATAGACAAACCTCTCTCGTATCTTTACGAAAACTAGTCGAACACGATCGCAGTACTGAGAAAACATGAATTGAAACACGTCGACGGGCACACAGCGTTGAGACAACGTCGAAAGGAACTTTATGAAAAGTCGTCGTTTCGACGTTAAAGAATTGTTTTAACGTTGAGCGCCTAATGGAACATTGCATATAAACCTTCCAGCCACATAATCTTACTTAGCATCATGGAGTATTAGATTTTATGCATTCTGCACGGTTTAGTGGTCGAATACTAGTTAATACTGTTGTAGACAGAATGGCCACTGATCAGATTGTGCGAAAGCGCATTCTTATCTAGGTCTTCGTTACTCACATAATAGATATGTTTCTTTATCATGTTGCATCTCATGGCTTTTGTTAAGCAATACGCGTGAGAAAAATGATATTTTTTTCTGGAATAAATTTGATATCTTGTCTTCCAGTCAAAGTAATGAACTTTATCTGTTCTCTTGATCATACAGCAATGTACACGTATCTGGTCGCCTGATCGTGGTTACGGACATGTAATTTCGTTTTCATAATAAAATTGGAGACTTACAGTCCTTTGTAATTTTATCATCTAGTACTGGGCAATAAGCGAAGACATTTGTCCTAAAATTGGAATTATCTTCTGTAAAATCGCAGATGACATTATAAACTTTCATGATTAAGATGTAAATTGTTGATAAAGCAATTTATATAAACAAGATTCGAAGATTATTGCTGTATCTTTTATAAGATCTCTCACGTAATGAATTGTGTCCTGTTCACATGGTCATATTCGGACATCTTGGAGTCGTAACAAACGCATAAAAATAATCTCACTGGATTTAGGTCATTTACGGATTAAGGCACAGTTAAATTTTTTTGTAAATTCTTTATGCCTTCTGATTCAGCATTTTCGAGTTAACCCTTGTCATGCTGAATGAATTAAGATGCCACACCCACTACTAATTGTCAGCCAATCAGATTTCTTGATCCAGATTACTGATACAAATTCACATACTGAATGGCAAACAGTGCAGACCTAGATCAGTTGGCTTCTTCAAAAGCCAACTGATCTGGATCTACACTGTTTGCAAAGACATGACATATCCGGGTTCAGCAAGACTATGGTTAACATTACCTTACTTCAGGCAAATATTAGCACAGGACAAACCAGCTGACCTTTTACCTTTTACAATGTATAATAAGCTTTCCCGGTAAGAAACAGGTTTAGCATTTTAATAATGCTGTGCCAAGCATATAAGAAAGCCTGCTGCAGCTATTGTCTGTAAAGATACGTTTTTCATCATTATGTTTCGATCAAATTATTTCAGTCATATGAGAACATACAGAGAACGCTTGATACAAGACAGCCAAGTAACCAAAGATGCAGGGCCCTTCCCCATCCCGTCGCAAATAGGCGACAGAGTATTACTATTACTATCCTAAATATTCGGACACTATAAATGTTCGGGACACTATAACTATTCGGGCACTATAAATATTCGCGGGACACCATAATTAGTCGAACATCGTTTACTTATAAAAATAAAGAAAAAGTCCGTTTGGAAAGATATGTCTATGTCTAAAATATAGCATAATGATAAATATGCAATTCCCTGATCAAACTGCACCTTTAAGAGGCGTTTGCTCTGAGTCTACACTGTTTTACACAGACATACCTGTTCAAAAATTTAGGATAAATACGTTAAACATTTTTGCCTTGATTAACACAAACTCTAGGCATTTGTCGTTTAGCCCATTTATTCCTTGTGGACTCTCTTTCCTCCCTCTTTGGAAAGGTCCATTTCTAATTGAAAGGGTATCTGGCTATTATTATTATTATTATTATTATTATTATTATTACCATGTTATATAGAAGATCTTATATTTACTGCAAACAGGTGGACCCTGATCAGACGCCGCGTTCTGCGGCGTCTGATCTGGGTCCGCACTGTTTGCCAATATCTATTCTATGGGACGCCATGATTAACTTTGTCCGCTGAATTTTTCAATGGCTTAAGTATTAAATGCGCCAAATGGCAATTGATCTTGGCGCTTAAGGAATTTAGTTGTTGCACAATCGATTATCAATGTTTATAAGTATATTATTTTCACCAGTTTAGTTTTGATTCTTAATTCAATAGGAATTTAAGATTAATTTTCTATGTTACACATCTTCTTTCTATGGAATAGAAAATCACATTTCATGCTATACCTGTATTAATTCGTGTGACACTTTGACACTTTTGTAAATAATAATTAAATCACCTGTTATGTTATATGATTAAAACAGTAAAGTCAGTCTCATTGTCAATAACGATTATGAGAGAGAGAAAGAGAGAGAGGGAGAGAGAGAGAGGGATTGCATGGATACACGTCAGATGTTCTGCATTTTACAAGGAAGACAACTTTTTGTGACTTCCTGTTTACTTGACAGCGCACCAAATCCCTTCTGAAAAGGGGTCTACTCTAAAAAGAAAGAATTTGCTCCCTTGAGGAGGATATTCTTTCCTTTTAGAGTAGGCCCTTTTCAAAAGGAAGGTAAAAGCAGTTTGACAGAGTCACCACCCTTGAAAGTGTATCCATACCCCTTAAAGCACCCTAAACCAGTTCTGTACATTTCAGTTCTTCCCTGCCTTTGTTCTAAAACTGAAAGGTTTTCTACTACTCCGGGTACAGGGTTTTTCACTCCTTATATTTCAAACACCGTATTCCATAGTTTCCGTTCTTGTGTGCCCGCGTGCGTGCGTATGAATGTGTGTATGTGTGTTTAAGGAAATACTTATTGGAATGGCAATGTAAACCCTAGTCAGACGGCTCATTTGGGGGACCTCTAATCTGTGTCTACGCTGTTTGCATACGCTGTGTCCAGAAAAGTTGGAGTAGGAAACTGTAGGACATATACCTGCTTTCAGAACCACCAGAGACTATGGGATATATGGCGCAATATGGACGGCTCTGATCAGACTACACTGATCTGTGCATATGGCGTAAGAAAGCACAGACCGATTTAAGTAATTATTGCGTGCACGTGTCCGAGGGTACAGTTTCTCACTTTGAGCTGGTGTCTGCTATTGTTTTCGGTCGTATGACTTCTCTTCAGTGTATACGTTTTGTCATAAAAAGGAAAATGACTTCCATATAGCTTTTGCAGCAAAAAGAATTTTACCGAAAAGTTGGGATGCGAACCTCCAAAATATTTGTACGGTAAATGTCCCAAAATTTCGACAACAAAAGTGTCTAACAAAATGACTCATGCAAACAGTGCAGACCCAGATCAGACTGCTCCTCTGATCAGGGTCTACACTGCTTGCCATTCTACTAAGTATTTTAAGAAACGTCTACATAAATAACATAATTTAGGCCAAAATAGTGTGGAATAAAGTGTTCGAAATATTTAGGACATTTACCGTGTCTGTATCATCCCGGGGAAGTGCGTTGCGATTATCATTCCGGACTCAACAAATAACATTGGCAGTTTAAAAAAGCCATATTTTTTATTTTTACTGACTATTCAGTGCTTTCTAGCCAGTTGCACATGTATTTATTTCAAGTGTCAGGAAGTATAAACACACGCGAATGCACATGTTTTAAAAATATGCTAAGAGGAAAGATAGGTATAAATGTACATAGTTTGGCACCAAGACGATCATTCAGCAAATATATTGCTATATTAATGTTGATAATCATAACGGGAACCGTATCACACGGAAAGGGACATGAGAGTAGATCAAATACCATATATACCCAACATATTTCAGCACATTGACTCCATACTACAGTAACTCTTACATTTTATTAGGTCCATTAGACTACCTAATACAGTCAGCTCACGTTATCTCGACTTCGCTTATCTCGATAACCTTTATCTCGAAGTGAAAATCATGTCCCTCTTTTAACATGGAAATCTAACAACCGGTAATAAAATATTGTGAAAAAGAGGAGAAATTGCTCCTAATAAGGAGCAATTTCTCCTCTTTTTCACAATATTTTCAATATATATCTAACTTTCTCCTCTTTTTCACAATATTTTCAATATATATCTAACTTCATGAGTCAAATTACATACTCATTTGTTAAATTTGCTTCGATTTATTTTTTTTCCTCAATTCTGCAGATCTGATATGTAGAGATACGGATATCTCGAAATATTTCAGAGAATCCTTTGGCCTTCGAGATAACGAGAGTCAACTGTAATATATTTAAAATGTACGAAAAGAATGGCAAAGAATGTAGACCCTGATCAAACCGCTCCTAAGGAGAAATTTGATCAGTGTCTACACTGTTTGTGAAGACCTTCTGTCCTAATATTAAGGAGAAGCGCAGGCCTGGCTCATTCTGACTATCACAACTTTGATCAAGGTCATTGCTTTTCGCCAGCGGATTCTACAGCATGCAGGCTTCCCCTGGGGCGAATTGCAAAGCTTGATGTAGGCTTTCGCTGTTAATACCCACTAAGATCCTTTTCGCGTGACGCGACCCAGATATCATAAGACTAACACCATTTACCTCACAGTAACAGGCACAGTTTAGACAGTAGTAAACGGAGAAAGCTTCATTAATGTATTACAGTAATTACTTATATTATTATTTTTGATTGGCAACACGAGTAAAGGGCCCTTATTATGCATGCGGACAACGAAGGCTCAGATCAGACTGCGCATTCGCGCAGTCTGATCAGAGCCTTCATTGCCCGCTCACACAATCACTGTATAAAAGGTGATATGACGTTGCGGCTGTAGGGGCGATGGGAGTTAGAGCCCATCATGTCTTAGGCTACTGTATCCTCTCCTTTCGCTGCTTTTAATCTTCCCTCGAAGGGTACCCATTCAGTGCTGGGTGCTTAGAGAGGTTTTCAGTCGATGGTCTGAACTGGGCTCGAACCTGCAACATTCAGCACTACAGTCAAACGCTCTGACTGTTGTCTACGGTGCTTCCCTAATCACTGGGTATTCTGGATTATATTGACGGAGGAAGTGCCGATGCGCAGGCTGATCTGGGCGTACGCTGATCACATGAGGTGTTATAGGGCCCTTTTCTCACGCTCAGCTTCCCTGTAAAATTACTTGTATATATAACTTTGGTTGTATAATTAAGTGGAATAGTACATCTAATTCCAACCCATAGTGAGGAAAGTAATTAGATCATGAAACAGCGATTGACAAAAGCTGCAGCTAAACGATTCTCAAATACCGTATAACGGGGTGTTTTTTTTTTTGTTTTTTTTTTTCTTTTTTTTTTCTTTTTTTTTCTTTTTGTTTTGTTTTTCGTTGTTGTTTTTTTTTTTTTTTTTTTTTGTTTTTTTTTTTTGTTTTGTTTTGTTTTGTTTTTTTAGTTTTTTTTTTGTTTTTTTGTTTTGTTTTTTTTTTGTTTTGTTTTGTTTTTTTAGTCTGTTTTTTGTTTGTTTTTTGGTGTGTTTTTTTCGTTTTTGTTTTCCATTTTTTTTTCTTTTTTTTTTTTTTTTTTTTTACGGTTATAACTTAATTTAGCGAATTCTGCATCAGAAGAATGTTTATAAATATGAGTTATATAAATTGAAGAACAGTCAGATGCACAACAAAATATTTATTTGACTGGCCGGTTTCATGACAAAAGTCAACTTTCAAAGCCCTTTATATAAAAGCGTCAACAAATATATAATGGCGTTATGTAACTATAGAATAAGAAATGAGAAGCAATTCTTTGATTTGAAAGTTCTACAAGTACCTGTAAAATTAGTTGTATAGTTAGTTGTATAATTATAAAGTGGACTAGTACATCTAATTCCGAACCGCACTGGTAGTGTGGAAAGTATTTAGATCCTATAACAGCGACTGACATAAGCAGCAGCTAACGATTTCCAAATACCGTATAACGGGATGATTTGCTGTTGTTAGTTGCTTAATCATATTCAACATCAGAGTTTTGTTTACAAGCATGTGTTAAATTTATGAAATATAGTGGCAATGGATAGATTTGAAAGTATCACATGTACAATTACTTGTACAGTTTGGTTATATGATTATTAAGTGGATTAGTACATCTTATTCTAAACTAAAGTTTGGAGAAAAAATAGCGATTGACAGAAGCCGCGCTGAACGATTCCAAAATGCTGTATATATAACGGGATATTTTTGCTGTTGGAACTGGCTTTAATCCATTTTAGACTTAATAAACTCCCCACACACTATATATCGGAAGAGTTAAATTTTAATTTTAGGTATGTCAGGCTATGTGATATAGATAGTCATAGAGAAATATGGCTCAATTGTTTGCAAACAGTGGAGACCCTGATCCAACGCCGCAGCTGATTATAGCAGAACCCTTTTCAGAAGGGACATAAAACCCTAAAAAAGACTTTCTGAAAAGGGGTCTGCTATAATAAAAGGAAAGAATTAGCTCCCTTTGGGAGCAAATTCTTTCCTTTTAGAGTAGATCCCTTCTCAGAACGGACCTAGTGTGCAGGATGGTAAATAGAGAGTCACTAAAGTTGATTCTCTTTTTAAACATGATAGGAATTAAAATTAGGTATAGACCTGTTTAAACACTACGTCACACAATCAAACCCTTCGGAACCTCTCGGTCTTTAATGTAGAGTCTCGTTCTGGTTTGGATGGCAGAATGTTGTTGTTTACTTTTATCGGACATTGAAATGGCCAGTGTTTTTCAGAAAAATAAAGCTTTCTTTCGTCAAAAGTTTATTTTCACAAGAGGTTCTCCTGGACTGATCATTTCTTGCAACTGTAAATGTGCTGGACAATGGTCTTGTAAATGTAAAAATGAACTCGACAATAGTCTTGCAAATGTAAAATATGTGTATAAATCTATAAATACCCAGCTAGCATTCTTTATAAATCTATAGCGGGCCGTTATCGGCCCGTCAACTACCCTGACGGGCCGATAACGGCCCGCTATAGATTAAAAAAGAATGCTTGCTGGGTAGATAACATTACTAATGGTATTTTTAGAACAACTTTATTATTCTTATATACTACTGCAGGATCCTAGAGAAAAACAGTTTAGTCGTGTTCTATTATGACCTAAAACTCTCACTGATATTTTTATATCTTTTCTTCCAGTTCGGAACATGGTCTGCGAGCTTCAGCCCTTGCCTGGACCATGTGGCGCCCGATACATCCGCTGGTACTTCAACAAGCATGCGCAGGAATGTGCTTACTTCCGGTATGGTGGTTGCCAGGGAAACCAAAATAACTTCAAAAGTAAAGCTAATTGTGAGAGCGCATGTATGGGTGTTTCTTCCATTAGTCTCTATAATAGCGGCCAGTCTTCCTTGTCTGCGGTTAAACCTGCAATAATGACTGCGCCAATTTATGAACCACCAGAGGTGAAATATGAAGCTTTAAATTCCATCATGTTGACCGGAAACGAAAAAAATTATGACAGATACTTGGCCACGCGGTACAGAAAAATGCAAGACGACGACAGCAATACACGCAAACGCCGACGCTTGGACAAAGAAAGAGCTAAAGAGAGACGTCGACGTGAGCGCCGTAAAGAGCGTAAGAGACTGAAGCGATTGCGTCAGCGTCAGAAGAAACTTCTTAGAGAAGGCAAGAAATCTAAGAAAGATAGAAAAAAGAAGAAAAATAGAACTGACGACGAGAGAGTTAACGGGACGGCAGGTGAAAATCCTGTTAGTACAGAAAAGAAACCAAATACTGTTGAAGAAATAACCAATATGGTAGATAACGCCATTTCAGAAGATGACGTAGCTGAAACTCGCAGGCACGAACGGCGGAGAAATAAAAAGCGGAGAAAGAGAAGACAAAAGCGACAGAAGAAAAATAGAGACGGCAAAAGTAAAAAACAGAAAAGAGACAATAAATATGTTGAAAACAAACATAGGAAGTCTGATCCTTCATATCAAAGTGATGACAGTCGGGCATACAGAATGCTTTCTATTTTAGACCAGATAGCAAAATCAAGAACTCAGAGTGGAAGTATAGTTTATTCGGAGCATTGAAGCGTTATTCTGAAAAAGCATCCAAGTGAAAATGAATATATAATATGATAGTAATACAAAGAAATAAAAGTTGCATGTGGAAAAGTGACACAGCAGCACTACTCCAATTCAGAACTGCCAAAAAACGGACAGTAATTACAGGAGTGTGACAAATATGTGTTACAAGTAGAATTCTCTGTGATCTGGAATTTAATCTTTAAAGCGCTCAGCAAAATTATAGCAGACGACATTCCATTTTTTTATTAATAATTATTTTTCAGAGAACATAGGACTTGGCATTTCATGTGACTCGTCTGCTAGGCAGACGATTCAAATGAAATGTCAGCCATATTTTCTCTGAAAAATACCCCCAAAAAATCAAAATGTCGTCTGCTGCAGTTGTGATTAGCACTTGAAGGGTTAATATATTAGCAGATTTAACCAGATTGAAAGGCGGGTGCTCAGGATTATATGCACTTCCGGTAGAACAGTCACGGTTTTCTCGTGAGTTTCGTATCTTTTGGGATCATCGACATTTGAAATAATGCATTCGCGAGATAAATGTGCACTGTTGGAATTATCCATGACAAGATGAAGAAAATTGTTTTAACAAATTTCACCCTAGATTTTCCGAAGTGGACTCTTCCATTTCTGAATTTGGACACATCCATTATTGCAAATGGGGATTTCGGTCGAAAATCAACAAAAGAATGGCAAACACTGTGGATCTCATAATGAGCCGTCTCATCTGGATCTACACTGTTTGCAAATGTAACTATTTGGATGTATAGGGCTGAAAAGGTTACAGTGTGTAAGATATGAGACATGGTTAAACCTTTAAATAGTGCTGCCCGGGGCAAACGAGGAGACGACAAATATATAAGAAAAACAAAAGAAAACTGTGATATTTTTTCTGGTTTGTCTTAGAAAATAGGGCTTGATAATTCCAATGGAAATAATTCGCGTGAAATTACAAACCTTATTTCCTGGGGGAAAATACGAACAAAATATCATTTAAAATATCGTCTGCTGATGGTAAATTCAACGGGTTAAAGGTTACAGTTTTACCATGACAATATATGACAAACGTTTGTTTCAAAATAAAACAAAAGTAGAAACGTCACATTTTTTTGTGATAGTATTGTACATTTTGCAGAGATATGATATCATGTATTCAGTCAATTAGTTGTTTTGAACAGATATTGAAAGTTGCATGTATGGGTAAATATGCAAATGGATTGTTTTTGTTTCAATTTCATGATGGCTTCTTGAAATAGAGGTAAATCGGAATAAAGTGATTGGCCTCGTTTGTTGAAAACATGTATATTCAGAATTACCCTGTCGATAGCATCAATAGATACGGATGGATATTTCACTGGCATCCAGTTGTTACCAAGACTGCCGATAACGGTAGATTTCGGTAACCAATATGAGTGCGACTTTTAAGTCACACCATTATGAAAAATTAAATAACTTTAAAATTATACAATGGTAAAGAGCCCCGGATTCGCCTTAACCCTTGTCCTGCTGAACCCGGATATATCCTGCCTTTGAAAACAGTGTAGATCCAGAAAGCCAACTGATCTGGATCTGCACTGTTTGTCATTCAGTATGTGAATTTATATCAATAACCTGGATCAAGAATCTGACAGGCCGAAAATTGGAAGTGGGCGTGGCATCTTAATTTATTCAGCATGATAAGGGTTAAAGTTCTTTCGCCACTCTTTAACAGGGTGACAAATTTTGTTACTTCCTGTTTGCTTCCCTACACAATAAGTCCCTTTTGAAAAGAGATCTTCTCTAACAGGTATGGGTAGACTCACTTTTCAGAAGTGGATAACGCAAAGTTGATAGAATTGCCCCCCCCCCCCCCCCCACTCCACCCCCCTCCCCCCCTTTAAGTGTGTTCCCAATAAAGATTCTATTTTATTTGGCGGAATAACTGACAATAGCACTGGCAATAGGTTTCACTTCCAGACCTTTGAAGCTATTTTGAAGTGACGTCATCATAAAATTAATTCCGAAAAATAGTAACTGTCACCGACAGCAACCGATTCCCATTTAAAGTTCATCTAAACGGCCAATGAGATACCAAGAGATAGTATGTATTTACACTATATATTGAAGCCACATGATCTTGTAGATTTGTATTAGTGTTATATTTGGCCATCAAACGTATGAAGTCATTTGAATTTCTTATTTTATTGCTGCTTTATAACATCGTAGATCAATTTTATTTAACCCTTGTCCTGCTGAATAAATTAGGGTGATTGGTCTAACTGATAGCCAATCAGATTGCTTAATCCAGATTGTTGCTATAAATTCACATACTTAATTGCAAACAGTGCAGATCCAGATCAGTTGGCTTCTTCAGAAGCCAACTGATCTGGATCTACACTGTTTGCAAAGGCAGGGTATATCCGGGTTCAGCAGGACAAGGGTTAAGCAGGGCCACGTAAATTTTTTTTAACTCGTATTCAAACAGCAAAGATTCACATCAGCCTAGTATCCGCAAACTCTGATCGGAGTTATCACTGTTCGCTAACAGAACTACTTATGTATTAGATACACGAAGACAGTCCCGATAAACGTCTCTGGGTGAGTCTGCGCGGGTGCGAACAGGCTGACCTTCGTTCACGCTATTTACATATACCGTCAACTTCTGCATGATGCGTTATTTTAACAAATTCTGATTAGTATGAACTGTTACTTAGTGCTGCACTCTTGTGCATGAATGTTATTGCTTCTGTTAAAGAAAGAATAATAATTAAACCATTTAAGATCTAGAATACTGCCCTCATATACATAATCATACCAAGAATTTCGGTTATATTTTGAATACTGAAGATGTGAAATGATCCAGCGCACGACAAAACCTACAATAAGACTTGTGCGACCAGCGAAGACTCAGATCAGACTGCGCATCCGCGCAGTCTGATCAGAGTCTTCGCTGATCGCATCTACCTTCTACAGCCTCCAGGCTATCCAAAGAGGGCTAAACGAGAACCCTTTTCTTACTTGGTTGATGTACAGACTGATCTGAATCTTTGCTGGTTATACAGATCTTAATAAAGGTTTTGGCGTGCGCTGGCTCAAATCAAAGTGAAAGGCTACAAGTATTGACCTGCTTTCTTACTTCGGGATATTCAAAATAGAAAGCTCTGTGGTGTCTGGACTGGGTCTGCCTGTTTTCCCAGAGAATTTTTAAGAGTTTCCCATTTTGAAAGGTTTCAAATGCTAGGTTTTCAGGAGTAATTCATGAATGTCTACATAAGTCTCCAGATATAGAGGCAACAATTATTATATAATTTTTATGCGTTTTGCATAATTCATTTAGTCTTTATGACGTTATAAAATCCCACTCAGTATTCTAAATGGCGGCCCCATGACAGAAATTTTGAAAGGTTCAAACTTCAGTTACTACTTTCTTAGCTTTAGTCTGCTTTTGATCAGTTTTGTACCAAAATTTATTGTTGCTCAAGAGCTTTAATTTCTGACAAACTCTTTTTTTCAATATTTCTTTCCTTTAAGATAAATATTTCAAACGAACAGAAGATACAGAATAGGACACAGATACGGAGCAACACCATTCAATATTGCCTCGAGAATAGAAATCTAATAAATACACATGTATCATCTTTTTCGAAAACATTTTCGCACGCAAACAAAAAACGGTGTCTAAAACCGTTACGACGGACGTCGCAGTGCTGGGCACCTTAACAGCATTGGTCAGAGCTCGCACGGTGTAGGTTCAAGTCCCGTTAAAGCATTTAGAAATCGTTACGTTATGTTTTGGTGTCAGTATATCAAATTTTCAGAAAATGCTAAACAGCCGCTCGATTTGGGGTTAGAATGTTACACTATGAGGGAAAGAATCCGTTTTTATAGCTTGTAATATTACACTGTAAAATAGAAATCATTTAATAAACATTTTGCAATTGTTATTTATATATAGTGTTGTTGTATATTTTGGTGATAATATTGTACATATAATTTAATGTAAATTGTATAGTAATGGTATAAGTTACATAATTTTCATATTAACATCATAATTGATAGTGTAAACCTTTCCTATACTTAAGGGGGTAGATTACACCTGGTAGAATTTCCACCATTTTCAAAAGGGAGATAACTTTTATGACTTCCTTTTTGCAGTCCTGCATATCATGTTCTGAAAAAAGGGTCTACTCTAAAAGGAAAGAATTTGCTCCCACTGGGAGCAAATTCTTTCCTTTTAGAGTAGACCCCTTTAGAGAGGGGATAAAAAAAAAACATTTTAATAGAGTTATTTCCCCTGTATATGTATCATTTCCCCTTAATTTGATTATGTTGCTATGTCTTTTATTGTATTTTAGCAAACCTGAGTGATTCTTAAGTTGAGCTATAGTGATAACTTTTCGTCCGACACCCTTGCGTCCGTCTGTTCATAACATAAAACAAAATCTTCTTCTAAACCATTGAGGAAATTGACTTTGATAGCTTAACTTGTTCCGTTCGACCATTTAGTTGGATTGTTATGTCTGTCCGTTAGGCATATAATTAGAAAAAGTTCATTTAAACGACGTCTTAGGAAACATTAGGGGCAGTCGAAATATCCCTTAGACGTATAGTGGGGAAAAGTTCATTCAAACGTCTTCTCAGAAAACATTTGGGCTGTCGAAATATCCCTTAGATGTATAATGGGGAAAAGGTTCATTCAAACTTCTTCTCAGAAAACATTTGGGCTGTCGAAATATCTCTTAGATGTATAATGGGAAAAAGGTTCATTCAAACTTCGTCTCAGAAAACATTTGGGCTGTCGAAATATCCCTTAGATGTATAATGGTGAAAAGGTTCATTCAAACTCCTTCTCAGAAAACATTTGGGCTGTCGAAATATCCCTTAGATGTATAATGGGGAAAAGGTTCATTCAAACTTCTTCTCAGAAAACATTTGGGCTGTCGAAATATCCCTTAGACGTATAATGGGGAAAAGTGTTCATTCAAACTTCTTCTCAGAAAACACCTGGGCTGTCGAAATATCCTTTAGACGTATGATGGGAAAAAAAAATTCATTCAAACTTCTCAGAAACCATTTGGGTTTTCCAAAAATCCTTTAGACGTATGATGGGGAAAACGTTCATTCAAACTTCTAAGAAACCACTCGGGGCAAGAGATTTCAAGTTTGCTAACATTGTCGGGAAACAACAGCGAAGTTGACCACCGTGGCGGCCATATGGTAACCATCTCGAAATTATGTTTTGTAACATTTCTTCCTGGATGTATGGGTAGTTTAAATGGACATTATCACTGAAGCATCAGGGCGACGTGTAAGTTTAAAATACAAAATGTAGTTAAAATTGTTTGGATCGGAAATCCAAGCTGATGCGGCTATCTTTAACACTTGTCCTGCTGAATAAATTAAGAAGCCACGCCCACTTCTAATTTTCAGCCAACCAGATAACTTGATCCAGGTTGTTGATACAAATTCAAATACTGAATGGCAAACAGTGCAGATCCAGATCAGTTGGCTTCTTCAGAAGCCAACTGATCTGGATCTATACTGTTTGCAAAGAAAGGACATATCTGGGTTCAGCAGGACAAGGGTTAAAATCATTTTTCGTCATCTCGGCCATTGGAGCCGAAGTTATGAGCTGAAATTAATGCTGGAGCCTCAGGATGACTTGTAGCAACAATTGTATAATATTAGAGGAGATCGGAAATCAAAGATGGCCATCCCAGCAGTTAAAATATTTTCGACGTATCCTCCTGAACGGCTGAGTGAGTGGAAGTTATTAGCATCAAGTAGTGTCAAGGCGACCTGTAGGTAGTAGCTAAAATTGTGGTGATCGAAATTACAAAATGACGACAACGTTAACCATTTTGAAGATCTGTTTACGACATCTCTTCCCAAGTTAGTTGACGATTTATCTCAGGTTTACCGCCGATATTTCAAATATACTCTTCTTGTAACCTAATGTATATGATGCAGAAAGACATAAATCCCGGAGAAGATTTCAAATCTGGTCTAATCAGAATATCCACTTCAAAGTTACTCCCCTGGATACATCACGAAAACATACCTATATAATTTTGTTCTTCAACCCTACTTTTACATAGTAAAACTGGGGTTCACAGGGGTATACATTATTTTTCTTATTTCTGCTCGAAAACATAGATTGTAGGTACTCGTTAGAACCGCCTCGGCGAGGCGGTTCTAACGAGTACCCACAATATATGTTTTGAGCAGAAATATGATAAATATCAAAGTTTTTTTTTTTATCTTAAAATTTTCAGTTTTTAGAGGTGAAACATTCTATATATTTGAATAGGCGTGTTTTCGTAATGAAGAGAAAATCCGTTTTTGCAATTTTGTCCAAAATATTTATGTGTACAGGTTTCAAATCAGGTGAAGACTTAGGGGACATTTTACCTACCCAAAATATATGTCCTGAAAAATGTATCTTCGAATACGCTTATCTGTAAGACATATTGATTATGTGACATTTAATGCGCAGAATTCCATTATTACTTACAGTGACCAAATAGAATACCATCGCACAGCTAAATCCCCATATCCATACAAATATCCCGCTTTTCAGAAAAGGCAAGTTAAAGTTTGGGCTTTGTTTTTATCACTGATTGTCAAGACAAAAATTGATGTATTGAGAATGGGGATAGGATATTAGCGGATTTCCTGTCATTAGTCTAAATTATAACCAATTTATTTAACAATTGTTATTTCCCTTGCTTACATTGATTACATTTAATCCTAGCGTCCCATAAAAGGGACATTGGTCGCAGAACGCGGCGTCTGATTAGGGTCTACACTTTTTGCAATAAGTTCAGAAATTTCTACAAAACATGATATTAGTAAAAATAACCAGACACCTCTTATATAGTGAAACGGACCTGTCCAAAGAGTTATGGTAGAAGAGTCCACTCGGCATATATGGGTTAAGATTATTATTGCAGTTACTATAACTGCAATGCCACCCATTTTAGTTACAGTCACCCTAAAAAGAAGAGTCCTTGCACTCGAGCTACATTTCTTATTTTACTAGACTTTTGTTGTTCTTCAGTCTCAGTAATGTGGCACAGGAAAAATAGCTTTAAGGGCATAATCGGGCAGCAAAGGCCCAAGTCCGCCTACCTGCGCTTATCGCACAGTCTAGTAGTCTAGTCAGGGACTACGCACTCGGCTAACTAAATTATAACATGGTAGATATATCGCGTAACAGCAAAGACCCTGACATGACCGCTGATGTTCAGTTGATGAGGCATCGCCCTGTTAGCTTATACTTTCTCACTTCTGTCCTGTGAAATGGCTGTCTTAGTGGTGTATTTGAAGTCTTGTACATACTTTATGTTATAGATGGCCAGTAATTTTAACAGTGTTGTTGTTTTCAGTTACACTACCCTGTCTTTATATGTATTGACATCAACACATCTCATGTTAGTTATATGATACGCAACGTGGGAAAGAGGCCCTCATGCCATAAGCGAACCGCAAATGCCTTGTCCGTACAGGCAAGTTTCCTTCGTCGACATATACCACAGTATCCATTAATTCTGTAAGCGGGCAACGAACACCCTGATTAGCATGCGCTTCCGCGCAGGCTGATCAGGGCCTGCTTTGCACGCAAAATGCATAAGGCCCTTTCCTTGCGTTGAAATCAAATTTAATGTTTAAGAGTTTTGTATACAGATTTATCTGGGTCATTTTGAAAAACACTTTGTCGAAAATCCTCTGGTATCGCCCTAAATGACTGTTGTCCTGTTTGTGTGACCTAAAGATTAACGTGTACTAGCTGCGTCTTAGTACACACTTTGACAAAACATTTTCCCGGTTGATTTTACAAACACACATTCTGAAGGCTACCGTGTTTATCCTTAAGATTCGGACAGACGGGTCTGAGCAAACAATGTAGATCCAGACCGAACAGCACCTAAAGGAACACTTTGATCAGGATCTACTCTGTTTACCATTTCAACAGAACATTTCAGACACCTCAACAGGTAGTCTAATGGAAACGTAAGGTAAGAAATTGAGATATCCGAATATCTAGGATCAATACGGTAACTAGTTAGCGCGCTAAAGGACAAAATGGTTAAAAAAAAACTTATGATACTGCTAGGTTGTATTTGTAACTTCTGTCTGTCTTTTGTGTTTTTTCTTTTAATTCTGACAAAAACATGGCCATTTTATGTTAGAGTTAACCTTACAAAAACATGCAACTTCAAAATTACAACCGACTACAGATTTTTGTGTTTCTGTTTGCTTTAAACGGTTCTTGTTCAAATGATCCAAAACATTAAAAAAGGTCTCTTTTTAAATATGTAAACAGCGAATGCCCAGATTATTATGGTCATCCATGCAGTCCGGAAAGGACCGTTTCTGTTCTATTCCATCATACCCAACAATTCTGCAAGCGGACATCGAACGTTCCATTCCGCATCACGAAAACATGTCTATATATTTTTGACCCCCTTAAACCCCACTTTTATATAGTAAAACTGGGGTTTACAGGGGTATTCATTATTTTTCTTATTTCTGCTCAAACCATAGATTGTGGGTACTCGTTAGAACCGCCTCGTCGAGGCGGTTCTAACGAGTACCCACAATCTATGTTTTGAGCAGAATCCTGAAAAATATCAGAATTTTTTATCTGAAAATTTTCAATTTTTGGTTGTAAAATTTTCAGTATATTTGAATAGGCATGTTTTCGTAATGGTCTGTTTGGATGCACAGGCCACAGCTGTGCGTATATGAAATGATGGTCATTTTTCTCAAGTTTGGACTCTAATGTACTAAAATGTGTAAGTATCATGTGTATTCTCTGACAGAGTTCATTTATCTTTGTAAAAACACATTTTGTTGTCAAATGATTAAATTTGTTATTTTATAAAGAGATTCTGTTTTCTTATGCTATCCATAATGCAAGAAAATTTCAATACCATATTTATCCTGAGCAAACAGGGTAGACACAGATCAGACGCTGCAGAATGCATAGCTACAGTTAAGAGGGGATATGCACATAATATTTTTCTTATTTCTTGACGAAAGCATATGTTGTGGTACTCATTAGAAGCGCCTCGGCGAGGCGCTTCTAATGAGTACCCACAACATATGTTTTCGTCGAGACATAAGAAAGATATCAGCATTTTTCGGATGAAAAAAGTGCCTTATCTGTTGCTATGAGAATGCGGCGTCTGATCTGTGTCTACACTGTTTGTCACTCATCCAGGAGGTTTTAGACACATTATCAGGTAGGAAAATTTTCTTGTTACAACTTTAGGAGAACTATGGTAAAGAGGTAGGGTGTTCGAATACTTAGGGTCAGATGATGAACTGGTGTTTACGTCCCTTTCAATATTATTTAAGCCATATTGAGAAGATGGATGGATGATAATGAAAGGCCCTGTACAATAAAGCGCCGTACAATCACGAATTGAACACTGCCTCTAACGGGATTCGAACTCTTGGCCTCGTGATCCGGTCAGCAGTGCCACATGTACGCTTCCCGAATACTTAGGGTGAAAATGCTAGACCTATATATAGGCTTCAGACTACCTGTGATTTTCCCTTATATATTTTATACATTTTTGCAAATGGTCTACAGCCATAGTTTTTTTTTTTTTTTTTTTTTTTTTGTTTAAAGTTCAAATGGTAAATACATGGTGCTTGTCTGACAGCTGTCCCTCGTAAGTCTTCAAAACAAACAACAGAAAGGTAGGTCATTTACATGTATATTCGAAGACATTGACACAGGTGTAAGGGTCAATATATCCGCGATGATTTTCTACTTTCATATTCAAATTAACCAACCAAAAATGTAATTTACTAACATCTACTGCAGAATTTTAGAAACTGGAATGATTTAATATGATTTATTTTCGTATGGAACCAAACCGGTGCTCTGTAAATTTTAGCAGTCCGTGATCGATATACAAATAAACAGATAAGAACTGTGTAAACATGCTGATGAAGACACTGGTGTCTGATAGGTTACTTTTTAAATATCCTCGAAAAGGCGGGCTTTAAGAGGACTGTATACACTTGGTAGTTTCCGCCATATTTACATGGGAGACAACTTTTGTGACTTCCTGTTTGCTTTCCTACATATCAGGTCCCTTCTAAAAAGGGGTCATGGGGAGCAAATTATTTCCTTTTAGAGTAGACACCTTTTGAAAAAAAAAAAAAAAAAAAATCAAAGATCAAAAGACAAAATTAAATACTAGGGAAGCAACTGCATGTCTGTAGAAGTTGTCTCCTTTGCCAAAATACGTTATTTCACAAGTTGCGCTATTCCTCCCAACTCTATAAGGGCATTATATAGAAATAATCACATCAGCTGCCATACAGGACACATTTCTTGTGACGTCTATAGATAGCCTTTGTAAGCGTCTCCACTGAGTCTGTCCGACGGCTTTAGAAGGTCCCTCTTCAAATACTGTGATTATGAACACTGTAAGCTCAGACCAACCTTGTACGCTTTTCTGGGCCTCGATGTTCATATAAAACCGATTTTTGCGTGGCAAGACCAATGCTTACTTGTCACAAACCAAACTATATGATTATAGCTAGTGCCTAACAACCCTCGAGGTTTAGCTGTAGATCTCCCCTAGACAAAACTTTACCATTACAGTTTGGGAAAGAGGAGTGCAAATACAGTTTATGTGTGTAAAATAAATACTGGCTTTCTAAACTAAGCCCCAAGTTTGTTTCCCAAACTGCAACAGACCTACCTATAAATACCCAAGTTGTCGCAAAGGCTGTAGTTTTAAACAATACAAAAACAAGGGATTAAATCATGAGATAAAATCGTTAAACCAGCAAAGGTAGCCTATCTGCGTGACGCCTATAGGTGGCGCTTTAGGACATTGAACTCTGTTGAGAAAAAAACGTTTCTCCATATATGTGAGCAGCGAAGATCTAGACCAGTATGCGCATCAGTGCAGTCTGGCCACAGTCAATACAATACTTCGTATACATTCTCCAAAATATGATCATCGTATTTAGCTGCAAGGAGCCCAGCCAGCATTCTACGTAAATCTATATCAGGCCGTCATCGGCCCGTCAGCTACCCTGACGGGCCGATGACGGCCCGATATAGATTTACGTAGAATGCTGACTGGGCTAGTGTACAGGAGGATTATCTTGCCATTCCGATCCAACAGTTTAGCATTTACCACTATGTTCAAATTCAGCACACGAAAAATGATGATATTTTCTTATTTTTCCCAGAAAACAGGATTCGACATTTCATGCAAATTTTCTCCATTGGAGACACTTTGTATGAAATGTCAAAACCTGTATTCTGGAGAAAAAAAAGAAAAAATATTTTTATATGTTTTCTGCTGAAAGTTTTACCCAGATATCTGAGCGTTAGACACCGCTTCAGATAGTCGAATGGACTGTTGAAAGTTTAATATGGTAAGTAATAAGGTTCCAAATAATTAGGGAAAATACGATTTTCGTCACTCCAGCACAGTTAGAGAGCGTTGGCTTGTGTGGGTCGGGGTGAGGTATGGGTACGAATCGCGACCGAGTCCCCAAAGGATTGAAATAGGCACTCACTGTTCAGAATCCGTAGATATACATGTACACAGATATGTTACATTGTATCACGGGAAGCCGGCCTCGGTGGCTCAGTTGGATGCGCCGTCCGACTGGAGACCAGGAGGTCACGGGTTCAACCCCCGTCGAGGTCGGCAACATTCTTTCGTAGAGATTGATCATGAAATATTTTCTACGGTCATTCTCTCCCTTCCGCTGATTCAAGAAGGGCAGTTGTCAGTTTCTGGCGAAAGAATGTGCACAATACTGGTTAACCGCTTAGAGGTCTAAGCCTGCCCATTAAACGTGTGGTTAGGTAAACTGATCGCGCTCGACATGACCCCATTGGATTGAATGGGCCGTAAAACCTCAACACACACAAAACAAATGTATCACGGGAAATAGCCTTTACTCATGACACTTTTCAAGCATATGCGAACTGGGCAGATTCATCTCATCAATCATATCTGGGCCATATTATCAGTTGATACAGACGACATTCTGGTATATTTTTTTTTATCTTTCCCAGAAAAGAGACTTTGACATTTCTTGCAAATTGTCTTCTAAAGGGACAATTTGCAAAAAATGTCAAAGTCTCTCTTCTGGGAAAATAAGAAAAATGTCATCAGTTTGTTGTTTGCTGAATCTGAGCAGGGAGAGGAAAAATGTCAGCGGATAGTAAAGGTCATGATTAGACTGGGCAAATGTGCGGTCTGATCTGGGTCTTCATATCCGCATATGCCCGAAGACAAATTTTAACTTGATGGGCACCATCAGGAAAACACGCCTATATAATTTTGACCCCCTTAAACCCCACTTTTATATAGTAAAACTGGGGTTTACAGGGGTATACATTATTTTTCCTTATTTCTGATCAAAAACATAGATTGTGGGTACTCGTTAGAACCGCCTCGGCGAGGCGGTTCTAACGAGTACCCTCAATCTATGTTTTGAGCAGAAATATGAAAAGTATCAGAATTTTTGTCTGAAAACTTTCAGTTTTTGGTGGTGAAAGTTTCAATATATTTGAATAGGCGTGTTTTCATTATGCAAATGTCGTACGCAGCTGCACTACATCAGACGTTAACACTAAACAAGCGTTGAGCGAATTCCGCAGACGACAAAATGATGATGTTTTTTTTTCTTATTTTTCCCAGAAAATAGGATTTGACATTTCATACAAATTCTCTTAAGGAGACAATTTGCAGGAAATGTCATATTCTATTTTCTCGGAAAAAAAATAAAACAAAATCAAAATATTGCCTGCTGAAATGTTTACCCAGCATGCTAAGCGTTAAGATGGCGATAAGAACTCTGTTTCGTGACAAGTATATATTTGCAATGAGGAACTACAATCTATTGCAGTTAAATAAAGTTTAACAATTTCAATCACGATAGAAAAAAATATATATAAAACACAAATCTATATTTAAACAGGGCCTTTTGGTGCATTACGGAGACCCAGTGAAGAAAAAAATATGTGAAAATGTGTCCATGTAAAACATATTTGGCGGTCACGTCTCTTTAATGTACCAAAACTAAAATGGGCAACCTAGCCCTTTCCATCAAACCGCCAAATTTTGATGTTCCAGATATCAAGTGTTTTAGAGTAGCCAATGCACATTTGCACAGTGCCATCTCAGGTGAGAGATCCTACCAAGAGAATCTGCCCAGGGTTACTCAGGCAACAGTAGTACTTGCTAGGTTTAACGCTTGACACTCCGGGTATAATTTTCAGCAGACGACATTTGGATTTTTTTTCTTACTTTTCCCAGGAAACAGGATTTGACATTTCATTCAAATTGTCTCCACTGGAGACAATTTGCATAAAATGTCAAATCTTGTTTTCTGGGGAAAAATAAAAAAACAAAAACAGAAAACAAAAAAACATCATCAATTTGTCGACTGCTGAATTTGCCCCGAGAGTATTTTTTTAATTAAGCGAATATGAAAAGAAAGAACATTTGCTTGCCCCCAACTGAATCGCCCCCTTGGCATATTCTGTATGCTTATGAGTTATGAGAGACTTGAACACTGACTGCATCGATGAGGAGATGGGCGAACGAATCGAAGACGTTTGAGGACTTCCTAGCCATAGTTAACCCATATTAAAAGAGCTAAGCAAAATTGTAGAAGGTTATTATTGTTATCTTTATTATTATTATTATTATTATTATTATTATTATTATTATTATTATTATTATTATTCAGAGATAATGAGACATGACGTTTCAAGTGAATCGCATAGCAAACGATTGACATGAAATATTGAGCCTTATTTTCTCTGAAAAATACAAAAAACAAAAAATCAAAATACTGTTGGCTGGAATTGTGATTACTGCTTTAAGGATTATACAGTAGAGGTAAAGTTATGTTGCACGTTCCTCTGCCACGGCAAACACAATTCTGCAGCGTACAGTCCAAGGTACAAGAAGACACACACATGTAAGCTTTATCATAGTTTAGTTTATACTTTCTGGTCCTTTTGGATCATTGAGCTTATTTGGAATGATCTGAAAATAGAACATCGTTCAATACGGTGTTAGGAGGTGTGAGCAGGATTGCATGTTCATTACGAAAACACGCCTAGTCAAATATATACTAGAAAATTTCACCTCCAAAACCCGAAAATTTTCAGATAAAAAACTCTGATATTTTTCCCATTTCTGCTTAAAACATAGTTTGTGGGTACTCGTTAGAACCGCCTCGTCGAGGCGGTTCTAACGAGTACCCACAAACTATGTTTTTGAGCAGAAATAAGAAAAAATAATGTATACCCCTGTAAAACCCCAGTTTTACTATATAAAAGTAGGGTTTAAGGGGGTCAACATTATATAGGTGTGTTTTCGTGATGACAGTACTGTTCGTGCAAGGCCGTATTTACGAAGTATAGCCTTTCCGAGTCACCAAAACAAGAAGAGCTGAGGATGAAACAACGACAAGTTACGATGGGGCACAGTTGCAATACCGACCTATAAAGAAAAAAGACCTGCAACAGACGAACCGTCTTGGAGCCGTCAGCAGAAACAACTACTGGTGGTTTAGTTCTTCTGTGCAAAAATTTCAGACGACATTTGTCGTCTGCTTTCTTTTTTTTTAAACAAACTATCGCTTGGAAAGAATAAAGTTGAAAGGTCTAACGTCAAACAGCGTAGATCCAGATGAGACGGCTCATTCTCATCTGGATCTATGCTGTTTGCAAAAGCATATCGTTACCACCTGTGGCAGTGAAAGAGTTAAACTATTTTTACTTGATCGAAACCTGGCCCTTAATTCTGATACGGCTCAAAATTACACACGTGTACGCATATGTGTTGAGTCCGCGTAGGGTCTACGATTTTTTTCCTAATTCCATTCTATGGCAAAATCTTTCATTTTGAACCACATGATTAGATTTTAAAGGTACTCGTTTTCAATCTCATTACGAAAACACGCCTATTCAAATATAAAGAAAATTTCAGCTCCAAAAACCGAAAATTTTCAGATAAAAATCTCTGATATTTTTCATATTTCTGCTAAAAAATAGATTGTGGGTACTCGTTAGAACCGCCTCGGCGAGGCAGTTCTAACGAGTACACAATCTATGTTTTTGAGCAGAAATAAGAAAAATAATGTATACCCCTGTAAACCCCAGTTTTACTATATAAAAGTGGGGTTTAAGAGGGTTAATATTATATAGGCATGTTTTCGTGATGCTTGTCTACGCCCATGGGTGTTGACAACATACGGTTTGGTTTGGACACGGGACTGAGTCAATTGTTGACCCACAGTGCACCACTGACCTTATGCGTGTTGTTTACAAATAAACCCCGGAACTACATATAACTTTGTATAGAATATGTTAGAATAGAATAGAATAGAACATTTATTGGAACATCTACATATACAGGTGTTCTCCATTCGCGTGCACATTTTTCGGCACATTACACATGTAGGCATTCTTAAAGGTTACCATTGCAGCACTTTATCAAATAAAAAAAATGGGATATACATTAATCTTGACAATTTCAATTTAAAAGTGGGTGGATTCATTGGTGCCGCTAAGCGCAATTTATTGCATTCCCAGGACAGCGTGACAAAATTTGATATTCTTATATTTTAGGTTTGATGAGGTAAACCTAAAAAGCGATGTGAAATTAGTTGTATTTACTTTTTAATGCGAGCTAGAGTCATTCTCATTTAGACGAGATCTCATTTAGACCTGTCCAATTCACCCTTTGCATTTTGGAATTCAATCAGTTTTGCCAAGATTTGCATGTCCAAGACTATTAATATCAGCTTTAACATTTATTGTGTGCGAAGCGTAGACCAAGCTTTTTTTTTTTGAAAGTTTATACTTGTAACTATGATGTTTCGTAAAATCTCTCTCTCTCTCTCTCTCTCTCTCTCTCTCTCTCTCTCTCTCTCTCTCTCTCTGTCTCTCTCTCCTTCTCAAGAGTTTCTTAAACCAAAAATAAAAGACAAGGGTCACAGAATAAACCCAAATACAGAGAATTACTTAACATGTAGTTCAATACCAGAACAAAGACCATGTACGAGGGCAAGTCAATAACCAGCCTATCCCATTTCCAACTGAACGAGACACCCACGATTTTCATGCCTTGTTTCAATACATGTTTTAGGCCTGAGGGCAAAATTGTACCCTTATCGTATCATTCACTCATAAGATATTGAATGTCAAACATGGCTAGCGATGCAAAAGCAAGCCTTTCGTCAAAAGTTGAGTACCGTGCTGTAATTCGGTACTTGTATTTGAAAGGGAAAACAGGTCAGGAAATACATTGCGAGCTGATCAATGTTTATGGGTCTTCTGCACCATTGTATGCACAAGTTAAATTCTGGGTTGGGGAATTCAAACGCGGTAGAACGTCTTCAGAAGACGAAACCAGGTCTGGACGCCCATCAGATGCCACCGATGAAGAAATGTGTTACAAAGTACGGGATCTGGTGTACTCTGATAGGCGAATTAAGGTGGAAGAAATAGCGAATGCATTACACATTTCACATGGTAGCGTTTCAACAACTTTACATGATCGCTTGGGTATGCACAAGCTAAAAGCCCGTTGGGTCCCAAAATCCCTTAGCGACGAGTAAATGGCAACCAGAGCATCAGTATGCAGCGCATTGTTGAAGCGGTTTAGATCAAAGGAAGATGATTTCCTTTCACGTCTGGTGACTGTAGATGAGACCTGGGTCCATTATTATGAGCCAGAGAATAAAGCTCAAAGTCGCCAGTGGGTAGGGCCGGGGTCTCCGAGGCCAAAGAAGTTCAAAACGCAACCCTCTGCTGGCAAGGTGATGGCAACTGTATTTTGGGACGCACAAGGCGTTATTATGTTGGACTTTCTAGCAAAGAAAAGTACAATAACAGGTGCGTATTATGCAAATTTGCTCGACCAACTGAGAACTGCGATCCGTGAAAAACGCCGAGGTAAACTCTCCAAAGGGGTTCTTTCCAACAGGACAATGCGAGAGTCGACACTTGCAAAATTGCAATGGATGCTGTTGAGCGGAATGGGTACGAGCTAATACCGCAACCCGCCTATTCTCCGGACTTAGCTCCTAGTGACTATTTCCTATTCCCAAACTTGAAAAAGGATATCCGTGGACGTCATTTCCGGTCCAACGAAGAAGTCGTGGCGGCAGTTGAGGAGTGGGTCGGAGACAAGGACCCTGGCTTCTCAGTTCTGGGCTGATGGCACTGGAACACCGTTCTAGAGGGCAATTACATCGAAAAAGAAGAGATCGATCTCACCCAGAAATAAGTTAGGCTGGTTTTTTATTGACTCGCCCTCGTATCTTAAAAGACAAGCAAATATTTTGTTCTTGCGTGTGTGGTCTTTAAATACGGGTTTGACAATATGGTTAATATAAAAGGCACACGTATGACGTAAACCATATAAACCAGTAATTCTGAATAATCCTAGTGGGGCAATTATCCTAAATCCGACAGTTCTAGGCAAAATCGTCCATACCACCTTGAACCGCATGATAACATTTTAATGGTGCTTGTTTTCAATTAAAACTACAATATCCGTAAGATTTGTTGCTTTTTTCACCTCCCATAAAAATTCTTCACTTGCTTCTAAGATATGCGTTCTGGGGAAATACCGCCTTCAGTAATCATTTAGCATGCTGGATGAAAATTTCAGCAGACGACATTTTGATTTTTTCTTAGAAAATAGGCCTATGTCTTTTCATGCAAATTTCAGCGGACGACATCTCATTTAGAAAATAGGCTTTGTCATTTCATGCAAATTGTAACTTGCATAAAAATGGAAAAAACGAAAAATGTCATCATGTCGCCAACTGAATTTCTTGTGTATATCAATGATATTGTTCTTGATATAGGTTCCAATATTCGACTTTTTGCAGATGATACAAGTGTTTATATTGTCGTCGATGACCCCGTCACTGCAGCTGCTTGTATTAACGCTGACTTAGGAAGAATAACACAATGGGCTGCTAAGTGGCTAGTCACTTTTAACCCTCCAAAAACTGAATCTATGTTAATTTCGCGTAAATTAAATAGAAACCTTCACCCCCCAATATTTATGCAAAATGTACAAATAACTGAAGTGGACTCTCATAAACACTTAGGAATAGTATTCTCACAAGACTGCTCATGGCACAAACATATAAACTACATATCTGAAAAAGCGTGGACAAGAATAAATATCATGAGAAAACTTAAATTTCAACTCGATCGAAAATCTCTTGAAACCATTTATATTGTATCTATAAGACCGTTGCTTGAGTATGGCGATGTCATATGGGATAACTGTACCCAGTACGAAAAACGAGAACTGGACAAAATACAAAATGAAGCTGCCAGAATAGTTACGGGAGCAACAAAGTTAGTTTCGTTAAACACACTCTATTCTGAAATTCGATTGGAAACTCTCGAACAGAGACGCAAAAATCACAGGTTAACTCTTTTCTATAAAATGAGGTACAGTTTAACTCCACAGTATCTATCCTCTTTGGTACCTGAATCTATTAGTAATGTTTCTAATTATAATTTAAGGCATTCAAATAATCTACGAGGAATCAATGCTAGAACCACTCAGTATCAACAATCATTTCTGCCAACGGCCATCAAAGAATGGAATAATCTGCCATTAGAACTCCAGCAAAGTAATTCTATTAACTCTTTTAAATATAACTTAACTAAAGACAAGGAACAAACACCGAAATACTATTATACTGGCAGTTGCCGTCTCCAGATCCTACACACTCGTTTGCGCACTCACTGCAGTGCTTTGAATCTGGATCTGTTCCTGAAAAATGTCTCTGAAACTCCACTGTGTAGTTGTGGCAGTATCGAGGATTCGCAGCATTATTTTTTCCATTGCTCACATTACCAAACTCAACGCACAGCTTTAATGAATGCTATTTCTATAGTTCAGACACCTACTTTAAATCTGCTGCTATACGGCAGCTCAAACCTCTCTGTTGACATAAACAAAGCCATTTTTGAGAAAGTTCATAAATTTATTTTGGACACTAAACGGTTTTAAATCTGTGGTAAATGCATGTTGCAGGTACAACTTGTCCTGAACAATATCTGCATTGTCTGCCTATGGATGCAAGCTCAGTTGTTCCTCTCCAAGAATGCCATTTTCATATACCTTGTTATACACTGTTTGATTCTTATTACTGTTTTCTTAATACAAACACTTATTGAATTATTTATTTATTATTTATCTATTTATTTTCATTTTTTTTTTACTTTTTCTTTATCCTTATTTCTTTTTTTATTCTATATTTTTGTGTGTGTTTTGTCAACTAATTTATTTTACCTTCTCACATGAAATAAACTACAACATTTTGCCTTGATCTGTGAAACAATCTGCCTTCAAGTCAACAACGAAATATACACCGTAGAGGAGAAGAACTCTATAAGTATTTATATGCTTTCGTTCTAATCCTATATCGTTTGTATGTCAAATTTGTTACTTTCTTGTACTTGTATTATGTAATAAAATATGTTTAAACCAACTGAATTCGCCCATAAAGTCATAAAGGTTATCATATATAAGCCATGCGAATAGCAGGTCCGGTCAAATCTGTTTTTCCGGATTGTCAGATCTTGGTCTTCAGTAGTTACGACTCACTGGGCAGATTCAGCAGACGACAAATTGGTGATATTTTTATTATTATTATTATTCCCAGAAATTAAGCTATGACGTTATGCATATTGTCTCTTTAGGAGACAATTTGCATGAAATGTCAAAGTCTTTCTTCCAGGAAACGTAAGTAAAATTATTTTCAAAATGCCGTCTGCAGAAAACTTTAATCAGCAAGCTAAGCGTTATACAATACCTAGACCATTTTAAAATGTTGTACACTGTATATTTTGTCTGCGTGTAGGAGATCCATGATGCGCGCTTTTCACGTGGCTGTCCTTTTATCATTAATTTCAAGAGCAGACAGTTGTATTTGCATGAAAATTAATGAAATCTCTGAAATTTTCTCAAAGATAAAATCTTAAGGTGTTTGTTTCTGTACCGTCTCAGGGTAAATGAATTATTTCTTCTTGTGTTCTGATATATCTGTAAGGACTTAACCTTTACCACTCTATGAACAAATTCAGAAGACGACAAATTAATTACATTTTTCCCAGAAAGTAGTATTTGACATTTCATGCAAACTGTCTCATAAGGAGGCAGCTTTCATGAAATGTCAAATCCTTTTTCTAGGAAAAATAAGAGAAATATTTCAAAATGTCGTCTGCTGATGTTTTCCCAGAATGCAAAGCGTTAGGAAAGAACGCCATCAGCAGCCTGTCACAATATAGACATTTTGATTTGTGATTGACACACCAATTTCAATAATGGGTATGTCCAAATTAAACACCGGGAGAGTCCATCAGAAAATTAGAGTTAAGGAAAGCCAAGTCGAAAATGTTATCTGCATGCTAGGAAAATGAAAAAAAAAAAATATTTAGTTATTATTTTTTTACACTTATTAGATATTAACGGGACTGGATTCCGCCATTTTATACAAGGGAGACAACTTTTGCAACTTCCTCTTTGCTTTCCTTCACACCAAGCCCCCTTTAAAAAAGGTGTTTATTCTGAATGGAAAGAATTTGCTCCCCGTGGGTGATTTTTTTTCCTCATCACGAAAACATGCCTTTATAATTTTGACCCCTTTAAACCGCACTTTTACATGGTAAAACTGGGGTTTACAGGGGTATACTTTATTTTTCATTTATCTGTTCAAAACATAGATTGTGGGTACTTGTTAGAACTGCCTCGCCAATGAACAGAAAAATGAAAAATATCAGAGTTTTTATCTGAAAAATTTCAGTTTTAGGAGCTGAATATTTCTATATACAGTCGACTCTCGTTATCTCGAATTCCAAGGGACTCACTGAAACACTTCGAGATATCCGTACCTCGACATATCAGAGTTGACAGAGTGAGGAAAACAATAAATTGAACAACCATATTTAACAAATGGATATGTAATTTGACTCCTGGTTAGAAATATATATATATAAAATAATGTGGAAAAGAGGAGAAATTGCTCCTTAGGAGCAATTTCTCCTCTTTTCCACATTATTTTGTTACATGTTGTCATAGTTTCATGTTAAAACAGGGACCATATTTTCACTTCGAGATAAGCGGTAATTCGAAATAAGCGAGTTCGAGATAACGAGGTTCGACTGTATTTGAATAGGCGTGTTTTCGTAATGTTTTAGAGTGGATCTATTTTCAGACGGGAAAGAAAACCATTTTGACAGAACTGACTTCCTTAAAAGTGTATCAACTCCCTTTAATTCTTGGCATACTGGGTAAAAAAATCAGCAGGCGACATTTCGAAATACTTTTACCGGAAAATAGGATTTAACACCGATTTGATCTAACTTACTAAGTAGACAATTTGCATGAAATGCAAGAGCCTATTTTCTGGTAAAATAAGTAAGAAGAAAATTATCATCAGTTTATTGTGTGCTATATTTGCCTTGGGTGTGCTAAAGGCTAAATATATTGCAAGCGATCAAACTACAGTCACAAAGGTACAATTACTAACTTGGTTGCACGATTTTCCATGTTACAGTTCACGCTCTGCGCGGCTGAGTAAAATTTTCTGCGGACGACAGTTTGAATGTGTTTTCTTACTTTTCCCAGAAAATAGGCATAGGTATTTCATGCAAATGTCTCATTTGTCGTCCGCTGAATTTGCCCAGAGAGAATGGTAAAAATTCTAAAATATTGTCAGGGATCCAGAAACAGTCACAGAGTTAATACTGGGAACATTAATCATTAGCACTAATTGCAAATTTTTTCTCCATATTACAGGTAATAAACATCCGAGCTACTAATATTGAGCCTGACAATCGCACTTAAAGCCTTCTGTAATATGAAATATGAAATATCTCTTCTTGTCACACACTGAGTGCAGAGGTGATGCAACGAGGTTAAAAAGCTTTCTGACTTGCTATTAATCTATATCTGAAGAACAACCCTATACTTTTGACTTCAACGATTAGCGCTTTGGGTAAAAGTTTATCAGACGACTTTTTCTTTTACTTATTTTTTTTTCCAGAAAACAGGACTCGACAGTTCATGCAAATTTGTCTCCAATATTGCATGAAATGTCTAATTCTGTTTTCTGGAAAAAAATAAGAAAAACATTAACAATAAATTATCTGCTAAATTAGCCCAGAGAGTGGTATAGGTTAACTTAGCGTAAAGGACAAAAAATGTAAATGTTTCCTCTGTGAATAAATAAAATATCATCCAAGTTATATTTTGTTTCATGAGCATTCACAGTTTTGACAGTTTATATTAACAATTTAGGCCATTAACCCTTAAAGTGCTAATTACAACTGCAGCAGACGACATTTTGAATTTTTGTATTTTTAGAAGAGAAAATAAGGCTTGACATTTCATGTGAATCGTCTGCTAGGCAGACGATTCACATGCAATGACAAGTCTTATTTTTCTGAAAAACAATAGCAATAAAAAATTAGAATGTCGTCTGCTACAGTTCTACTTAGCGCTTTAAGGGTTATGTAACGTTATAGTATAGGACATATCTCGTCTGCCGGTCCCATACCCGGGGAACACGCACAGTGTAATTGATAGGATGACTTGTGAAACACTTCTAAAAAGCAAATCAATTTCGTATCTATGTTTTAGTGATTGAATTTTATAAGAACAAAAACAAAGTTTCAATGTTTATTTCAGAGATAAACAAGATGCAAAGCTTGGTTATCACTGAGATAACTTTTTGTTATAAGGCTGTGCAGTCCATGGCATGTGGTAAGATTGGTAAGACTGGTATAGCATTTATTATGGGAAGACATTTAACGGCCGTCACAAGGAACTTAACACCATACATAAATCTATAGCAGGCCGTTATCGGCCCGTCAGGGTAGCTGACGGGCCGATAACGGCCCGCTGTATATTTATGTAGAATGCTGGCTGTAAGTCGATAAAAGGTTGGATAGGATGCACAGGCGAAGAATACCTGAAAATATCCGACGGCAGATAACTGGGATGCATGTGGCAGGACTGTCCTGTAGGAATATTGGTGTCAACTTGGATATCAATCACACTGTTGTCATCACGTGAGGAAGCACGCTGACACCGGACATGTTAAGGATCGTCCAAGACAAGGCAGACCACGCAAGACCACTCCCAGAGATGACATGGCCGCCTGGCTAGACGCATACTTATGACCAGGGCTCCATTCCTGCGGTTGCACTGGGGAGCAGGCGTACGAGTGTCAAACAGCACCATCAGGAGGAGACTACGGACTGCTGGTCTGAAGGCCAGACGACCGATCAAACGACCGTTCCTCACTGATTGACACAAACAGGCCAGGTGGTTTGGTGCCAGGCGTAACTCGAACCTGAGGATATGGCGCAGGAGCCACTGGTCAGACGAAAGCCGATTCCTCCACACATGACCGACGGCCGTCTAAGGGTATGGAGGCGTCCCAACAAAGCTTACAATCAGCATATTTATGCAACGGAACCATTTGGTGGTAGCTCAGTGATGGTGTGGGATGCATCTCCTACGACTGCAAGTTGACCTTCTATCCATACCTATGACACTTAATGCCCAACGGTATCAAGAAGTGCTAGATGCGGCGGTTATACCTCATTTTGACAACAACCTCTCGCAGCAAGTCCAATATATATGGACGATAGCGCCAAACCACACCGAGGTAGAGGTGTAATCGACCACTTGCGAAACAATGCCATACCATGGCCAGCAAGGAGTTCTGATCTCAACCCAACTGAGCATCTTTGGGATTATCTCGGACGTCTGGTTGGCAGTATGAGGAGGAGGCTCGCATATGTCATACGTGCGCGGGGAGGATACTCCAGATACTGAGGCATCTGTCAGTGATGGGCTCGTAAAGCATGTATATTCATTATTTAAAAACATTCAAACTTCAAACTTAGGTGTCTGACTTCTTTGACCATGCTTTTGTGAGTGTCAAGAAGGTCTCTTTGGAGTAGTCAGAAAAAATTGCTAATAAAGTGTCATCCAAATTGAAATTGCCCTTCATGTGTGTTTCAGTCACCTAGTCAAGACCATTTAATGCAATTTAAAATATGGAAACGAGCATGAAGTCATCAAATCGTTCAGATACTAAAACTTACGGGTGGTGCTTAATTACCCCTGTAAACTCCAGTTTTACTATATGAAAGTGGGGTTTAAGGGAGTCATAATTATATAGGTATGTTTTCGTAATGGATTGAAGACGCATTTTTGCTTAGCACGGCCCGCCTACTTCATCAGTTTTTATATTTATTATTTTCCTTGCAATTATTTAGAACATTCTGGGATCTTGGAAGGTCGAGTAAGGCGGTGTTAAGGAGAGGGGGTGGGGTAGTGGAGCGTATACAATCCTAGTGTAAACTACCCTGCAGGCACATGACATTAATGCAACGTCGGATCAACGTCAATATAACATCATGACATCTATGCAACGTCGCGTCAACGTCAGTGCAACGTGATGACATTGATGCAACGTCGCATCAACGTCAATATAACGTCATGAAATCTATGCAACGTCGCGTCAACGTCAGTGCAACGTGATGACATTGATGCAACGTCGCATCAACGTCGGTGCAACGTCATGACGTTGCACCGACGTTGATTCGACGTTGCCCTGGCGACGTGTGCCCACTGGGTACATTATTGACATATGAAGAGCATAAATAAAACAAGATTCCGTTCTTTCATGTGTTCTTTGTTCCCAAGGGCAACCTTTATAGGTCTTAATACACATTGATCAGCTTGAGACAAGTTTTATTTCTTTCTCAGTAAATTTAATAAACCGACATATAATGATGTTATAATTTTAGATAAATCATTCTGATTAGACTATTCACCCAATCTCTTGGCTTCGCCTCAGCACATAATTGAGGACAATGTCCTATTCTTCATGATATATCTATAGCACGATGTTCATGCAGTCCAGCACTGCATTTATCAATAGATGTAACGTACGTATGCCAAGTAGTATTAATGACTATAGTCACCGATTTCCCATGTATTTTACATACAACAGAGTAATAGACTTGCGGCCCGAAAACAATCCGCAGTTTGAAATCAAACAGTGTAGATTTAAGGGTCAAACGTCAATGCAAACCATACAGGGAAAAGGTTCCATGGGGGTGGTAGCCCATTTATCCAACTAATTTTAAACCCAGTAGTAGTAGCAATGCGATAGATTGCCGATTTTTTTCCAGGGGTCGCAAGTTCGAATAGCAGCTCGACCACATAACTTTCATGGGGATAGATCATGAAATCATTTCTACGGACATTACCTCCTTCCGCAAATCCAAACAAAAAGGCAGTTGTCAGTTACTGGCAAAAGTATATGCACATACACAAATAAATTAATAAGTATTGATATAATTTATTTGATCTAACACCAAGTCTCGTCAACGAGAATAACGGCTACTCTCTTATTTGAGGTCAGTTGATAGGGTTTAAAATAACCGTTCAGAAGATGTAAAATAGTTTTTTGAAAAACTCTCGCGAGTGATTTGCTTTATTGGACAAGGGAAATATGTCTTCTATGTGAGTGTTGCTGATTGTAAGCATGAAAGGGTCCATAATTGGATGAATAAACTAATTTATTCTTAAAGAAAAAAGGAATGTTCAGCGAACTACAGAGCTTCGCTATTGCCAAAGTCCAACGTAAGCTAATTTTTCAACCAAAATCGCTTATACTTTTCCTATTTCTCCATTAATACGCATGTTGTTGGAAATCATTAGAAGCACCTCAGCATGGCGCTTCTTGGGTGGGTGGGTTAGGCAAAGGTGTCGTGTATCTTATGTCACCAGGTGGGGTCCAACTGATATTGGCTTACAGTTGGGCAAGGCCTGCTATCCTTACAGCAGGTAAGGGTAGAGGAGGAATGTTTTTAATTCTTCTGTTTCTTCACTCTCATTCATTTTCCTTTCTCCCCAGTCCCTCTCTTTCATCTTCTCTACTATCTCTACTATCTCTTTTCTCCCTTTCTCTGTGAGACGACACAAAAAACTGCACAAGGGTTGACGTGTCGTTAAACCCCAACACAATCAAATTCTAATGAATACCACAACACAGATGAAGAATTCGGAAACCTATCTATCTACGCATATCCCTCCCATATTTAGCTATAATTTGCTCAGATAGAATTATGCAGGGTTCCTTGCTTAGCCCATTTATGCGAGTGGAGTCCTCTACTTGTCTTTGGACAAGTCCATTTCCAATTGAAGGGGTGTCTGCTTAGTTTTTATTATTGTCATGTTTTGTAGAAAAGTCTGAACTTAATGCAAACAGTGAAGACCCTGATCAGACGCCGCGTTTTGCGGCGTCTGATCTGGGTCGACACTGTTTGCCAATATCCATTTTATGGGACGCTAGGCATAAATGGGTTAATGATAATTGTTTGAACTTTTTCGTAAAAATGGATCTTATGGGTGTATGCGACCAGCTAAGACCCAGGGTCTGAAATCTGATTAGAACACTTGCTTTTCATCCAATATCTAACGGTACCATATTGACCCTTAGCTTTCTAACACCTAAATCCCTTACACATACGTGTCCTAAAAATCTAACAAGTCAATTTTACGACCTGCCTACGTGTTTAAAATAATGCTAGACAAGTTTTGCGTTTTGCGGCGGCTGATCTGGGTCTAAATTGGTCGCTCAAGCCTGTCTATTCGAATACTTAGGGTAAATAAATTTGGATACTGTGAGCGGACTGCGCAGATGCAAATCCTCTGATTTTTTTGGACCTTCCAATGTCCCCATATATCCAAAACACATTGTCACATGACTAATTTATCATTAGTATACTATTTGAAAAGTAAGTGGGCATAAAATGGTTACTCATTTTCCAGCGTTTTGCTTCGGTTTGTTTGACCGCTAGTGCTCATTATATACGCTTAATGATCTAACACCCTTGTATAAAAGATAAATAATAAGTAAGGCCGGACGTAGAGAAATGTACCCTACCGCAACGTGTACATATAAAGGTCCTGACTCTTCTACTCATTCGTGCAGTCGACTACGGACCTTTATTTAAGGCCATTCAGATTTTGTGAAATTCAAGTAGTGGGGAATCTTGGTCTCTCCGCATTGCATCAAGTATGGTCTTGGATTTTACCTGTTCACATTTGGTTTAAGGTAGGTTTTTACCTAGTTCCCGCTTAAATAGTTAAGAAAGCGAACCACGAGAAATGGTATTTTCAGGGCATATGCGATCTACGAAGATTCAGTACTTTGTCTGTTCGTCAATATACACAATATAAATGTATTTTACAATACTAAATGATTCTGTATGCGGACAGCGAAGGCCCTGATCAGACTGCGCGGATGCGCAGTCTGATCAGGGCCTTCGTTGCCCGCATATGCTAGAAAGACACCTTTTCCTATGACATGGTTCAAAAATAATTAATTCGGTCATTGTACTTTTTAATCACATTAATCTCACCCTACGTCTTTTCATGTGATCTTTTACTACAGTTTGCCTGTTGCGACAAAGTTGGGTCAGAGGGCACAATGACATTGTAAATTTTGTATGAAAATTACATTCAAAACACTTTCTTTCTTTCTGTTATTGTCCTCTGTCGTAATCTGGCCACAGTGATTGTAGTGGTAGAATAAAGTACTGAGTTAAGGGAAATTAATAAACTTTCAGGGGAGGCAATGCTACCAAAACTGTTTTATCACCCTTCTAAAAAGGGGTAAAATCTAAGCGAAAGGAATTTGCTCACCGTTGGAACATTGTTTCCCCTTTTCCTTTTAAAGAAGACCCCTTTGAAAAAGGGTTAATTATACAGGAACAAAAAAAAAACAAAAAAAAAACAGGAAGTCACAGAATTTATCTCCATTGTAAACCTGGAGGGAATTCTACCAAGTGCATCAAGTCCCTTTAAATTATACATAATAAGAAAAACAAAATAAAAACGTGAAACGATATAACCCCACCACCATATAGTGTGACAGGCGGATAACTGTAAAAAATTGACGAAATTACAGACGTGTGGCGGACAGATAACTGCCAAAAATTGACGAAATTTCGCCATTAGCAATCCCAAAGCAGAGCTCAACAATATCAATGCACATACCAAATTTAGTGAAAGTCCATTGATATTTACTCAAGTCATCATCCGGAAACAAAAATACGGACGTGTGGCAGGCAGATAACTCTGTCAAAAATTGACGAAACTTGACCATTGGCGGGTGACAAAATGATGTGTTGCTAACGTTAGCACACAACAACTGTAGTCATAATGTAAAACTAAATTAAACAATGCAAAGCTAAGATAACCTACACATAAGAAAAAAGAAACCTAAAGTGACAAACGGAAAAAATATGACGTTAAAGTCACCATGCAACAGTTGTAGCTTAAACAAAGCTGACTGGTAGGCATACTGTCATGCGAAAATGTGTTCTCGGACCATATTTGAACAGCTTATCCCCAGACTGCCTTCCGATCAGGGTCTTTGCTGTCCGCTTACAGTCTCGGAATTATTGGACAGTGTAGGCTGTATAAGAGGACTGCAACCATTGGACAGTGTAGGCTGTAAAAGAGGACTGCAACCACTGGACAGTGTAGGCTGTATAAGAGGACTGCAACCATTGAACAGGGTAGTCTATAAGAGGACTGCAGCCATTGGACAGTATAGGTTGTTTAAGAGGACTGCAGCCATTGGACAGTGTAGACTGTAAAAGCGGACTGCAGCCATTGAACAGTGTAGGCTGTATAAGAGGACTGCAGCCATTGGACAGTGTAGGCTGTATAAGAGGACTGCAGCCATTGGACAATGTCAGCTGTATAAGAGGACTGGAACCATTGGACAGTGTAGACTGTATAAGAGGACTGGAACCATTGGACAGTGTAGGCTGTATAAGAGGACTGCAGCCATTGGACAGTGGTGGCTGTATAAGAGGACTGGAACCATTGGACAGTGTAGGCTGTATAAGAGGACTGGAACCATTGGACAATGGTGGCTGTAAAAGAGGGCTGCATCCATTAGACAGTGAAGGCTATAAAAGAGAAAGCAGCTATTGGATAGTGTAGGCTGTATAAGAGGACTGCAGTCATTGGACAGTGTAGGCTGTATGAGGACTGCAGTCATTGGACAGTGTAGGCTGTATGAGGACTGCAGCCATTGGACAGTGTAGGCTGTATGAGGACTGCAACCATTGGACAGTGTAGGCTGTATGAGGACTGCAAACATTAGACAGTATAGGCTGTATAAGGACTATAGCAATGGGACAGTGTAGGTCATATGTGGACATCAGCCATTGGGCAGTTTAGGCTGTATAAGAGGACTGCAGCCGTTGGACAGTGTAGGCTATATAAGAGGACTGCAGCCATTGGACAGTATAGGCTGTATAAGAGGACTACAGCCATTGGACAGTGTAGGCTGTATAAGAGAACTGCAGCCATTGGACAGTGTAGGCTGTATAAGAGGACTGCAGCCATTGGACAGTGTAGGCTGTATAAGAGTACTGCAACCATTGAACAGGGTAGGCTTTATAAGAGGACTGCAGCCATCAGACAGTGTAGGCTGTATAAGAGGACTGCAACCACTGGACCGTGTAGGCTGTAACAGTCCAAAGACCTTGGAAGCCCGAAATACACTCTGGTGTCCTGATTCCTCTGTTTGTTTATGTCAGTTTCATCTGACATTTACCAGGTGATCTTGTCATATAAAAGGTGATTATGATTGCTTGATTGGGATGGGCTGCTTTGTCCACAATTTTGACAATTTCAACTTGGATCTTGCACATCTTGTGCCTGGAACTCATCCCACGTGTTGACCTTTTTTTTTTTTTTTTTTTTTTGGCGTTCATGTTGTGGCACTGGAAGTTTCTACTTTTCAACTTGTTCCTGTCTGGTCTGAGAGGATATGAAGTTTCAAAGAAACATTGAAACTTGGCTGCTGTGTTGTGGACATATCTTCTGGTTATATTTGCCTGAAAGCTATGCGAGATCTAATGACGACTACTTAATTTATCTGGTCATTAATACTTTCCGTGCTATGGGCAAATTCAGCAGACAAAAAAAATTGATTATATTTTTTTCTTATTTTTCATGGAAAATAGAATTTAATAGAATTTAATATGTCAAATCCTTTTTGTCTGGGAAAAAATAAAAAAATATTTCAAAATGTTGCCTGCTGAAATTTTTACCCAGCATGCTGAGTATTAATGCTGGCTGTAAAAAGCACTATATGAAGGCCAACAATATTTATGTCATGTCAAACACTGGGTGACAATTGCCTTTTTTCCCCCGTTTCCATGATGTGGTATTTGGAGTGCTGTATACTGTTTCAGCCTGTCCACCTGTCTGTCTTTCTGTCTTGGATGAGATAGCATGATGTTTGTGCCATCAGGTCCTACGGTTTACATGGATTGACACATACATTGTGGCACGCATTAAATTAACTTGACCCACTTGATAAAAAAAAATTGATTTGAGTTTTACGGTCCAGTCAACACTTTTTTTGGCATTGTTGAAGTGGTCATTTAACCAGCTCACACTTTTCCTGGGTAGGCTTAGTCTGAGTGGTTAAACAGTATTTGTGCATATACTTCTGTTAGTAATGGACAGCTGTCCTTCTTAAATGAACAGACAGAGGACTGATTTCATGACCATCTCAAAAAAAATATGTGGCTAAGCTGGGATTGAAATGACCCCTGAATCTGCATTCGGACACACTACAAACTTGATAATAATTGAAGTGTTTGTGACATGTCAAATGTTATGTTCTATATTTTCTAACTAAAAGGTGAAACACACTAAAATGAGTAGTTATGACCCAGAAAGGGAGAATACTTCTGTCAAATGACTATACTAATGGTATACATAAAATAATCTGGAAGTCTTCAAACCAAAAGATGGGCTTCATCATCACCAAAAGATGGGCTTCCTCATCACAATTCTATTTATGTTCCAAATTCTTATTCCATTTACGTTGAGAGGGCTCTTCTAGCACATCTCTTTGGCTGTATAAGAGGACTAGCCATTGGACAGTGTAGGCTGTAGAAAAGGACTGCAGCCATTGGAAAGTGAAGGCTGTAATACCAGGATCTCTGATTAGTTTTTATTAGTACTATGTTTTGTAGAAATTCATGTAGTTAATGCATTCTGCGGTGTCTGATCTGGGGCTAAACTGTTTGCCAATTACTTTTTCTGGGGTCTTAGGACTAAAATGGGTTAAAAAAATACTGAAGAAATAGAACAACAGACATTTTCATAATTTTACTAAATTATTCAAGGTTGATTTAACTTCACCTATAAATAAGCCATGGCAAGCAAAATCTAATAATATGGAAACACCATCAGAAAAAAAGGTGTCTTCAGAGTAGACATGGACAATGACGGTCCATATCAGCCTAGATACATGTAATTGTCCAATCCAATCAGCCATCACTGTCCGCTAACAGGATCACTGGCAATTATAGAATATATCCAGGTACAACAATGGGTGGCTAATCTGGGCCTTTGCCATTATATTATGCCCCAAATACACCTGTTTGCATGGCATGACTCATATGGCATACCATACACTATTTACCCTAAATATTGGGACACCTTATTTCCTTACCATACTGGTCCTAAAATTTTAATCAGTCCATTTTACTACCCATTTAGGTGTCTTAATTGCCATAAAATTGGCAAACAGTGCAGATCCTCATCAGATACTTCTGACCTGGGTCTACAATTGCTCAGACTTGTTTGACCCAATATTAGGGTAAAAATTTGTATGTGAAACATACAAGCCCAGAACAGGTGTTCTAGTTGTTCAGAGCCAGTGCAGTTTAACCTATACATCACGAAAACATGCCTGTATGACCCCCTTAAACCCCACTTTTATACAGTAAAACTGGGGTTTACTGGGTATACATTATTTTTCTTATTTCTGCTGAAAAACATAGATTGTGGGTACTTGTTAGAACCGCCTCACCAAGGCGGTTCTAACAAGTACCCACAATCTATGTTTTGAGCAGAAATATGAAAAATATCAGTTTTTTTACCTGAAAATTTTCAGTTTTTGGAGGTGAAATTTTCTATATATTTGAATAGGCGTGTTTTCATAATGTATATATCTGGATATTATATATAGCAAATGATGTACTGGACTTCATAGCTGTGCATAATTGCATGGATAAGCATGCCGCCCTAAGTTTACACTGTTCAAAGGACTGTGAAAGGTACAATTTTGCTTGTCAAGGCTCAAACCTGTTCACCTTGCCCAAAAACACAAGGCGTCATACCCCACAAGAACACAGATAATCAGTAGAAAATCACAGTAATTCAGGTTAATATCTTACTGTACAATCTGAATTCACTTAATCCTGAAGCATTCTGTAGGCTAAATTAACATACAAAAATACTGCTTTTTCTATTATTTTTACCAGAAAATAGGACTTTACATTTCATTCAAATTGTCTCCAGAGGAGACAATTTGAATGAAATGTCAAGTCCTGTTTTCTCAGAAAAACTATGAAAATATTTTGAAATGCCATTTGTTGTTGTTGTTGTTTTAATTCAGCAGTTTAAAGGTTCAACCAAAAAGTCCCCTAGGCAGAAAAGGGCCATATCACCATCTTATGCCCAGATCAGCATGCACAGCTGTGCAATCTTCTCAGAGACCAAAACTGCTGGCTATAATCTCTGTAGACCTACAGTAATCCTTTACCAGCAGCATATCTCATAAGCAGGTTCTGCAGGTGCACAGACTGTTCTAGATCTACATGTACCCTAGTTGCATATCTGAAGGTCCCTTTTTACTCACATGGCTTAATTGTAATGATCAGTGACCTGAAAAATTAAGTTCAATATTTTTGAATCATTCCTATCCCATTTACTGTAATTTGGTTTATCTAAAAATTATCTCACTTTCAACACATAATATATTGATGTTTTGTTACCGAAATAACTTTGATTTGTTTTGATTCATTCATAAATGCACTAAGACATGTTCACAATGAAAAAATGAACCACATCCTTACACTTGGCATGTGAATAGTGAATATCTAGATCAGTATGCCCAACTGTATGTTCTGATCACAACATTTTCATATATTATCGTGTGTCCATTTTCAAGGCTTGCCATACAGGTTAAAATTTCAGCAGAAGACATTCTGGAAAAAAAATATAGGGTTTCACATTTCATAAAAATTGTCTCCAAAGTAGACATTTGCATAAAATGTCAAACCCTACTTTTCTGGGGGAAAAGGAAGAATAATCCCATCAGTTTGTCATCTGCTGATTTGGTCAAGAGACAGAAAATGGCTGAAGTAGATTTAATAATCAATGTTTTGTTCTTCAACATTAAGTCTGCATGCTGAGTAAAGTTTCAATAGACAATATTTCAAAAAAGTTTTCTTATTTTCTCCCAGTAAATAGGCTTTGATATTTAATCCAAATTGTCTCCTGTAGGAGATAATTTCCATGAAATATCAAAGCTTATTGTTTGGGAAAAATAAGAAAAAAATGACCAATTTGTCATCTGCTTTAACTTTTCTAGAGACAGCAATGGGTTCAAGTAGATTTAATTACCCTTAAAGCTCAAAGCAAAATTTTTAGCAGATAACATTTATTTTTATTTTTTTAATTTTTCAAAGAAAACAAGTCTTGATATTTCATGTGAATCATCTGCCAAGCAGATGATTCACATGAAATATCAAGACTTGTTTTCTTTGAAAAATTAAAAAAAAAAAATATTTCAAAATGTCGTCTGCTGCAGTTGTGATTAGCGCTTTAAGGGTTAATCAAGGTTTTGTTTCTAACATGAAAAAAGTAAAGACTCAAACTGGAAAAGTGTATCCTACAGTGATAAATATGTAAATCTTGCAACCAAGTCTGTCTTCTCTGGTTTAAGCTGTTATTCAGCCATACCAAAATAATCATACCAATAGTATATAGAGGCAAATATACATGTAACACAGGTCTAGATAAGAGTGAGTATCAGGTAAATAGTTTTCTTTTTACTCAACGAAAACATATGTTGTGGGTACTCATTAGAAGCGCCTCAGCGAGGCACTTCTAATGAGTACCCACAACATATGTTTTCATCGAGAAATAAGAAAAATATAGATACTTTTTGGTGGAAAAAAGCGCCTTATCAAGAGCTATGATGTAACCACATGGAATCAGAGAATAAGAGTAACACCTAGAAGTAAGCCCCACTGTTAGAAAACTTGTTTTCAGGGTATATGTTCCTGTATGCCCCAAACTCCCCACATCACAAAAACATGCCTATATAACTTTGACCCCCTTAAACCCCAATTTTATGCAGTAAAACTGGGGTTTACAGGGGTATACATTATTTTTCTTATTTCTGCTCAAAACATAGATTGTGGGTACTCATTAGAACCACCTTGCTGAGGCATTCTAATGAGTACCACAATCTATTTTTTGAGCAAAACATGACTGAAAAATATCAAAATTTTTATCTGAAAATTTTCAGAAATATGAAAGTATAAAAAAATTTTATCTGAAAATTTTCATTATTTGTGGTAAACTTTTCAGTATACATTGTATTTGAATAGGCTTGGTTTCGTAATGTATAACATGATGATGAGTTCAGGTTTAACGACGCATCAACCCATGAGGGTCATTTACGTCAAAATGGTGAACTAACATGGTTCTGTAATGAAACGTATAACAGGTCGGAATTCAACTGAACCAGTCAAACTCACCCTTTCCCACTCCCACCTATCTCTCAACCCCCTCCTACCCTGAAGTATATGATTACACTAGAGACAAGTATTACATAACAATACATGATACTCACTGTATATATTATATTAAGTCAATACAAAAATAGAAAATGTGTTTTTAAAACTGTTTGCCCTAAATTACATGCTTGTCAGTGTAATCTGAAAATCAGTTGTCCAGGTCGAATGCTGGGGAGAGAAATGACAAAGTGACTCAGCAAAAACTTCACAGGATCTACCTAAAACTTAAAGGTAACTTTGATTCCTAAACCTGAACAAGGCATCAATATCATTCTATATTCAAACTCCAATTAAGGTAAATGGTTATACTTTCAAAACAGGCAACACTGTCAGAAATGTTTTTGTCTCTTCTGTGAAAAGTTGTCACAAAAAGAAAAGAATGGCAAAAATATTTTGCCTCCTTTCTGAAAAGAAATCTTTTCTATAGGAAAGAATCTGCTCCCATTTAATGGAAACAAATTCCATCTTTTTAGAGTACCGGTAGACCCCTTTTCAAATGGGTCTTGATGTGCAGGAAAGTAAACAGGAAGTCACAAAGTTGTCTCCCTTGTAAACCATGGCAACAAACCCAACAAGTGTATCCATGCTAATGAGACAGCAGTTTAGTCTTGAACAAAAGATGTATGTTACTGGAAGAAACATGACCCCAAAATTTGAGGGATTTGATGCAATGTCAGGCTTCATATTTTATGCTTTTTATAACACTATTATTGGGATTCAAAGCAAAAATGACATTAACCCATAATAGAGGCTAAAGACCCCTAAAAGGGTAATTGGCAGTGCAGACCCAGATCAGATGCTGCAGAATGTGGCATCTGATCAGGGTCTCCACTGTTAGCAAATGGTTTAGCCATTTTTCTCAAGGAATATCTAAATCTCATAGCCGATGTACCTGTAATTGAAATTGAACTCTTCCAAAATATAGTGTGGGGAAGTCTTTTCAGTCTACAAGAGTTAACTAAACAACATTGTTGTATCCAAATGAAAATATATAAATATAGAAAAATGACTTTTGGGATTCATCTTTACACTGTCTTTTTTTTTTTTTTTTTTTTCCAAAACTATCTTATAAAGAAAATCTGGTGTATTTCATTGGAACTATTCTATCTAAAGTGTATCCTGTGTTTTCTACACATCAGGGATGAGAAAAGATTTTATTGAAAAAAACAACAACTGAAACTCCGGGCTACACCCCCTTGCAAAAACACCAGATCTGAACAGATCTAGTGAATCTGAAATATTTTAAAACCATGTAAAATGCTTAAAAACTGAAATTTGCCAGAAAACAGAAGATTCTCATCGCTGACTGTAACACTTAACCCATTTATGTCAAGTGGACTCTTCTACCTTAACTCTTTGGACAGGACCATTTCCTATATAAGGGGTGTCTGATTAGTTTTTATTACCACCATGTTTTGTAGAAAGTTCTTAGTTTAAAGCAAACAGTGCAGACCCTGATCAGATGCTGCATTCTGCAGCATCTGATCTGGGTCTTCACTGTTTGCATATGTCCCTTTTATGGGATGCTAGGCTTAAATGGGTTAACACAGTAAAACACTGAAACTGGTCGATGCTTCCTGTACTTGTGTGTACTTATTCTAGCATCTACCTGCCTTCTCAAAGGAATTTGCCCCTAGATAACCAGTCTCAAGCAACACCTAGCTCTATACATAAGCATCTAGATCACACCTGAACTTTGTACAAATTCCCTGTAAACTCTATTGTGGTAGTTTGTGTCTATTTTATAAATATGATGCCTGAAGGTTTTTTGAAATAATTTGTCAGAAATGTACCTACTACAAGCTATGTGTCCCGTGCAACACTTGGTACCTACTTTTTAGACTGCTCCTTAAGTTATTTGACTAGAAAAAATTGTGTCTGTTAGTAGCAGTACTTTTTTGTGCACTATCAACTTAAAAAAACCCCATCTCACTTCTCTACAGAACTCATTACTTTGATAAAAATTAAACAAGGTATTTTTCACCTATTTTCTAGTCTTTTCTAAAATAATGAAAATAATACTGTCTATTTCTGCTCCTTTTCAAAATTAAGCCAGTTAATAATTTTAAGGCAATTAAGAAAGTACATGCAATGGAGAAAAACATACAAAAATATATGTACACATGTCTGTTTTAATTCATGTAAACTGTTTAACCCATTTTAGTCAGGAAATCCTTAAAAAGTAATTGGCAAACAGTGCAGACCAGGATCAGAAACTGCAGAATGCAGCATCTGATTAGGGTCTCCACTGTTTGCAAACAGTTTAGCCATTTTTCTCAAGGAATATCTAAATCACTTACCCTGCCATACGTAAAATTGAAATATATAGTGTGAGGGAAGTTTATTAAGTCTAAAATGGGTTAACAAATATTTTTGACAAAAATCAACATTTTAAAATGTGGAACTTCCTTCTTTGTTCTATATAAAATAATTACCTCCCACAGACATCTAAGCTGGCTATCACTGCGCAAATAATCATTTGAAACATGTTATACAATCTGATCATTTAAGCCAGTTCAAAGCCAAATTCTATTTTCTTTTTTTAACTTTTATCATTTGTTTAACATTTTATTTGCCTGCATTAAATACCTAAAGACAACCCTATTTGGTATCAGACCAAATGGGCTTTATTTTGAGGCAAATATCCTTTTCCAGTGGTAAAATAGCACAAACAAACAACTCAGATTTTGAAAACGTCGGCAAACAACAATTTCTGAAGATAAATACATGAAACATATGCATATACAACTACGAGCAGCAAATTCAGAAAAGATACCTTTGGACGTGTGTGTGCCCAGTGAAGATTCAGATCAGACTGCACAAATGTGCAGTCTGATCTGAATCTTCACTGGGACATTCTGGATAGCCAATGATGCGAAGTTTGTTTAGACAGACAACAAAGACTCTGATCAGACTGCATGGATGTGCAGGCTGATTCAAATCTTTGTTGGGCAAACGTCAGAAGGTTCATTTTCTCACGTAGCGGCTCATATGGAAATGGATCTAAATAAGCAAAAACAGAAAATGATCTTAAAAGACGTCAAACTGCACAAAATTTTCAACAGACATACCGGTAGTGATCATATAATCAACAAAAATTCTGCTATCTACCTTAATTTGAAATCTTTGGTTGTATTTAACTGGAAATGTACAGAAACTGGACTTAAAAACTAAGTAAATTGCTAAAAAAATAAATACATGTACACCTTGTATTACAATGTCTAGCATATACACTTAAACATATATAGAATATTATGTACCCTTATTAATCCTGAAGTACCATTTAAAACTGTAGCAGATCTAGAGGACATTCTATTTTTTTTTTTTTTTTTTTTTTCATTCTTTCTGAGAAAATAAGTCTAGACATTCCAGCTGATTTGTCTGATAGGCAGAAAGTATGCACAAAATGTCAAGCCTAACTTTCTTTGGGAAAAATCAGAATGTCATCTGATGTTCTTGTGACAGCTAGTTAAAGGGTTAAAACATAATCCATGTCATGAAAAAAACTACAGGTTTTTTGTTTGTTTAGAGGTTTTATGGCCCAATCAACCCAATGGGTTCATGTCGAGTGTGGCCAGTTTACCTAACTACGTTCACTGGGCAGGTTTCTTCCACTAAGCGGTCAACCATTATTGTGCACATCCTCCTGCCAGAAACTGACTGCCCTTCTTGAATCAGCGGAAGGAAGAGAATGACTTTAGAAAATATTTTATGATCAATCTTCATGAAAGAATGTTGCAAACCCAGCAGGGGTTGAACCCGCAACCTCCTAATCACCAGTCGAAGGCACATCCAAATGAGCCACCGAGGCCGATGAAAACTCAGGTACATTTTGCTATATGTGACGGCGGACTTGTAAGGAGGAGTAGTTGGTGATAACTCAGGGATTATGTTTGTTTACCCTCGTCGTGCTAAATAAATTAAGATGGCACGCCCACTTCTAATTTTCATCCAATCAGAATACTCAATCCAGGTTGTTGATACAAATTTATATACTTAATGACAAACAGTACAGTTCCAGATCAGTTGGCAGCTGATCTGGATCTACACTGTTTGTAAAGGCATGGCATATCTGGGTTCAGCAGGACCAGGGTTAATTTTCCATCTAGATTCTACACTATCCAGGCACTCTCTAGGTAAATATCAAGGGCTTGATCAGACCGCACAGTTGTCATATGCACTTAAGACAACTGGAAACTCATAGTGGCTTATTGTCCATTTTGTAGAAGGGAAACAACTTTTGATGTTTCCTGTTTGCTTTCCTGCACATCAAGCTGCTTCTGGAACAGGATCTACTTTAACCCTTGTCATGCTGAATAAATTAAGATGCCACACTCATTTCTAATTGTCAGCCAATCAGATTAATTGTTCCAGATTGTTGATACAAATTCACTTATTGAATGACAAACAGTGCAGATCCAAATCAGTTGGCTTCTTCAGAAGCCAACTAATCTGGATCTACACTATTTGCAAAGGGAGCAGGACTAGGGTAAAAGTAAAGAATTTGCTCCCTCTGAGCTACCTGACGATGTGTGTAAGTAGCTTAACAGGGTCTTCTTTCTCTACTGGTTCTTAAATTGATCTTTTATCACTATGATGCTTTACAACTTTCCTACTTTAAAATTTTGCCATGGCAACTAAACAAAATGGCCATTGGTCATAAAACACATAAACTGGGTAAACAATCATCAAATGATCATAACTGCCAAATATGGCTCATATCACTTCACTGGTTATTGAGAAATTGCTATTTAACCATTTTCCCATTATGTTGTTATGGCAACTAAATCAAGAGGCAGAGCACCATAATTGTAGCTATTTTGAATTGCCCTAACCCAAGTTATACATGTACCAAATTAGGGTCATACTGCTTCAGTGGTTTTGGAGGATTTTTTTTTTTTCAAAATTTAATGTTGCCATGGCATCCAAACAAAATGGCCACTGGCCTTAAAAAAACACAAACTAGACAGACAATCAACAAATGATCATAACTGCCAAATATGGTTCACATCACTTCATCAGTTATGGAGAATATGCAATTTAACTATTTTCCCATTATAAGTCTATGGGAGCTTTCTGTTGCCATGGCAGCTAAACCAAGAGGCCGATCATCATAATTCTAGCTATTTTCAAATCCCCCTATCCAAGCAACAGTTTTACCTAATTAGGGGCAAATCACTTCAATGGCTTTGGAGGAGTTGTCCTTTGAAAGTGTTTATGGAAGGATGGACAGACGGATGGAGGACATACTCAGGTGAGCTAAAAACATATTGTTATAACATGGTAAAAGTAACACAGAAATTAACAAAAAAGTAAGCACCATAAGCAGAAAAAAAAAACTCTTTGATGAGGGCCAGGAAACCCACCTGCCCTGCACCTCCAGCCCATCCCTCAACACCCACAAAACATACTACAGTAAATGTCCTAAAAATTTGAACACTAAAGCGTCTGACAAAATGACATATGCAAACAGTGTAGACTCTGATCAGACTGCTCCTGAAGGAGCAGTCTGATCAGGGTCTACACTGTTTGCCCTTCCACTAAATATTTAAAGAAACTGCTGCATAAAAAGCAAAATTTAAGCCAAAAGAGTATGGAATAAAGTGTTGGAAATTTTAGGAAATTTACCGTATACATATGAAGAGTGAACACCCTGACAGACCTGCACAACTGGAAGGTCCATAACAAAAACGTTTTGGGTTTGGTATTTCATGCAAATTGTCTCCTATCACAATATCTCCAAAGGAGACTATTTCATGAAATACTACTCGCTATTTTACAGGGCTAAAAAAAAAGAGAAGAAAACATACATTGTGCATATCATCAAATTATTGTCTGTTGAATTTTGCTTGGAGAGTGATAATTGCTAAAACAGATGCAGACAGTCGTCGGAGATCAGCATGTCTGTGCATCCCTGCGGTCTGATCAGGACCTTCACTGTTTATCTATGTATTCTACAGTAGTCTGTTGTTCTTAAGTAAACAGTACAGGTCTTGATCAATTTGTGTGCACTGTAGGCTGATATGGGCTCCCTGTCTATGCTTTATAGCCTAAGAACCTATTTCCCATAATATGGCTTTAACCACTCTCTGCATAAACTCTGCTGATTTAAACAAACAGATAGTATTTTTCTTATTTTTTCAAGAAAAAAGGATTTGACATTTCATGCAAATTGTCTCCAATTAATTGTCTCCAATTTGCAGGAAATGTCAAAATCTGTTTTCAGGGCAAAATAGGAAAACTACTTCAATATGTCATTTGCTGAAAATTTTACCCAACATGCTAAGCATTACCGTAATAGTCAGGGCATGTCAAAAGAAAATGTGTCTTTAAGCATATGCGAAAAGCTCAGATTCAGATCACCCTGTTCATCCACAAGGTTTCATCTGGACATTTTACCTCCTGGTGACATAATCTACAGTATCCAATGACATTGTAGGCAGACAGTGAAGCCCTGATCAGACTGCAAAGATGCACAGCCTGACATGGGTCTTCACTGTCAATAAATGCTCAGACACATTTTTTCTTGGCCTGGCCCAGTTATTCTTGAGACTTGTAATTCAATCCAACAGATTACAGGTTACTGGTGCAAAAACATAAATATATAAACCGAAAAGGGACTTAATCATGAACACAAGATATTATTTACTCATAGATGAACAAATAACCTACAGAAAAATATCTGAGATGCTTATTATAACATATGACTAGTTAGGGAGGAGTATTTGGTGATAATTCTGGGATAATTTTCTCCTGTTCTCCATAAAACATAATATGTTTTGATAGAAGTGCCTCTACTAGGCATTGTGGGCTCTCTGTGAGGCATTTGTAATAAGTACCCACACATTTTTTTTTTTATGGAGAAATAAGAAAAATGATCCCAGAATTAGCATCAAATAATCTTTCTTAACAATTCTATGATGTAACAATTTAAAAAAAAATGCAAAACATAAACTGTGATACTTCTGTGACAAAATCCACCAGCATTAAATCTCTAGAACTCTGGGTAAATTTTGGACAAAAATGATGACAATTTCCCCCAGAAAGTACCAGCTGACATTTCAAGCCTTATCTCTAAGGCAACAATCTAGATGAAATGACAAAGCCCGTTTTCTGGTGAAAAATAAGAAAAATATTTCAAAATGTTATCAGCTGAAATGCTTACCCTGCATGCTAGGCAGTTACCCAGCTAGCATTCTTTATAAATCTATAGCCGGCCATTATCAGCCCGTCAGCTACCCTGACGGGCCAATAACGGCCCGCTATAGATTTATAAAGCAAGCTTACTGGGTATGTGTTTGATAATACAACTCCAGATAAGGAGGTTTTTTGAAAAAAAAAAAAAAATAATAAATTCTTATTTCTCCATGAAAAACTTATCTTGTTGACAAGAAACAGCACAGTGGGGTGCTTGCATGGAATAACAACAATGTATGTATTCATGCAGAAATAACAAAAGTATTGTAAATGTCCTAAAATTACGAACACATTATTCCATACTATTTTGGCCTCAATTTTGCTTTTTACCCAGCAGTTTCTTAAAATACTAAGTGGAGTGGCAAACAGTGTAGACCCTGTTCAGATGGCTCCTTCAGGAGCTGTCTGATCTGGGTCTGCACTGTTTACATAATCTTTTTGTCAGACACTTTGATGTTTGAATTTTAGGACATTTACCATACTTATATAGACAGCCCTCCTGTCAAAAGCTATGAAATTTTACATTTGATAACTAATCAATTAAGGCAAGAAAAAAAGAAAGTGATGAAAAGAGAGACCAAATAAAGTACCCACTAGCTATAGAAGATGGTACAAACATGAAATTTAAACTCTGTTATGTATAATGAAAATTGTGGTAGCTAAGTGCATATGTAAATATCGCTGTTGCAAGAAACAGTTGCTATTTCACCAAATGACAGAATGAGCAGTCTATTTTTCCTGTATTAGAAAAACAATGATAAAAAAGGTAACAAAATGACACAGGCCCTTTAAAAACCTGCCATAACCCTTAAAGCACCAAGAAAATCTGCATCTGAAAATGTCGTCTGCTTATGTCGTCTACTGCATCTTCTTGCAAACTTTTCAAACTTACATTTTGCATATAGGCAAACAGTGTGGACCCAGATCAGACTGCTCCTAAAGGAGCAGTCTGATCTGGGTCCACACTGTTTGCAACAATGACTTTTAAAGTAACCGGCAGAAGACAAAGCAGATGACAATTGTTGTGATTGGCGCTTTAAGGGTTAATGGGATATGTATATAGCAAAAGTCCAGATTAGACTGTGCACATGTGCAGTCTAATCAGGACTTTCACTGGTTAGAATACCACATATATAAAACATATCTGAGCAGAAAAAAAAGTTGGGGAATTCTCAAATTTGCAGGACTTGGGGTTCCACATAAACTGAATTTTCCCATGTATATCTGTCTTATTATTCCAAGGAAACACATTTTAGGATGTTCTATTTGTATCAAATGTCAAACCTGATTTTTTTTCTGCAAAAAAAAACAAGAGCTGTCTGAGGACAGCGAGCTCGCCTGCTGGGTACATTTTATATTGTAACATTTTTATCATTAAGCCATATAATATAGGTCACACTGACCTAGATGTATTTGTATGTAAATCATTTTGTCACTTAGATATAATAATCCAGGTATGACAATTCTCCATGAAATAGTAATAAAAATAAAAGGCAAAATCACTGAAGCATGAAATATAGGTCACAATGACCTAGATATAGTAAGTGGTCATTCATTGGGTCACATGGAACTAATATCCCAGGTGTGACATTTATCCAACAAATATTCAAGATATAAGGCAAAATCACTGAACCATGAAATATAGGTCACACCAACAGAGATATATTTTGACGTCAATAATCGGGTCACAAGGAACTAATATCCCAGGTGTGACATTTATCCAACAACTAGTATTCAAGATATAAGGCAAAATCACTGAACCATGAAATATAGGTCACAATGACCTAGATATAGTAAGTGGTCATTCATTGGGTCACATGGAAGTAATATCCCAGGTGTGACATTTATCCAACAAATAGTATTCAAGATAGAAGGCAAAATCACTGAACCATGAAATATAGGTCACACCAACAGAGATATATTTTGACGTCAATAATCGGGTCACAAGGAACTAATATCCCAGGTGTGACATTTATCCAACAAATAGTATTCAAGATATAAGGCAAAATCACTGAACCATGAAATATAGGTCACACCAACAGAGATATATTTTGACGTCAATAATCGGGTCACAAGGAACTAATATCCCAGGTGTGACATTTATCCAACAAATAGTATTCAAGATATAAGGCAAAATCACTGAACCATGAAATATAGGTCACAATGACCTAGATATAGTAAGTGGTCATTCATTGGGTCACATGGAAGTAATATCCCAGGTGTGACATTTATCCAACAAATAGTATTCAAGATAGAAGGCAAAATCACTGAACCATGAAATATAGGTCACACCAACAGAGATATATTTTCACGTCAATAATCGGGTCACAAGGAACTAATATCCCAGGTGTGACATTTATCCAACAAATAGTATTCAAGCTATAAGGCAAATTCACTGAACCATGAAATATAGGTCACAATGACCTAGATATAGTAAGTGGTCATTCATTGGGTCACATGGAACTAATATCCCAGGTGTGACATTTATCCAACAAATAGTATTCAAGATATAAGGCAAAATCACTGAACCATGAAATATAGGTCACAATGACCTAGATATAGTAAGTGGTCATTCATTGGGTCACATGGAACTAATATCCCAGGTGTGACATTTATCCAACAAATAGTATTCAAGATATAAGGCAAAATCACTGAACTATGAAATATAGGTCACAATGACCTAGATATAGTAAGTGGTCATTCATTGGGTCACATGGAACTAATATCCCAGGTGTGACATTTATCCAACAAATAGTATTCAAGATATAAAGCAAAACCACTGAACCATGAAATATAGGTCACAATGACCTAGATATAGTAAGTGGTCATTCATTGGGTCACATGGAAGTAATATCCCAGGTGTGACATTTAACCAACAAAAAGTATTCAAGATATAATGCAAAATCACTGAACCATGAAATATAGGTCACAATGACCTAGATATAGTAAGTGGTCATTCATTGGGTCACATGGAAGTAATACCCCAGGTGTGACATTTATCCAACAAATAGTATTCAAGATATAAGGCAAAATCACTGGACCGTGAAATCTAGGTGACCTTGACCGTAAAATGTAGGTCACCATGACCTTCACTCTCTTACACTTAAACTGATGTCACATAGTTAGCTGATGTATAACCAGTTGTGTCTATAACCTGTAGGCATATAAGATTTTACAAATGTGTCCTAGATTTTGACCCCTAGCCCCACCCCAAGGCCCACCCTGAGGTATGAACCCAGGGGTATGTTCTTTTGGAATCTCAGAAGACTCGTCCAGGTACCCAAATTCTAAATATGAATGCTCTATGAGGAGTGAAAGTCAAGATATAAGAATTTGAAAAACTTTAACACAGTATTACAAAGGTGTCCTAGATTCTGACCCCTAGCCCCACCCAGGGGCATGAACCCAGGGGTTTATTCTCTTGGAATCTCAGAAGACCCTCCAAGGTACCTAAGTTCCAAATTTGATGCCTCTGTGAGGAGTGACTGTTGAGATATAAGCATTTGAAAAACTTTAACACAGTGTGACGGGAACGGGAACGCAAACGCAAACGCAAACGCAAACGTGGACGACCGGGGTGACTACAATAGCTCTCCTTGTACTTCGTACAGGCGAGCTAAAAATCATGTTGTCTGCTGAAATGTTCACCAAACATGCTAAGCATGAACTTAACTCACTCTCTAGGCAAACAAAGCAGATAATGATAAAGATGATGATGATAATGATAATTTGATATTTCACATCTCTTTTAACCCTTGTTCTGTTGAACAAATTAAGATGCCACGCCCATTTCTAATTTTCAGCCAATCAGATTACTTGATCCAGATTGTTGATATAAATTCACATACTTAATCGCATACAGTGCAGATCAGATCAGTTGGCTTCCACTGATCTAGATCTGCACTGTTTTGCAAAGGCAGGGTATATCCAGGTTCAGCAGGACAAGGGTTAACCGTAGTTGTCATATCCAAATGACGGAGGGGTGATAATGTACAACTATGTGCAATTTAAAACCATATTCAAGAAGTAAATTCAACCAAAAACATAGAACTTCATTATCTGCTGTCTTGAGTTCTAAAGACTCTGCCAAGCAAATGCTTCACCAAGCAGATGACAAATCTGATATTTTTCTCTTTTTTTTTCTTCTTGAAAACAGGACAGTTCATTTAAACTCTCCTCATGGAGATAATTTAAAGCACTGAAAACTTAATCAGCAGACAACAAAGTATTGCTAGTTTGTACTTTTTCACAAAAAGTAAGGCAAGGCATTTCATTCAAAGTCCCCCTCAAGTCTTACTGTCTGTGAAAAATAAGACAATTATCTTAAAATGCTGACAGCAGTCATTTATAGTCATCTAATTAAAGAAGGACTGCTTTAAACTTCTGATATTCTAGGATTCACTCTCATAAGCTAGACTCCGCCTATTTTCAGAGAGAGGTTCTATTCAACAGCTTAAAAATGGTTCAAAAATATTTCTGCAGTTTTAAATGCAACTGTGAATAGAAACACTGCATTTATTCTGAAACAAATGTAATTCTTTGATTGACCATTTTATTTCGTGAAAATATGGAATCTGGGACTCTGAATGTATGGGGAAGTTAACATGAGAAAACTATTTCCAGCCGTGGATTAACACTGATCCTGTTGAACTGGATAGCCTTGCCTTTGCAATCAGTGAGGATCAAGATCAGTTGGCTTCTTCAAAAGCAAACTGATCTGTGTCTGCACTGCTGTCATTAATAAGTATGTAAATTTGTATCAACAACCTGGATGAAGTAATCTGATTGGTTGTAAATTAGAAATGGGAATGGCATCTTACCATATTTACCCTAAGTATTGGGACACCTTATCTACTTGTTCTAAAATTTGGAATAGTCCATTCTACTACCTACTGATGTGTCTAAAATATTGCCGTATGTATGGCAAAACAGTGTAGACCCTGATCAGATGCCGTGTTCTGCAAAAGGCCAATCTGTCCCAATACTTAGGGTTATTACGGTAATCTATTCAGCATGACAAAGGTTAATAATGAAGATTCTGATCAGAGTGTGCGGCTCCAAGTCTTTTTCCATTTTCATATAAGAAAATACTGGTTCTCCGTCAACTGGTCTCATTTACACCACAACCTCTTTATAGCACTATTGCTGGGATCCAAAGAAAACATGTTAGCTAAACAGCTTTGTTGTATTCAAATAAAAATGTGTAGATTATATAAAAAATAAGAGCTGTCACAGGACAGCGTAGCTCACCTGAATTGTGCCTTGCCTCTAAAACTTTAACCAAAACCTTTAACATAAATTTCTTCTAAGTCTGTGACCTTGACCTGGAAGTCATTGGTGTGGGTTGGGATAGTACAGCAAAAAACGTCAGACCAGTATCTAACATTAGGCAAGTATGAACTATTTCCATACAGAGGTTGAGGAGATATAGCCTTTTAAAAACTTTCATTACAAAAACTCGCCTATTCAAATATATAGAAAACTTCACCTCCAAAAACTGAAAATGTTCAGATGAAAACTCTGATATTTTTCATATTTCTGCTCAAAACATGGATTGTGGGTACTTGTTAGAACTGCCTTGCTGAGGCGGTTCTAACGAGTACCCGCAATCTATGTTTTTGAGCAGAAACAAGAAAAATAATGTATACCCCTGTAAACCCAAGTTTTACTATATAAAAGTGGGGTTTAAGGGGGTCAAAATTATATAGGTGTGTTTTCGTGTTGTAACCAAAAACTTTAATCAATGCCAACACCTGTTATAGCTCTGCCATTACTTTCATTCAGGAGAGCTAATGATCATAAATTGTCAATTATCTATGTACTCTATACATTTTTCTTTGGCTACAGCAGCTCTGGGGCCCATTTTTAAACTACCTTGTATCTGAAACCATACTACCGTAATAACCCTAAGTATTGGGATAGAGTCTTTGCAAACAGTGTAGACCCAGATCAGATGCGGCAAAATGCAGCATCTGATCTGGGTTTACACTGTTTGTCATACATACAGCAATATTTTAGATACATCAAGGGGTAGCAGAATGGACTATTTCAAATTTGAGAACAAGTATGGCAGGTAGATAAGGTTTCCCAATACTTAGGGTAAATGTGGTATAATGAAGAATTGCAAAGAGGGTCCTGTGAATTTATTTGTTACATTCTTTTACATTTTTATCTATAAACAAAACAATTAAGAATCCACCACAATATCACACAATATATCACAAATAAGATGAAATTGAAAAAACATGTAATGGTTACAAATAAACCCTCCCCTGGAACACAACAAATATTGCATTTCCCATATAAAATTTGGATGAAAATAACAACAGAGGCTATCTGAGGGGAACCACAAAATTCCCTTTGTAAACAGCAACAACCCGGTCTAGCATGTACAACTGCCTTCCTTACCGTACTTCGCCCCGTTGTTCAAAACTAACGATGTCATTAGTTAACATATCATTAAAGCTTTCATCATTAAATATTGCATATAAGCATATATTTTTGCTGAAAAAATGTGAGTGTAAGTAGCTTTTGCATTTGCAAAAGCTACTCACATTTTTTTCAGAAAAACACCTGTGAATTAGATATTGTACTTACTAGAACAGTTAACATTTTGACCTCTAGCCTGGGCCCAGTTGTTCAAAGCGTCGTTAGCTTAACGAGCTTGTTAAGGGTCATTTCGTTATCTGTTTTAGTGGAGTCAACATACAATATTCTGATATTTTTTGCTGAAAAAATGTGAGTAGCTTTTGCTATACATTGCAAAAGCACCTCACATTTTTTCAGCAAAAAATTTCAGCATATTTGCGTATCACTCGATGTAAATTTTAACGAATCGTTAACTAACGATGTCATTAGTTTTGAACAACTGGGCCCAGGTCGTTAAGCTAACGATGCTTCCAACAACTAGACCTATGAACAAGTCCATTTTACTATCCAGGGGTGGATCCTGGATGATTCTGAGATGGTTCAATTTGATCAAATTACCGTACTTTCTCTACACATTCTGGCAGACAGGCTAAGCAAACAGTGCAGACCCAGATCAGATGGTGCAGAATGCGGCATCTGATCAGGGTTTACACTGTTTACCATTCATCCAGCAATCTTGCACACATTTACGGGTAGTAAAATGGACTTGTTGAATGGATGTATACGGTAAAGCGTAAGGGGTGTGAATATTTAAGGTAAATACAGTAATCCAAATTTCTCAAATGTATCCAGAATTTCCCATAGAAATGAAATTTTGAGTCAAAGGGGGTCTCAAAAGACGCTCCCCCACCCCACCCCCCCTCCCACCCCATTCCTGAATATTTAGGGTAATTATGAACAAAAGACTTGCTAGACTAGGCAGGATATCCATGACCATCTATGTCACCATTTTTCACATAAAGGGATATGGGATTTACAGTTGTTCTGGTAAAAGTGACATACATATAAACATTTTTTTCTAATTGCTCCATAAAAAACATATGAGCTGTGACATGAGAAAAAATATCTCCAGACATGTGCCCTCAGGAAAATTTCAGACCAGCAAAGTAGTCAGATCAATCTTTGCTACCCACCTGGGGAAGCCTGGGATCTTTAGATATGCAAAGATCACCCAGCAAAGACTGCTCAGACTGCATAGGTGAGCAGCCTTGGCCCAGTTGTTCAAAGTGTTATTAACTTAACAAGCTCGTTAAGGGTCATTTCCTTAACTGTTTCAGCGGACTCAATACACAATATTCTGTATATTTTGCTGAAAAAATGTGAGTAGCTTTTGCACTGCAAAAGCTACTCACATTTTTTCAGCAAAACATTTCAGCATATTTGCGTATCACTCAATGTAAATTTTAACGAATCGTTAACTAACGATGTCGTTAGCTTTGAACAACTGGGCCCTGATCTTAGTCTTTGCTAGGCACACATGTCCAATGTCCAAAAGAACTTGTTAAGGAGTATTTGATGGTAATTCTAGAATATTTTTACTTATTTCTCCATTAAACATATGTTGTGGGTATTTCTATTTGATGGTAATTCTAGAATATTTTTACTTATTTCTCCATAAAACATATGTTGTGGGTAATTCTACTAAGTACCATAACATAAGTTTATGTCGAGAATTGGAGAAAATTATCCCAGGATTATCATCAAATACCCCTCCTCCTTAATTAGTTCTCTGTTATATGTTCTGGTATCCCACAGATGATTCTTATAAGATCCCACAATGTATATTTTTTGTTGAGAAATAAGGAAAGATCTCGCAATGCATATTTTTTGTTGAGAAATAAGGAAAATATATTTACATGTATATTTTTGGGGGTTTTAAAACACTCTTAACTGGAGTCCTGTGGGTAGTTTCACCCCAGACAGCCTCATTATATCTGAGATGCTAAGAACCATCATCACTGTCTGTATCTATACTATCATCACTTTGCGAGTCTGTCTGTCCTTGTGTCTGTGTGTCTGTACTATCCATCTCTATTACTGTATCTGTGTGTGTTTGTGACTGTTTGTTCTTTCCCCACACAAAGCTGTAGTTTTCTTCTAGCTGGGCATGCTTGGCTTCTTCTTTTTCACCCTCAGATGAACCACCCTACAATAAATTGTCTCTTATATTAAACCAACTCAAGTTTATATGTTTTGGCATTTATGCCGAAACTTTTAGACTGGAGTGGGTTTTTAATATAAACGTATACGGTAAATGTCCTAAAATTTTTAACATTTTATTCCATATTTTTTGGCTTAAATTTTGCTTTTTACACATTTATCTCTTAAAAATGCTTAGTGGAATGGCAAACAGTGAAGATCCAGATCAGACTGATCTGGGTCTGCACTGTTTGCATATGACATTTTGTCAGAAACTTTGGTGTTCGATATTTTAGGAAATTTACCGTACTATATCTCTCTTGCATGAATTTTAAGGGCTTTTGTCTGCTTGGTTTATATGGGTTTAATATCACTCTCAACAGTTTTTCAGTCATATCTTGGCAGACAGGTTGGTTTTAGTACATCTTTGCATTATGACTGTAACTATGACAAAAACTGTATTGAAAATGATGCTGTTTAGTGAAAATGTCCTGAAAAGCATGGCCCAGCTGTTCCAAGCTTCCTCGGCTTAACAAAGCTGTTAAGCCAAAATTATTATTAAAGAAATAGATCAGCTCTAGCAGTCATTTGTTGAGTGACAAATCACAGTTTGGAGGTCAGTTGTAACGTGGATCAAATCATGGGCCCAAAGCGCAAGTGATTTGTCTACTTACAACTGACTGTGATTCATTACTCAACAAATCATGCTCTAGAGCTAATCTGTTTTGATTCTAATACAAAGAAAATGGTGAAAAAGTAATGCATCCTTTAGATTCTACCAACTTTCTGCAATTACACAAAAGAAATTCCGCCAACAGTTTTGACTGTAACGCTGATATTTACATGTATTTCTTACGTTGTTTACGCAAGAAAAACCATTTTACACCATCGAACCTTGCCGAAATAAGAACTGACGTCAACAAAATATTGAAATGATGTGGGAACCGCACCAGATAGAATTGCACGCTTCCGCCAAGTAATTTGTTGCAGAATAAATCACACTTTTTCTCCACTGCCTATATATGTGGGCTGTGTTAGAATCACTATTTTTACACTCTCACACACACATACACACAAAAATTAATACATTTTTATGAGAAAATGTAAGCAGATTTGCAGAGTAGGTCCCATTTGTTCAAAACATCCTCAGCTTCACAAAGTTTTTAGGCCAACATTTTTATTCAATATTTTACACAGAAATTTTAATACAGATATTTTTTATGAAAAAATAAGTGCTGTGTAAAGCTATTCACATTTTTTTTTCATAGAAAATATGTGTACTAAATACACACATGTATGTATATATATATATATATATATATATATAATAGACTGAAAAGAAATAGAAAAGATTTTCTTTCAAAAACATAAACCCGATTTAAATTTGCTTCGACGTGTTTTAAGCAGAGATGCCAGAATTACATTTGTTGCAGTAATTAGATCCCACAGGAAGTCTAAAGACATTACGTCACAGTTAATTACGTTAATGTTAAGAAATTACCTTGACAACGTTAGCCCTTATGATTATGTACAGGAATTATTTATGGTTTGAAAATTGTTAATACATGAAACCGGTTAGCCTAAAATAAATTTATATTGTGATGGAATCTGCCTTTTATTTTTTGTCAATATATATTGCAAAAATTTATTAATTTTAAGTACTGAACTGATACAATCACCACATGTATATTTTCTAAGTTTGGTCATTATAGGTGTGTACAAGATTATTTCTAAACTTTGTTTCTTACTACAGTAAGAGTGCATGATGCACTTATTCACAGCCTGGTTCAAACATTTGCTACTGAAATGCACACTAGTTGTCCCAGTGAGGGTGTCACATAGTCAATTCCAATTATGATATTGAATGCAATGATATCTGTATATTCCATATAGCAAAAATAGGATTTAAGCTCAATGGTACCCTGTGGCAGTCATAAACAGCCTCCATAAAACATCATAGAGCAGTTTTTCATTTAATTTTACTTGGAACCATTAAGCCCTTTCAAGTATCCTGGAAAACCCAGTTCCAATTAAACTGGTCCTAGGGGACTATGCTGCCCTGCAAACTACATTGCTGCCTATATAGTCTCAATTATACTGAGACTGGTTTTCTTTCCTTTATGTGTTATTTGTTTCCAAGGGCAAATTCTTTTTACATTTTTATCTGACAATCCCTTCCGATATAATATGTTACATATTTAGTTTGCTGGATGTATACATTTCTCTTTCGGTAATTAAGGGGAATGGATACACTTTCAGGGGAGGTAACTCTCTTTCGGTAATTAAGGGGAATGGATACACTTTCAGGAAAGGTAACTCTCAACAATTGTTTTTGCTTCCCTTCTGAAATGGGGTCTACTTTAAAAGGAAAGAATTTGCTCCCTTTGGGAGCAAATTCTTTCCTTTTAAAGTAGACCCCTTTTCAGATCCCTCTGGGTACGAATTCTTTCCTTTTAATGTAGACCCCTTTTCAGAAGGGTATTGGTCAGGAAAAGTTATCTCCCTTGTCAAAAATGGCAGAATCTACCTAGCATATCTATTCACCTTGCAAATATGAAGATCATAATTTAAGGACACATAACACCATTTTAGGTATTTAAATGTGAAATGTTAAGGTGAGTACTTACTATAATAGAGACAATCATATTTCTGAACACTTCAGAGTCCTTGTCCGAGAGAACATGTAGGGAGTCATCTTTGTCATCATAATATCCTGCAGTAATTATCTTCACCTGAATTTTACCACCAGCTACAAAACATATTGACACTGTAATAGTCAATGCTCTGGAAATTTTTTCCTAATCTATTCATGAACAATGCAGATCCAATCTAAACATACACATAACAAATCCCTGGCTTTGGTACTGAACCACTGCAGTTCAAGTTCAATCACCACAGTCTAACTTGCACCCCCTCAAATTACCTCGAAAAGAAACTTTTAGTGAGCATTTCTTGTATTCTTCATGCCATTTAATTTGATATGTTACATATGACCATGTTCAGAAAAAGAGTAATTTTGACCCTCATGCCAACTATCCTCATCCCATCCCCCTTCCACTCCCTATCCAAACCATTGCAGGGTAAAAACTTTTAGTTACTACTCCTTTGAGTTGGAATTGGAGTTTTACAGCCCAGTAAATACTGTTAAGGTCATTTCAAGCTGCGCAGTTAACCAGTGCTTTCCTGGGCAGGCTTAGTCTTCTAAGTCATTAACCAATACTCTGTGCACATACTTTCACCAGTAACTGACAACAGATACTGACCTCTTGAATCAGCAGAATAGGAGAATGACTATTTAAATTATTTCCTGATCAATAGCCACTAAAGTTACGTGGCCTAGCAGGGATTAGAACTTGCAATCCCTGGATCTGCAGTCAGAAGGACTACTGACTGTGCTATGTTCAGCTTTAAACCCTTATAAGGCTGAATAAATTAAGATGCCACACCCACTTCTAAATTTCAGCCAATCAGATTACTTGATCCAGATTTGTGATACAAACTCACAAAATGAATGACAAACAGTGCAGATCAAGATCAGTTGGCTTTTGAAGAAGTCAACTGATCTGGATCTACACTGTTTGCAAAGGCAGGACATATCCAGGTTCAGCAGTGTTAACGACTACTAGTTCTGCTCTTCATGCCACTGGATTTGATATACTATATGACCATGGTCTCATTAAGTGTTTCTGACCCTCAACCCAACCAATCCATACCCCCTAGTCCAGACCTTACAGTGCAATGGCAAAATTTTTCATTGAAAACTTGTTCTATCAGTACTCTAATCGCCAGCTGACTTGACAAACTACTAGGGCTAGAAAGGGTCTGGCACAGGTTGCTTCAGTACCCAAGCTGATCTACCAGACAGTGAGACTGATTTGAGTACTCTATTATGGAAGAAGGTATAGAGCGACAGGAACCTATAATATAATAATTTCCAAATGTTGAGATCTTTGACTGGTTGACATACAAAATATATTAATTCAGAATGATTGTAGATCATTAGTTTTATGCCAAAACTAATTATTATGTATATAAATATTTATTCTTTCAATCAGAACAAGGCAAATATTGCAAGATGATGATTTGGGGTTTTATACCTCTTTCAACATTATTAACCCATTGTAGTCTGGAGAGCTGTAAAAGGGTAATTGGCAAACAGTGCAGACCCAGATCAGATGCCGCAAAATGTGGCATCTGATCAGGGTCTCCACTGTTTGCAAATAGTTCAACCATTTTTCTCTAGGAATATCTTTCATACCTAAAAACCACATTAGAATCTTCCAATTTATAGTGTGGGAGAGTTCATTCAATGGGTTAAAGTCAAACTGAGAAGATAAAGGGGTGATAATGAAAGGCTCTTTGCAGTGAAAAGCCAAACCGTCATGAGCATAATTTCAGATGAGTCGAAGTGTTCCATGGTGCCAGCTGTACATGTCAGTTTCAGACCCTAGTATCTTTAAATGATAATACATGTTTATTGTATTGAAATTTCGTATATTTGATCAACAATGATTGTTTCTATAATGCTATATGACATAAAGATGTCAGTCCATCACCTCTTGGACAACCTTGTATATTATACCGGTATACTGGAGAACTATAATTTGGGAACAATAAACCTCCTTTAAAATGGTGGATGAATAACAGAAGTAAGTAAAATGTTTACTGTATTCTCTCATTACCAGGAACTGATACACTTTCAAGGGAAGGAACTTGTCAAAATGTTTTTGTATCCCTTCTGAAAAGGGGTCTTCTCTAAAAGGAAAGAATTTGCTCCCCTTGGGAGCAAATTCTTTCCTTTCAGAGTAGACCTCTTTTTCAGAAGGAGTGCACAAGAAAGCAAACAGGAAGTCACAAAAGTAGTCCCCCTTTATACAAAAGTAGTCCCCCTTTATACAAAAGTAGTCCCCTTTATACAAATTTGTGGAAAAAATCTACCAAATGTTTCTATTCCCTTTAAATAAGTATGTCTCCTCAAAAATCATATGTGTTTAAGTCATTGCTAATAACATTTAGTTTTCAAGTAAACCCTCCTAACTTGGATTTCAAATCAATTCAGACCCCTTTTGCATAGGGAAACTGTAATTTTCACATCTTACTTGAGCCTATTTAATTTTTAGTGACCCATTCAAAAATCAATATACAAAGGAATATATATATATTCTGTAAAAAGTGTTTTTGAAATAGATAAAGTTTACTCTATTTTTGAGCAACAATATTTGGGTCATTTTGAGCAACTATATGGCTTTAAGTCTCTGATAAGTAGCTACAGACTCCCTACTACAGACTTCTTTAGACTTCTCTTATTGTCTTTTTCAAGAGTTTCAACTAAATGTCTCTAAGAATCTAAATCAGTATCTTACTTGCTGAGTCCCCTAGCCCTGCTTCCTCTAGTCCTTTCTGTACACTCTTCTCTAGATCTTCTATCTGTTTATTTCTGATTTCTTCTCCCTCCTTCACTAATTCACCACTTTTTATCCGAGAGATTCTCACTTTAATCTTGTCATCAGTATCGTCTGTTTTCTGTGGACCTGCAACAAAATCATACACCTTATGAGCAGAATAATAATTAAACATTTTACAGACTCATCATCAAAGGAGCTCATTCTGACACCATACTTTTCAACCCCCTTCTCTCTTTTATAGAAAAAAAAATTCCTTCTTACAAGGGTAGCCCCCTTCATATAGGTGGGGGAGCACATTTCCTATCTGCAAAAGTTGTCACCCTTTGTAAAAGGGTGGCAAAAGTTTTAGGTGTCTCCATTCACCATAAAAGCTGCCTTATGCCAAACAAAATAGTTACCGTATTACCCTAAATATAAACTGGAACAGAAATTATAAAGCTTTTTTCATGCTCAGCTGAGCATGAAATTTGTCTTGCTTATAAATCTCAAAATACTAACAATTGCAAATTCTTTCTTGCTTAACATTGCTGAGCATGAAAATTTTTCTGCTAATAAATATGAAAATGCCAACTATTGTTGGCATTTTCATATTGTTATATAACAGGGTGTTCAATTGTTTTAAACAACATGTTTACTATGTTTCCATAAATAGCTTTATTTACTATGTTTCCAAAAATAACTTTCTGGAATGTTCAACATGTTTACAATAACATGATGTTTATGTCCTTGATTCTGGACTGGGTTATTTTTGGCATGTCATGGAAGATTTAGAAGTTTCCTGAAGGAACCTAGGAAATAAGAGATGCTTGTAGTAAATTCTTTTTCTAGAACGTTCTCTGATATTATATAAGGAGAGAAGAATTTCATCTGGGCATCTTTGTATACTTTCACTGGAAATTATTCTATACTGGATTACTTTAATATTTTATTCATTCTGGACTTATATTCTGAATTCAGGAACTTTAAATTGTGGGATCAGAAACTGATATTCAAAGGATTTGTTTTATAAATTCTCCTGGATTATTTTTGAGGGACTTTGTGACATAAACTTGAAAGGTACTGTTCACTTACATTCTTTTGTTTTGAATCTTATCTTATTTTTTGTGAATAAATATTGTTAATAATTTAAAGCTTGTTGCTGGTTTCACTTTCATTTCTTTCTCGATACGCCTGGCTCGTAACAGAAATTGGGGGCTCGTCCGGGATCGAACATTTTCTTGAGCTAAAACAAGTTTGAGCTTTTTAAAGAAAACAAATATTGATTTTTAAAGAAAAAAAAAATTTGTTTGCTATAAAACAAGTACTGACTTAAAAAACTCAGTACATTTGATAAAAAAAAAAAAAACAAACAAACAAGACTAGTATTGACTTTTAAAAAATATAAGTAAAAGCAAGTATTGACTTTTGAAAAATATCAATAAATAAACTCTGATTGATAAATTTACTTGATAAAACCAGCAAAAAGCAATCATGACATTTGACCTTCAAGCTTTCATAGCTGCGACTTCGCAGGAGCTGTTAAATTTGGCCAAAAAGTCAGATTTGTTGGATATTGCTGCTCACTATGAATTGACTAGCATCAACAAGTCCATGTTAAAACAGGATATAAAAAATATTCTTGTTCAATTTTTGGTTGATAAGGACCTACTTGATTCTTCTGCTTTGTCTCTTGTTCTCGTAACTTAGACAGGTTTGCAAATGCGAGAGCTTGAGATTCAGAGTTAGAAAAAATAAGATTAGAGCAAGAAAAACTTAGAATTGAACAAGAAAGACAAATGCAAAAAGAAAGAATGGAAATGGAAGAGAGGGAGAAAGAAAAAGAAAGACAAATGCAGAAAGAAAGAATGGAAATGGAAGAGAGAGAGAAAGAAAAAGAAAGACAAATTCAGATAGAAAGGGAAAAATTAAAGTTTGATACAGAAGAAAAAGAAAGAGAGAGACAATTTAATTTAAGAATGAAAGAACTAGAAATGCAAAATATGACAGTAAAACGGCAACCTTTAGATTCTGGCTCTCGTTTTGATGTTACCAAACACATTAGATTAGTTCCTCCATTTCAGGAAAAAGAGGTTGACAAATATTTTCTTCATTTTGAAAAAGTAGCAGAAAATTTAAAATGGCCAAAAGGGCACTGGACCTTGCTTTTGCAAAGTGTTATAATTGGGAAGGCTCGAGAAATTTATACTCAGCTGACTGTCGAGCAGAGCTCCAGTTATGATACTGTAAAGGAATTAATTTTTTAGGCTTATGAGTTGGTCCCTGAGGCTTACAGGCAAAAATTTAGGAACTGTAAGAAAGAAAATGAGCAGACCCATGTAGAATTTGCTAGAACTAAAGAACAGTTATTTGATAGATGAAACTCTTCGAAAAAAATTGGCTCTGATCATGAAAAACTTAGGCAGCTCATGCTTGTAGAGGAGTTCAAAAGGTGCATAAATTCAGACATTAAGTCTTTTTTAGATGAGAAACAGGTTGAAACTTTGGAAGCTGCAGCTCGACTTGCAGATGATTATGCTTTAACACATTAAGTTTCCTTTATTAATAAGTCAAATCCCTCTAGAAGACCATTTTTCCCACATTCATGATCCAAACATAGTCCTAGTAATCCATCTGGCAATTATAGCCAAACATTTACTCCTAAACCCAAATCTTCTGGTGAAAACAAGGATCAAAATCCCTTATCTCAACCAATATGCAATTATTGCAAAAAGACAGGTCATATTATTTCTGAATGCTTGCATTTGAAAAGAAAGAAAGAAAAACAAGAAGGGCTTAAACCTACAGGCCTTACCTCTTTACGGTCAAAACCACAGTCATGTGTTAAGAAGGAAGATCCTATCCAGACCGAAAGGCCTGAGACTGATTCTGTTATGGAGATTTATGAACCATTCTTATCAGATGGTTTTGTGTCACTAAATAGTGACTATGCCCAGTCTACCCCAATTAAAATCTTACGAGATACTGGAGCTTCTCAATCCCTTATTTTAGCAGATACTCTGCCTTTTTCTGAAAAGACTTCTTCTGGGACAAGTGTCCTTATTCAGGGTGTAGAGTGTGGATTTGTTAATGTTCCTCTTCATAACATTTATTTATCCTCAGACTTGGTAACTGGTTTAGTGGCTGTTGGTATTCGACCTTCTTTACCTTTTAAAGGTGTTCACTTACTGTTAGGCAATGACTTAGCAGGAGATAAGGTTGTGGTAAATCCACTTTTGACTAACATGCCTTGTATTGATCAGCCACCTGATCCCATTGAGCAGGAAATCCCTGATCTTTACCCATCTTGTGCCATTACAAGGGCCATGGCAAAGAAAGCAAAACAGAATGATGGGGACATTGATTTAACTGATACCTTTTTGGGTCAGTCTTTTAAACATGAAATTACAAATTCTCTTTCATCCAGCCTGTCTGGCAAGCAGACAGACTTAAGTGACAAGTGAGAGTCCAGTCATTATTCTTCAATATTAAATGACCAAGGTCAAGGTCATGACTTGGTGTCAAGGTCACAGCTTTGTAAGGAACAGCATAATGATCCTGAAATTTTGCCTTTGCTTGAAAGGGCTTTAGATGAGAAAGAAACAGATCAAGTCCCAGTCTGTTTTTATGTCAAAAATGGCATTTTAATGAGAAAATGGCGTCCTCGTGATGTCTCAGCAGAAGACGAGTGGACTGTTAACCACCAAATAGTGGTTCCAAGGGTTTATCGCCCTGAAATTTTGAACTTGGCCCATGACACTCCCATGTCAGGTCATTTAGGTATAAATAAGACCTATCACAAAATTCTTAAACATTTTTACTGGCCAGGGTTAAAATCTGACGTTTCTCAATTTTGTAAATCTTGCCATACTTGTCAGATGGTAGGAAAACCCAACCAGACAATACCAAAAGCTCATTTACAGCCCATACCTGCTTTTGATGAACCTTTTAGCAGAATACCATTCCACTTCGGAATATTAAAACAAAGAATATTGTTAAGGCTTTGGTAAAGTTTTTCACATTTGTAGGCCTTCCAAAGTCTGTTCAGCCGGATCAGGGCTCAAATTTCATGTCAGGAATTTTTCAGCAGGTCATGCATGAGTTGGGCATTACTCAATATAAGTCATCGCCTTACCATCCTGAAAGTCAAGGTGCCCTTGAAAGATTTCATCAGACACTGAAAAATATGATCAGGTCATACTGCTTTGACACTGAAAAAGATTGGGATGAAGGCATTCATTTGTTGTTATTTGCTGTTAGAGAATCTGTTCAGGAATCTCTTGGTTTCAGTCCATTTGAGCTGGTATTTGGCCACACTGTGCGTGGACCTTTGAAACTTTTGAAAGAAAAATTTCTGTCAGTTGATGACAGTTCTTTGAACTTACTTCAGTATGTGTCAGATTTTAAAGACTGACTGTCTAAAGCTTGTGAAGCTGCTCGGGCCAATCTTAAGTCAGCACAAAGGAAAATGAAACGTTGGTATGATGAAAATGCAAAAGAAAGACAATTCATGCCTGGAGACAGGGTACTTGCTCTTTTGCCTATTCCTGGCAAACCATTGCAAGCCAGATATTACTGCCCTTACACTGTAGATAAACAGATTAGTGATGTTAATTACATTGTTAACACTCCTGGGAGATGCAAACAAAAACAGTTATGTCATGTTAACATGCTTAAACAATACATAGATAGGGATAGCTCTTCTGTTACACCAACTAGTGTTGTTAGTTCAGTCCCTCAGGAACAAAGTGAAATGAACTCTGAAGACATGAAATTCACCAAATCTGATCCTGCTTCATCAAAACTCCAGAATTCTGACATTCTAAAGGATCTCGACCAGAAACTTTCACACCTAGATCCAGTCCAAAGAAAAGAACTGAAACAGTTAATTTATCAATATAAACACTTATTTACGGACATTCCTACAAGGACTGACAAAATTTATCATGATGTGAATGTTGAGGACTCACAACCTGTCAAACAACATCCATATAGAATGAACCCAACAAAACAAAAATATCTTAAGGAGGAAATTCAGTATTTGCTGGACAATGATTTTATTGAACCAAGTCAAAGTGAATGGAGTTCACCTTGCATTCTTGTGCCAAAACCTGATGGAACATATCGGATGTGCACCCATTACAGGAAGGTCAATAATTTGAGTAAAACAGACACTTTTCCCATACCAAGAATGGATGACTGTATTGACAAAGTTGGAAATTCAAAATATATAACTAAATTTGATCTTCTGAAAGGATTTTGGCAAATTCCTCTCACAGAAAGAGCCAAAGAGGACTCAGCATTTGTTACTCCTGATGGATTATATCACTATAAAGTAATGCCTTTCGGAATGAAAAACTCTCCAGCAACATTTCAACGCTTAATCAACACCATAATAGCTGGAATCAAGCATTGCGATGCTTACATCGATGATGCCATCATATACAATGATGAATGGAATCACCATCTTGGAACTATTAAAGTATTCTTTGATAAACTAAGTGAAGCAAAACTGACAATAAACCTTGCTAAAAGTGAATTCTGTCATGCAACTTTAACATTTCTAGGACATGTTGTGGGTCATGGTCAGGTTAAACCTATAGAGGCTAAAGTTGAAGCTATTTCAAATTTTCCGGTGCCCACATGCAAAAGACAACTGATGAGGTTTCTTGGTATGGCCGGTTATTACAGAAAATTCTGTAATAATTTTTCTGTCATTGCTGAGCCACTGACTAATTCACTTAGTAAAAGAATGAGGTTTAAGTGGACCAGTGATTGTCAGAATGCCTTTGATAAACTGAAAGCCATACTGAGAAGTGAGCCAGTTCTCTTGGCACCAAATTTCAATAAAGAATTTAAGCTAGCAGTAGATGCAAGTGATGTTGGTGCAGGTGGTGTATTGCTGCAAGAGGACGACAATGGTGTGGATCATCCAGTTTGTTACTTTTCCAAAAAGTTTAACAAACATCAAAAGAATTATTCTACAGTAGAGAAAGAATGTTTGTCTCTCATTCTTGCTCTTCAACATTTTGAAGTTTATCTGACTTCTTCGTCCTCACCTATTGTTGTTTTCAGCGATCACAATCCGCTGACTTTCATCCATAAGATGAAAAACAAGAATCAGAGGTTGCTCAGATGGAGCCTGTTGTTACAGGAATACAATCTTGACATCAGGCATATCAAAGGAAAAGATAATATTATTCCTGATGCCTTGTCCAGAGCATGATGTCTTGATCTGTGGTTTCCTGTAACTTGCTGTGTATAAGATAATAATGGCCTTTATCAGTATTTTATTTTATGATAATTTTATGGCAAAAGAAAGCTTTATTACATAAATCTTTCTTTTCCCTGAAGAGGGGAAGTGTTATGGCCCTGTCACACTATAACGTTTTAGCCAACTTATTCCGACGTATGAAAAATTTTCCGAACACGCTGGTGTACGCTGAAGTTGCCAAAAAAAATCAAGTGAAAGTCTCTTTTCAGACGTATGTATAACGTACTGCTAACGAGCTGAACCTATGTGTTACGTATGGGTAGCTTATTCATAACTTATTCCTAACGTATGTATATGATCTACAAACTTATGGCAAACGTCTACCCAGCGTTTCTCTAGCGTGCTCGACTGATAGCTAACGTTAGCTTAGCTTATGTCGAACTTACGCATGGCGTGTTGGAACGTACCGCGACGATCACGTGACAGCGTCTCTCTACACTCTACTCTCATTGCTGAAATTGACACGGAACCATTAACATGCCTCCAAAAAAGTCAAGAAAATTTGGAAGAAGGGGCCGACCAAAGCAAGCTGCACCTTCACCACCATTACGTCCTCCCTCGTCCCAATCTTCACCTGACCGTAATTCAGACGGGGATGACCAACGTCGCTCTCGTTCAGGCTCTAATGCCTCCTCAGTGGCATCCGGGGCGGTGTTTGTTGCGGCATCTGATGCCTCAACCTCCTCTCAAGCCCAGAAAGACAAACAAAAGCGGGCCAAGAAGACACCGTATTCATTAAATACAGAAGAGGAGATGTCCATGCTTGAATTCCTACAGGAAAACCCTATGATTTGGAACATCAAACTGACAGATTTCAGGATGACAGAAAAAAAGAACAGACTATGGGCGGACCAGGCAGCAAGACTGGACAAGACAGCTGACTGTCTGAAGGGCTGGTTCAAGTCTCTCAGGGATATTTACACGCGGCTCGACAAAAAGAAAAGTGGAGATGGTGCCCCCGAACTGACAGAGAGGGAGCAGTGGGTGAAGGACAACTTCAGTTTCTTGAAAGCGGCTACAAGACATCGACCTGAGCCGGTGAACAGTGTAAGTATTTTTCCCCTTTATGATGACAATTCAATTAGCCAAAGTTTAGCAAAAATTCCATCCACTGAGTTTCATAAGTCGGCTGCTGGACACAAACGCGCGCACGCACATACAAACACATATGCATGCACGCACGCAAACAAACAACAACAACAACAACAAAATAAACAGAAACAACAAACAAAACACAGCGTAAACAGTTATCAACGTGTGTCGCATGGCTTCTAGGCTCACCCACCTAGTATAGTCCGCCCTAGCACCGTCCCTGAGGACTGCATGGATGCAAATGCCAGCTGCAACCACACAAATGAACGCACATGTCAGTTCTAGCAAGACTGTGCTGAAGCACAGGCTCGCTAAACGTCTGCCGACTTCCGTCGAGCTTGCGCAGATCCGGAAAGTAGTCTTAACTCTACTAAATTACACAATGTCTGCCAAAATTGCCCTTACCAGACGGATGCCCAGAACCGCCCTAGTCTGCTTGCCATTCATTACGAAAACACGCCTATATAAATACATAGTAAAAATTATTTGGCCCAATATGGAAATTATACGATGAAAAATTACGATATTTTTTTTTTCTGCTCATAACATAGATTGTGGGGACTCGTTAGAACCACCCAAAATCTATGTTTTAGAGCAAAAATAAGAAAAAGAATGTTTACCCCTGTAAACTCCAGTTTTACTATATAAAAATGGGTTTACAGGGGGGGGGGGGGGGTCAAATTTTTATAGGCGTGTTTTCGTGATGTTGGTTTATATACTAGGACGAAAAAGAAACGCAGGGTAACATTCAGGGTAGTTTTGTGTATATAACTTAATTGAATATAAAATAATTATTTTATGTCTACTACAAATCATTTTGAATATTTTGGCGCAATTAAATTTCAGTGTTACTCATTGGAGTCTTATTGACAGTACCTATTAATTATTCAATTAAGTTATTCACCCAAAACTATCCTGAAAGGTAACCCTGCGTTTCTTTTTCGTCCTTATATATGTCATTTTTCCTTCTTGCAGGTGAAAGCCGTTATTGATGCTTACCCAGGAAACCTGGTAGCTGCAGAGGCTGCCTTTGAAGAGTTGGTTGACGTTGAGGATAGGGCCCCCTCTTCTACTCGATCCAGTAAAACAGTTCGCAAGGACAAGAGGGCCAAAGAGGAAGACATCCTACAGTCACTCCAGAATAAAGTGCGCCAGTCCGGGGAACTACTTAAATGCCTCAACCAGCCACAGCCAATGAATGAGCGCACAGCATTTGCGAACTACGTCCGTGATAGCCTTTTGACGATGAGCAAACCTAAGTTTAGGAAGGCAAGGTCTGCTATCAACAATGTTCTTACCAAGGCGATGGAAGATGACACTGAATATGAAGAAGAACTGCCAACACCCTCTGATGTGCTGCATAATATGCCTCCTCCAGTGCGTCAAGTCTCGGCTTCAGCTGTCTTAAGTCCATCCCAATCTGAGATGTACCAGCCACCTCCCCACATGTGGAGACACAAGCCACCCCAGGCTTCGGTGTGGGCCTCGGCCTCCCCAGAATACGTGGAGCAGTATATGCAGCAGCCATTGCAGCCTCAGCAGCAGCCTCCTCAGCAGCAGCCTTCCCAGCAGCAGGAGCAAAACATATTGTCACCGCAGACATCCATGGGCTACTTATCAGCTGTTCTGGGTCCTGCGTCACAGGTCCTCAACCAGAGCCCTAACATCTCTGACCTCTAATGAACCCCCAGCGTTTCTACTGACACAATGGATAAAGAGACTGCTCAAGACTAGGACACGAATCATCATATTCTTTTTGAGCCTGATAAAGTACATCATAGACAAATAACACCAAACAAGTGTACAAAATACACCGCACAAATTTCGTAGGTGGCAAAATACACCGTACTGTGGTATTAACCGAATGAATAATTTGATTGGGCTGCTTTCATATGTGGAAATTTATGGTGTATTTTGTCTACCTATAAAACATTTTTGGTGTTTTTATTCACTTATAACTATGTTTATAAGTGAATAAAATCACCAATAATATTCTAAACTATGGTAAATTTTGACCACCTAAAAAACTTCATTGTATCGTGTGTATCTGATCAAAAATCAACGTGGTGTATTTGAATGTGGTGTATTTGTCGCACACACTATTCTGCTTATTATCACCGATTTCCTTTTGACAGGTTGAGGACAACCTGAGACAGTAGTTGTGTTTCTTATTGCACAGTATTTTTTTGGTTTGAGGTTTAACGGTCCCGTTAACACACTATAGGTCACTTTTAGACGTTGCTTCAAATTGTGTCGGACCTTTACCCGACATTGAGATGAAATGACTTCTCAAGCCTGCCAATCAGTCAAACTATGAAGAGTTATATACATGGGCGGTTAAACTCGCTACACTTTTCCTGGGCAAGCTTAGAACCTCTCAGCGGTTCACCCGTACTCTATGACGGTTCCAGCGTAAAAACATGCTTAGAATTTATTACAAATTTTGTTACGTTGGTTGGTTCTTAATGCTCCGTTTTGGTCGGACCCCTCGGAGTCTCACTGTAGTTTTCTTTTGATCCAGCATTGCAGTGGTTTCATGCTGTCGAGTCCTCAACGTTGTTTCATCTCTGTTGCTGTTTTAATTTGTATATTCTCGGAGATGCTACACTGATGAGTAAGGAAAGTAGAAGTAAAACAAAGATCAGGAATCGATGCAATTAACTTACCCCCCCCCCCCCCCCACCAAAGACACCACGGGGAAAGAAACACAAACACGAAGCGATCAGAGAAACCCAAACAGAGGAAGGCCAAAATGACAGTTACTTTCCCACAAAATGGCCTAATGGCCATCCAAAATAAAAAGACACATGTGATACAATAAGCACGAACGATAACATTAATAAACCGCCACAGAAGAACCGCCTTGCAACGGTCAGTGGAAAGAATTCCACTGGGGGGGAGGGGGGGGGGGGGCTTAAATCGATTTTACGTGGCCACAATCCTCGTCCTTACTTCTGTCATGCGGACTAAACAAATTTATTGTCTAAACCGCAACAGAAGTAAGGGCGAGGATTACAGCTGCGTAAAATCGATTTAAGTGGAGTTCTTGTTACTGACCGTTCCGAGGCGGTTATTCTGTTGTGGGTTTTTTGTGTAATTCTTTGTCAGTAACTGTACGTATCTCTTATATATATATTATTTTTATTTTGGATAGCCAGTTGGCCATTTTGTAGGAAATTAACTGTCCTTTTGGCTTTCCTCTGTTATTGTTTCCATAAGGGTCCAGTCGCTTCATGTTTCTGCTTCTTTCCCTTTGGTGTCTCTGATGGGAGGCGTAAGTTAATTATATCGATTCCTGATCATTGCTTTACTTTTACTTTTCTGTATGGTTGATTCAGCTCTGCGTGAAAGCACCATGCAGCCCAATCTTATTTCTTCGAGCCCCGATGTGCGGGGAGTGCACAGATAGTGTATACATGATTTTTAGGTTTTGGGAATACAACCCATTCAAGAATAGTTCACTTATTTCGAACGAATGGGTGGCTGGGTGAGGCAAATATCTTGCCTCACTGGGCCATCCAACTGACAGTGGATTACAGTCGGGCAATGCCTGCTGTTCTTGCAGCAGGTACGGGTAGTTGGGGAGTGTTGTACTTTATTGTGTTTCTGTTCTTCCATTCATTTTCTCTTCCTCTTCTGTAACTCACTTTCATCTCTGCTGTCTATTCTATATCTGTTCTCCATTTCTCAAGCAGACGACACAAAAGTGGCCCACAAGTGTTATAGTGTTGACGTGTCGTTCAACCACAACAAATGAATCAATTTCGAACCGATGGTTAGCCGGAGGTAGCGAAAACCTTTGTTCCCAAAGGAAGTACAAAGAATTTACCGTCTTACTGACTACTGAGAACAAGACTCAGAATGCAGCGGTAAGGTAGCAAATGATTAACTCTTAGCCTGCTGAACACATTAACATAGTGTTGATCCAGATCAGAAGTTATCTGATCAGAATCAATTCTGTTCTGCATTTTGTGAATTTTGGATACATTATTGAGTTTTAGTTTCTAGTCAGCGATTATTATGGCTAAATTAATTTATTCAGCAGGATAAGGGGTTAAATTTCGGTTCTATCCACAACTAGATTATAGAGGTCTGTAGCTTGTTGATGATGATGAAAGAAAATAAATATACCTTCTTATTTGATATATTTCTGTTTATTGCGTACACTTTAACAGTAGTACATCCCACTATAACAGTAAGTCCCGTTATATCGAGCATTCTTAACTCAAGACTATTGTTGAACTAAAATGAAAACAAACATTCAATAAACTGACCATGCGATTAATTATCTGCGTGTAATCAACGGAGGAAAGATGCTTGGCTTTACTGACTGGCAAAGCTCACACTAGCATTAAAGAGACAGATTTCAATTTGGACAGGCCAACAAAACATGTCAAACCAAAGGTGACAAATAACAGAAATGCCAGTTTTATAAAGTATAAAACTGGTTTGACTACCTTAATAATCTTTGGGTAACACTTGCTTTAACAAGGATCTTAAATATTTGCTCTGTTGTTACTGTTTTATTCCACTTAAATCTCGGGGGTGTCCATGGCGTTGTTCACAGAAACAAAGTCATTTATTTTAAATTGTAAGTAACCCATTGAGAAACAACATATAGCATCCCCATGGTCAAATCATTCTGTCTTGCCACGAAACAGAACCTGCTGGGGAATTCACCCAGTGTTTGATGAGATTCCTCTGCTTTTTTCCTTCCTTTGAAGCTGTGTTAAAGCCTGTAGCTCTCTGTGTGTCCTCGAGGTTACGACCCTCTCTCCAGGCTCCAGGAACAAACTCGCGATTCGCATTCTCTTCAGTGTCAAGATGCTGGTTCTGTAGTCCTGGATATCTGATCCTCATTAGGTTGTGGAGGATCAGGCATGCTTTGACGATGAGTTTCACTGTTGAGGGATCGTGTTGCATGGTTGTTAACAGAACCTGGAAACGATTAGCTAGAATGCCGAACGCATTTTCCACAACCCTTCTGGCTCTTGAAAGCCTGTAATTGAAGACTCGTTCTGCATTATTCAGCTCTCTGTGACCAAATGGCTTCATCATGTTGGGTCGTAGGCCGAAGGCATCATCGCCGACAAAGAAATATGGCACATCTTGGGTGTCATTTGGAAGAGGTTCTGGATCAGGTAACCCAAGAGTACCATCTTCAGTACATTGCTTAAGCTCTGAGTCATTATATATCTGTGCATCTGATGCTGACCCAGCACCGCCGACATCAGCCCAGATAAATTTATAGTCCGCATCCACTAGCGCCATTAGAACAATGGAATAGAATCCTTTATAGTTATAATATAGTGACCCACTTTTTGGAGGACAGCAGCAGGCAACGTGTTTCCCATCAAGAGCCCCACACGTATGTGGGAAGTTCCACTTTTCATAGAATTTGTCAGCTATGATACGCCAAGCCTCAGGAGTGGTAGGACAAACAAGTACTTCATCCATGTACTCATCAATGATGGCGTTACAGACTTCTCTCACCACTAGTGAAATGGTGTTGTGGGGGACCCTCCAAGCAAACTTTAACGAGGCATACTTGTTCCCTGAGGCTAGATGACGCAAAGTCAGGGCTAGCTTCAAACCAGGATCAATAGGCTCCCTGTACCACGTATGCTGCTTGGTTATCCTTGGGCCCACTCTTTCAAGCAGCTCATCAAACATTTCTGGGGGCATGCGAAGGAAGTTAATGAATGATGCAGGGTCCTCATTACGGAGTTCAACCATAAGCTGATCATACAAGCCATACTCCCGTCGCCTCCCAATCCATGGTCTGACCCAGTGTCTCCTATGTTGACCTCTTATCCTACGGGTCCCATTGACCCGCAACAGGTACAAAGCCAAGTCAATGAGATTGTTTTGATGTTGTAAGACAGCTATTTGATACTTTCTTCGCAGCCTTTCAGTGTCCTCCATGGTGGTTTTAACAAAACTGATTATTTGCTCTCCCACTCCCAAAATATATAGGTGAGCCATAAAACGCCTTCGGGTACGCTTTTTGTGCGTTCAGTGCGTCCTTAACACGTCGAGAAAGTCCCAGGGTCGTCGGGCAAACGTTGAACCCGTCGGTGAACGTTGCGGGAACGCCCGAAATAAGTTACAGATAAGCTGGAAGTACGTTACATGTAGGTTAGAAATAAGTTACACGTACGCAGTAGGTTGCCGACGTCCTTTAAATTATGAGTTACGTTGGTTTAACGTGCTTGAACTTATCATAACTTACCCACCGCGTGTATCTAACGTATGACTAACGTATAATCAATACGCCGGTATAAGTCGTAAAATTTTGTGCATGCACAAAATTTTACGACGTATATGGCGTATGGCAGCGTGTATTAGCGTGCGCATAACTTGTTTAAAACGTACCTATTACTTACTCGACTTACGCAAACGTGTTTGCCAAAATTCTCATACGTCGGCATACGCTGGTGCTACACGCTGTAGTGTGACAGGGCCTTTATATAACAGGGTGTTCAATTGTTTTAAACAACATGTTTACTATGTTTCCATAAATAGCTTTATTTACTATGTTTCCAAAAATAACTTTCTGGAATGTTCAACATGTTTACAATAACATGATGTTTATGTCCTTGATTCTGGACTGGGTTATTTTTGGCATGTCATGGAAGATTTAGAAGTTTCCTGAAGGAACCTAGAAAATAAGAGATGCTTGTAGTAAATTCTTTTTATAGAACGTTCTCTGATATTATATAAGGAGAGAAGAATTTCATCTGGGCATCTTTGTATACTTTCACTGGAAATTATTCTATACTGGATTACTTTAATATTTTATTCATTCTGGACTTATATTCTGAATTCAGGAACTTTAAATTGTGGGATCAGAAACTGATATTCAAAGGATTTGTTTTATAAATTCTCCTGGATTATTTTTGAGGGACTTTGTGACATAAACTTGAAAGGTACTGTTCACTTACATTCTTTTGTTTTGAATCTTATCTTATTTTTTGTGAATAAATATTGTTAATAATTTAAAGCTTGTTGCTGGTTTCACTTTCATTTCTTTCTCGATACGCCTGGCTCGTAACAATATTCATTAGAAGACAAAATTTCATGCTCAGCTGAGCAAGAAAAAAGTTTTATAACCTTGGTCCTTAAGCATATAAAGTGGGCCTAAAACAAGCAGTCTGACCGGGGTCTACACTGCTTGCCATTCTGTCAGCATTTCTTAAAGAAATCACCAGGCAGTGAAATGGACTTCTTCAAATTTTGGGTTTAACATGATAATTTAAGCTACAATGTCCAACTATTTAGGATAATAACAGTTATCTGATCAGGGTCTCTGCTCATTACTAAACAAAGGGTCTTTTAAGTAAAAGCAAGGAATCTTATCAAGTTGTATGAGTGTGCAGCCTAATTAAGATACATATGTTGTTAACTACCCTAAATGCCGAGTAAACAATATAGATCATGTCAAACTGCTCCAAAAGTTTTATTTGATCAGTGTGTACACAGTGTGTACACTGTTTGCTCTTCAATAAGCATGTTTAAGATTCATTCCCTAATAGTCAAATGGACTGTTCACACTTTAACTTAAAGTGAATAGATAAACTTGATAGATTGTTTGCCATTCTTAAAAGGGAGACAATTGTGACTTTCTGCTTGCATTTCTGCACACCAAAAAGAGGTCTACTGTAAAAAGAAAGAGTTTTTCCTTTAAGAATAGACTGGGTCTACTCTAAAAGCTAAGAATTTGCTCCCATGGGGAGCAAATTCTTAGTTTTTAGAGTAGACCCAGTCTATTTTCTTTCAGAATAGACTCCTTTTCAAAAGTGGGGCAAAACAATTTTGAAAGGGTTGCTTCCTCTGAAAGTGTATGCACTCCCCTTAAGTACTATGGTGACATCGAGGTGTCTAAATATGGCTCTTTTAGTACTCATGACCACCATTTTAATCCTTGCAAATCTCAGGTAAAATACGAAGTTTACTTCTTTATAAAACATTTTTTTTTTTTTGTGCAGATTTTACTGGACATCTGAGACAACTTCATCCAAAATCACAGAAGATACAATATCTGGATCATCTCATCAGGTTCTACACAGCAATTCTGTTTGTGGTTTTTGTCAACTGTCAATCCCTTCTTTTTGAAATAATGGACAAGTCAAAATTTAGTGACGGAAGACTCTATTTTAGACATTTAGGATGCAAAAATAGAGGTTAACACAACTTTTCCATGACCTGACTGCTAGTGTGATGTTTTGACTATCTTGTCTCATCCATACCTCCTAATTACAAGTTGGTATTTCATCTCTCATACCTCTAGATAAGGCACAAGTTTTCTACTGAAAAATACTGATATTTTTCTTATTTCTTCACAATATCATATGTTGTGGGTACTCATTAGAAGTGCCTCATAGAGGCACTTCTAATGAGTACCACAATATATGTTTTCATGAAGAAATAAGAAAAATATTATGCAGAAACCCCTTCTTAACTCGAGCTATATTCTCTGTATCATTACATCAGGTTAACACAACCAGTTTGATGGTAATTACCATCTATGAATGAGAACAGGTCAAAACCATCAGATTTTCAACAAAGTTAGAGCAGCCAGTAACAGACACAAGCTGATTAGGTTTCAAACATAAAAAGTTTAAAGGCTTAGCTAGGACTGATATTTCAGACAATTTAATGCTTAGCATGTGGAGTAAAAATTTCAGCAGACAATTAATATTTTGAAATATTTATCTTATTTTCCCAGAAAACAGGGTTTGAAAAATAATGCAAACTGCTCTACCACCTCAACCCTCCCCCTGCCCTAATGAATTTTCATGAAAAGTCAAGCCCTATTTTTCAGGAGAAAAAGTATCATTGATTTGCTCTCTGCAGAATATACCCTGAGAGGGTCACAATAAAGATGAACCAGAGCCATGCTATGTGAAAAATTAAAATTTTATCTTCAAGCTTTATTCATACAACAAAGACACAGATCAGCCAGCCCATCCAAACAGTCTGCTTAGAGCATTCACTGTTCACTCAGTAGAAACCCTCGATGCTGAGGAAGATATCATATGTCTCTACTGATCAGACTCTGGTTTTACTGGCAACATGGATGATTACTGTTTGAAGGTGCTCTGAAGACATTTTTCACATAGGTGTGGCTCAATCCCAATCAAAAAAAAGAAAAAAAAAATACAGTCGAACTGCAACAGCTCAAACACCGATGGCTCATTTACTACGGCTAATTCGAACTCACTTTTGAGTCCCTACGAAATTCTTCCCATAGCTCAAGAAAACAAGTATTACAGGAAATGTTCTTAGTTTATCATGAAATTGTATGTTGTGTGTACTCATTAGAATTGCCTCATCCAGGCAATTCTAATGAGTACACTCAACATACAATTATTGTGTAGAAAATAAAAAAAAAAAGTCACTAAATTAGAGCTATCTGCTTCCTAAACTTGCCCCATGATTAACCCTCAATGGCTCGAACTGCCCATTTCTCGAACGATTTTCTATGGTCCCAAAGATGTTCAAGCCATTGAAGTTTGACTGTACATGGAAAACTGACTGCATTTTGCAAAATTTTCAGATCCTGAATGCCTGTACAAATGAGCTATCCAGTCTGTCTCATACCCCTACTCTTTAAAAAGTCCAAACTTGTATGTAAAATATGCTGACCCCACTAAGACTGCATGGATGTGCAAATTCACAATGCTTTTCACATTATGCCATCAGGTACCATTATATCTGTCACAGAATATTTGAACTTCCTGTATCGTACATCCTAGTTAAGAGGCTGAATTTTATGAAACAGTCATTTAACATTTTTCTCTCTACAAAATGTTCATTTTACAGACCTGCTAGGTAAAAACTTCAGATGACATTTTGAAATATTTCTTTTAAACTTTTCAAGAAAATAGAATGAAATGTCAAACTGTATTTTCTGAGAGAAAAATGAGAAAAAAATACCATCAGTATGTCACCAGTTGAATTTGCAGAGTGCTAAATTTAATAATAACTCATTTCTATATTATGTCTCTTTATAATTATGTACAGTAAATTAAAACCTGACACACATACCTTAGTGAAAAAAATCAAATGTGATTTTAATCACTCTTATTTGAATGGTTTATAAAAAAATCTGTGGAAAGTTTAAAAAAAAATTATTTACCCTAATATTCTCACAGACATGCCTGAGCAAACAGTGTAGTCCCAGATCCAACTACTCCTCAAGCAGCACTTCAATCAGAGTCTACACTACTTGCCATTCTGACAATACCTTTTAAACACATCCCTGTAGGCAGGCAACTTTGAGACAACCTCGCATCACTGTTGATGCAATGTCATGATGTTACATCATGACATTGCATCAACAGTGATGCGAGGTTGTTTATAAACACATGCCTGCTGGGATTACCATGTGGTAAATTGGCCTTGTTCAAATTAAAAAAACCCCAAAACATGCCATATGGAGTTAATGTGTATTTTGGGTAATTATGGTACCAATATTTAATTATTAGCATGCTAGGTAAAATATTCTACAGACGACATTTTGAAATATTTTTCTTATTGCTCCAAGAAAATAGGTTTGGACATTTTATGCAAATTTTCTCCTTTGCATGAACTGTCAAGGCCTATGTTAAGGCTTATTATATTCTGTCCAAAATTTCTGCAAATTGCAAGAAGAGAGAAAGGCGCTGATTACAATACACAGTGAACCCTTGTTACAATGACAGCATTTGTAATTACCAAAGACATTGCCATTAAAATAAATTTGCTGTTGAACAGAATACTTAATGAGCAGACTGATATGTAAGAAAGATCTTGTTTTGTTCTTCTTTCCTTACAGAACATATGTTCTGGATATTTGTTAGAATCACCTCACTGTGGCCGTTCTAACAAATATCCAAAACATATGTTTCTTTAAAGTATTAAATACAACATTCTTGCAAAGTTTGTGACTATTATTGTTACCTCTTAAGCGAAGGTTTCGTGACAGTCAAATTGTCATTGTAATGAATTTTGTCACTGTACTGAGTGTTGGTTTTGTTTGTGTTGAGGTTTTACGGCCCAGTCAACCCAATGGGGTCATGTTGAGCGCGGTCATTTTACCTAACCACACGTTTACTGGGCAGGCTTAGTCCTCCAAGTGGTTAACCAGTATTGTGCACATTCTTTCACCAGAAACTGACAACTGCCCTTCTTGAATCAGCGGAAGGGAGACAATGACCATAGAAAATATTTCATGATCAATCTCCACAAAAGAATGTTGCCGACCTCGGCGGGGGTCGAACCCGCGACCTCCTGATCTCCAGTCGAACATACATCCAAATGAGCCACCGAGGCCGGCCGTGAGTGTTGGTATAAACAGGGTTGTCTGTACGAATATGCAGGCTGCTTTGGGCCTTCATTGTCATATGTATAACCTAAAGACACAGTTATAATCTCTTGGTATGGCTCAAATAAAGAAGCCAAGAGAAGATTTAACCCCCTACCCCCCTCACCCCGATCCCCCAACACCTGCCATCCTGAAATAAAAGTACCATATTTACCCCAAATACCTGAATAACCCTAAGTATTGGGACAGATAGGCCTTTGCAAACAGTGTAGACCCAATCAGAAGATGCAGAACACAGTGTTTGACAAGGGTCTACATTGTTTGCCATACATACAGCAATATTTTAGACAAATCAAGAAGTAGAATGGACTCTTTCAAAATTAAGGACAAGTATGGTGAGACGATAAGGTGTCCCAATACTTAGAGTAAATACAGTATTCAGACAGATCACAAAAAACATACCTGTATAATTTTGACCCCCTTAAACCCCCACTTTTATATACTTTTCAGGGGTTACATTATTTTTTTATTTCTGCTCAAAAACATACATTGTGGGTATATTTGAATAGGCGTGTTTTCATAATGAGAGCATACTTAAATCAGATGTGCTACAACGTCAGAAAATGTACCTTCAGAAATGTGAGCCCAGCGAAGATTCAGACCAGCCTGCACATTCACACAGTGTGATCAGAATTTTCACTAGGCACATTTTGGATAGCCAAGGATGAAAAGTTTCTTCACATGGACAAAGAAGACTCTGATCAGAATGTGCGAATGTGCAGGCTCATTTGAGTCTTTGTTGGGTGCACAAGTCAGACAGTACATGTCTCACCTTTAGATACATTACCAGGTAGTGAAATGGGATGTTTTTTAACCCTAGTCATGCTGAATAAATTAAAATGCCACACCTACTTCCAATTTTCAGCCAATCAGATTACTAGATCCAGGTTGTTGATATAAAATTCACATATTGAATGACAAACAGTGCAGATCCAGATCAGTTGGCTTCTTCAGAAGCCAACTGATCTAGATCTATACTGTTTGCAAAGACAGGGTATATCCGGGTCCAGCAGGACAAGGGTTAAGGTTTAGGACTAGTACCCAAGTTAACTGTAAGATGAGAATCATCTAACACTTAGCACTCTGGGTAAAATTTTCAGCAGAGGACATAGTAAAATATATTTTTTCTTATTTTTCCCAGAAATCAGGTTTTGACATTTTATGCAAATTGTCTCCACTGGAGACAATTTGCATGAAATGTCAAATCCTGTTTTCTGGGAAAAATAAGAAAAATATAACATCAATTTGTCGTCTACTGAATTAGCCCAGAGAGTGGTAAAGGTTAAAGAGAATTCAAATACAGAAAATATTGTGTCATAATATACTAATCTTCACCATGTTGAAATTAAATATTAGCAGAGCACTGTTAACCAATATTTTTTTCTCAGAAATAACACTTGCAACTTCATCTAAATTGTGTCCTTTGAAGAACAAAGAGCAACTCAAAGAAATCTCCCAACCTGTATATTTTCTGGAACAAAATGAGGAGAATCTAGAGAATTCTAAAGAAATGCAAGTGGCCCAGAGTTGTTAAGAAGGAGTAAAGTCAAACCTGTCCTAAAGGCCACCTGTATTGAGCAATCACCCGCCTTTAAAGGTCCCTATTTTAGATTCCATTAAAGGCAAAGAAATGAACATCTACCTGTATTAAGCAAGCACCTTATTAAGCAAGCACCTGTCTTAAGCAACCAGTTATTGGCTTTCCCATAGGTGCTTGCTTAACACAGGTTTGACTGTATTTGACATAATTTGGGATAATTTTCTCCAGTTCTTCATAAAAACAATTATGTTGTGAGTACCCATTTGAAATGCCTCATTGTGGGTACTCAGAAGAAGTGCCTCACAGAGTATGAGTACCCACAACATATGTTTTTACGGAGAAATAAGAAAAATTATCCCAGAATTATCTCAAATATTCCTGTTTAACAAGTTCTCTGCAAACCCCTTTTACCAAGGGGAAAAAAGAAGAAATCACTGATTATCTCTTAATTTTGCCAACAGTATGTTAAAGGTTAATTTATAACTGTCAGCTTTTAAATAGAGACACAAACCATTAACAACTGATACAAAAATAAATTCTTATTTTTGCAAATCATTACATAGAAAAACTCAAAATAAAAAAGTTTGACAGAGGATATGTTATAAAGTACTTTTGCTCATTGTGGTTTATTGGGGTTTGGAGTTAAAAGACTATTAAGGTCCTGTCGAGCTTGTTCATTGTGGTTTATGCAGTTTTGCCATAAACAAGAAATGTCAATAAGCAGTGCTTATAAGATACCCCCGTGCGGAAACCAAAATGTAACAGACGGATGGAAAGACAGATGGACATACCAATGGTTGGACAATATATGAAAATGTGAAAATATGTGAAAATATATCTATCAATCTATCTCTTCATACAGCATACACCCTCAACTGAGAATTATATGACAAGAAACATGCCAACAATAAACCATCTGGGGCCCAGTTTTTAAGATTTAGAGTAGACACCTGTTTCAGAAGGTGCTTTGTATGCAGGTAAACAAATTGAAAATCACAACAGTTGTCCCCCTTGCAGAAAGTCTACAAGAGATTAGTCTCTCATTAACATTACGAAAACACGCCTATTCAAATATATTGAAAATTTCTATCAAAAACTGAAAGTTTTCAGATAAAAATTCAAATATTTTCCAAATTTCTGCTCAAAACATAGATTGTGGGTACTCGTTAGAACCACCTCAATGACGTCTGGATGTGATGATGGGAAATTTTTTAGGAATGAACCTGCTGGAAATGGACACTTTAACCTCCAGATCTGAAGGCCGGCACTCTACCAGCTAGGCCACTTGAACCGGTCATGGGCCTTTGCTGTCCGCATATACCCCCTAGGCACAATTTCATAATGTGCAACTCCTTTATTTTTAATGCTATTGAGCTACTATCTTATTTTGCATGAATTGTTATGACTAAAATGTACATGTACATGAACCAGTGAAGGAAGGGAAAATACAGGTGAATAAGTATCCTTTCCCGCCCACCCCATTCCACCCAATCCCCACTTCACCTGGCTGGGACATTTTGCAGAGGTGGCAAAGATTACCTCTACAGCTTTGTTGCTGGCCACATTTTGAAAAGTTAAAAAATCAAAAACTTTATCCCAGAAATATTTCTCAGAAAAAATATTTAAAATCCTGGGCCTAGTTGTTCAAAGCTAACGACGTCGTTAGTTAACGATTCATTAAAATTTACATCGAGTGATATGCAAATATGCTGAAATTTTTTGCTGAAAAAATGTGAGTAGCTTTTGCAGTGCAAAAGCTACTCACATTTTTTCAGCAAAAAATATCAGAAAATTGTGTATTGAATCTGCTAAAATAGTTAACGAAATGGCCCTTAACGAGCTCGTTAAGCTAACGACGCTTTGAACAACCGGGCCCTGGTAGCTATTCACTTGGTAAGTTTTAAACAACCCTCTAATAATATGGTACGATGACTCTATTGATACCTTTGTCAAGCAAATTTTTACCTGCTTTCTTTACATCACATTGGCATGATTTACAGATGCTGAATTTAAAGGATCTCGTAAAATTAAGTTTTCTTCATCTAATTAGCAGTAAGTCTATAATTAAGTTGAGGCTGGAATTTTTTGGGGAAGTTTGCTGTTGTTTCCAACTACAACTTTGTCGCTGAACATCTTTGACTAAGACCTCATTTTCAAGGCCAGCACAAGACAAATATTGCCAAATCTATGTGGTGGGGACATATTAGTTTCCTTTTATTTGTGAAAAACCTAGTTTTACTTTTCTTCCCAAACCCCACCTGCTCTTTTTATCCAAATAAAAATGTATAGATTATATAGATGATATAAGGTGGTGAAAACAGATGACCAGACAAAATGCATGCAAATGTTGTCCTGTGAAAAATGAGTTAAATAGCAGAGTTTAGAAATCTAGGCAAAGCAATTCAAAGATTTTTGCCCATTGATTTATGGAAGTATATTTACTCTAAAGCTAACTAAGTGTAAGCCTGTTGATTTGGCATTATAGAGGAATACAAAAAGTATCAATACTTTTCTTTTTTTGACAAAGTGCCTTTTCTAAAGCTTGATCATAATGTAAACTGCTCGCAATGATGCCCATTTATTTTTTAGGTAATCAACATTTGTGCTTTCACTAGAAAAGTCAACAGAAATTACACAGGTGATCAAGTCCCTTTTATCCTGATTAAATTTAAATACTGTATCCCCTAGGTTGTACTTTTTCAGGAGTGCTTTATCAGCTGCCGACCAATTTAATGCTTAGCAAGCTGGGTAAATTTGTCCGCAGACAACATTTTGAAATAGTATTCTTATTTTTCAGAAAACACTCTGGGTTTAGTATTTCATGCAAATTGTCTAATTTGCATGAAATGACAAACCCTGTTTTTTTTTCTGGATAAAGTAAGAAAAACATCACCAATTTGTTATCTGCTGAATTTGCCCATGGAGTGTTAAAGGTTAAAATAAAATGAACTAATTGTAGACATTTCACTTTATCAAAATTTATCATTACACTTTCAATATTATCGAAATTCAAAGTCAGAAAGAGAACAAGCAACCAAACCACAATGACACTGTTTTGGGAAAGACTTTTTTTCTGTGCTTAATATAGACAAAATGTTCATTCATAGTTTTTTGAGTTCTTTTGATTCAGTCCCAATGTCACATGGCCACCAATTCCTGACCTTTTTAACCAGAATCATAAATCAACAAGTTTAAACTTTTGCACTCTCCAGGCTAGATTAGCAGGGAACAAAGAAGTAACATTTTTTCTTATTTTTCCAGAAAAGAACTCCTGACAATTTTCATACTGTCTGTAGTGGACACACTCTAATGAAATATCCAGCCTCATATTTTTTTTTGTTTGAAAAATATAGAAAATATTTCAAAATGTTGTCCATAGATGTTCAAATTCAACAAGTTAAAATTTAATTGGGGGTAGTGAACGGTTAAACAGGCTCGCATAATGAATGATTGCTGATATGTAATTTAAAGTAATTCTAATCGTTCAAGTGAGCAGCTCGTTGTTAACATATAAGACTGGGAGCCAGGGAAAAGGTGCCTTAAATATATGTAAAAAAAATGAAGATCCAAACAGGTCTGCACAAATGCACAGTCTGGTCAGCATCTCAACTGCTCACTCTATGAAATCTCTGAGGTCCAAATATTGAAGAGGCAAACAGAAAAGATACAGACCAGACTGCGCAGATGCGCAGTCTGGTCTGTATCTTCTCTGTTTGCATATGCCTGAAGGCCTCTTTTCACTGGTTCCCAGCCCATATATCACAGAATGTTCCTCCCCATGGGAAGATTTATCTCAAGAGCTTCTTTCTCTTTGCTCTTTCAAACTTCAATATTTCGCTAATCAGCAGATTCAAGAACAGATGAAAATATCAATTGTCACTTATCGTAAAAATAAATGGTGCAACTGACCACCACGAATAATACGGTGGGGGCCATCACTAATTGCAAATTACTTAAAGAGTGACCAACCCATGTCGAGTTACTATAATAAAGTATATCATTATCTGACAGGGGTAAAATACCCCCTTCATACCAAGTTCGAAGATTTACTGAGACTCCACATGAAATTAAGAAGACTAGACAAGACACCAGATGGTACTAACTTACCTATCAAATCAATACATCAAAGTGGCGAAACAATCACAATCACCATCTTATGCTGGCATTTCACACCCACATCAATAAAAATATTATCACTTGCTAAATCAAACATTATAAATTAAAAGACAATAGAAATTCTAATATATTGGGCAATATCACGGAACAAGAAACAGCAAGATTTGCCCCATGTAAAGGTCCAAAATTGCAAAGAGAATGACAAGTAAAAAGCAGAAAATATATTTAAGTTTGGCATCTCAAGTAAAATTTCAGCAGAGTACATTTTGATATATTTTTTCAAGAAAACAGGGTTTGACACAATTTACTTTTCTAAGAAAATTACAAAAATATCAATATCAATCTGTTGTTAGCTCTATGCAGATTTAACATCATTTCTAAAATTTAACATCATTTCTAAAATTTAACTAGAACAGTGTTTTCAGAGGAAAATGTATGTCCCCCCAACCAGTTTGAAGTCCAAGGCATCTAATCAGTTCTTGATTCTGTTGTTTTGGTGTGTGGATAGTGTGTGTGTGTGGGTGGGTGGGTGGCTGGGGGTTCAAAAGTCATGACATTTCTTTGTATATGGTCTTACAGTCACTAATTCTAATCAGTTCTTTTCCATGTCCCAACAACATGATATCTGCACAAAATTGTTGGAAATCCAGGCATTCCTTCAGGAAATATGGTGCACACAAGCCAGCATTCTAAGACCTCATGTTCCCTTGAAAATATGATCAAGGTCACAAAAATCTAATCACTTCTTGCCAGGTTCCAACAATATATTTGTGCATGTTAAGTAGAAACTCATTTACCAACATTCTAAGACCTTGTGTGACCTTGAAAATAAGGTCAAGGTAACCAAAATCTAATCTCTTCTTGTCCATGTCCCAACAATATAGCTGTGCAAGTTGGTCAAAATCCATCAATTCCTTCAGGAAATAGTGTGCAGACAAGTCTAACAATCTAAGCCCTCTGAACCTGGAAAATGGGGTCACGGTCACCAAAATCTAATTGGCACTTTTCCCTTACCCAATGATGTATCTGTGTAAGTTTGGTCAAAATCCTTCCATTCATTCAGGAGATAGAGTGCAGATAAAAGGCTACGCCAACGCAGATGCCGACAGGATCAGCATCAAAAACAATGGAATTATCTGGAGCTATGAACATAGTTTTTGTGTGTGTGTGTTTCTGGTTCTGGTTTCTTGAATATCACACTGTACTGCAGACTGTTAGAAATGCAAGGAATTAACAAAGTAAGTTTTCTTTCAAACTTGTTTTTCAGCATAAACATATACTGAAAAGGTTACGCAGAGTGCTTACAAAACGCAACTTTTCTTTGTTTTTCCTTTTGTTACTTCTTCAATTTCAAAGAAAAAAAAAATTGTTTTGGAATGTTAGTGGTTTTAATTATTTACTTTTATCAGATGCATATTGTCACAGTCAACTCTCAACAATGCATTTAACCCTTGTCCTGCTGAACCCGGATATGCCCTGCCTTTGCAAACAGTGTAGATCCAGATCAGTTGGCTTCTTCAGAAGCCAACTGATCTGGATCTGCACTGTTTGTCATTGAGTATTTGAATTTGTATCAACAACCTAGATCAAGTAATCTGATTGGCTGAAAACTAGAAGTGGGTGTGGCAGGTTAAATCTGTGAAATACTATATTTGCCCTAAGTATTTGGACAGACAGGTCTGAGCAAACAGTGTATACCCAGTTCAGTTGAGAATTCAGCATCTGATTAGGGTCTACACTGTTTGTCATTCATCTAGCTGTTTTTAGACACATCAACAGGTAGTACAATTGATGTCCAAATTTTAGGACATGTATGGAAAGGAGTTAAGGTCTCTGGGTATTTAGAGTAAATACAAGTACAGTTCAAGGGCACAAACTCCTAATACGGCAAATTTTCTAAAATTTCAAACGCTTTATTCCATACAATTTTTGGCCTAAAATTTGCTTTTTATGCAGTTGTTACTTAAAATACTCAGTGGATTGGCAAACAGTGTAGACCCTGATCAGACTGCTCCTTCAGGAGCAGTCTGATCTGGGTCTGCACTGTTTGCATAAGTCATTTTTTTTCAGTAGTGTTCAAAATTTTAGGACATTTACCGTAAGTGGATCTCACTATGAGAAAAGGAGTCTTTAAGGCAGACACAAACAGCAAAATTCCATATCAGTTTCCCACCCAATCTGGACCAATTGTTGTTCCTTACAATATTACTCTAAATAGTGTTGGGGTTTAACAACATGTCAACCCTTGTGGGTCATTTTGTGTTGTCTCCCAGAGAAGGGGAGAAAAGAGATAGACGAGAAGAGTAGAGGAGATGAAAGAAAGGGACAAGGAAGAAAGAGGAACAGGAATGAAAGTGAAGAAACAGAAGAAATAAGAACATTCCCCCTTTGCCCTTACCTGTTACAAGGATAGCAAGCCTTGCCCAACTGTAAGTCAGTATCAGCTGGATGCCTCGGTGATGTAAGATACATAATATTTGGAACCTAAACTCCTTAGCATACTTATCATAAAATTTTCACAAGTTTGTTTGCCTATCTGGTGAGGTGTCTAAATTCTTGTTATGAAAATTCAATGGCAAACAGCCTATAAAATGTCGTCTGCTGTAGTTGTGATGAGCACTTCAAGAGTCAAGTCCACTTTTTGTTTGACAAGGCTGATTTAGGATGTTATGCCTTCTGACAAACATGCTCAAAACTTACAACTTATTGCAAATTCTTGCAACATGCACTAGTGCTTAAAATAGTTTAGACAACAAGGTCTTAAACAGCTACTTAATCAGCAATTAAAACTGTCTGTATTTAGCTGCAGAATCTGAAACATACACCACCAGATGTTTACCTTCAGAATCTGTTCAATTAATGTCTAATTCCTCCTGTTTACTTACAAACAAGCAAAGTGCTGGATAAGAATAAGTATCCACTTAATATTTTTTTCTTATTTTTCTATGGAAACTTATGTTGTGGGTACTCATTAGAATGGCCTCCCTTATAATGAGTACTCACAACATCTGTTTTAAAGTCGAAATTACAAAAATATCAGTACTTGTTGGTTGAAAAAAAGCACCTTATCTGGAGCTATGAACAAGTTTTAGAACTAATTTCAAGTGCACAGTTTCTGTGTAGACTGGCTCCAGTCTCCAGTGACTAAATATTTTTCTCATAATCCGGTTTGATAATCCACTAAAATAAAACCAAAAAATATCATGACTATAAAGGCTGGTCACTGACTATAAAGGCTGGTCACTAATGACCAGCCTTTATAGTCATGATATTATTTTGGTTTTATATTAGTGGATTATTAAACAGATTATAAGAAAAAAAACAGTTAGTCACTGGAGACTGGAGCCAGTCTAAGTTTCAGTCTCAAGTAAAAACCAAAAGCTATACAGATATGCAAACAGCAATGGTTCAGATCAGTCTGTACACTAATGCAGTCCGATTAAGGACTTGAATGTAAGCTTACAATGAACACTGAAGTAAGCAAGAAAACAAAACCAGCCCTACCGGTATTCAGACAGTCTGTCTGGGTGATCAGTGTTTCATTTGGACACCAGGTAAGATTTTATCAGATTATCCTAATTTCATAGCTCCATATGAGGCTTTTTTTAACCCATTGTAGACTGAGTGAACTCCTCCACACTATATATTGGAAGAGTCCAATTTCAATTTTAGGTAGGTGAGCTCGAGGCTATGAGATTTAGATATTCCTAGAGAAAAATGGCTGAAGTATTTGCAAACAGTGAAGACCCTGATTAGATGCTGCAGTGGCATCTGCAGTGTCTGATCTGGGTCTGCACTGTTTGCCAATTACCCTTTTAGGGTTCTCCCAACTACAATGGGTTAACCAAAAAGTATTGATATTTTTTCTAATTTCTCTATGAAAATATATATAGTGGGTACTCATTTAAAGTGCCTTGCTGAGGCACTTCTAATAAATACCCACAATATATGTAACCATGGATAAATTACAAACAAGAGGCCCATGGGCCACGGCTCACTCACCTGAGTGAAATAGCCACTGCAGATATGCATTTGTTATGCAACATTTTTTTAATTCTGTCATTGCAACTAATACAAGAATTCCGCGGAAGGTGTCATCGCACCTGCTGGCGCAAAAGTCACAGGAGCTCAATCAGAATGTGGTTATTAAATAAGTTTATTTCATTCTTAGCAGTGCTTACTTGGAAAACTGGGTTGAAAAAAATGTAGACAAGATGCCTAGTGGGGCACATATATTCCAGGCCAGTCCCATTCCCTCTAATGGCTATATCTTCAGCACTGACTTTTCGTATCATACAGCCCAATGATAATGGAACGTTGACGTAAAATGTGTAAAAGTCACTGGAGCATGAAATATAGGTCAAGGTCACGGGTCAAGGTACCTGCTAATTCAGTACATCAAGGAGAAGCACAATGCAAGGTATGGTGGTTGTAGGCCTTATAGTTGAGGAGTTATCAAACATCAACGTAAAATGTGTCAAATATAGGTCAAGGTCACTGGGTCAAGGTACCTGCCAAGCCAGGGCAATGAGGTGAAGCACTATGCAAGGTTTAGTGGTTGTAGGTCTTATATTTGAGGAGATACCGAACATCAATATAAAATGTGTCAAAGTCACTGGAGTGCACAATATAGGTCAAGGTCACCAGGTCAAGGTACCTGTCGAGTCAGTACATCGAGAAGAAGTGCTATATAAGGTTTGGTGGTTGAAGGCCTTACAGTTGAGGACATATGGAAGGGTGACCTAAAAGGTGTAAAAGTCAATGGAGCGTGAAATATAGGTCAAGGTCACCCAGTCAAGGTACCTGCAGAGTCCGTACATTGAGGAGAAGCACTATGCAAGGTTTGATGGTTGTAGGCCTTATAGTTGAGGCGATATTGAACGTTGACATAAAATGTGTAAAAGGCACTGGAGCTCAAAATATAGGTCAAGGTCACCGGGTCAAGATACCTGCCAAGTCAGTACATATAGGAGAAGCACTATGCAAGGTTTGGTGGCTACAGGTCTTACACTTGAGGAGATCTGGAACGTTGATGTAAATTATGTCAAAGTCACTGCAGCCAAAATATAGGTCAAGGTCATCAGATCAAGGTATCTGCTAAGTCAGTACATTGAGGAGAAGCACTTTGCAAGGTTTGATGGTTGTAGGCCTTATAGTTGAGGAGATATCGAACGTCGACGCAAAATATGTCAAAGTCACTGGAGCGCAAAATATAGGTCAAGGTCACCGGGTCAAGGTACCTGCCAAGTCTGTACATCTAGAAGAAGCACTATGCAAGGTTTGATAGTTGTATGCCTTATAGTTGAGAAGATCTGGAATGTCAACGTAAATTGTGTCGAAGTCAATGGAGTGCAAAATATAGGTCAAGGTCACTGGGTCAACATATCTGCCAAGTCAGGAGGTCAGGGAAATGTGTCATGCAAGGAATGATGGTTGTTGTAGAATTGTAGTTGATTAGAATACTAACTTTGACGTAAATGTCGAACTTCGAAATAACAGAACTGTTAAGAGACAGACGGACGGACGAACGGACAGACGAATGGAAAAGCGGGCACCTATGTCGCAAAGTCAGGAGGTCAGGGAGATATTTCATACAAGGTTTGATGGTTGTTTAGTCTTGTAGTTGATTAGAATACTAACTTTGACATAAATGTCGAACTTCGACATAACAGAACTTTTAAGAGACGGACAGACGAACAGACAGACGAATGGAAAAGTGGGCACCTGTGTCGCAAAGTCGGGAGGTCAGGGAGATGTTTCATGCAAGGTTTGATGGTTGTTTAGTCTTGTAGTTGATTAAAATACTAACTTTGACATAAATGTCGAACTTCGACATAAATGTTGACAGACGGACGGACGAATGGACAGATATATGGAAAAGCGGACGCCTATGTTGCAAAGTCAGGAGGTCAGGGAGATGTTTCATGCAAGGTTTGGTGGTTGTTTAGTCTTGTAGTTGATTAGAATACTAACTTTGACATAAATGTCGAACGTCGACATAAATGTTGACGGATGGACGGACGGACGGACAGAAAATCGGACGCCTATATCGCACCCTGCTACAAGCAGGTGCGATAAAAAGGATTATTATTTGAGCAGTTCTTAGTTTTGAAGAAGAAGAATGTGTTTTTTTACACATTCTTCTTCTACAAATTATTATTTTTTGGTTTAGGGGCTAGTTAATGCATTTTAAACAGAATGAACTTCAAAATACCTCATAATTATGTCCAAAATAGCCCAAACATAGACCCTAAACCTTGGATGTTCACCCAGACAGACAGACGAACACTCAAAATTTTGGACGGTATAATACACTTGCCACTTTTTGTGGCAGGGCATGAAAATACAATTTAACCATTTTCCCATTATAAGTCAATGGGAGCGTTCTGTTGCCATGGCAACCAAACCAAGAGGCAGACCACCATAATTTTAGCTATTTTGAATTGCCCTTACCCAAGCAAATTTTGTACCAAATTCAGTGGTTTCGAAGTTGTCATTTGAAAAAGTCCTTTTTCAAAATCGAATGTTGCCATGGCAACCAAACAAACTGGTCGCTGGTCATAAAACACATAAACTGGGTAGACAATCATCAGATGATCATATCTGCCAAATATGGTTCACATTGCTTCAGTGGTTATGGAGAAAATGCAATTTAACCATTTTCTAATTATGAGTCTATGGGAGCTTTCTGTTGCCATGGCAACCAAACCAAGAGCCAGATCACCATAATTTTACCTATATTTAAATCCCTGTACATTCTTACCAAATTAGGGACAAATCGCGTCAATGGCTTTGGAGGAGTTGTCGTTTGAAAGTGTTAATGGACAGACGCACGGGTGAACGCACGGATGACGGACAAAAAGTGATCACTATAGTTCATCCTGAGCATAGCTCAGGTGAGCTAAAAAATATCAATTTGTTAAAAACATTCTCTTATCTGTAAGTATGTATGTAAATTAAGCAAGTCCCTTTCACTACCTGCAAATGCCAAATGTCAGTACTTAAGTAATGCTTATATGACTACCTGTTAACCCATTTCAAACTGAATAGACTCCCCCACACTATATATGGGAAGAGTCCAATTTCAAATTTAGGTATGTCAGGGTATGTAATTTAGATATCCCTAAAGAAAATTGGCTAAACATTTGCAAACAGTGGAGATCCTGATCAGACACCACTTTCTGTGGTGTCTGATCTTGGTCTGCACTGTTTGCTGAATAATCTTTTGTGGGGTCTGTAGACTAGGGTTTATGTATCTAATATGATATAATGAACCATTTAATCCGATTTAGATGATTCTCTGCTATCATTGTATGAACAACAGCTTAATGGCACTGAAGGGAGAATCCGTCATTTTGTGCTGAGTCACTGCAAGCTTGGCACTTGCAATGAATACCAACAAAATCATTAAATTAAGAATTTTTCAATTTGTCATTATTTCCACTGATCTAGTAATATTTAAAGTCTGAAAGACAGGTCTTGCTGATTTATGCAAGTACTTTAAGTGGCTGCGAATTTCAAGAGCATTCAACTGTGGCAACAGAGCACTTTAATAGTACTTTTGCTGAAAGTATTTCAAAAGAATTCCAATATATATTATATCCTTATGTTTCAGCTGCCACTACTTGGCAAGTAGATCTGAAAATGTCACTAAGACATGAAAAATATGTGTCATAACTAATTTTGCTGACAGTTTTCCAGATGTACCAATGAAGTAAGGGGATTGAATACATTTGGTTTGTTTGTTTGTGTTGAGGTTTTATGGCCCAGTCAACCCAATGGGGTCATGTCCAGCGCAGTCAGTTTACCTAACCACACATATACTGGGCAGGCTTAGTCCTCTAAGCGGTTAACCAGCATTGTTGCACATTCTTTTGCCAGAAACTGACAACTGCCCTTCTTGAATCAGCGGAAGGGAGAGAATGACTGTAGAAAATATTTCATGATCAATCTTCACGAAAGAATGTTGCCGACCTCGGCGGGGGTTGAACCCACGACCTCCTGGTCTCCAGTCAGACGGCGCATACATTTGGTACTCTTGCCATATTCTGCCAGATAGGACAATTTTTGTGGCTTCTTGTTTGCTTTGCATCATGCCACATCTCTTCCTAAAAGTGGTCTAATCTATAAGGAAAGAATTTGCTGGGATCAAATGCTTTCCTTACAGAGTAGAACCTTTTTCAGAAGGAGACAAAAAATATTCTGAAGAGTTGCCTCCCTTGAAAGTGTATCAATTCCTCTTCAGTGCCATCACTGGAGATCATTATGGACTATGCCAAGCAATAAGGTGTCTTTGAGGCATGTGCAGACAATGGAAGTCCAGATCAGCCTGAACAACAGAATGACCCTGTATTGGAGAGTTAATGGTTGAATCAAAATTTTCATATGCCCATATACATCTACATATGTATGTCAAAGTTTTGAGTTTGTAAATATACCGTATTCGATCTAATTACCGCACATACCCCTATAAGCGCACAGTCATTCCGTAGATTCAGATTACAGCCAGTGTTTTTTTTTTCTTTACTTCTTTATAAAGGCATATGTTGTGGGTACTCATTTGAATTGCATCGACTTGTCGATGCAATTCAAATGAGTACCCACAACATATGCTTTTAAAAAGAAAATAAAGAAAATCAGGAAAAAAAAATCGCATAATCATCATCAAATGTCCTTTTCTCATCTTTTTATAGTGTATCCTTAATAGGTAGATACATATTTTATCACAAGTGAGTGTTCCCAGTAATTTTGAAAAACTTAAGCGCACAGTGCGGTAATTAGGTCGAATACGGTATACCGTAATAACCCTATGTGTTGGGACAGGCAGGCCTGAGCAAACAGTGTAGACTGACCAGATACCACAGACTGTGGCATCTGATCAAGGTCTGCACTGTTTGCCACTCATCCAGCACCTTTTAGACACATCAACAGATGGATGCACTGATGAATGCATGCATAGAGGTAGGTTGACATGATCTCTGACTTTTTTCCAAAATGTGCAAAGATAAGCACAATTTAACTGCATTAAGTACTGTAATTTTAACATCCTTTATTTAGGTACAAGAATGTTAACCCTTGTCATGCTGAATAAATTAAGATGCCACGCCCACTTCTAAATATCAGCCTATCAGATGCCTTGATCGAGCTTGTTGACATAAATTCATAAAATGAATGGCAAACAGTGCAGATCCAGATCAGTTGGCTTCTTCAGAAGCCAACTGACCTGGATCTACACTGTTTGCAAAGGCAGATATATCCGGGTTCAGCAGGACAAGGGTTAAAGAACAATAAAACAAGCACAAAATAAACAACAAAATTATGTGTCTGGAGTATTTTAGTTAGCACAAAACAAATGCATCTCAGATGAACAGAAAATGAATGACAGATACTTGTATATATAAAAAACAATTTACACAAAATAAGGTATGTAACTCTAGAATTCTTTTTTTATGTAGCCATTACTGATTTAACTCCCTTGTATACAAAAATGCACATATGGTACGGATCATATACTTTATTTACATCATATTTATCTTCAAACTACTATTATCTTAAACAAAAAGCTTTAGCCCTTGGGTTTACGACAATAAGAGTGTATTGAAAATCAAACAAAATAGTTTTTTCACAAGGGGAAATAATTAACACAATTTTCTCAATCATTTTCAAGCATAGCTCTATATGGGGCACTTTATTTTTTATTTCATTTGATTTGTAATATTATGGCCCAGTCCACACTATTAAGGTCAGGTTCAGTCTTTCAGCTAACCTTCTCACACTTTTTCCGGGCAGGCTTAATCCTCTTAATAGCAGTTAACCAGTACTTTGTGCACATACTTTTGCTAAGACCTAGCAATGCCATTCTTTAATAATCAGCTGAGGTGTCAATCTACGATTCCCAGTTGTAAAGAATCCTTAATGGATAGAATGATATGTAAGAAAGACCTTGTTTTATTCTTATTTCCTCATAGAACATATGTTTTGGATATCTGTTAGAATCACCTCACTAGAATCACCTCACTGAGGTGATTCTAACAAATACCCTAAACATATGTTTTTGAAGTTTTAATGCAATATTCTTGTATAAGGTTTTGTGACATTCAAACTGTCATTTTAACAAATTTGTCATTGTATCAATTGTTGGTATAAAGAGGGTTGACTATTAGTATCTACAATTATTTCACCAGTAACAATATAACAAGATTTTATTTTGTCAGCAGAACTAATACACTTCTTATTTCTTCATTAAAGCATCTGTTCAAGGATAAATTCACAAACATAATTCTAATGTGATCCCAGACAAGGTGTTCCTCAGAATAAAATCATACATTCTGGGATCTCACAAGATTTATTTCAGCACTGCAGAGCTCTCACAAACTTAACAATTTGGACTTCTGGATTTCTGGTTTTCAAGAAAACTGCATTCATCTACATAGTGGAATTCTTACATTTTAGCAAAGAAGTCTCACGACTGCTATTTCCAAAATTCCAGTATAGAAGCTCTGATTTCAGTAACAAAGATCTCTGAACATATCAGCTACAAAAAATTAAGGTCTCCCTTCAGTGACATTCTTCTTCAAAAAGTGGTTTTATTCTACTGGCTCAGAAAAACACCAACGTGAGGGCATGCCTAAAATCTACCAATTAAAATAAATCTTTAAATACTATTTGGTGACTTGGGATTCCCCACTAAATATAGTCAACACTCTGGACTGGTTTTGCTGCTTTCTTGGTTCTAGAGAAGATTTTTAAGTGGTTTTACCATACATGGGCATGACAGCCATCTTGGTTACTGGATGGTGAACATTTTAACAAACTTTCTATCCTCTTTCAAAAGAAGACTCCACATAAAGTTTGATGGAAAACTGACCCAGAGATTTCAGAAATGTTGTTTAAAAGTGTGGATGGACAAAGAACAGTCACTGGACGACAGATGAAAGACAGGTTGTGATCACAATAGACCATCCTGAGTCTTCAGGTCTTCCAGCGACCTAAAATATTTACACGACACCCTCTTAACTGGAACTTAAACTATATCCTGTATGGCTTGTTTGATTACCCTGCAGTTTGTCATTTTATTTCAGTCTACAGTCCAACCTGTGCTAGGGACCATCTCTATAAAGCGTTTTCCTGGCTTGAAACACAATTATATGACCCTCCTGTGTATTTTTTAATATAAAATTACCTCTTTTAAGCTTGCAACCACCCAACGCAACCAGCGACAGCTAAAAACGTGACCAGAATGCATAATGTCCCAGCCATAAATGACTGATCACACTTTCCATTACACCGGAGCAATACGCGAAGTATCTTTTTATATTTGCACCAGCGTGCAGAAAAACCTGATTCTATTATTAGTTTAAACTATAGAAATCCCCAGGTTAAAAAAAAAAATATAGCAAGTGTATTTTTCCAATAATAGCCAAAACTGGTTTACATATCTGATACAATTATACCACTGATTATGTATAACTATTGGTAAATAATACTGACCAAGTCCACAAATCATTCTACCGTGAATCAAATTTTAAACAAAGAAATACGAAAGAAAAATGGCAGGGGCACCCAAACCACGTAATTTTAACATTAGAAGAGCGAATGCATGTCTTATAAGATCTGGACAATGGGAAATCGTGTAGGCAGGGGGCGCAGGAACACTCAATTAAAAAGAGAAAACTAGAACTGATCATGGATTATGAAATGAATGACCCGTCCAATCACAAGAGACAAAACCTTTCATATACAATGTCTATGCATGTATATTTGGACAACTACCTTATGGAAATTTTGGCACTTGTATACCATGGCAATGCATAAATGAAATTTTTTAAAATCCTAGCATACGTGGTTCCAAAGACATGAGAGGTCTCAAAAGCATGATATATGGATGGGCAAACGGACAGACGGACAAGCCCAAAGCAACATGCTCTCCCAACTTCTTCCAAGTTGACCTTCAAAAATATCATAAATATCATAACTTTTTGGCTGGAAAAAAATGCTTTACCTGGAGCCATGTCTATCTTTGAAGTACATGCATTCACCTAAGAAAGAAATATTACCAACCTTTAGCCTCAGTTTTGGTCAGTCCTCTATTGTGACCTTGTGCTGAAGAATCTGTAATATCTGTTTCCTCTATATCTTCATCATCTTTCGTTTTTGATGACATTCTTTTGAACGCATCTTCTATATCCTTCCGTCCTGTAACAAATCACATTCTCTCACTTTAACTTGAACAGAAAGACCTTTACTGCTTAGCATGCTTGGTAAAATTGTCAGCAGATGACATTACGAAATATGTTTTCTCATTTTTCCCAGAAAACAAGCTTTGACATTTCATGCAATTGTCTTCTAGACAATTTGTATAAAATATCAAAGCCTATTTTCTGAGAAAAATAAGAAAGATATCACCAACTTGTCATCTGCTGATTTTGTCCACAGATTGGTAAAGGTAAAAGAAAAAAAAATAAGAAAAAAAAAAACAGCATGCATATTCAGTTTTATGATGAACAATGCAGTTCCAAAATTGATAATTCCAAAATTTAAAATTCACTTTTTGCACTGCACTTTCTTTTATTCCAACACTGTTGTAAGTAGCTTAATTTTGTATGACAAGACTTCATTTTTAAACCAAATGAATGTTCCATGGGTTTTTAATTTTGGACAACTTTTTACCTTATTTTAACACCTAACTAGAGCTGATGTTTGTAAAACACTATGCGCCAAACTGCCTGACTCTAACACAGCTTGACTCCAACACTGCTTGACCATGACGGTAACTACAGTACAAATATACAAGATTTAAATGTTATTTTATTAAAAGGGATTTAACTCTAAAATGGGAGATAAGAAAAAAAATTGAGTCACCTATTTTTTTTCATGAGGAATCCATATATGAAATTCCAAAACATGTCTCTAAACTTATGCTATAAACAATAAAGCAACAACATTAAATAGCCAGAAATTGCAAAGGGCCATAACTCCAACACTATTTCATTTAATTGGTTCAAAATTTAATTATGTGATCTCTTCCTCAGTACCAATCAGTAAACCAAATATCAAGGCTCTAGCTCAAATACTTTTTGAGATATTTTGCTAACGAAATTTCAATGTTATTTTATTAGAAGGTAAATAACTCTAAAATGGGAGATAATTCGGATAAGAAAAAATTATGGGTAACCTATTTTTTCATGAGAAATCCATATGTGAAATTTCAAAACATTAGCATACATGATTCTAAACTATAAATGCTATGAAAAAAGATAATACAAGGTAAAAATGGCCCAATCTACAAAGGGCCATAACTCATAAGTATTTTCAGAATTTATTCGAAAGTTAATCAGGTCACCTACTCATCACTACCAATCTATTCATCAAGTTTCAAGGCTCTAGCTTCAATAGTTTTTGAGATATTTTCCTGACAAGGGAAAATGCCCAAATTTACAAAGGGCCATTACTCATGAAATATTTTTCAGAATTTATTCAAAAGTTAATCAGGTTATCTATTCATCATTACCAACCAATTCACCAAGTTTCAAGGCCCTAGCTCCAACAGTTTTTGAGACATTTTGCTGACAAGGTAAAAATGTCCAAAATACAAAGGGCCGTAACTCATGAAGTATTTTTTAGAATTTATTCAAAAGTTAATCAGGTCATCTACTCATCATTACCAATCAATTCACCAAGTTTCAAGGCTCTAGCTCCAACAGTTTTTGAGATATTTTGCTGACAAGGTAAAATGCCCAAAATTATAAAGGGCCACAACTCATGAAGTATTTTTCAGAATTTATTCAAAAGTTAATCAGGTTGTTTATTCATCACTACCAAACTATTCATCAAGTTTCAAGGCTCTAGCTTAAATAGTTTTTGAGATATTTTGCTGACAAGGGAAAATGCCCAAATTTACAAAGGGCCATAACTCATGAAATATTTTTTTAGAATTTATGGAATTTACTCAAAAGTTAATCAGGTCATCTACTCATCATTACCAATCAATTCACCAAGTTTCAAGGCTCTAGCTCCAACAGTTTTTGAGATATTTTGCTGACGTTAAAAATGCCCAAAATTACAAAGGGCCATAACTCATGAAATATTTTTCAGAATTTATTCAAAAGTTAATCAGGTTGTTTACTCATCACTACCAGTCTATTGATCAAGTTTCAAGGTTCTTGCTTCAGTAGTTTTTGAGATATTTTGCTAACAAGATTGCATCCATATTTTTTCAAAGGGCCATAACTCAGGAAAGGGGCATAATCCTGTCGAGAAAAAAAATACATGTCAGCTATTTTTTCATGAGGAATCCATATATGAAATTTCAAAACAGTAGCATGCACGGTTCTTAAGTAATGCTATGCATCAAAACACGTGACCAACGGATGGACCGACGGAAGGACGGTTGGATGGATGGACAGACAAACACCCCAGAAGCAATATGCCCCTCCAACTTCTTCGAAGTTGGGGGCATAAAAATAGCAATCTTGGTAAATCTTTTAACAGAAGACATTACGTTTTCTTATTTTCTCCAGAAAAAAGGGGTTTGACAGGCTTCTAACTTGCCTCAGGATGAACCAAACTCTCTAGGTAAAGATTTCAGCAGATGACATTTGAAATACTTTTGATCTGGGTTGACATTTAATGTAAATTGTCTTCCAAGGAGATAATCTTCATGAAATATCAAAATCTATTTTCTGGAAAAATGGGAGAACAGAACCATCATTTTGTCATCTACTGATTTTGTTATACAATTGCTATTTGTAATGCTTAGCACACAGGGTAAAGTTTTCTGCAGACTACATTTTGAAATATTTTTCTTATTTTTCCCATACTGAAGACAGTTTGCAGGAAATGTCAAATCCTGTTTATGGGAAAAATAAGATGAATATCATTAATTTGTCGTCTGCTGAATCTGCCCATTGCATGACAAGTGTTAATAAAGCACTAATGTATGTGTGTACAAGTATTCATATACAAATCCACAGCACCATTCAGGCAGTTATTTTAAAACCTGTACATGATTTAGTGTAGGTTCAGAGGAGGTAACTGTCAAAGCTGAAAAATGGTCTACTTTAAAAGGAAAGAATTTACTCCCTTGAGCAAATTTAGAGTGAAACAGATTAGGATGAGGGAAAAATGAATGACAGTGCAGGAAAAGAGGAAATACTAACATCTCCACCCCCTCCCCTTCAAACAATGGTAGGAAAGGAAACGTTACTTACTTATATCTTGCTGAAGTACAGGTGTTTTATCTCCTAGTTTTGGAGTCTTTGTCTGTTCATCATTCTCATAAGAAACAAACTGCTCTAGTTCTTTATCAACCTCACTGATTTCTGAAACCATAAACACAAGACAACTCACTGACTTTTCTTCTTAAGTGCAAGCTAAACAACAGCTAGTAAGTCCATGGTATGCCATCGCATATCCTGGCGCCAGCGCCATCGCCTATTTCCCTGCACATCAAAATTCCAAATTTGTTCCTCCAGTCCTCATTCACAGGGCTATTACCTGTGACAGTTTCAAGGTTCTAGCTAAAAATGCATAAGAAGACTTGGGTGACAATCAAAAACAAGAATTCCGCGGAAGGCGTCATCGCACCTGCTGGCGCAAAAGTCACAGGAGCCACAATCAGAATGTGGTTATTAAATAAGTTTATTTCATTCTTAGCAGTGCTTACTTGGAAAATTGGGTTGAAAAAAATGTAGACAAAGTGCCTAGTGGGGCACATATATTCCAGGTCAATCCCATTCCCTCTAATGGCTATATCTTCAGCACTGACTTTTCGTATAATACAGCCCAATGATAATGGAATGTTGACGTAAAATGTGTAAAAGTCACTGGAGCATGAAATATAGGTCAAGGTCACAGGTCAAGGTACCTGCCAATTCAGTACATCAAGGAGAAGCACAATGCAAGGTATGGTGGTTGTAGGCCTTATAGTTGAGGAGTTATCAAACATCAACGTAAAATACGTCAAATATAGGTCAAGGTCACTGGGTCAAGGTACCTAAGCCAGTGCAATGAGGTGAAGCACTATGCAAGGTTTAGTGGTTGTAGGTCTTATATTTGAGGAGATACTGAACATCAATATAAAATGTGTCAAAGTCACTGGAGTGCACAATATAGGTCAAGGTCACCAGGTCAAGGTACCTGTCGAGTCAGTACATCGAGAAGGAGTGCTATATAATGTTTGGTGGTTGAAGGCCTTACAGCTGAGGACATATGGAAGGGTGACGTAAAAGGTGTAAAAGTCAATGGAGCGTGACATATAGGTCAAGGTCACCCAGTCAAGGTACCTGCAGTCCGTACATTGAGGAGAAGCACTATGCAAGGTTTGATGGTTGTAGGCCTTATAGTTGAGGAGATATTGAATGTTGACGTAAAATATATAAAAGGCACTGGAGCGCAAAATATAGGTCAAGGTCACCGGGTCAAGATACCTGCCAAGTCAGTACATATAGGAGAAGCACTATGCAAGGTTTGGTGGCTAGAGGTCTTACACTTGAGGAGATCTGGAACGTTGACGTAAATTATGTCAAAGTCACTGCAGCCAAAATATAGGTCAAGGTCACCAGGTCAAGGTATCTGCTAAGTCAGCACATTGTGGAGAAGCACTTTGCAAGGTTTGATGGTTGTAGGCCTTATAGTTGAGGAGATATCGAACCTCGACGCAAAATATGTCAAAGTCACTGGAGCGCAAAATATAGGCCAAGGTCACCGGGTCAATGTACCTGCCAAGTCTGTACATCTAGGAGAAGCACTATGCAAGGTTTGGTAGCTGTTCACCTTATAGTTGAGAAGATCTGGAACATCAACGTAAATTGTGTCAAAGTCAATGGAGCGCAAAATATAGGTCAAGGTCACCGGGTCAACATATCTGCCAAGTCAGGAGGTCAGGGAGATGTGTCAAGCAAGGTATGATGGTTGTTGTAGAATTGTAGTTGATTAGAATACTAACTTTGACGTAAATGTCGAACTTCGACATAACAGAACTGTTAAGAGACAGACGGATGGACGAACAGACAGATGAATGGAAAAGCGGGCACCTATGTGGCAAAGACAGGACGTCAGGGATATTTTTCATACAAGGTTTGATGGTTGTTTAGTCTTGTAGTTGATTAGAATACTAACTTTGACATAAATGTCGAACTTCGACATAACACAACTGTCAAGAGACGGACAGACGAACAGACAGACGAATGGAAAAGTGGGCACCTATGTCGCAAAGTTGGGAGGTCAGGAAGATGTTTCATGCAAGGTTTGATGGTTGTTTAGTCTTGTAGTTGATTAAAATACTAACTTTGACATAAATGTCGAACTTCAACATAAATGTTGACAGACGGACGGACGAATGGACAGACATACGAAAAAGCGGACGCCTATGTTGCAAAGTCAGGAGGTCAGGAAGATGTTTCATGCAAGGTTTGATGGTTGTTTAGTCTTGTAGTTGATTAGAATACTGACTTTGACATAAATGTCGAACGTCGACATAAATGTTGACGGACGGACGGACAGAAAATCGGACGCCTATATCGCACCCTGCTACAAGCAGGTGCGATCAAAAAGGAGCTAAAAGCCTACTTTTTGACCTCTAGTGACCCCCAGACATGCCCCTGGACAAAATTTTTTGCACCACTGTATTCTATTCTTTATAACTTTTGATTTGATATGCAATATGACTGTTTGTACAAAATGGATTTTTATCCATTAGGGCCACACACACCTGGCCCTGCCCCCAGGGGTCACATCAAAATTCCCAATGTGTTCCTCCAGTCCTCATCTATAGGGCTCATCCATAGGGCTATTACCTGTGACAGTTTCAAGGTTCTAGCTAAAAAAGCCCAAGAGGAGTTTGGTGACAATCAAAAAAAAAAGGACCTAAAAGCCTACTTTTTGACCTCTAGTGACCCCCAGATATGCCCCTGTGGCAAAATTTTTGCACCACTATATTCTACGCTTCATAACCTTCGATTTGATATGCAACATGGCTATGTTTGTATAAAACGAATTTTGGACCTTCAGGGCCACACCCCCCTGGCCCTGCCCCAAGGGGTCATATCAAAGTTCCAAATGTGTTCCTCCAGTCCTCATCCATAGTGCTATCGCCTGTGAACATTTTGAGAATCTAGCTTAAATGGTCTAGGAGCAATGGTGTGACATTACAGACGGACGTACGGACAGACGGCCGGACGGACGGGGGTATAACAATATCCCCGCTTTTTCTTCAAAAAGCCTGGGGATAACAAGAATAACAAAATGAATAAGACTAAAGAATAGGAGGGTATATTTGCTATGACTATCATAGCTCCAGATAAGAGGCTAAGGGAGGTATCCAGACAATAAGAGCAGTATCCAGACAAACAGAGAGTTATCCAGACAATAAGAGCAGTATCCAGATAATAAGAGAGGTATCCAGACAATAAGAGAGGTATCCAGACAATAAGAGCAGTATCCAGACAATAAGAGCAGTATCCAGACAATAAGAGAAGTATCCAGACAATAAGAGCAGTATGCAGACAACAAGAGTGGTATCCAGACAATAAGAGCAGTATCCAGACAATAGGAGTGGTATCTAGACAATAAGAGGGGTATCTAGACTCAAAGAACAGTATCCAGATAATAAAAGCAGTATCCAGACAATAAGAGCAGTATCCAAATAAGTGGTATTCAGACAATAAGAAAGGTATCCAGACAATAATAGTGGTATCCAGACAATAAGAGAGGTATCCAGACAATAAGAGCAGTATCCAGACAATAAGAGCAGTATCCAGACAATAAGAGTGGTATCCAGACAATAAGAGCAGTATCCAGACAATAAGAGTGGTATCAAGACAATAAGTGGTATCCAGACATTAAGAGAGGTACCCAGACAATAAGAGCAGTATCCAGACAATAAGAGAGGGATCCAGACAGTAAGTGGTAGAAGTATCCAGACAATAAGAGCTGAGCTGTATCTAAACAATAAGAGCAGTATCCAGACAATAAGAGCAGTATCAAGACAATGAGAGTGGTATCCAGACAATAAAAGCAGTATTCAGACAATAAGAGGTATCCAGACAATAAGACAGTTATCCAGACAATAGGAGTGGTATCCAGACAATAAGAGTGGTATTCAGACAATAAGAGCGGTATCCTGACAATTAGAGTGGTATCCAGACAATATGACCCAAATCCAGACAAATAAGTGAGGTATCCAGACAATAAGAGAGGTATACAGACAATAATTGTATCCAGATAATAAGAGAGGTATCCCAACAATAAGCGAGGTATCCAAACAATAAGAGCAGTAGCCAGACAATTAGTGGTATCCAGACAATAAGAGAGGCATCAGGACAATAAGAGCAATATCCAGACAATAAGAGGTATCCAGACAAAATGACAAGTATCAAGTCAACAAGAGCAGTATCCAGACAATAACAGCTGTATTTAGACAATAAGAGCAGTATCCAGACAATAAGAGAGGTATCCAGACAATAAGAATGACATCCAGACAATAAGAGTGATATCCAGACAATAAGAGTGATATCCAGACAATAAGAGGTATCCAGACAATATCAGTGGTATCCAGACAATAAGAGCAGTATTCAGACAATAAGAGCAGTATCCAAACTATAAGAGTGGTATCCAGACAATAAGAGTGGTATCCAGACAATAAGAAGTATCCAGACAATAAGAGAGGTATCCAGACAATAAGAGCAGTATCCAGACAATAACAGTGGTATCCAGACAATAATAACAGTGATATCCAGACAATAAGAGGTATCCAGACAATAAAAGCAGTGTCCAAACAATAAGAGCAGTATCCAGATGAGCCATATCCAATCAATAAGAGTGGTATCCAGACAATAAGGGTGGTATCTAGACAATAAGAGTAGTATCCAAACAATAAGAGAGGTATCCAGACAATAAGAGTGGTATCCAGACAATATTTTTCTATTTCTCCACAAACATATGTTGTAGGGGTTCATTAGAAGTGTCGCAATGAGGATATTCTAATAAGTACCAGCAACATGTTTTTGTAGAGAAAACAAGTAAAATGAAGTTTTTTAAAAGTAAAACATATGTTAACGAGTAATACTTAACCTATAGATAATGTGCTATTCTCTTCTGTTTTCACACCTTCCACAGAAAAAAACGACCTTTCAGTCGTTAATTAAAGTCTTAAACCAGAAGGTCCCTTAGGCAGTTACCTGTGTGACGTAACTCTTCCCGCTCAATTGACCACGTGTCAGTTTCTTTTATGTGTAAAACAATAGACACAATTAGGAGAGATAAGCGAGGGTGGGCGGAGGGAGACAATTGATTATCTATAGGTTAAGTATTACTCGTTAAAATATGTTTTACTTTTAAAAAACTTCATTTTAACTTCATAATACATTAACCTATAGATAATGTGCTAGAATTTGCAGAACAGGAGGGAGGTGCTCTCCTAATTCTAACACCAATAATATCTCACCACTTCTGGTTAAGACTCAGGAAACTCAAAGGAATCAGATACATTCTAATTCTATATTTAATAGAAAGAATGATCTAGATTCACAAAATAGCATATCTTTAAGGTGTTATGATCTAACAACCTTATATATATTAGTAGACTCTAGAGGAAGCCAGTTCTTAAGTCTCAGAGACCTAACATTGGACCCCCCCCCCAACCCCCCCCCCTTCTTTTTTTCTTTTTGGGAAACAACAATTGGCTTCAAAAAGAAAAGGGAGTCATTGAGACATAACATAAATATTCCATCGCAAAGTAAGCTAGGAATATAGAAATATTTTCAAAACAAAATTTGTAAAACAAAAAGCCAAGACCATATACTGTAAGTAGTCTATGTAGGGTCTTGAATAAATAAGGAAAAGTCTACTCGGTGGAGTTTCCTATAGATAACTGACATATGTAGATATTTTGGATAAAATTCTAGATATGTGAAGCTATGTAATTGTAATAGTCTAAGCTATTAGAATTATAAACTAATTAGATTCTGTTAATTGGAGCGACAGGACAGTTTCCGATGAACAGACACAGACTTAAAATAACCATAATATGTAATTATTTCCCTTTGATCAAATTAAAGAAGGGGAGATAATAAAAGTAGATGGAGTTAACTTAACTATCACTAAGTTATCCATCAGAAGAAAAAAGGTATAGACAAACATAATGGTTAAAACTATTGCTAGACTAATTGTATTACGAATTTTTAGTCAAGCAATAAAATAATACAGAGTTTGCATATAACTGCTGGGAAGAAAAAAACAACCTAAACCATTGATAATTAGTTTTGTCATAGACATATAAAAGCGTTTGATGTCCTGACAAAAAAATAAAGAATAAACTGTCAACATCATAACTTAAGAGTTTGACAGAGAATAAGAGAGATAAGAATAAGGTTGATCGCAGCAAACTGTATGACAGTCATAGTTTGGCTAAATCTTACCGTATTGATAAGATTAAGCAATAATAAATAAGCTGGATAGAATCTTTCTATACCAGAAGATTGCCATGAAAAGTACTCCTGAGTAAATAGTCATGGAAATCAAGAAATGTTAAAAAATCCACTTTGATACGAATCAAAATGTTCATAAAAAGAGAAGGACTCAGAGAAAAAGTAATAGTGTGATAATCTCTGAAGAAAGATTATACAATAATACTGATTAATAATCTCAAAAAACACTTAATTTATAAGTTAAGAGATAGTATTACTATTCTATACGCATATTTTAGAATAGTAAGAAATATATTAATACTAAATTAAAATTATACTACTGAACAAAATTCCCGCTATAAATAATAGGTTAAGCATAACTATTTATTAAGCAAGGAATTATTAAACATATAACTCTCTATAAAATTACTGCCCGGAAATTTTATAGATAAACATTCAATCAAATTTTTAGAATTGAATATTAATAGAATAAAATCTATGTCTGCATAATTGGTAATTCCTGAAATATCAAATTACGTACTCGCAAATGTGTTCAGGAAGAAAAAATACATATATATACTCTCGAGATCTATGTGTAAACCATAGAGAGTAATAATATTATTACCGCGATCCCTGACGGAAGGGTAAAAACATGTATATGAAAGAGATAATAATTAATTTAACGTCATATAGGTTTAAGATAAAATTTGTTTAATCTTTAACCAATATACAGCAACAGTGACTCGATATTCTGTATTCGTACGTAGAAAAGGAGTACTTAGTCATTAGAATTTTGTATGATTGAAATAGAGATGGGATCTAAAAGGATGTATCTCCATGAACTGAATCTAAGGATAATATCCATTCTAAAAACCTAGGGCTTGTTTTAGGCTTAGTTTAACAAGCGTAGAATTAAATTATTTCCAAGTATTCATGAAGTCGTTATGCTCTGAATACTGAGAAAAATGTTAAAATATTGTTTAGGAAATAAAAAAGTGACTGTTCCACAATGTTAGCTAGATTTAAACCTGGAACGTAGCGAGAAGGTCAATCTAATTTAAAAGTAGGATGAGAAAGATAAATAATGAAGATAGATATATAAATATCGGAATAATATATTATCTCCAACAATTATCAAATAATCTGAATGTTTAAAAGCATAAATACTACTCGAAAGTTTATTTACCGAATGTATAATCGGAGAAAACTTTCAGTATGTTCAAAAACGTATCACAAAAGTAAGATCTGACCAGGAACGTAGGTGCAGCACTTACTAAGTTGTGAAGTTAATATAAACATATTTTATATTATAAATTGAAGCAGTGCATTTCAAAATCATCGACATCTTGAAATGACTTATTGTGTGGAAAAATAAATAAATATCCAGTTTCGTAAAAGATATTTATCTATATATATAGACCATTTTTGATGCGGACTGGAAATCAAGATATTAATCTTTGCATTATTCGCAAACTGAACTTGAACTCTTAGCGAGAATTACTATGATCCCTTTAACGAATGTAAACATAAAGGAGGGGTAAAGAGATAATTAAGAGTGTCTTAATTCTTTACCAGCTCGTAATTAAGGATGTTTTCCCTTTTGTCTAAGGCTAGACTATAGATTGATTAATATAAATATAATAATATCTGCTATTATGAGGTAAACTCTCGTTAATTAACCTCTAAGCATATATCAAAAATATATATCAACATAATCTAGAGCTTCGGTAAGTTTAGAGGAAGGAAATGATTGACTTTGGCAGTTTCTGAATAGTTACAAAGTCAATAAAACAAAATATCAAAAGGAAAGTATTGTATATAAAATCTAATTTAGGCAGTAATAATCTGTCACGTACTGAATAATTAATGCCTTTACTAAATATGTATCCATTGTCAATACCCAAGTGCAAGAAAATTTTGATTGACATGGACTCTAGTTATAAATAAAATATTAGAGGTATAGAGCTAGTCGAAGCAAAACTATTCCTCAATAAGATAAAGTAGACCTATAATATACGAGGATTAATTGGGTCTAGAAATTATAATCATGATAAAATTATTATTCCAATATGAAGAATCTTCGGCGTAATAGATTCTTACTGAGGCAAAAATATCTGGTATATTGCTATCGTAGTCTTAAATGATCCAGAAGAAAAAATAAAACAGGCAAAGTAAAGAACGTATCAAATTATATCTATGCCTAAATATAAGATTTTTTTCTTATTATTTTATAGCAGAGTTTAGACAGAGCAAGACTGACCTAGACTCTTATATAATCAATCAAAAGATAGTATAAAATAGAATAATAGCTTATCGGATCAACTATTTTCCATGTAGAAAAGGCAAAAGGAAAATATGTACCTCAACTAGAATTTTAAATCGTAGTAATCTAGAGAGGTAGCGAATAAATAAATAAACTGTTAATTTATTTATCTGGTTGGTGTAAATTTCCGATACCTTAAGAATGAAAAATTAATAGAAAGTAGAAAAGATCAATTGCTACTTTCTTGTCAATTTACTCCTTAGATTACATGCTGATTACATATCGGAGCATGTAGAAGAAAAACAGGGGAGGAAAGAAGAAAATTTTTTAGATTTCGTGTATATTTTTCTTCTTATAAATAACGATAGTTTTATAGTTCACCTTTGCCCTAGAGCCGAATAAGGTGAATATGTAAGAAGTTAATCTCTTTGTAGCGAATAAAAGAGATATAATTATAGCTGGAAGTATCTTCTACACTTAGTGAATGAATTGCGAATTTGATCGTAACCGATAATTCTTAATTCATTTTCAATAATAAATATATATATAGAATTTAAGTCAAGTTCAAAAGTGACTGGACAGAATTCAACAATATAAATGGCTACTAGGTATTAGAACCCATCGCTGTCATTCAATAACCTATAATCCAAGACTATACATGTCTATGATAGTGGTTATTAAATAAATATATGTTGAGCGAGTACTAGTGACTACTACTCGGACACTAGTAATCCGACACAAAGTCTACGAAACTACTGCCTGGTGGAATTTCGTTAGAATGACCTGGCACTACTCTACGAAGTGCCTCCCGATGAAATTTTCTTTTTCGTTAGAGCCGGAATTTAACTGCTTCTAGCGAATTAAAGAGATAAAACATCATTTGAATGACCTGGCACTAGTCTACGAACTGCTGCCCGGTAAGAATTTTGTTATAGTCGGAAGTTTAACTCTTTCTAGTGGATAAAAGAGATAAAACATAAGTTAATTTAAAATATTAATGGAGTTACACACCCATAATAAGTCAATGGAATATTAAAGATTCTAGTCTGATTTGGGAAAGACTGTACAGAATTTTTTGTATAAAAAGTTATTATGTATTTCACTTAATAACCTATATCCACTGACTTAAACGTGAATGGAGCTCTATGAACGATAATAGATTGTTCGGGAATTAGTGATCATTATTTTGACACTAGTTACCCGACACAATGACCGGACACTAGTATTCGTAACTGTTGCCCGGTAAAGTTACAAGTAATTTGACAAACTGATCGGATAGTAGTATTCGTAACTCTAGTCCAATGAAAAAGGGAGATTATATATGAAAACTGAGCGGGCACAAGTATTTGAAACTTTTTCCCGAAGATAATTAATTATTAGGCAAAAATTGACCAGACACTTTCTGTAAAAGTTTGCCTGGTGAAAAATCAGAAATAATATAATAATATGACCTGGTATAAGTATCAGAAATATTACTGATACTTTGCCCAGTGAAAATTTTTTTTTAAATAATTAGATATAATGACCGGAAGTTAGTATACGTGACTATTTTGTCCGGTGAAATATGTCAAAAACTAAGTCTTTCCAGAAAATAATTAAATTATTGACTGGAGACTAGTTGACTGGTGCCTGGTTGATCGGTGACTGGTGACTGGTGACTGGGTGACTGGTGACTGGGTGACTGGTGACTGGTGACTGGTGCCTGGTTGACTGGCACCTGGATGACTGGTGACTGGTGCCTGGTTGACTGGCACCTGATTGACTGGCGACTGGTAAAGCTGATTGACTGGTGCCTGGTTGACTGGTGACTGGTGACTGGATGACTGGTGACTGGTGACTGGTGGACTTAGACTTTATCGGATACTAAGAACCCAAAGATGCCACCTTGATGGGTCTTACCCCGGCAGTATAGCCATATGGGGTGGTGTCCCATCAGTAAAGAATTGTCTTATAACCCATCAAGGGTTGACAAGTTCTTTACAATCAGCTTCTCCACCATGAGAATCTTTAGCCAACTGAAGATCTCTGCAAACAAAAGTCCAGGAAAAACATATCGTAATTGCTGAATAACCTGGAACGAAAAGAACAAAAATATTCTGCATATATAAAACACGACTATCGAACCGATCGTGCACGAGCGTTGTGCCGAATAGCGAGAGTCGCGAAAAACGCATGTGGAAAAAGACCAGTCAAAAAAACATGAAATCGAAAATTGAAAATTTTAAATAATAACACAGAAAGTGAAAGGAGTGATAAATAAACAAAAGAAACACAAGGATACATAAATTTATCCGTGAGGAAAGAAATAATCCAAATTTCTATCACAGGTAAATAATCCTTGTTGAATTTCTTTGTCCACAGAAAAGAAACTGGCACGTGGTCAATTGAGCGGGAAGAGTTACGTCACACAGGTAACTGCCTAAGGGACCTTCTGGTTTAAGACTTTAATTAACGACTGAAAGGTCGTTTTTTCTGTGGAAGGTGTGAAAACAGAAGAGAATAGCACATTATCTATAGGTTAATGTATTATGAAGTTAAAATATCAGGGCCCAGTTGTTCAAAGCATTGATAGCTTAACAAACTCATTAATGACAAATTCGTTTACTTTTGTAGCTAAGGTATTTTCAACAAGAGCTGTCAGAGGATCTGACTATAGCCCCACTGCAGTGCTATCAGAGGAGAATTACCCATAGTGTTGAAATATTTTTCATACATGCTTGCCAGATACACCACTGTAGGACATGGTAACATGGAAACGTAAAACCTATCAAGGGATTTAACTCCATGAGTTATATGCCCTTGGCCCTGATTCTAGTATACATGATACATCAACCCACTCAACATGTGTGTACTAGGTTTCAACTTTGTTACCCTTTCAGTTCTTGAGAAAAGTGCGACAAAATTTTTTCATTACTGGAAATTTGTAAAACCTATCAAGTGATGTAACTCCAAGAGTTATAGGCCCTTGGCCCTGATTCTGGTATACACGATACAACAGCCCAAGAGTTATAAGCCCATGGCCCTGATTCTGGTATACACGATACAACAGCCCACTGCCATGTGCATACCAAGTTTCAACTTTAGAACTTTCATGGCTCCCGAAAAATCTGTGATGATTTTTTTTTACATTTTATGGCAAATTGTAAAACCTATCTAGGGATTTAACTCCATAAGTTATTGGCTGAGCCTGGAATACACAATACATCAGCACACTGTCCATGCGTGTACCAGGTTTCCAACTTTGTAACCCTTACAGTTCCTGAGAAAAGTGTGACAAAAATTTTTCTTTAATAGCAAAATTGTAAAACATATCAAGGGATATAACTCCATGAGTTATAAGCCCTTGGCCCTGATTCTGGTATATACAAACATCAGCCCACTGTCCATGTGCACCAAGTTCCAACTTTACAGCTTTGTTAGTTCCTGAGAAACCTATAATGAAAATTTTTCATTGATGGTAAATTGTAACACCTATCAATTTTCCATTTATGGCAAATTATGGTAAAACCTATCACAGGATTTAACTCCAAAAGTTATGGGCCCTTGGCCCTGATTCCGATACACACAATACATCAACCCACTGTCCACGTGTGTACCAGGTTTCAACTTTGTAACTCTTACAGTTCTTGAGAAAAGTGTGACAAAAATTTTTCATTAATGGCAAACTGTAAAACCTATCAAGGGATGTTACTCCAAGAGTTATAAGCTCTTGGCCCTAAATCTGGTATACACGATACATCAGCCCATTGTCCATGTTTGTACCAAGTTTCAACTTTACAACTTTCATAGTTCCTGAGAAATCTGTAACGAAAATTTTTCATTAATGGTAAATCGTAAAACCTATCAAAGGATGTAATCCCAGAGTTATGGGTCCTTGCCCGATTCCAGTATACACAATACATCAACCCACTGGGTATGTGTTTACCAAGTTTCAACTTTGTAACCCTTACAGTTCTTGAGCAAAGTGCGATGAAAATTTATCTGATAATTAGACAGAAGGAAGGAATGATGGATAGAATGATGGAAGGAATGATGGAAGGAATGACAGAAGGACAAGGCAAATCCAGTATAGCCATTTTTGCTGCAAAAAATGTGAGTAGCAAAAGCTACTTACACTTTTCAGAAAAAAATTATCAATGTATTTGCCATATTTAAATCTAGAAATTTTGACGTCATGTTAGCTAACAACTTGTTAAATTTTGAACAACTGGGACCAGTACTTTTTGGTTGAAAATGCACCTGATCTGGAGATATGGGCTATAATTAAATAATGTTTTAGTGAAATTTCAGGGCTTTTCAAATGAGCTTCCCAAAACAACTGTTTTTCTTTCTTCTTTCTAAACTGTTCTAGTTAAATACATATACATAAATGGCAGTTAAGTTTTGAAACATTTCACATTTCTAACATGTAAAGAACTGAAGGTTATGATGGTAGTTGGTATTCAAAATTATTAAAGTCATACAGAGACAAAGGAAAGGTCATAAAGAAAGGCTCTGCTACAGCCATGAGATGAATTCTGCCTCCAGCAGGATTCAAACCTGACAACAGGTGATCCAAATTCAGGAGTACTAACAACTTTGCCACACAGATGTTGCTGAACTAAATATTATAAAGGGTTCTTAAATTTTACTATAAATGCTACTAATATGACTTTCTATGACAGGAGCATTTTAACCCTTGTCATGCTGAATAAATTGAGATGCCACACCCACTTCTAATTGTTAGCCGATCAGATTACCTGATCTAGGTTGTTGTTAGAAATTCACATATTAAATGACAGACAGAGCAGATCCATATCAGTTCAGAAGCTAACTGATCTGGAGCTAAACTGTTTGCAAAGGCAGGGCATAATCAGGTTTAGCAGGACCAGGGCTAGTTGAAAAAAGACAAAAAAAAAAAAAAAAATTAAAAACCTACCTTGTTCTGTTTTATCTAGTTTCTTCATGAGTGTTTCAAGAGTTGATGATAACTGTTTAAATGCTGCCTTTTTATCCATACCAGCTTCACCATCTTCTTCTGATAACTCATCTTGGGCCTAGGGACAAAAATATGAACCAAAGTCAGCACATGACAAATGAGTGATATTTCGCCACACCCACACCCCTACCCTCCATCCCCTGAAAACAGAGACCGAAATTCATTAAAACTGTCTCCAAATGAAAACATCTGAATGAAATGTCAAGTGCTATTTTTTTTTTTTTTAAAGTTTTGAGCTGCACCATGAAAAAACAGGTTTTTGGAACATATGTTCAAATCAGAAATCAGGGACTTCACTGTCTGCTTACAGAATCATTGGATACCGAGGTGCCTCTTACGAGTACCCACAACATATGTTTTCATAAAGTAAGAAAAATATGAATACTTTTTGGATGAAAAAAGTGCCTCATCTAGAGCTATGTTTTTTTTTGGTCTGTTTTGATGAGGTAATTCTAACCCTAGTCCTGCTGAACCTGGATATATCCTGCCTTTGCAAACAGTGTAGATCCAGATCAGTTGGCTTCTGAAGAAGCCAACTGATCTGGATCCGCACTGTTTGCCATTCAGAATGTGAATTTATATTAATAATCTGGATTGAGTAATCTGTTTGGCTGACAATTACAAATAGGTGTGGCATCTGATATTTTCAGCATGAGAAGTGTTAATATTGTCTTTTTTTATTTCTAGAGCTATGGCAGGCTCACAATAACTGAGCACTCTTTGGTAGTAAGTTACTCACCTCTTTGAAAATATCATCAAACTGTTGCTCCATGGAGCTCCTTACTTTCTGTTTAAGAGCTGCTAACTTCTCCCGTCTACTCTTGTACCTCTCTTTGATTGATTTTATTTCTGAAACACAAATAAACATCAGTATTAAACCTCCCTCACTAACCAGAAAGTTGCTTGTTTCCCAATATAAAATACTACCATAAAAATACAGTAAATCACTCTTGCAGAAAATAACATCTTCCATATTTGGAAAATGGGAATTCAATACATGTATGTGTTAATTTTTTTGCTGTTTTTTGTTGTTGTTTTATTTTTCGTTTCAGTTTTCTTGTCGCTTTCAAATATGAATTTCCTCTGCCAACAGTGCAGTACATATATAACCTTTGTACTTTGTAACTGTTTAAAATTTTCAAGCACAATCTAAAAGTGTAAAAGCATCAAAATTTGATACTCTTACTGTTATAAGCCCTTGGCCCTGATTCTAGTATACACAATACATCAACCCACTGGGTATGTGTGTACCAAGTTTCAACTTTGTAACCATTACAGTTCTTGAGAAAAGTGCAATGAAAATTTATCTGAGAATTAGACAGAAGGAAGGAATGACGGACAGAATGATGGAAGGAATGATCTGTGTTTACACTAAGTAATTGGATAGACAGGCCCAAGCAAACAGGGTAGACCCATACCAGATGCTGCCAAATGTACCAGCGTACAATTAAGACACAATATGCACAAAGGATCCTTCTCACTTACAGTCGAAACTCAATAGCTCGAACACCGATGACTCATTTACCATGGCATATTCAAACTCGTTTTTGAGTCCTTATGAAATTCTTCCAATAGCTCTAGAAAACAAATATTTAAGGAAGTTTTCTTATTTTATCATGAAATTGTATGTTGTGTGTACTCATTAGAATTGCCTTATGGCAATTCTAATGAGTACACTCAACATATCATTATTGTATAGAAAATTGAAAAACTTCCATACCTTTGCTTCCTGACCTAGCATCATGACTGACCTTCACTGGCTTGAACTACCCATGTTTCAAACAAGTGCCCATGGTCCTAAAGACGGTTGAGCCATTGAGGTTTGACTGTATGTGGAAAATGAACGTCACAATCTATGTCTGCAGATGTGCACTCTGAGCTAGGTCTTTGCCATCCAAATGATATGTTCTAGTGAGATAAAAGAATAGCTTTTGCAAATGCAAAAGCTACGCGCATTTTTTTAGCAAAAATATTAGAATATATGCCTAACTATATCGTTAGTTTTGAAAAAACTAGGCCCTGATGTTTTTATTTCTCCATGAAAACAAGTTGTGGGTACTCACCAAAAGACTTAGCTAAGCACTTCTACTCAGTACACCTAAACAAAATACAGTTTTGTGGAGAAATGAGAAAAAAACATGTCTGGATATGTATACTCCTCTTATATGGAGCCTTAGGTACCCAGTGAATCTGTAAAACAGATGATATACCCTGATCAGACTGCAAATATACAAACTGATCTAAGTCCATCACGAGAACATACCTATATAATTTTGACCCCCTTAAACCCCACTTTTATATAGTAAAACTGGGGTTTACAGGGGTATACATTATTTTTCTTATTTCTGCTCAAAACGTAGATTGTGGGTACTCGTTAGAACTGCCTCGGTGAGGCGGTTTTAACGAGTACCCACAATCTATGTTTTGTGCAGAAATATGAAAAATATCTGAGTTTTTTATCTGAAAAGTTTCAGTTTTTTTTGAGATAAAATTTTCTATATATTTGAATAGGCGTGTTTTCGTAATGCTTTACATCTGCATACCCAGTGCAAAACCATATTCACCAAAAGTATACAGACACCTTATCTCCTTACCATACTTTTTACTACCTGATGATGTGTCCAAAATACTACAAGATTGGTAGAAAACAGTGCAGACCCTGATCAGATGCCACACCATATTCAGCGGCATCTGATCTAGAACTAAGCTATTTGCCAGTCTGTCCAAACACTTAGGGTAAAAATATGGTAAATCTCATTGTCATAAATATGACCTCAATCTTACTTTACCTGTTTCTAGCTCTTCAGTGTCCTCATCTTCACCTCTGAAAATAAACATAACCATGAGAAACACAAGTCTTCAGGGAATATGCAAACAGTGACGGCCCAAATCAGCCTGCATATCCACAAGTCCTATCAGGTCCTATGGTACTTGTCAATATTTAATCCCAATATCAAATGATTCTGTGAGTGACAGCAAAGGTCCTGATCTGCTTACCCATGAGTACTCTGTCCTGTCAAGTCCTTTGATTCTTGTCAATACAATCTTCAATATCATATAATTCTATAAGCAGATGGTAAAGACCCTTTTGTGCAGGCTGGGCTGGGCTGGGCATTTCTTATCTAAAAACACCCAAATGACACATTTTCACACAGTGAGGCTCAAATAATATGCAAGCAAAAAAAACTAAAGTTCCAGTTAATCCTGTACTAGGGGTGTATATAGCCATGCAAACTACAATGCTGTCACTTGAAGAGTCTCAATGAAACCAAAACTCTGATTTTTGTTCTTGCTGAACATGACATGCCCTGTCTTAGCAAACAGTGCAGATCCACATCAGTTGGCTTCTTCAGAAGCCAACTGATCTGGATCTGCACTGTTTGTCATTAAATATGTGAATTTCTATCAAAAGCCCGGATCAAGTAATCTGATTTGCTGGAAATTAGAAGTGGGTGTGGCATCTTAATTTATTCAGCATGACAAGTGTTAAATGTGTTGTTTCCAAGGGCATTTTTCACAGATTTTATATTAAATAAACATGTTGTTTTCTTGAATGTTGATCTCAACAAACTAAATTGATACTTAAAGAACAGAGGAACAAAGTTAGAACAATTATTGCTAAATTATTTGCCCAAAGTATGTAGACAGACGGGCCTGTGCAAACAATGTAGACTCAAACTTGACACTACTAAATGCAGCATTTAATCACGGTCTACATTGCTGAACATGGATTCAGCAGATTTGAAACATGTCAAGAGGCAGTGAAATGGACCTACATAAATTTAAGGACAAGTATGGTAAGGTGTCATGGTGCCTGAATATTGTACAGTATTGTTGCTCTAAGATACGAGTGATATGGTGAAGGTACACATCAAAATCACCTCAACCCTTTTTTTTGTCATTTTTTTTGTCATAAAGCATGTATACCAAATTCTCATTACTCATTAAAATGAGGTACTGCTAATGATTTGTCATTTTTGCAAGAAAGAGTATTTTGTGCATATTCAGTGGAATTGAATCTATGAGGCAATTCTAACAAGAAACTGCCAATAAGCATTGCCAATTAGATACCCCCTGCAAGGACAAAATGTATGTGTAGGCCTGGGGTGGTAGTTGTAGAGGTGGCGGGAGGCAAAAAAACAGGATAACAAGTTTAACAAAAAATGACTGGTGTCCCCCTAGCATGTAAATTGGACATTATTTGCCCTGTGCTAAAGTCAAGGTCACCAAAATCTAATCAGCTCAAGCTTGTCTCAGTAATGTATATGTATCCATGCAAGTTTGATAAAAATCTGCCAAACAATTTAAGAGATATAATGCATGCAGGAAACTTTCATCCCAACACTAGCTAATCCTAGAAGGGTCCAGGACAAAAACAGTATGTCCCCCCTCTACCTCTAGACAAGACATAAGTATCTCTGACTATCTGCCTACCAACTTTCTTTTCAGCCTTGTTACACTATAGGTATAGACTAAACATTCTTTTCTTATAAGTACATGTACTTGTTTTTCTCTGGCCAAAATTAAAGGCACCTTCCACCTGACATATGTGATAGACCTGCCCTCAGATTATTCTGACTATTTCTTCAAATCATCATCATCAGCATCATCATCATCATCATCATCCTTCATTTTTCATCTTCAATGTTTGTTTATTTCACAATCACATACACCTATCCCTTGTTATGAAATTCTGAATTTCACAGAAACATAAATTCTTAAACAGATGTTACATATCTTTCCTTTATTTCTTAAATATTATTTTCTCTATTTCATAGTATTGATTCTGTGCATGCACACATATTTACTCTAAACATTCAGAGAGACAGGCCTGAGCCAAGACAGTAGACCCAGATCAGACTTCACAGAATACTGCTTTGGACTAGGATCTAAGACTGTTTGCCACGCATCCAGCAGTTTTTAGACAAACCAATAGGCAGTAAAATGGACATCTTCAATTTAAAAAAAAAAACAAAAAGTATATGGTAAGAATTAAATGTGTCCCAAATAATAGGGTAAATGTGATAATAATCTTATGAGGTGTTTGGAGAAACTGTCAGATTCATTCTTATACTTAACTCACAGGAGAGATTTTAGGTCATCATCTTTTTCCTCCTCTTCTTCAGACTCCTGGCTGTTTTCTTTCACTGGATCAGCTACCTTGACTTTTGTCATCGTTTCCATAGCTTCCTTGAGGAATTCCTTGATATCTTCAGGGCTGTTAATCACTTTAAACTTCACTGACCCTGTATCCCCAGTGTCTGTAAATGATTTAACCATTACCACTTTCTGGACTGATTCAGCAGACGACATTTTGATGATACTTTAGTTATTTTTCCCAGAAAATAGGCAATGACCTTTCATACAAATTGTCTCCTAAGGAGACAATTTGCATGAAACGTCAATGTCTATTTTCTGGGAAAATTAAAAGAAAAAAAAAAATTCAAAATGTCATCTGCTAGAAGTATTACCCAGCATGCTAAGTGAGAAAGGAAACTTAACCCTTGTCCTCTTGAATAACTTAAGATGCCACACCCATTTCTAATCTTTAGCCAATCAGATTACTTGATCCAGATTGTTGATACAAATTCACATACTTAATGACAAACAGTGCAGATCCAGATCAGCTGGCTTCTTCGGAAGCCAGCTGATCTGGCTCTACACTGTTTTCAAAAGCAGGGTATATCCGGGTTCAGTAGGACAAGGGTTAATATAAATGAAGTATTAGAACTGGTAGAATTTTGTTTAGTCAAAATATACTTTCAAGATAAATATTTCCCATATGTACCAGTTAACCCATTGTAGTCGGGTGACCCGTAAAAGGGTAATTGGCAAACAGTGCAGACCCAGATCAGATGCCGCAGAACGTGGTGTCTGATCAGGGTCTCCACTGTTTGCAAATAGTTTAGCCATTTTTCTCTAGGAATATGTAAATCTCATACCTGGACTTATTCCTAAAATTGAAATTGGACTCTTCCTATATATAGTGTGGGTCATTCTATTCAGTATACAATGGATTAATAGCTATATATTTATCTATTCAGTTCCTAAAATTGTTTAACTCGTATAGGTAACTCACAGCTGTTTACCCATTACAGCATTTCTAAAATGCCAATACATGTATAGTAAAAATATTGTTAGTCTCTTTATAATAAAATATAATCAGTGAGCCTTAAGTGTGTTTTAGGGGTGGGAGTCAGCAATAAAATTGCTGTGCTGCATCATTATATATTATTAGTAAAGACACTTAACATGTATTTCATATCGCAATTGTAAAAATCATGAGACTTTACAATTATTTATAATAAAAATTTTGCTGAGAGTGCAACTGGCTGTACTATTATCACTGCCATGGTGTGCATTTGTAGTATTAAGACATCTAAAAGAGCACAATGTTTCTGATGCCATCACGTCATAATAATATCATAAATAACATGGTTGTTCTGCTAAATGTTTCTCAGTGCTTTACAGTCTTTGCAAATATCCCAAAATTAACTGTTTAGTTTAGCTTTAGAATTTCTTTTTGAGACTGGGATGTCATCATGGATGCATAGTGCAGTTGTTCCAATGGACCATTCAAATCAGGGAAGGCCTAGATGGTAAAACTCTCATTGAAATTTCTGAAAGCAGAATCCTGTGTCCCGGGACGCATAAATGGGGGTCCTAAAAATTCCCAAAGCCGAGTCTGCCTGACGCATTTTTTTTTCCTGTGGGACTCCTATAAATTATGATCGGATTACCTGGGTTTGAAATTTAAAGAATGCCAAATGTTATTCACACTGTCCAAAGCATCTTAAAAACAACATTATTCAGCCTCTGGTTATTCACACTTGTGACAGTACTGTTAAAGTTACTTGCTAATCAATCGGTTCTTAAACAGGTGTCGGCTGTTCACACTTCAACTATCATAAACTGGTCAAATAATTAAAGCGTGCGGCTGAGGGTTTAATCTTCAATTACCGGTTACGTAAACAAGCACAACTATCGCTTCACTGGTCATTGGTTAACAGACTGATGTTGGAGGTGTGGGAAAGGACCATTCGAGGCGTTTTCGTAAAGGCTCGATAGATCTAAATTTTTTGATTGGTGGAAGTGTTTTGATTACCCTTTTCAAAAACAAGGTGGGCGGATCGTTGTCTTATTATAAATTCAATATTCACAATCGGATTAGTGTAATTGATCAGTTTTTGCATTATCAACGCAGGTGATAATATTCCAATACGGATAATTATGAGTAATCAATTTGTTGAACAAGTTATCTGTGATATTACTCCTTCAGAAAATGGAATTAAAACGCTAAGTGTTTAAAAATCAGTGATGGATTTACAATCGTAATATTCTTTTAGTTAAATAGTGTGATGGATTAGATTTATTAACAACATTGGGAAGTGTCAAAATGGTTACTAATATATTACACATGTTTCTTGAGATAAAACGTACAGCAGAAACAGAATCAGACAATTTAGAAAAATGGCGTCAGAAAACATGTGAAAATAAGGAAAATAAATCTCCCATGTTGGCATCACCAGCCAGCAAAAATTCTAGGAATCATGACAAGTGGCAAATACCATGAGAGAAAACTTATCCATGGTTGGAAAAGGTTGAGAAAGACGGGCAGGTGAGCGCAATATGTACATGGTGTCGTGATTCTAAAAGAAATACAGCAATGGCTATTACTGGAAATTCAAATCTTCAAATTTCAACCTTTTCACTGCATGAGGATGTATGTTAAGTAACATTTGTGGGCAGTTCAAGCATGTAAAATGAAACAAAGCAGAACAACTGTGCCGAAAATTGCAGAAAAAGTAGCTGACAAAGGACTAGATGAAATAGACGAGTGCAAAGATGCACAGATAAGGCCTTTATACTGTCTTGGTAAATATGGTCAACCACTGAATCAGTATGGAAGTTTAATTTCTTTGCAAGCAAAAAATAAGGGCCCTGATCTTCAGGACAAGTCAAAGATTTATTCAAATAAAGAATCTAAAAATGAAATGTTAGATGCAGTGAATGAAACAGTGGAAGAGATGATGCTTTCAGATATAAATGCTTCAACTTTTATTGGACTTATCACTGATGAAAGCACAGACATTACTATATATAAAAAGTTGAATGTATATGTGAAGTGTTTGTCATTTTTGGAAAATGAACCTATATGTATGTTGTTTTTTGGATTGTGTTAATGTAGTAGACGGAAAAGCAGAGACAATTGTAAATGAGATAAAAATTTTAATGACTGAAAAACAAATTCCAATGGATCCAATTTCATCCCTAGCTAGTGATGGTGCTTCTGTCATGACTGGCCAACATAATGGTGTTGGAGAAAAATTGAGAAAAGACTTGCCACACCTCGTGCAAATACATTTGCGCATACACTGGCTTTAGCTGTTGGACAAGCTTGAAGAGACATGGCATTGAATACCAAGTGACTTTGAAAAACATCTACAGATATTTCAACAACTCCAGTTAGATATAATGAACTCCGTGCATTACAGGATTTACTCGATTCAGATGAGGACATGCATCAAGTAACACTCAAGGAGCCTGCGAATTTTAGATGGCTGTCTTTGGAAGGTACTGTAAAAGCTATTTCAGACATTTATCCAGCTCTCTACATGGAATTGGAACATGACTCTTCCAAAGGAATAGCAGAAGCTAACGGACTTTTCACTAAAGTAAACAAGAGGCCCACGGGCCACGATTCGCTCACCTGAGTGACATAGCCACTGCAGACATGCAGATGTTATGCAACATTTTTCCAATCCTATCATCGCAACTAATGAAAATATCATCATTTGAGCAGTTCTTAGTTTTGAAGAAGAATATATGGGCCTGACAGTCAATGGAGCATGATCATTTGAATAAACTATCAATCACATTTCAACAGAAGGATCAATCACATTTCAACAGAAGGATCAATGTGAAATTTGGTGGAAATTGGCTAAGTGGTTTCTGAAGAATCGTGATTTTATACATGTAAACAGCACAGTGGCAGGGACATATTATAAATATAAACTAGATGTGGCCATCTTAGATTTCCAATCAGAACAATTTTAACTACTGTGGATCTACAAGTCACTTCGATACTTTCAATATAAATGTATATGGCCCACACAAATAGGGAAGCAAATTTGACCTTGGAGGCAAAAAGGTAAAATGTCAACATAGAACCATCATTTGAGCAATTTTGGTAGATCTCCTGTCCCCCGTAATTTGTGCAAAGATTAGGACCCAGGGCTTATTTGGTTATGGAGAAGAAGATTTTTAAAGGTTTTTACCATATATGGGCATGGCAGCCAAATGGCCCATACCTATTTTAGCAATCTTTCATTCTCCTGCCTACGGAGGCTCCGCATGAAATTTGAGCAACACTGGCCCGGAGGCTTCAGAGGAAAAGCCATTTGAAATTATCAACATTTTTTCCATACAAATGTATGGGGCCCATACAAATGCATACAGAAGCAAACTCGACCTCGCCGTAAATAGGTTAAATGTCAATGTATGACAATTATTTTAGCAACTTTGGTAGACCGCCCATTCCAGATGATATATGCAAAGATTCAGCCACAAGCCATCCTCGGTTTTGGAGAATAAGATTTTTAAATGTTTTTTCCCATGCAAATGCATAAGGAAGCAACTTGACCTTGCCGTAAAAAGGTCAAATGTCAATGTATGACTATTATTTTAGCAACTTTGGTTGACCCCCTGTCCCCGATGATTTATGCAAACATTCAGCCCCAAAGCATTCTCGGTTCTAGAGAAGAAGATTTATAAAGGTTTTTACCATATATGGGCATGGCGCCCATCTTGGTCAACAAACCGTGACCATTTTAGCAATCTTTTGTTCCCCCTACCTAAGGAGGCTCCATATGAAATTTGAGCAAAATTGGCCCAGAGGCTCCAGAGGAGAAGTTGTTTGAAATTCTGAACATTTTTCCCATACAAATGCATAAGGAAGCAAAATTGACCTTAACGTAAAAATGTCAAATGTCAATGTATGACCATTATTTTAGCAATTTTGGTAGCCCTCCTGTTCCCAAAGATATATGCAAAGATTCAGCCATAAGGCATGCTCGGTTTTGGAGAAGAAGATTTTTAAAGGTTTTTCCCATACAAATGCACAGGGAAGCAAACTTGACCTTGCCGTAAAAAGGTCAAACGTCAACGTACGACAATTCTTTAAGCAATGTTGGTAGACCTTCCGTCCCCGATGATTCCTGCAAAGGTTCAGCCCAAAGGCATTCTCGGTTCTGAAGGAGAAGATTTTTAAAGGTTTTTACCATATATGGGCGTGGCGGCCATCTTGGTCAACGGACCATGACCATTTTAGCAATTTTTCATTCCCTCACCCTAAGGAGGCTCCATATGAAATTTGAGCAAAATTGGCCCAGAGGCTCCAGAGGAGAAGTTGTTTGAAATTCTGAACATTTTTCCCATACGGAAGAAAGGAAGAAAAGTAAGGAAGAAAAATTGACCTTACTGTAAAAAGGTCAAATGTCAATGTATGACCATTATTTTAGCAATTTTGGTAGCCCTCCTGTTCCCAAAGATATATGCAAAGATTCAGCCATAAGGCATGCTCGGTTTTGGAGAAGAAGATTTTTAAAGGTTTTTCCCATACAAATGCATAGGGAAGCAAACGTGACCTTGCCGTAAAAAGGTCAAACGTCAACGTACGACAATTCTTTTAGCAATTTTGGTAGACCTCCCGTCCCCAATGATTCCTGCAAAGGTTCAGCCCCAAGGCATTTTCGGTTCTGGAGAAGAAGATTTTTAAAGGTTTTTACCATATATGGGCGTGGCGGCCATCTTGGTCAACGGACCGCGAATATTTTAGCAATTTTTCGTTCCCCCACCCTAAGGAGGCTCCATATGAAATTTGAGCAAAATTGGCTCAGCGGTTTCAGAGGAGAAGTCGTTTGAAAATGTTAACGGACGGACGCACGGACGGACGACGGACGAAAAGTGATCACAATAGCTCATCCTGAGCAGAGCTCAGGTGAGCTAAAAATGTGACATTTGTTCTTTTGACAGCCTCCTTACAAGATGTTCTTGGAGTTGTCAACATTTCAGAAGAATGATATTGATATATCAACAGTTAACATTATGGTTGACAACACCCTTGAGAAATTAGAAAATTTTAAGAAAAACAATGGAAAAGAACTAGTAAAAGTGTATGATCTAATCAGTGGTTCAGTGTATCGTGATGTGAAACTGTGTGACACACAGCAAGAACACATGCAGTTTAAGAATGCAGAAAATGCATATCTTGATGAATTGATCAAGAACTTAAATAAAGCTTTGAGAAAGAATCTATGAAAACACTCCAGCTTTTAAACACAGTCTTGAATCCAGCACTACTTCCTAAGAATACTGGACTTGAAAACCGCAACCTTTAGTCTTTGGCGTTCATTTTGATGTCACTAAACACATCAGATTAGTTCCTCAATTTCAGGAAAAAGAAGTTGACAAATATTTTTTTCATTTTGAAAAAGTAGCAGAAAATTTAAAATTACCAAAAGAGCACTGGACCTTGCTTTTGCAAAGTGTAATAACTGGGAAGGCTTGAGAAATTTATACTCAGCTGACTGTCGAGTTATGATATTGTAAAGGAATTAATTCTTAAGGCTTATGAGTTGGTCCCTGAGGCTTACAGGCAAAAATTTAGGAACTGTAAGAAAGAAAATTAGCAGACCCATGTAGAATTTGCTAGAACTAAAGAACAGTTATTTGATAGGTGGTGCTCTTCGAAGAAAATTGGCTCTGATCATGAAAAACTTAGGCAGCTAATGCTTGTAGAAGAGTTCAAAAGCTGCATAAATTCAGACATCAAGTCCTTTTAAGTCCTTGAAACTTATTTTCTGGGAAAATAATAATAAAAAATACAACATCAATTTGTTATCTGCTGAATTTGGGAGTGTTAAATTGAAGAAGATGTGATGAACTTCAGCAACTTGTGGTACAATATAGTGACAACAGTGGACTGATAAATTCTGAGCAAATCACAGATGATTACTTAAGAAATAGATCAGCTCTAGCAGTGATTTGTTGAGTAATAAATCACTGTTTGGAGGTCAGTTGTAAAGTAGATCAAATCACAAACAAGAGCTGATCTACTTCGATTCTAACACATAGAAAACAACGAAAAAGTAATTGTATCCTTCAGATTCTTCCAACTTCCTGCCATTGCATAAAGAAATCCCACCAACAGTTTTGACTATAAAGCTGTTATTTACATGCATTCCTTATGCTGTTGATGCAAGAAAAATGACATTACACCATCTAAGGTTGTTGAAACGAAGACTGACGTCAGCAAAGTGTCAAAATGACGTCAGAACGGCGCCCGATAGTGTCACACGCTTCCGCCCAATGATTTGTTGCAGAATAAATCACTAAATTTAATCATTGGCTACATAGGTGAGGAGTGTTAGAATTTCAGTTTAAAGTAGTACTTAAGTCCCTTTCACAAATGACATGGAGACAAGCCTGCGTAGAATAAGTGAAGAAGTACTCAGATATGTTTCCAGACTTTGTGACTTTAGCAAAGATTCTGTTAGTGACTCCTCTAACCTCAGTGACATGTGAATGTGGATTTTCCACATACAACAAAATAAAAACAAAATCAAGGTGTAGACTTAACCCTTGCTGAATAAATTAAGATGCCATGCCCACTTCTAATTTCCAGCCAATCAGATTACTTGATCCAAGTTTTTGATAGAAATTCACATATTTAATGACAAACAGTGCAGATCCAGATCAGTTGGCTTCTTCAGAAGCCAAATGATCTGTATCTACACTGTTTGCTAAGACAATGTTGTGTTTAGCAAGAGAAGGGTTAAGCACAGCACAGTTACAAAATTAATAAGAATAATGGAAGAAGGACCAGAGAGGTGATTTCAATCCAAAACTTTCAGTCAGCAAATTTATGTCAATGCGCAAGCACAGGAAGTAAGCCCAGGGACTTCTGAAACATGGCTGCTTCTCAGGATGTAACTGACCACCTCAAGTCGTCAGGCTATGGCCTCTGGCACTGAGATCAGCAGCCATAAAATAAGGGTACTTTAACGCTTAGCATACTGGGTAAAAACTTCAGCAGATGACACTTATTTTTCTTATTTTTCCAAGAAAACAGGCTTTGACATCCCTTGGAGACAATTAGCATGAAATGTCTGAAACTTATTTTCTGGGAAAATAATAAAAAAAACAACATCAATTTGTTATCTGCTGAATTTGCCCATAGCATGGTGAGTGTTAAATTGAAAGAATGAATCAGCTGACAGTTTAAGTTATATTGTTATGTCCATAGCTCTTGATAAGGTGCCTTTTTTTTCTCAGCAAAAAAGTATCTATATTTTTCTTATTTCTCAACAAAAACATGTTGTAGGTACTCATTAGAAGTGCCTCACTGAGGCACTTCTAACAAGTACCTACAACTTATGTTGTTGTTTTTTTGTTGGTTTTTTTTGATAAATAAGAATGTGAAGTATTGACAATGTGCCTTTTTATATCTATCAGTGAAAATTTTATTTGACATTTCTTGTGAATCGTCTGTCTGCCAGACCATTCAGATGAAATGTTATTTATTTCATGAAGTGTTATCTTACTTTCTGTGAAATCTAGCAAAATGATGTGCTCACTTTAACACTTAGCACAGCAGGTGCTAATTTCAGTAGGCAGCAAGTTATTTGTCCCAGAAAACAGGGCGCAATGATTCATGTAAATAGTCCCCTGAGATCATTTTAATAAAATGTTGACTCGTATTTTCTGGTGAAAATATTCCAAAAATGTCCCTAGTAAAATATTTTCTGTGCTGATTTAAATTATGTATGTTTATAAATGCACTCACTAAAACACTTACTCTCTTAGTATTCTATGTGCATTTTTTTCTTATTTTTCCCATAAAACAGGATTCAACATTTCATGCACATTGTATCCTAAGATAATTTGCAAAAAATGTCAAATCCTATTATCTGGGATCTGATTTAAATTATGTACAGTTGACTCTCGTTATCTCGACCTCGCTTATCTCGAATAACCACTTATCTCGAAGTGAAAATCTAGTCCCTGCCTATACATGAAAACCTAACAACAGATGGAAAATATTGTAGAAAAGAGGAGAAATTGCTCCTAAGGAGCAATTTCTCCTCTTTTCCACAATATTTTCAATATATCTCTAACTTCAAAAGTCCATTTACCTATCAGTTTGTTAAATGTGGTTAATCAAATTATTTTTTCCTCAATTCTACAAACCTGATATGTCGAACTACGGATATCTCGAAGTATTTCAGAGAGTCCCTTGGGATTCGAGATAACGAGAGTCGACTGTATATGTCTACAGTCTATATATGCCTGAACATGTGCTTGCTTTAACACTTAGCCAAATTGTTGACATTTTTTTTTTTTTTCTAGAAAATAGGATAGGACATTTTAATGCAAATTGTCTGCGAATACCATTTGCATGAAATGTCTTATCCTATTTTCTGAAGAAAGTATCCCATAAAATAGGATTCAACTTTTCATGCACATTGTATCCCAAGATAATTTGCATGAAATGTCAAACCCTATCATCTGAGAAAAATATTCAAACGTGTATTGTAGTAAATTTGCAGTGCAGATTTATATTATGTATATGTCTATATGTGTGAACAAGTGCTCACTTTAACACTTAGCCAAACTGATGATAAATAAAAACATTCATTTGTACAGAAATAGAAATGAAGTTACCCAGAAAGATTCATAAAAGAGTAGAAATGAAGATACCCGAGACTAAAAGACATAAAGTTACCCAGAAAGCATCAAACTGATATAGAAATGAAGTTACCTGGGACACACGGGTTGCGCACTAGATATTAAAGGACACAGTCACAAAAAATGTGGGACTCCTACTTTTGGGTTTTGGGACTCCTATTTTTTGGCTGGGACTCCTATTTTTTATAAAAGGGGAGTCCCAGACTCCACCTTTTAAAATCCTAGTGAGAACCCTGTAACAAAGCAAAGATCAAAATTTGCATTTTGGGCATTCTTATGTATTATCTCCAACATTATTTCATTGCTTAAATGCTTAGCACTCTCGGTAAACTTTCAGCAGACGACATTGGAGACAATTTACATGGAATGTCAAAACCTGTTTTCTGAGAAAAATAAGAAAAATATCATAAATTTGTTGTCTGCTGAATTAGCTAAGAGAGTGGTAATGATTATATTTAAAACTAGGTACTTAAAAAGTAGATCCAATCTATAAACAGTTACCAGGGTCCAGTTGTTCAAAGCATTGTTAACTTAACAAGCTCGTTAGTGGTCAAAATGTTAACTGTTCTATTAAGAACAATATCTAATTCACAGGTATTTTTGCTGAAAAAATGTGAGTAGCTTTTGCTTTTGCAAAAGCTACTCACATTTTTTTCAGCAAAAATATTAGCTCATATGCCATATTTAATGATTAAAGTTTTAACGATACATTAACTAACGACATCGTTAGTTTTGAACAACTGGCCCAGATGTATTACAGGCCAGTAGATGGTGATGATGATTTGGTGTTTTACATACCTTTCAACCTTATTTAAGTCATACTGAGGCATTGGAAGGATGATAATGAAAGGCTCTGTGCAAAGAAACACCATACAGTAATAAGTTGAATTCCACTTCCAGCGAGTTTGAACCCGGAACCTCCTGATCCAAAGTCAAGAGAGTGCTGACCAATCGGCCGTCCAGATGCTTCATAGGTCAAGTAAATACAGTCAACACTCTTTATACCGACACGCAATATGACAACAAAATTTGTTATAATGACAATCTGAATGTCACAAAACCTTCACTCAAGAGGTGACAGTAAAAGAGAAATCATGCAAGAATATTGCATTAAAACTTCAAGCAACATATGCTTTGGATATTTATTAGAATCGCCTCACCAAGGCGATTCTAACAAATATCCAAAACATATGTTCTATGAGGAAATAAGAATAAAACAAGGTTTTTCTTACATATCATTCTGTTCGTTAAAGATTATTTACAACAGCAAATTCATTTTAATGGCAATATCTTTGGGAACAAATGCTGTCACTGTAATGAGGGTTCATTGTATTATAGGTCACTTTGATTATAGTGTGCATTTATTCAACCCCCTTTATTAGGTCACTAGAATAGATGGTTGCAATACAAAAATAAATGCTGAAATGCTGCTGTTTACCACTCTTACCAGGTAGATCTGTTTTCAACAACTCTGAGAAGTCATCTCCAAAGATTGACTGACTGTCTGTCTCCAACATTTCTAGTTCACCTCTATCAGTCTCCTCCTCAACATCCACACCATCTTCTGCAATAAACAGAAGTCAATATTGCAGGATATTCAGAACCTTATAGTGCTTTAACCCTTAAAGTGCTAAGCTAACTTGTAACAGATGACATTCTAAAATTAAACTTGATATTTTTCAGATGGGAACAAGTTTCGACATTTCATGTAAATTGTCTGCTAGGCTGCAGCTGTGATTTGCGTCGTAAGGGTTAAACAAAAAAGTTAATTTTTCAATTCTCCACATAAAAAAAATATATTGAGGGGCTTCTAATAAACTATTTTGAAAAGGAATAAAACAGTATTAAAGACACATTTTTTTTCCTTCTTTGGCTAGACACTCCCCCACTCCCCACCCCTTCCCCCCCCCCCTCCCACTTCATGATCACCCCCAATATACAGTCCTGATAACAGAGTGCACATCAAAGGCTTATCCCATCTAAGTGATTATGAAGCCATTATAAGGATGTTAAGTCTTCTTAGGTGGGGCCCTATAAGGGTTAATTCATGTAACTGAGCAGTATTCAATATGTTACATTAGAACTAAATAAATACATTTGCAAATTTTGCATTTAATTTGCTGATTTGTATTCTATCACTTTATTTATTTATTTATTTTTTCTATTTTTTGATAATTTTTTTCCAAAATACAAAAGTGTTGTTTTTTCTTGCATTGTGAAAAAATACAAATAAACTGAAATAGAAATATAAAATAGAAAGTTTTATTTATTTATTTATTTTCTAAAGTAAGAACACTGCGCAATTATTCCATAGCTGCCTAAAAACTAAATATTTTAGCTTCAGTTAAATTGAATCTGCAAATATTTTGTCTTGTGACTAATTATGAGAGTTCACTAAGAAAGAAGAACAAAGGAATATTAAATAATATTTATTCATGAAAGTAAAACATAATGGAATTATCAGAAAGTTTTCTTCAAGAGCCTGTAAGATGTTTTTTCAAAGTATTGATATTTTTCTTATTGTTCCATGTCAGAAAATTCTTAGACAATTTAAAATGTGTATTTTATGCTATAAAGCTTCTCTTTTTTAAATAAATAAATAAATAAATAAATACTATCTATCTTACTAATTTTCTGTATTTGATCAAAGAAACAGATAAAGAGGGCATTCGATGATAAATTAGCATATAGGCATAAAATATCTGTATTTCTCCATAAAACATCTTGTGGGTATTCATTAGAACTGCCTGGGAGATGCAATTCTAACGAATAACAACAAGCTGTATTTTATTGAATAAACAGAAAAAAATCATCAAATTATCACCAAATTACCCGCCTTATCTGTTTCTCTGTCTTGATCATAAACTTTGCTGATATCAAATCTAATTTCCCCTTATCAGGCCCCAACCTATAAGATTGGCCAAAGTCACCAAGAATTTCTTATCTTAATCTCCTTATGGTCATTAGCATGTTATGCAATCCAAAATGTGTTTTAAATGAAAATGAATCCAGTAATCAAGAAAATGATTAAAATAGTCAAGAAACAATAAAACTGAAATCTACCTGCATTTTGTAGCTGATTGCTCTCATAATATTTGGCTTTTTCTTTTGCCTGCCTTTCTTTCTCATCTTCTTCTGCTTTCTTTCTTTCCTTTTCCAATCTCTTCCTCTCTTCTTCAGCTGCAGATACATATGACCAACTAAGCTTTATCAGGCAAAAAGGAATAATTGTGTGAAAAATGATTGTGCAAGAAGTAAAGACCCTGATTAGCATACCTCTATATAAGATATTTCATCCACAAACCAATGATATATTTCTTATATTACCATAAAACATATACCGTGGTTACTCATTAGAAACACGTGGCACTTCTAATGAGTACCCACATGTGTTTTCATGGAGAAATAACACACCACCCATGTGGCCTGAACTGCTCACCTATGCATATGTGCCCAAGCCAGCAAAGTGCTCTATATGTAGCTCTAAAAGGTTGTGAGGGAAAACTTCAGTGTTAATTATGTCTAAGTGAACCACTGTGCTAACTTTAAAAATTCCTTCGGATTAGTGAGTCAAGGTCTTGTTCAGTAGTTTCAATGCTGAAACCATTGAAAGGTTTAAGACAATATTGTTAAGCAAGACCACTGCTCACAAACCAGTCTTAAATCAAACACCTCAAAGCGAAAATTCCAAGTTGGAAAAATGCCACTTTTTGCACTAAAACCCTTTTTCACACAAAATGTGAAAAATCAAAACAGTTTTGTTTTTTTTTGTACAAAATCCCAGTCCATGTCATGGTGAAAAAAAAAGATCCCTTCTGTTTACTTTTAACTGATTATAAAAGCCAAAAACATTGAAAACAAGAAAGTAGCATCATCGAATGTAGCCTGTTACAGTTAACAAAAAAACAACTATATGTACCTTCAATTTCGTCTAGATATTCCTGGTACTGTAAAACACTCAACAATGGGTGACAGGTGATGGCAACGGTTTTCTGTGGGGTAGGTGGTTTCAGGAAGGGGTGATGACAAATCTTAGTGGTGTGTACAGTCATCACATAAACACAAGTTTCTGGTTCATCCACTCTTGCTATATGATCACCATTACCTTCCTCACACTGAAACTAAAAAACAGAGAACCATAAATATGCACTGCTCTTCAACACTTAGCATGCTGAGTAAAAATTTCAGTAGATGACATTTTGAAATATTTTTCTTGTCTTCCCAGAAAACAGACTTTGACATACCATGCAAATTGTCTCTAAATGAAGATTTTATTTGTCATTTGAATAATTTAATTAATATCAAATTAAATATTCAAAATGACAATGCACATGCTCATAATCACAAAATTTTTAACTGCAATATTTTCTTATATCTTAACTGACTTGGATTAAATTTGGACCAAAATGCTCATTTTCTAAAGCAGAATATTTCAAGCATTAAATGAAAGGGTCATTCCCTCTTAATCTAGGAGGTGACAGGTAAAATGGTGTCTGAAATGTTATAACACTTACCCTGACTTCTGTCTTCCTTTGTTTACCACTGATGTCACATTTGGTGCCGTTAACATATTGCTGTGTATGATACTTCCTTAACCTCTTTAGTTCCTTGTCAGACTAGAGATAAACACAAAGAGATTTAAGTTGAGAGATAAAAGTAAAGTGTCTACATTGCTCCAGGAAAGAGGGGCATCTAAGATGCCCCTCTTTCCTGGAGCAATGTAGAGAAGATCTAGGTAAGTATAACCTGACTATAACCCCACTTCAGCACTGTTTAAAGAAGAAAAGTAAACAAGAGAAATGTATTATAATTTCAAAATAAGCCAGCTAGGTAGACTACTCATTATTAATGCTATCAAATATAAACGCCCTTAGTAGCTCCCAGTAGAAATAAAGTTGTTTTTTTTTTTTTTTTGTTTTTTTTTTTTCAGCCATATCTGAGGATATTAGCCAGAACAAAGACAAGTTAAGGGATGAATAAGCACCAACAGCTTGATAGCAATGTACATGAACATAACCTAATGCATGCATGTGTGTGGCACGATTATCAAGTTAGAGTTTAACGGCCCAGTCAACATTATTATGGTCAAGTCAAGCCAGTTAGTTTACCAAACTACACTTTTCCTGGGCAGGCTTAGTCCTCTAAGCAGTTAGCCAATTTTTGTGCATATTCTTTTGCCAAAACCTGACAACTTTTGTGTAGCAAGTTTGAACGTTTTGGTGTTGTCAGTTGCAGAAAAAAACATTTAGAAATAAAGCAACGAATAAGCAGCAGCATTATGATTTCAGTATAAATGATACAGCCACTCAATGTCCAAGTGTGTACCAAGTTTTAGCTCTCTTGGCTCCATGGTTACTGAGAAAAGTCTGACAAAATTTTTCATCTATAGTCTAAAAATTGGAGAGAGAGAAAAATGAAGAAATAAAGAAATGAATAAGCAGCAGCATCCTTAGTTTGGTATACACTATACATCCAACCACTGTCCAAAAGAGTACCAAGTTTCAACCCTATACACTTCACAGCTACTAATAAAAAAGTGACAAAATTTTCATCTAGTCTGAAAATTAGACAGCGAGAAAAATGAAGAAACAGAGGAACAAATAAGCAGTGGCATCATGATTTTGGTTAACATGTTACATCCACCTTCTGTCCAAGTCTCTACCGAATTTCAACTCTCTAGACTTCACAATTACTGAGAAAAGTGTGATGAAAATTTTCATCTGACAGTTTTAAGTACAGATGGAAATATGATGGAAGAGAATTCTGAATATTCTCTGCCGTTATGAAACCAAATATTTTCCTGTTAGACTTATTTCTCTTGTGGAGGTGTATTCACTCCCCTTAATCAAGTAAAAATAGCAGGTTTTTTTTTTTTTTTAATAAATCATTTCATTATTTTGGTCAGTGTCATAGTCATCCTTAATAACTCCTCACTGTACTTATCCTAAACTTTTAACAAGTCCACTGAACTACCCGCTGATGTAGATAAAACTACTGACTGAGTGACAAGCATTCTGCTGCATCAGATCTAGGTCTACACTGTTTGCTCAAGTCTGTCTGTCCAAATACTACAGTATCTTCAGTCTCATTGAATAGTGTTTTTAACTCTTGTCATGCTGAATTAATTGCCACGCCCACTTCTAATTGTCAGCCAATCAAATTACTTAATCCAGACTGTTGATATAACTTCACATACTGAACAAAAAACAGTGACGATCCAGATTAGTTGGCTTCTTCAGAAGCCAAATGATCTGGGTCTACACTGTTTGCAAAAGCAGGGTGCATCCGGGTCAGCAGGACAAGGGTTAAAACCCTTTAAGTGTCAATCACAACTGTAGAAGACATTTTTTTCTGGAGAGAAAACAAGTTTTGACATTTCATGTGAATTGTCTGCCAAGCAGACAATTCACATAAAATGCCAATACTTGTTTCTCTGAAAAAAAAAATAAAATTTTAGAATGTCATCTGCTACAGAGTTTGCTTGGCACTTTAACCCTTCTCTTGCTTAACACGACACACCCTGTCTTAGCAAACAGTGTAGATCCAGATCAGTTGGCTTCTGAAGAAGCCAACTGATCTGAATCTGCACTGTTTATCATTAAATATGTGAATTTCTATCAAAATCCCAGATCAAGTAATCTGACACCTGGAAATTAGAAGTGGGCGTGGCATCTTAATTTATTCAGCAAGGTAAGGGTTAAGAGTTAACATACCTGGGCTTCGTTTTCATCTTCCCATTTATATTCTGATTCATAGTAACCTAGGATAAGGATTTCTCCCTCTATCTTTCCTTCTGAAATGGCAAATTATTGCAAATCAATCAGTAATATCTTTATCACAAATAGCTCCAGATAATAGGGATATCTACATAACATTTCTTTTTTATTTCTCAACAAAACATATGTTATGGTTCTCATTAGAAGTATCTCACTGAGGCACTTCTAATGAGCACCCACAACATATCTTTTTGTGGAGAAATAAGAAAAATATCAGTTATTTTGTTGAAAAAGCCCCTGAAGTCTGATTATGTTTGGGCTACACCATGCAAAAATATGTTGACAGTGAGAGCTCAGATCAGCCTACACATCCAGGCAGTCTGATCAGGGCCTTCAGTGTCCCTTAATAAATAATTGGATACAACAGAATGTATGAATGGATAGTAAAGGCCTGGATGATACTCTGCGCATATACAGGGTGATCTGAATCTGTGCATGTTCTAAAGCACTTTCTAGCTTGATGCAGTCCATTTATCCATATACACCAAAGCCGGTCAGCTAATTAGGCATACAGTACAGGAGATATGTCCCAGAGATCTTAGATGGTTCAAAAAATGCCTTAACCCTTGTCATGCTGAATAAATTAAGATGTTGCACCCATTTCTAATTTTCAGCCAAATAAATTACTTGATACAGGTTGTTGATTCAAATTCACATACTTAATATCAGTGCAGATCCAGATCAGTTGGCTTCTTCAGAACCAACTGATCTGGATCTACACTGTTTGAAAATGCAGTATATATCTGGGTTCAGCAGGACTAGGATTAAGGTGTTACTGCCATCTTTTAAGGGGAGGCAAATTTTGCAGACATGAATTCGACTACTTAGTATCTAAAATTATTCATGAATGGGGCTACTCATAAAGGAAAGAATTTGCTCCCAGAAAGTTGCTGATGATGATTTGGTGTTTTACACCCGTTTCAACAGTATTTAAGTCATACTGAGATGACTGGTTGATTGTGTTGGGGTTTAACGACACGTCAACCCTTGTGGGTCATTTTGTGTTGCCTCCCAGAGAAAGGGAGAAAAGAGATAGAAGAGATAGAAGAGATGAAAGAGAGGGACAGAGAAGAACGAGGAACAGGAATGAAAGTGAAGAAACAGAAGAAATAAAAACATTCCCCCTCTACCCTTACCTGCTACAAGGATAGCAGGTCTTGCACAACTTACACAGTTGGATGACCCGTTGCTGTAAGATACACAACACCTTCACACCAACCGACCACCCCCCATATTGAGACGATGGAAGTATGATAATGATAAAGGCTCTGCGCAATGAAAGCCATACAGTCATGAGCACCGATGCTCCCAGAGGAGCAGGGTGGGTGGAATAGGGCCGGACTAGATAGATAGGTTGATCTGTCGGCAGACAAAATAAGGCAGAAAATTTATATGAAATGTAAAAACTTTTTTCTTGGAAAAATAAAAAGGAATAACTTAGAATATCATCAGCTGCTGCAGTGACTGACACTATATGCATTACCAAATTAACCCTTAGTATTGGGACAGGCCTGAACAAACAGTGCAGACCAAGACCTGGTGCCACAGAATGTGTATCAGGATCTGCACTGATTTCCACTCATCCTGCAGTTTTTAGACACATCAATAGACAGTTAAATAGGTTTATTCAAAGCTTATGATAAGGGTGGTGTAATAACTGGTAAAGAGTTGCTGTTCTAATATTTAAGGCTTAAAAGGCCAATCACGACTGTAGCAGACGATAGTTTGAAATTATTATTTTTTTATGTATTTTCAAAGAAAATAAGTCTTGACATTTCATGTGAACCATCTGCCAAGCAGATGATTCACATGGAATGTGCTGATTTATTTTCATTGAAAAAATAAAATTTTGAATGTCATCTACTACAAATTTTGCCTGATACTTTAAGGGTTAGGATAAATATTGTCTATTTTGCCAAAAACTGGGAAACAAAAAACAAGTATTTAGGATTTAAAGTAGCCCATTTACATCCAGTGAATTCTTCTACCACAACTCTTTGGACTGGTCTATTTCCAATAGCAGAAAGTCTGGTCAGTTTTTATCATTCCTATATTTTATAGAAATTCCTATATTTAATGCAAACAATGGAGACCCTGGTCAGAGGTTGCATTCTGTGGCATCTGATCTGGGTCTGCATTGTTTGCCAATTACCCTTTTGGGGGTCTCCAGACTAAAATGGATTAAAGACCTTCACTACAAAGAGGTAAACTGCTTTTGGTGGAGTGGTTGCCCAAATACTGAACTATTACTTATGAAAATTGAACTGCAGGAAAAGTTTAAAAATACAAGATGATAAATCCCCTGTGGCTGATAGTAGTGAAACTACATACCCTCTGATATATGGAACTGTCTTATATGTTTACCATAGCAGAACTCATAACTCCACCAATCTTTTGTCTGCAAATAGAAATATGAGCCAGTGCACGACAAAACCTTCAGAGACATATTTTTTCTGCTATTCCAATATTACTCTAGTCATTTTCTCACATTCTTCAGAATGAAATTGAGAGAAATTTTAATTTTAAATATGACTACTTTACCAAACAGCTCTGTAGTCTAAACTTAGATAAGCCGCCTTTTTTCAACGAAAAAGTATGGATATTTTTCTCTACAGAACAAATCTTGTGGGTACAGATTACCAATGTGACCCTAATGAGAATACATATGATTTGTTTTGCACAAAAGAAATAAAAACTTCTCTGAATACTCTCTTTTTTCTGGGCCTATGCAGAAGAGATGTTTTCTTGCAGAAGAATCCTGTGGAAGGCAGAATTACACTTGCATGCTCTGTCAGTCTTATAATGGAATGAACTCTTTGGGATGGGATAAAACAATGACAATGTCACTGAATTGTGGAATGAAAGTCAAGGTAAAATAAAAGCATCACTGACACTGCATAATACCCTGCCACTGCAGGGTAACAAAACATGTACGTGTAGAGAAGATGGCTGTGTTTGATGTATAATAACTCTACCAAAAATTTGGTGTACTGTAATCCTGAAACAATATGTGCTGTATCACTTCATAGTTTGTACTATGAAGACTGTAGGATGAGTAAGTCTTAAAGCATGTGAGGATGCTTAAATAATAGCTCTATGATAATTTGGTGTACTGTTACCTTGAAAGAACATGAAAATTTGGTGTACTGTGGCCCAGTCAATACTATTAAGGTCATGTCGAGCTGGTCAGTTTACCTTACCACACATTTTCCTTGACAGACCTCTAAGCAGTTAACCAGTACTTGTGCACATTCTTTCACCAGAGTGGATGGAAATTCAGAGCCCTAAATTGCACCTTCTAACTAAAGCAGCCACCAAAAAAAAATCTTTATTCATGTATCATGTATATTCTATAATATCTATTGATTCTGTAAAATGCACAATGTACATCCTGATCAAACTGTGTGGATATGCAGGCTCACCTGAACCACAGCTTCTTTCTTTGCAGTTGTAAATAAGGTGTTATTTTCAACCAAAATGCATTGAATGTTTTCAACCAAAATGCATTGAAATTTCTTATTTCTAAATGAAAGCATATATTGTTGGACCAATGTGGGTACTCATTAGAAGTGCTTCTAATGAATACCCTAAATATATATTTTCATGAAGAAAGAAAAAATATTTATTTGAATATTCCTCTTATCAAGAGCTATGTCTTTGCAGGCTTTAAAATTAAAATTTTACCATCTGTAGACAAGGACTAGTTTCCATTGGTTTCAGGAGATCTGGTATTCCTGTTTCCATAGCAACCTTTTCTGCTTCTTCTTTCTGTTTCTCTGCTTCATAATTGTCAGGGAAGCTACACTGGTACTGCTGTCCATACTTAGAAGTCAAGAATACAGCATTGGTTGGACGGTCTTCCTGTAATGAAAAACAAATAAGCTTTCATGAACTTTTAAGCCACTCCTGGCCCCCGAGACAGTGCTCATAATAGGAGTTCAGAGCTTCTAATTTATGGAAAGTTATAGTAAAACCAAATCAGGCTGCAGCACAGCGAGGTAGGTCCTAAATAATACCTTATTGCCATTGTTATCCTTAATGCACTAACCACAAACTATAGCAGATGACCTTTTGATTTTTTATCTGCATTTTACAGAGAAAATGAAGCCTGACATTTCAAGTGAATCATAACAAATGATTCACAAGAAATGTCCAGCTTTATTTTCTCTGAAAAAGTACAAAATCAATTATAGAATCTCATCTGCTACAAATCTGCTTACAGCTTTAAGGGTTAACTAACTATAGTTGTATTTGGATACATATATAGTCGACTTATTATCTCGAAGTCCATGGGGCTTTCTGAAATACTTCGAGGTATCCGTACCTTGACAAATCAGATTTGCAGAACTGAGGAAAAAATAAACCAAACAACCACATTTCACAAATGAATATGTAATCTGACTCCTGAAATTAGAGATGCATTGGTTGGACAGTCATTGCTGAGAAAGTAAAAGCATGACAGTAAGTCTATATCAAAGCGGTAGCTTAAAAATCTAAATCAAAAAGAAGGCTTAGACATAAAAGACAGACACTTGATCAGATCAACCTTTAAAAACTGGAGTACTAGGACAGGGTTAAAACTGATAAAATCAGATTATACCCGGTATACATATAACAGTGCATTTGCAATCACATTGATAAAAATTTGGCGTCCAAAACTTTGAAATAAAAAAAAATAAATAAAAGATCAGGCACACAAGAATGAGGAGGGGTGGATTGTGCACCTATCAAAATCTAAGTCAAATTGTCTGCAAACAATGTGATTTTACTGGGAAATGTCAAATAATCAATGAATGAACCTGTCTGCGGATAATCCTAGCTACAAGGGATGAAAGATCATGCCACCGTCCTGTGTATTTTCTGTGAATTAATTGGTCAGGATTGGCAATACACACTGAAAAATCAAGGCGATGTCAACATCGCTTTCCTGCATGAACAGAGTGATGTCTGCAGAAAAAAAAGGCGAGCACATCGCCCACGTTGCCTGCGAACATCTTCCCTGTAAATAAATACTGTCTCTTCAAGTTCTTGCCAGCTGTTTTATAATGAGTTTTGAATAATGTATCCTGCAATTGACTGCAACCTATTTTATTTCGATTTCAAACCGTAGCTTAATGAGTGAGTTACAAATCTCCAAAGTGCGAGTAATCCGCTATTGGTTATGATCCGCTAATGGCAAACTGACTGTAACCGCCGGCCCAGTTTCCACACACAGCCTGTGTGGGTTTTTGGCAGCTGTCAGTTCAATTTGCAACAATTATCATACCTCTGGTTTTAAAACCACTGGTTCATTTAAAATGTCAACGCCGTAATTTACAGACTTGAGCTCATCGATATCAAATACAGCAAGCCCGTGTCTTAATTTAGCCAAGACAAAACAAAGCAGTATCAATGTTTTGATCAGGTTTTCCATCTTCAGCAATTTGCGTTTGGAGCAAGGTAGACATCCGAGGAATCCAAATATAATGAAACGTCAGATTAAAAGGAACTATTAACACAGTTTCCGTGTCAATAATTTGTTCCTTGCAATGGTACCTGTCGGTGGAGATTTAGACTTTTTATTATTTATTTGTCTATTTTGTTGTTTTCGGGAAGGGGCTCCAATTTTAACAGCATGTATTATTCTATTTTTTTTATCTAAACAATCCGGTTACTTTTTATGGATAAGCTTTGAAAGCAGGTTTTCCACTTTGAAGGCTGTAAAGGTGTAAGTGGTGTGTGTGTGTGTTGGGCTGGGGGGTGCTGGGGGGGGGGGGGGGGGGGTGAGGGGAGGAGCACTATGTTGGCTCGTTCTATTTTGTGAGAGGTGGTTGGTGTTGAGCATTTCTACTACTACATTATTTAGTCGTCCAACCAAATATCAGCTATTATTTTAATAGCAGTGGCAACATATGCAGTGTAGCATTCAAAGAATATATTTCATTTTGATATATATATATTTTTTTTTGTCTTCAGAACGCACAGAAAAATACATACTAACGAACATTTAAAAAGGGAAAAATAGGATCGTCTCTTACCAATACAGCGGTACGAGACACCCCTGTTTGAAATTCCTATTTAACGCTTAGCATGCTGAGTAAAAGTTTCGGTGGACATTTTCAAATATATTTTTTCTTATTTTTTCCAGAAAATAAGTTTTGTCCTTAGGAGACAATTTACATGACAAATAGGCTTTGGTCTTAGGAGACTATTTGCATGAAATGGCAAAGCATATTTTCTGAAAAAAAAAAAAAAAAATAAGGAAAACCAATTAGTCGTCTGTTGAATTACCCTAGAGAGTATTAAAGGTTAAAGAGAAAAAATGTCCTACTACAGCAAATTCGTTCCATGTCCTCGCACTCAAAGGAAGCATTTACACCATGGTATTTAAGAGGATGTTAAATGTTTTAAAGCCCTTTTGTTTGTAATATATACGTCTGCTTATATCTGTCACACACACAGACCCAAATGAACTCTTATCACCATTGTTTATATCGCACTCGTTACATTAACAATGCTGTTCTATACATCCCCATCCCAGTCAGCATTCTACGTAAATCTATATCGGGCCGTCATCGGCCCGTCAGGGTAGCTGACGGGCCGATGATGGCCCGATGTAGATTTACGTAGAATGCTAGCTGGGATGTTTCCCCACAAGGCACAACATGCAGTGAAAAACGTGGCACAAAGGGATATACACTATCAGGAAATTCTATGCAATCTTACATGATCAAGCTAACAACTCAGCAAACACACAAAGTCGTTACAACGTCGCTACGTCATGACGTTGCAGCGACGTTTTAACGACGTTCTTGTGACGTTGTGTGTTTGCTGGGTTAAAACCTATTGTTTTAAAACCTATTTTAACCCTTCATCCCTGAAGACCAATACAGGTACTTTTATGAACAGTGCAGATCCAGATGAGGCGGCTCTTAACTCATCAGGATCAACACTGTTTCCAATCGCGTTATTGATTTGTCACTGAAACCCCTATTTGCAACAATGGATGTGTCCAAAGTCAGAGGCGGAAGAGTCCATTTCAGACATGCAAAAGTGAAAGGATTAAAACTTCTTCCTCTTTCTTTTTTCCAGCTATTTTTATTTAGGAGGACACGATTTTCAGAAGTCTGGCAATAGCAAAAAACTCGGTGAATTTGCTGCTGCCAGACATCTGGCACTAGCAAAAATTCGGTAAATTTGCTGCTGCCAGACGTCTGGCAATAGCAAAACCTCGTTGAATTTGCTGCTGCCAGACGTTTTGAAATTTTTGAAACCTGATTTAATTTGCTGCTGCACTATTCTAATGAACTTCTAATGTTTCTGGACGGTCGTTGGTTGGAGACATGATGCGCCTAGGCAATATATTGGTATTTTATGGCAATAAAAATGTAAACTTTCAGACAAAAATTGTGATATTTTTCTTAGTTTTCTTCAAAATATAGAATGAAGCTAAATAACTAAGAATCAAAAACATATACAGCCGAATTACCTTTGGAACTATGAAAATTTGTTCGAGAAGGGGGAAGTTCGAATTACTGCGGTTAATCATTGCGCCAGGCCACGAGTCATAGTGCGAATGAAATAAACATATTTTTTTTATCTTCTTTAAAATAAAGGAACGTCGTGTGTACTCATTAGAATCGCCTCAGTGAGGTGATTCTAATGCGTAACAACATTCTTTTTTCATGATAAAATTCTCAATATATGGATATCTAGAGCGATGAAAAGAATATACTGGTGACTCCCCAACGTGATATAGTAAAGTAGTAATATTTCCAAAATTCCTCTGATTTTATTCTGACTAGTCTTGAAGAATTTCGTTTTCTGAAGATATTTTGTTACCTCATGCTATTAGCATAATCAGAAGTAATATGACTATATATCTTAGGACAAAATCAACGTTCTTCAATAAATTTGTAGCTAAAAAATACATGTACATGCAGAACCTCTAAGAATGGGCATTTGCCAGATTCGTGGTATAATACCAAGTAGAAAAAGTAATTAAACCTAGTGGCAGCGGTGGAAAATGCAGTTTCGGAGACAGCCTAGAAGTATTTTTCATGCAGCGCTGCTACTTTTTATGCCCCTAACTTCAAAGAAGTTGATGGGGCATATTGCTTCTGGGCGTTCGTCCGTCTGTCCTTCCGTCCGTTCGTCACGCTTTTTGATGCATAGTATAACTGTAAGAACCGTGCATGCTACTGTTTTGAAATTCTTTCATGGATTCGTCATGAAAAATAGCTGACATATATATTTTTTTTTCTCGACTTGGTGAATTGATTGGTAATGCTGAGTAGATGACCTGTTTAACTTTTGAATAAATTTTGAAGAAAAAAGAATTATGAGTAATGACCCTTTGTAAATTTGGGCATTTTTCCCTTGTCAGCAAAATATCTAAAAAAAAACTTTTTAAACTAGAGCTTTGAAACTTGATGAACAGATTGGTAGTGATGAGTAGATGACCTGCTTAACTTTTGAATGAATTCTGAAAAAACACTTTATGAGTTATGACCGGTTTACTTTTTGAATAAATTTTGAAGAAAAAAGAATTATGAGTAATGGCCCTTTGTAATTTTGGGCATTTTTACCTTGTCAGCAAAATATCTCATAAACTATTGGAGCTAGAGCCTTGAAACTAGGTCAGTTGATTGGTAATTATAAGTAGATGACCTGATAAACTTTTGAATAAATTTTGAAAATATTTCATAAGTTTGAGGGGCCATTTGCTTCTGTGCATGAGTAATGTCCCTTTGAAAATTTGGGCATTTTTCCCTTGTCAGCAAAATAACAAGAGCTCCGCCAAGCGGGGCATTATACGCCTGTGGCAAGTAATAAGATGTAGCACATAAAATAGCTCCTGTATAATTCAGTGCTCCGGATATAAACTGTAAGTTGAATTACAAAAAAAAAAAAAATAATAAATAAATAAATAAAAAAAAAAAAGTTCATTGGGGCATAGCTCTGCTGATATTTGGTGAACTGTAACCTAAGGGTCCAAGCCGGCCCAGAAATTAAAGAAGAAGTGACTTCTCCCTCCTGGGAAAATAGGGAGAAGTTTGCTGCATCTAGGGAGAAGTGCTTTCTGATGGAGGACACACCACAGAAGCATGGCTATATTATAAGCTCATTTGAGCCTTTGGCTGATTTGTTTTTCCTGTACTTCAATATCGGACCAAACAATAACAAAACAAAAATAAACAAAAAAAAAAAATAAATAAATAAATAAAAAATGCTGCAGGAATTTATTTTGTAAACCTTTAACTTACTGATTTTATTTTTGTTCTTCAAGGGAGCCAACTCAGAAGAATATTTTGAAAAAAAAATCCAAAAAGAGTTATGTTTATAAGTTTTGATATTAGTCGAGCTTCTTAATTCTGTATCATTTAATAAATGTATTTATAAAGATTTAATAATGGTATAAAGATTTAATAATGGCAACATTTCCTTGCAAATCTAATAAAAGAAGATGTTAAAAAAAAACAACAAAAAAACTAAAACAAACAAAAAAAAAAAAATCATCATCCTGTCCATATGACCATAACTTTAGTTATTTTCAAAAAATATACCTATTATAAAATAAAATTTGCACACTATTATCTCTAAACAACATGCTGCGAAAAAATTACAAAAACATTCAAAGGGGCATAACTCTGCAAATATTCAGTGCACTGTAACCTGGAAATAATATGTGCTGCTCCACATCGTGTAACTATTTATGAAGTTTCAGCTTGATCGGATGTAAACTGTAGGAGAATTTAGCCGGAAACAAAAAATTAATTGAAATTTTCAAAGAGGTTTAACTGCTAATATTAGATGGATTGTAACCTTGAAATAATACGCGCTGCTCCACATCATGATCTAACTACAAATCAAGTTTCAGTTTGATAGGATGTAAACTGTAGGGGGAGTTAGCCGGAAATGAAAAGTTTACTGAAATTTTCAAAGGGGTGTAACTCCGCTAATATTTGGTGGACTGTAACCTCGAAACAATATGCACTGCTCCTCATCATGGTCTAACTATACATGAAGTGTCAGCTTGATTGCATGTAAACTGTAGGAGGATTTAGCCAGAAACGAAAAATTAATAGAAATTTTCAAAGGGGTATACCCCTGCTAATATTTGGTGGACTGTAACCTTGAAACAATATGCGCTGCTCCACATCATGGTCTAAATATAAATCAAGTTTCAGCTTGAACCGATGTAAACTGTAGGAGGAGTTAGCCGGGAAATGAAAAAGTTTACGGACAAACGGACGGACGCCAAACCCTGTAACATAATATGTCCTGTTTTTCAAACAGGCGTATAAAAACTAAGCTAGAGCCTCGAAACTTAATGAATGGATTGGTAGTGATGAGTAGATGACCTACTTAACTTTTGAATAACATTCTGAAAAATACTTTATGAGTTACGGCCCTTTGTAATTTTGGGCATTTTTACCTTGTCAGCAAAATATCCAAAAAATTATTGGAGCCAGAGCTTTGAAACTTGGTGAATTGATTGGTAATGACGAGTAGATGACCTGGTTAACTTTTTAATTAATTTTGAAAAATATTTCAGCTGCAATGGCCCTTTGTAAATTTGGACATTTTTCCCTTGTCAGCAAAATATCTCAAAAACTGCTGGAGCTAGCGCCTCATAACTTGATAAATAGGTTGGTAGTGATGAGAAGATGACCTGATTAACTTTTGATAATTTCTGAAAAATATTTCAGGAGTTATGGCCCTTTGTAGATTGAGCCATTTTTTCTTATCCAAATTATCTCCCATTTTAGAGTTATTTCCCTTTTAATAAAATAACTTTGAAATCTGGTTAGCAAGATATTTCAAAAAGTGTTTGAGCTAGAGCCTTGACATTTGGTATACTGATTGGGACTGAGGAAGAGATTACCTGCTTAAATATTCAACAAATTAAATGAAATTTTGTTGGAGTTATGGCCCTTTGCAATTTCTGGCCATTTAATGTTCCTTTATTGTGCATAGCATGTTTAGAATGGTTATTTTGAAAATCGAATACTCCTTAACTTAAGCCGGTGCTAGGGGGACATATGCAGCCTCGCAAACTACAGTGTTGCATATGAAATGAATCAAACCGAGTCTCCGATTTTCGTGTTTTTGTGTGTTCTTTGTTTCTAAAGGCAATCCTTTTTGACTTTTTACTCTACTGTAGCTGGTGTTGTGCCATGTGGCGACCGTAAAAAGTCTCCCTGTACATCATCATAGTGCTGGTTATATTTTATTTGCTTTGGGATCATAGAGCCCATCCTGGTTATTTTGAAAATCGAATACGCTTAAGCTGGTTTTGTTTGTGTTGAGGTTTTACGGGCCAGTCAACCCAATGGAGTCATGTCGAGCGCAGTTAATTTAGCTAACCACACGTTTACTGGGCAGGCTTAGTCCTCTAAGTGGTTAACCAGTATTGTGCACATTCTTTCGCCAGAAACTGACAACTGCCCTTCTTGAATCAGCGGAAGGGAGAGAATGACCGTAGAAAATATTTCATGATCAGTCTCCACGAATAAATGTTGCCGACCTTGGCGGGGGTTGAACCCGCGACCTCCTGGTCTCCAGTCGGACGGTGCATCAAAATGAGCCACCAAGGCCGGCTCTTAAGCTGGTGCTAGCGGGCGTGTGCTGCCTCGCAAACTACAGTGTTGCATATGAAGAGGCTCAATCAAACAGTCTCTGATTTTCGTGATTTAGTGTGTTCTTTGTTTCCAAAGGCAATCCTTTTCGACTTTAATTTTGCTACAAAAAGGTAGTTTACAATACAGTTATTCTGCTGCAAACTGTGTGCATGGTTAACCCAATTATGGTTGATAAGTTGCTGCCTATTTTATTGCATGATGGAAAGTCGGTCCTCAGACCAAATGACAATAACCGTCAAAAACAAAGAACACACTATGGATTAGAAAATGGGAGTCTCGGTTTTATTGAAACTCTTCATAAGCAGTAATGAAGTTTGCAACACTGCTTACGCCCGTTAGCGTATACATGAACAGAACTGCATTTTCAAATGTATCATAATGGGCCCAATGATCCCAAAGGAAATGAAATATAATCTGCACTATAGTGATGTACTGCCACGACACGGCACTAACTCGCTCCTTAATTTGTTTCAGAAGGTTGGTGCCTGACTATCAATGCCTGTGGTCGGGTCTCTCGTGGTCCTGTTTGTGGTTTTGCTTCAGATCGCCATTCAGCCCTTTGTTTCATCATACAGTATTACTATTTGTCATTGTGTGTGTTTCACACTGACACCAGTTTCACTGAAGTATAGGTTCTCCATATGAACCGAACATTGGTGTAATCTGGAGCTGTTTTCCTACTGACCATTCCAGGCAGTTCTTCTGTTGTAGTAATTCTTTATTCATTCACCAGTGGTTTCATATGCTGCATTTTCTGTCAGTTTGTTCCTAATCTCTTCTTTCAGTGCCTTGGGAAGGCTTTGCTTCACGACTGTGATTTTGCCTGGGTATCTGCACTTATATTTTTGTATGTTAATGGCAGTGTGACTTACCTATTTATTCTGCGTCTTGGGACAGATAGGCCAAAGCAATAGTGTATATTCAGATCAGATCCCACAGAATTCAGCATCTGATCCATTACGAAAGCACGCCTATTCAAATATATTGAAATTTTACAACCAAAAAAGGAAAATTTTCAGATAAAAAATTTTGATATTTTTCATATTTCTGCCCAAAACATAGATTTTGGGTACTCGTTAGAACTGCCTCATAGAGGCAGTTCTAATGAGTACCCACAATCTATGTTTCTTAGCAAAATAAGACAGATAATGTATAACCCTGTAAACCCCCGTTTTACTATATAAAAGTGGGGTTTAAGGGGGTCAAAATTATATAGGTATGTTTTAGGTATGTTTTCTTTAAGAGGGTGTACACTGTTGGCAACCCATACAGCAGTTTTTAGACACAGCTATATGTAGTAAAACAGATTTGTTCACATTTGAGAATAAGTATGGCAAGGAGTTATAATCCCGGACTATTTAGAGTAAACAAGGTGAGACCCATGTGACTAATTTTCAGTGGTGATAATTCAGTTTTTCTCACTCTCTTAACTCAGAAAATCATACTGATTTAAAAACTACAAACCTTACAGTTATTGAAACTTTCTGGTTTCCTATTAAAGTGGAGGCCTTTACAATTTCATGATTTTGTTCATCTGTCATCATATTATGTGAATTGATTACCACTAAAAAGACTAATTAAAGGCTAAAATATACAAACAACTGGTTAATCACAACTGTTGGAACTTTAATACAATACAGTTTCAGAGCTGTTTATAAACATTATTTTTGAGATACGACCACTGATATAGATATCTCCTTATTTTTATTCTACACACTTAAGTTCTATAGCCCAGCTCTAGATAAGTGAGGTATCCAGAAAAATGAGATTATTCTTTTTTTTCAAAAGGGGCTTGATTTTCCATCATTTTTACAATGGAGACATTTTTGACATTCTAATTGCTTTCCTTCTGAAAAGAGACCTATCCTAAAAGAAAGGAATATGCTTCCTGAAAGGAAAGAATTTGCTCCATTTGCAAATTCTTTCCTTTGTTGTAAATCCTTTTTCACACGGGACTAAAACAATTTTGACAGTTGCCTCCCCTCCTCTAAACATTACGAATACACACCTATTCAACTATATTGAAAATTTTACGACCAAAAAAAAGGAAAATTTTCAGATAAAAATTCTGATATTTTTCATATTTCTGCTCAAAACATAGATTGTGGGTACTTGTTAGAACCGCCTCACCGAGGCGGTTCTAACGAGTACCCACAATCTATGTTTTCGAGCAGAAATAAGAAAAATAATGTTTACCCCTGTAAACCCCAGTTTTCCTGTATAAAAGTGGGGTTTAAGGGGGTCAAAATTATATAGGTATGTTTTCATGATGAGGCATACCAATTCCACTTAAAACCAACAGTGCCTTATGTAGAGCTATGACCATAAATACTCTTTAGAACTGTCACAATGAGTGAATTCTAAGGGCAGGTAAAAAGTAGAAATAAGAAGACACTTTCTAAATATACCTATTTTTTCATAAAACATCCAATTAGTAATCACGGTATTCACAAACTATTTGTCTTAAAATTTGCTTAAATCTAAAATAAATATTTCTGATTTGCGCTGCTGATCTATGATTGTAAGTCACCCTGTTATTTCACCAAAAACTGCCAAACAGATCAGAATAACAGAATAAAATAATACCAGCACATTGTTTTCCATTTCTGAATGTAGGTTTTAAAATATAATGGTCTTAAGTTTCTCCTTTGAAGAGTGTCCATTTATGAGATGACTATAATTATGACTCAAAATGATGTGTAATGTGAAAAGGCCTTTATTACAAATGAGCCAACACATGACAAAACCTACAAAAGAGCATGTGCGCCCAGCAAAGACTCAGATCAGCCTGGGCATTTGCCCAGTCTGATCAGAGTCTTTGCTGTCCACATGAAGAAACCTTGGGTTCTTTGCTACCCATTGAGTGCACAGCAAAGACTCTGATCAGAATGGGTGGATGCCCAGGCTGATCTGAGGCTTCACAGGGCACACATGCCATTTTGTTGGTTTTGTCATGCACTGGCTCATATGCAAATAACAAAAGACCAGATCCGTCTGTACATTCAGTCTGATCAGGAAACTTCACTGCCTCTTAACCCATTGTAGTCTGGAGACCCGTAAAAGGGTAACTGGCAAACAGTGCAGACCCAGATCAGATGCCACTGAATGTGTGTCTGATCAGGGTCTCCACTGTTTGCAAATAGTTAAGCCATTTTTCTCTAGGAATATGTAAATCTCATAGCCAGACGTACCTAAAATTGAAATTGGACTCTTCCAATATATTGTGTATCCACTGATTCTTTAACCCATTGTAGACTACTGAATAGTCTACAATGGGTTAAAGAATCAGTGGATACTGTAGAATATATATATTCCCTATAAATAGGGAAGGCTCTGATCAGACTGCAGAGATGCACAGGATGATCTGGATATTCTCTGTTCATATATGACATAAGGGTCCCTTTCTCACACTGTTTATCAAAGATGTCCTGTTAATGAGGATGAAATGGTGTATGGAACAACTAGAGATGTCATGTTTTCATTGGTTCAGCACCATCTAAAGTCTTTCCTTGCTTTTCTAATTCGGATCTGAAATGAAAGATTAACATTACCAATAACTACAACAATGAAAAATATCAGATGCCCCTATTGGAAAAACATATTATTTACATTTGCATGTAAATCAAAAAAGGTTACTACTCTGGGTAAAATTCTCAGCAGACAACATACTGATATATTTTTCTTATTTTTCCTAAAAAACAGGTTTTGACATTTCATGCAAACTGTCTCCCATGGGTTGTAAATGCTTAGGACCTATAAACTTTGATGTAAAACTTTAACATAAAAATACTAAGTTCATGACCTTGACCCTGAGATCATGTAAGGTGTAAGGAAGGTACTGTGTAAAATGTCCGACCAATCTATATCTTCATACTTATACCATACATAAACCAAATCCATCAAAGGGTTTGGAAATAATGAGGTTCTAAAAACTTTAACATAAAATTTTAACATAAAAATTCTATGTCCATGACCTTGACCTTGGGGTCAAAGACAGTAGGGGATGATACTGCATAAAACTTTGGACCAATATCTATCATCATACCACACATAAACAAAATCTTTCAATGTTTTAGAAAACTGCACATACTCCTATAAGCGCACAGTCAAGCAATTTAGCAGCCAGTGTACTTTTATCTACTTCTTTATAAAAACATATGTTGTTGGTACTCATTTGAATTGCCTCAACAAGCCGAGGCAATTCAAATGAGTACCAACTACATATGCTTTTATGAAGAAAATCAGAAAAATATTGCGTAAGTATCATTAAATACGCCCCTCATGAAGTTCTCTGCTGATCTTTCTTTAAGTGTACCCGTATTAGCAGGCTATTATACAACAAGTTTTTCTAGTAATTTTGAAAAAACTTTAAGTGCCCAGTGCGGTAATTAGAGCGAATACGGCATTTTTATAATGGCTCTTTTCCCATGATGCAGCTCGTATGTTGTGGGCACTGATTAGAAATGCCAGATGAATGTAATTTGTGCAACTTCTCTGTCTGTCTGTCTCTCTCCAAAACATTTATGGAAAGCCTGAATGCAGACAATGAAACTAACCTGAGCTGTATTGAGAAATCGTCATCAATATTGTCATCATCCCAGTTATCTTCCCACACATTTAAGTCATCTTTATCTTCTTCTTCCCCTTCCCAATCTGAAAAGTTGAATTAACATAAAGTGGGCTGTGTCAAGCAAAAAAGTGCAACAGAGCATGCGCAAAGTATGCGATTCACATCATACTGCACATGGTCTCATCCGGGCATTTGCTCTCCACTGAAACATTTTATAGTATGATTAGTATCCAATGATTCTGTTTGTGGAAAACAAAGGCCCAGATCAGACTGTGCAAAAATGCAGGCAGATCTGGGCCTTTGCTGTCCGCATATGCTCGAAGACACGGAAAGTCTGGGCACTGCTGTAGAAGTGTGACCAACAGCAATTTTCAGTAAAAAGTAGGATACAATAAATTCAATAACTGGCAGACATTTACAGTGATGTTAATTCAAAAAAGACACCCCAACTTTGCTATCACATGGAAGCTTGGGTCCAAGGACCGGACTGTCAGTTAACTATCTCATGCTATAATGGATGCAGTCCAAAATTAACTGTCCGAGGTTCCAATGACTGAATTAGGTCTCTTCCTTGCTTGTGTCAGTTTTACGCTTAAATGCAAATACCTGGTGTTAATACTATGAGTGCATTTGTTTGTTGATAGATTAACAACCGATTTCACATCATGTGCAAACCAGGAACAAAGAAAAGGAAGCATTTTGTGTAGCGTTTTTGTCTCACAACATGCAAAAATTGCATTAGATTCCGTCGGATTTCTGCGAAGTACATGTATTTATAGATTGGTGAGAGGTTCTTACATTTCATATGGTGCGCAAGCTTAAGAGGAAGTAGAAGAGCTACAAAAAATCTCAATGAAAGGAAATCGTGTGTGGCCATGTGTGACAGCATGTTCAGCATTGACATAGCAACAGATACGGCTTTTTTTCATCCGAAAGCTGCTGATATCTTTCTTATTTCTCAATGAAAACATATGTTGTGGGTATTCATTGGAAGCGCCTCGCCGAGGCGCTTCTAATGAGTACCCACAACATACCTTTTTGTCGAGAAATAAGAAAAATATTATGTGGATACCCCTCTTATCTGTAGCTATGACTGAATGTATGAAAAGATAAAGATGCTGCTTACTTGCTGCCCCACATCTCTGATGACCATTACTGATGATCAGTGTCATGCATTAACAAGCCTTAGTTTATATGCAAACAGCAAGGACCCAGATCATAATATGCATCTCTGATCTTGGCTTTCGCTTAATATTGTTGCTTATTTACAGAAATATAAAGATGCTGATCAGCCTGTACACTTCACACATACCGGTACTGCATGTTTGCTTTTTTTACTGTGAAAATTCAGGAGTACAGATCAGTTCTCGCAAGTTTGAAAAGAAAATTATTCTGACAGTTTCTTTCTCCCTTTAGGGTTGGACCACTGTGGAAGATTTATCACAGCTGGAAGTGTTCAACAGTATGCTCACTGCATGGGCAGGCTGGTAAGGATCTATCTCAGATGTATGCTATCTTAGATGCAACGCACTAGCTTATATCGGTGTCTGTGCTTCAAATCGCTAAAAAGGTCTGTTCAGTGCAAATATATATTGCAGACCAGGAACACTCTAAATGCTGATGATGAGTCTGCACAGTTAAAGCAATGTCATCTTCCTTACATATTTATCACAGTCATGTACGTAATGACATGCACTATGCAAAACAGGACCCTTGTACAGATACGAAAAATTACTGCGCAACAGTTGTTTTCTTTACACCCTGCAAGTTGTCACTGCAGTGCGCTTTTTACCGCCAATGATCTTTTGAGTTGCAGCTCGCCACATGTCCTCAAATCAGAAATAGAATTTCTCACACAGTCATTTATGAGTTGTTTTGTTTACTGCTCCAGGCATTGACTAATTGAATTGTTTCAACAGATACCTTTAAGCCAGTTATAATCACTAATCACATTACACCAGCAGAGAGTGTGCTATTTTTCACACCTGTACATGTAGTTCATGTACATACATCAGGCAAATTGATAATACCCCAAATTTATTGACAAAAGCCTTTTTTTATGTGGAGGATCTCTATATTTTTTGTTTGTGACCTTTTCCTGTGACTTTTTTTTTCCCCTGACTTTCTTTCCAATCACCAAAAAATCAAGACGACGTCAATATCACTTTCCAGAGCGACGTCTGCAGAAACAAGAGCTGTCGTAGGACAGCGTAGCTCGCCTGCTGGGTACATTTTATATTGTAACATTTTTATCATTAAGCCATATAATATAGGTCACACTGACCTAGATATATTTGTATGTAAATCATTTTGTCACATAGATATAATAATCCAGGTATGACAATTCTCCATCAAAAAGTAATAAAAATAAAAGGCAAAATCACTGAAGCATGAAATATAGGTCACAATGACCTAGATATAGTAAGTGGTCATTCATTGGGTCACATGGAACTAATATCCCAGGTGTGACATTTATCCAACAAATAGTATTCAAGATATAAGGCAAAATCACTGAACCATGAAATATAGGTCACACCAACAGAGATATATTTTGACGTCAATAATCGGGTCACAAGGAACTAATATCCCAGGTGTGACTTTATCCAACAAATAGTATTCAAGATATAAGGCAAAATCACTGAACCATGAAATATAGGTCACAATGACCTAGATATAGTAAGTGGTCATTCATTGGGTCACATGGAAGTAATATCCCAGGTGTGACATTTATCCAACAAATAGTATTCAAGATATAAGGCAAAATCACTGGACCGTGAAATCTAGGTGACCTGGACCGTAAAATGTAGGTCACCATAACCTTCACTCTCTTACACTTAAACCGATGTCACATAGTTAGCTGATGTATAACCAGTTGTGTCTATAACCTGTAGGCATATAAGATTTTACAAATGTGTCCTAGATTTTGACCCCTAGCCCCACTCCAAGGCCCACCCTGAGGTATTTTTGATTGATTGTGTTGGGGTTTAACGACACGTCAACCCTTGAGGGTCATTTTGTGTCGTCTCCCAGAGAAAGGGAGAAAAGAGATAGAAGAGAGAGTAGAGGAGATGAAAGAGAGGGACAGGGAAGAAAGAGGAACAGGAATGAAAGTGAAGAAATAGAAGAAATAAAAACATTCCCCCTCTACCCTTACCCACTACAAGGATAGCAGGCCTTGCCCAACTGTAAGCCAATATCAGTTGGACGCCCCGGTGATCTAAGATACACAGCACCTTCGCACCACCCGACCACCCCACCACCCTGAGGTATGAACCCAGGGGTATGTTCTTTTGGAATCTCAGAAGACTCCTCCAGGTACCCAAATTCGAATGCTCTATGAGGAGTGAAAGTCAAGATATAAGAATTTGAAAAACTTTAACACAGTAATACAAAGGTGTCCTATATTCTGACCCTTAGCCCCACCCAGGGGCAAGAACCCAGGGGTTTATTCTCTTGGAATCTCAGAAGACCCTCCAAGGTACCTAAGTTCCAAATTTGATGCCTCTGTGAGGAGTGACTGTTGAGATATAAGCATTTGAAAAACTTTAACGCAGTGTGACGGGAACGGGAACGCAAACGCGGACGACCTGGGTGACTACAATAGCTCTCCTTGTACTTCGTACAGGCGAGCTAAAAATGGTGAGCACCGTGTCACCCACATTGCCTGCGAATGTCTTCCCTGTTAATGGTCTTTTTACCAATGTTGAACGGTCTAGCCATAAATGGTTATACAGTTTAACTTTATTTTTTTAACCCTTATCTTGCCGTTCGCAACAATAGTCGCGCTGGGGGGGTCTGCCAACTCAAAAGCCTGTCATACTTACAATATACCACATGCAACCATTCAGAGCAAGTGTTCTCATACAGGAGTGAACCTACTTTCATACAAACACGCCACTTTTCATTAGATAGTCAGGTGCTGGATTTTACCCACACTAAACAAGAGGCCCACGGGCCACGGGTCGCTCACCTGAGTGACACAGTCACTGCAGATATGCAGATGTTATGCAACATTTTTCCAATCCTGTCATCGCAACTAATGAAAAGATCATCATTTAAGCAGTTCTTTATTTTGAAGAAGATATATGGCATGCCAGTCAATTGAGGGTGATCATTTGAACAAACTCTAAATGGCAGCCAGCTTGGAATTACAATCGGCACGATTCTAGCTATTTTTGATCTACGAGTCACCCCAATGCTTCCTACCAAGTTTCGAGTCAACTGGCCTTTCAGTTCAGGAGAAGAGGCGAAAAATAGATTTTCAAGATGGCTGCCATGGCGGCCATCTTGGATATCCGATTGGCACAATTTTAGCTATTTTTGATCTACAAGTCACCCCAATGTCTCCTACGATGTTTGGAGTCAATTGGCCTTTCGGTGCAGGAGAAGAAGCTAAATATAGATTTTCAAGATGGCGGCCATGGTGGCCATCTGGGATTTCTGATCAGAACGATTTTAGCTACATTTGACCTACAAGTCAACCTGATGCTTCCTACTAAGTTTCGAGTCAAGTGACTTTTGGGTTTAGGAGAAGAAGCGAAAAATAGATTTTCAAGATAGACGCCATGGCGGCCATCTTGGTTTTACGATCGGCATGATTTTAGCTATTTTTGATCTACAAGTCACCCAAATGCTTCCTACCAAGTGTGGAGTCAACCGGCCTTTCTGTTCAGGAGAATCAGCGAAAAATAGATTTTCAAGATGGCTGCCATGGCGCCCATCCTGGTTTTACGATCGGCATGATTTTAGCTATTTTTGATCTACAAGTCACCCTGATGCTTCCTACGAAGTTTGGAGTCAACTGGCCTTTCGGTTCAGGAGAAGAAGCGAAAAATAGATTTTCAAGATGGCTGCCATGGCAGCCATCTTGGATTTCCGATAGGCACGATTTTTGCTATTTTTGATCTATAAGTCACCCCAATGCCTCCTACCAAGTTTGGGGTCAATTGGCTTTTGGGTTTAGGAGTTTAAGCGAAAAATAGATTTTCAAGATGGCGGCCATGGCGGCCATCTTGGATTTCCGATCTGCACGATTTAAGCTATTTTTGATCTACAAGTTATCCTGATGCTTCCTAGCAAGTTTGGAGTCAATTGGCCTTTCGGTTCAGGAGAAGAAGCAAAAAAATAGATTTTCAAGATGGCCACCATGGCGGCCATCTTGGATTTCCGATCGGCACGATTTTAGCTACTTTTGATCTACAAGTCACCCTGATGCTTCCTAGCAAGTTTGGAGTCAACTGGCCTTTCGGTTCAGGAGAAGAAGCGAAAAATAGATTTTCAAGATGGCGGCCATGGCGACCATCTTGGATTTCCGATCGGCACGATTTTAGCTATTTTTGATCTACAAGTCACCCTGATGCTTCCTAGCAAGTTTGGAGTCAACTGGCCTATCGGTTCAGGAGAAGAAGCGAAAAATAGATTTTCAAGATGGCGGCCATGGCGGCCATCTTGGATTTCCGATCGGCACGATTTTAGCTACTTTTGATCTACAAGTCACCCTGATGCTTCCTAGCAAGTTTGGAGTCAATTGGCCTTTCGGTTCAGGAGAAGAAGCGAAAAATAGATTTTCAAGATGGCGGCCATGGCGGCCATCTTGGATTTCCGATCGGAACGATTTTAGCTATTTTTGATCTACAAGTCACCCCGATGCTTCCTACCAAGTATCAAGTCAATTGGCCCAGGGGTGTAGGAGAAGTAGGCTTTTAAAGCAATTGTCGACGCCGCACGACGGACGACGCACGACGGACGACGGACGACGGACATTGACTGACCACAATAGCTCACCATAAGCACTTCGTGCTCAGGTGAGCTAAAAAGACCGAGAATACCAAATTTCAAGCTGCCATTAATTTCAGCACTCACTTCAACAAATTGATCAGGCTTTTCTGGAAAAAAAGCCCATAACACCTGAATCATTTCCAGTGAGGAAGAAGTAGGAATAACAGTAGACCCTATGGATGTCACCCGTTTCATTCGCATTAGTACACAGTAGGCGCTGGGCTCTTGTAATTTTTTTTTTTTTTTTTTAAGTGTCTTAAACGGTTCCCGGTTTACACGACTGTCATGTGACTTTCTAGTCACGTGACCATCCTTTCTCCGGTAAAATGGCCACCTAGGATCGGCAAATTATACGTGAAAATTTCCTGAAAATCGAGGTAAAATTCAGGGGGTAATGACTTCTCAAGTAGAGGCACCCCCTCTTACAGGCCTGATTCATTTTATTTCCGGCAAGAGATGGGTTAATCCTCTTTTTTTATGCTTTTTTTTATGCTTTTGAAAATGGAGGTTGGAGAAAAAATTGGGGTCCAACACCCGACCACGTTATAAACGCATTCATGCAATAACGAGTTCGGGAGTATAAAAGAAGCTACCAAAAAAAAAAAAAAAAAAAAAAAAAAAAAAAAGAAAGACTACTGCAGTGCAGAGCCTTCTCAAAACAGAAAAAAGTAATGAACTATGAAAAAATAAAATGGCATATTTATAATAACTAATGTATGGACAAAGAGCTGTAACAGAGGAACCATGCCTTGGAACCTGTCAGCAGAATTACTAGGATTCTTAGTTTTACTCATGTTAAACCATGTCTTTCAATCCTTGTAGGGGTCCTTCATCTCATCACTGTTACATGATCACTAACATCACAGTAAAACACATAATAATCTGAAAAAGGTTAAGATGAAATAAAGCATAGGAATCATTACGAACCATGAGGTATGTTTGGAGGGGTGGAGTTTGAGATTTATATGAATGTAATTAAATTTCTAAAAAGAGTGTGATGTTTGTTCCCACCTGACACATCTTCAGGTCTGTTCTAAAGCTGAAGATATAAAGAAGGGTTATGAATTAAGGTGTCTCCACTACATGGGAAATTTACAGTAAATTTGTCTTTCTGTGAAGTATATTTTAGCTAATAACTTATTTGAGGGTTATGATAACCAAGGTTTTAAAGTTGTAACTAAAGTTCCAAAGTTTGGCATTTATTGACAAAATTGCTTTTGAATAGTTATGAAGAGATATAAATCAACTCAATTCCTATTACTGAAACCATTTTCAATAAAATTTGGAAGTGGCTAGAGGTTGGGTACTGGTCAGTTAGACTTCAAGGCTGGAGGTCTGGTATGGTAGTGGGTAAGGACCTTTAGTTAATGAGTCTCGAGGTCCGGTACTCTAAAGTAGCTTGCTGGCTAGACTAGCTGGCTAAAGGTCCAGTACCGAAGGCAAGATGTCTGGTATCAGACCTCTAGCTACTTCCTTTCAATTTTTAAAGTGAATTCCACAATAAAAAAGGACAGTGATGTAGCTACAACTCACATGGCAGAAAAAAATCACTGTGACTGAAAAATCTGACAGAGCGAATTAAAATATGGGTATTTTGTGCAAGATTGTTTAGAAATGATTGAACTACAGACAACGGCAACTGGTCAACTAGTACCCGAGTCAGCTCATACCTTAGTCACCTTGTACCTTTTTTTGGTCAACTCGTACCGGTTGTCTGGTCAACTCGTACCCCGCAATTCAACTCGTACCTAATTTGGTCAACTCGTACCTACTTTGGTTAACTCGTACCTAGTTTGGTTAAATCGTACCTTGTAAAAATAGATACTGGACAGATGGACAGACTACAGTTAACGAGCTCCCATATTTTGACAACTGCTGCTGGTATATGACCTTAAAGACTGCCAGATGAGCGGTAAACAATGTAGACCCTGACCAGATGCTGCATATATTCAGTCTACAATGGGGCAAAGTTTTGCAAGTCTCCAAGGAAGTGTTTCTTGTATTTTTACACTTTTGCATGTTAGGTAAAAAATTTCAACAGACAACTTTTGATTTTTATTTTCACAGGAAATAAGATTTTACACTTCATGCAAGTTGTCTCCTTAGGTAGGAGATAATTTGCATGACGGGTCTGAGCCTATTTTCTAGGAAAAACTATCGCCAGTTTGTCATCTGTTGAATCTGTCCATAGCTTTTGATTGAAGTGGTGGGGTTTAACGACATGTCAACCCTTATGGGTCATTTTTGTCACCCTCGTGGGTCATTTTGTGTCATCTCCCAGAGAAAGGGAGAAAAGAGACAGAAGAGATGAAAGAGAGTAACAGGGAAGAAAGAGCAACAGGAATGAAAGTGAAGAAACACAAGAAATAAAAACATTCCCCCCTCTGCTCTTACCTGCTACAAGGATAGCAGGCCTTGTCCAACTGTAAGCCAATAACTTTGGACGCCCCAGTGACGTAAGATACACAACACTTTCGCACCACCTGATCACCCCCACCCATAGCATTGTAAGTGTTAAAGTCAAGATATCCAATGACTGTTAGCAAACAATGAACACAGCTCTAGATGATTTTTTTTTTTTTTTTCATCATGAGTTTGGTAATTTGCTTATTTCTCCAAGAAAGTACATGTTAGGGGTATTCATTAGAGCTGCCTCAGCGAAGCCCTAATGAGTACCTGAAGCATATATTTTTGTGGAGAAATCAGGAAAATATTTATTTGGATATACCTATTATCTTGAGCTATGCAGAATGACCCTGAAATTAGATAATATGGTACAACTTAACCCAAAATTTGACAAAGGTACAAGATGACTAAGGTTCGAGATGACAGGTAATGGGTACGAGCTGACTAATGTACGAGTTGACCAGAAACCACAGACAACAAGGATTTGTACTTGACAAATAAAAAAAAAAAAAAAATAGTGTATATCTATACGTCCTTGCGGACATTTTTGGCAGGTGCGCGCTGTCGAGCAAGACGAGGTAGAAAATTACCTGAAAAGAAATGATAAAAGCAGGATAGTGCATGGTATAAAAATGTTAATTAAAATAGTGATGGAGTAGGATGCCGGCAGATTCAGAATAAGAAAACACGTGTGTAATAACAGTATTTCAGAATACCTTCAGCAGGAAACTCCTCAAATTCATCATCTTCTTCTAAGAGACCTAAATCAGGTTTCTTTGCTGGTTCTGCCATGATAAATGTTAAATTTGGAACAGCTCGATTGCAAAAGAGTTGAATCAACCGTAAAATAACCGACAACAAAACCGGTTAAAATCTAGTACCGTACCGTTCGAATACGTACACATTTGTAAACCGGTTCCTAATGATACCTATCTTTTTTTTTTTTTATCTTCAAATTCTGCCCGGCAGTCACACAACGTTGAAACAACGTCAGTTCAACGTAATCAGGCCCTGGAAATACATGGTCAAAATACCACTATCACGCAACATCCCCGGGGCAACATCGCTCTGATTTGACTTTTGTCGGGAAACTGTCATCCTCATATCGACAAGATGTACAGTTCTCATTTATTCCGTCTAAGTATGGACGAAAGCTCCTTCCCAGGGGTTTTAAGGAACAAGGGAACATGCCCATTTATTTTCAGAGGAAAGGGAACAATTTTAAGGGAACAAGGGAACGAAACTAATTTTGGGGAACAGGGAACATGGAAATTTTGAAAATCACTTTTAGGCAACAAGGCTGATTATTTTTACGGAACAAGGGAACATTGAAACCCCTTGGAGGGCCTCAATAGTGTAATAGTGTACTCTAGTGATATATTCCATATTGACATTTTCTATCCAAATATATACGTTTAAATGGAAGGAAACAGTACATTGTCGGTATTATGCTCCTGTTATTTGTGCCAAATAATAATGCTAATAATAAAAATACCAATTTTACAATATATATATATATATATATATATATATATATATATATATATATATATATATATATATATATATATATATATATATATATATATATATATATATATATATATATATATCCCATCAAAGTACGGGCAAATGCAATAATACTCCACATTAGTGATTTATTCCCTATTACACCCTCTATCCAAAACATTACATTAAGTCCATTTATACTCGGATCTAATAATTGTGTCCAAGATTTATATAATGATATAATGAGGTATATCAGATTATTAACGTCAGATGCAAAACTATGCAATCCACTTGACTACTGAGGCGCAGTCACTTGCTGCGTGTAAGACATTGGCTTGGCTGTGCCAAATTCCGGCTATTCATAAGTGCGTCCAACGGGAAGCAGTTCTCCGAACCGCGGAGCGATTCGGCGTGCAGACGCACTACTATAGACTACCCATGTGACCAGTGACATGGGTGACCAAAAAAATGTGATGGTCCAACAAACGTTTAGTGGTTCGGTGCTTATCCTGAAAAACAATAAGTGTTCCGTGATTTGACAGAGACTGTTGACACGGCGGCCGTGCCGATAATAGCAACAAAACAGCCAATAATGCCAAATATTCCAATTGCAAGGGGTTGAATCATGGGGCTTATGACGTGAGCCTAAAAAATTTGCGATCGCGGCCATTTTGAATTTTGTCTTCACTTCGAATTTTATTTCTATCCATTCTCCGTCTACACTTAAGAAGTTCTATGGGAGACATCAAGAGCTGGTCAATCCCTATAATGTGGCAGTTTCCAGAATTGTTTCTGATGTTTTTGCCAATGACGAGCCATAAATAGACTTTTAAAATCTCGGACATACGCTTCTACCTACATTTCCTTCGTTCAGGTCTATGGGCATGGTGGGCGAAGCTTGCTTACCAAGTAATGTTTACTATCCGCGGACGCCTGATCACATTCTCTCCCTTCCGCTGATTCAAGAAGGGCAGTTGTCAGTTTCTGGCAAAAGAACGTGCACAATACTGGTTAACCGCTTGGAGGACTAAGCCTGCCCAGTAAACGTGCGGTTAGGTAAACTGACCGCGCTCGACATGACCCCACTGGGTTGACTGGGCCATAAAACCTCAACACAATCTATACAACACCTTTTATTCTGAGGTCCATATCTGTTGGTCTGAACATTCTGATTCGTCATTCGTTTACGGATTTATGAGTTTGGATTATGGCTTGGGTACCATTACCACAACTACTATTTACAAGCTAAGCATGATTCGTTTTGTGCATAAGGTACACATTGATGTAGATTTTTAGATAACACATAGACTTTACGTTTTTTTTTCTGTTTTTCATCATGTTTAGACTCGCAAAAAAAAAAAAAAAAAAAAAAAAAAAAAAGACCAAAAAGAAACAAAGACAAAAACGCACAAACTGTCAAAAATCATTTGGAAAAATCCTGAAACAGTAAAATGGATTTCAGGTTAGCGAACTATAGTGTATTGTCGTTGTACCTGTCACTGGCATACATTAGTTTTCGGTGTTCGGAAAGGAAAGCATGACCCTCGCCCATCGGGGTCCGCGAAATAAATGGGGTGTCTAAAGCCTCCATGACAGAGCTGCTAGTAACTAAGCAGGAACCGAAACCATGTGATTGGGTTGGGTAAAAGTCCCAAAAATGTGGAGGCAATGTCACCGAACTACTGAAATATCGTTGATTTGGACGTTTTGTCGCAATTTATGCAGTGGATTCAGAAGTCAAGCGTGGTCTGAAATCAAATTCAGTTAGAGCTGACCAACCCACCTATGAAGCATGCGATGATAATTTGAACGCACGGATATAGGTAGCACCTGTTAAATTCATATTATTCAACATAAAGACTACGTGTCTAAATGAAACAAAACTGGTGGAATTTTCTGACAAGAAATGAGCCGTTTTTATATATTTTCGATATGATGAAATTAGGACAGTGAATGTTTACAGGCATATATAGATATGGATTTCTTCAGGTATGTCATATCCTAATTAGCATTCAACGTATAGTTTCACGTCAGAAGCGTACATGTAATATTCAACCGAATAGACGTGGCGATTCTGACATTAAATGAAGACACAATTTAGTACACACCCACCGCTACTTGCCAAGCAATACCGAAGCTCCACAAAGGCCGTATAATAGTTATACAAAAGAACTTCAGCTAAACAGTCTTAATGCCTCTGCTATAGAAGCCCAGCTTCTGAATTTAAATTTATCAATATGTATTGGTACAAGTATTAGCTTTCACAAAAAAAGCGTGGTCTACGCTTTGCACACATGCTAAGCATAGACCAAGCTTTTTTGTGAAAGCTAA